>OZ010789.1:590871580-592091175 GCA_963932465.1 Maratus speciosus | reverse complement strand
ACCTGTGAGGCTTCAACAAACATACGCAGGGGTAATGCAGTGTCATAAATTCTAAAGACAGGTTTAATAATTAAGGCATCCTTTAATTTTTGAAAAGAATCTTGGCAATTTGAATTCAATTCCCATATAGTATTTTTCTTAAGTAATTTATTTAGGTGATGTCTGATTTTTGCATTGTTATCCATAAGTGTAATTTAAACATTAATGGATCCCAAAAATCTTTGAAGTTCTTTTACGTTAGAAGGAGGTTTCAAATTTTTTATGACATCAATATTAGCCTTAGCAGGAGTTAAGGTACCATTTTTGATTTCATATCCTAAGAAATTAATTTTATTTTGAACAAAATTGCATTTAGATAATTTAAGTTTAATATTTTCAAGTCTACATAATTAAAATATTTGGTTTAGATGTTGCAGGTGTTCTTCTAAGGAGGAGGAAAAAACAATTATGTCATCAAAATAATAACAAGCAAAATTAATGTTATGTTTAGTGAGAATTCTTCTAAGAGTTCTATTGAAAATTGGGGGATCAACTTTGACACGGAATGGAAGAATATTCCACTCAAAAAGTCCAGAATTGGTAGCAAACGCCAATTTTCAGTATCTGCTGGTTGAATAGGGATGTGCCAATAGCCAGAGGCTAAGTCCAAAGTGGAAAAATACTGAGCACGACTTAATTTATCAAGAATTCCATCTATACGGGGTAGAGGTTCAGCATCATTTTTCATTATTGCATTTAAGTTACGGCAATCTACACACATTCTAGGTTTTGTTTTACCTTCATTGCGTTTCATAACTAAAGTAACAGGGGCAGAATAAAGACTATAACTCTCTTTAATTAAACCAGGAGCTAATAATGATTGAACTTGGTCTGAAATTTCTTTTTCATCCACTGCAGAAATGCCATAAGGCCTCATAGATATGGGTAGGTCAGAATTAAGAAAAACGCGCTGTGCAATATTAATTTTTCCTAAATAATATTTATTTTTAGAAAAAAATATCCCAATGAAGAAATCATGGTTTTTCAGTCGTACAATCGTGATGGAAGAGTGGAAGGTCAGGCTGTCGTTCATTGGAATGTTTCCCGAAGCATAATAATCGAAGCCTACAGATGCATCAAAACGTTTATTAATAGACCATATAATGCACCAAATTCCACTAGGTATAGGTGATCCTTTTGCGGGCAGTTACTACGTAGAAAAATGTACCACTAGATGTTACGTATTAGAACAAATGACGAAGATTCAGGAAAAAAACACTCCAGGTGGCGTGGTTTAATTAAGCAACTGAATAATCGTAAAATTCCACCTCTCCTAGCCCATGCAACGGGTTATATACTTGCGAAAACTACATGAGTATGAATACAATACACGATAAATGACAAATCCCGTACACGCAGCCGAAAGGACGCGATAAGAGCATAATACGATAGGACTAGCTCCACGGGGAGCTAGTCCGGGGAGCTAGTCGTAGAGGAAAGGCACGCTTGATGACGATGCGATCTCTTTACCTTCGGCGTCAGAATTATTGCGCAAACAATGGTTGGCGGGATTTGCAAGGAATTATGGGAAAAAAGAACATCATCGAAGAATTCTATTAAAAAACATTCGGAGGAAAAATTATTTATTTTTAGAATAAAATGAAAAAAGTAATTTAATAGGTTTTATGAGATGGTGATAATGGATTAAGGTTTTTAGACTAATAAAAGAATACGCAGTTTTAAATGCATGAAATAAAAGAAAAAAAATAAGATATTATTAAAGATAGGTAAAAAAGGAAAAATGTTAAGAATTTGGAATAGTTTTACTAAGATAAAAGGGCGAAAATTTTTATTATTACATATATATTTTTTTTACTTTATGTTTTAAAAAATTCTTTTCAGGATTTTTAATTTCATTAGAATTTTTTGAACATAAATTAATCAATGTAAAAATCACTCTGAAAAAATCCCTTTTTTACTTCTTAATTTACTATAAATTTTGAAATTAAAATATTTATAAATCCTGAAGAAAAATTTAACATGAAACCTTTTCCTACATAAAACGTTGAATAAAGTAGTGAATTGGATAAGAGGTTCATTTGTTTTATCAAAACTTAAAGAAGATTTACAAATTAAGATTTTTACAAAACTAATTTCAAAGAATTTTTATCTAAGAAACCTTCTTTAAAGAAAGACACATTTCAGGAGGAAAAAAACACCAAAAGGCCCTTATATAAAGAAAAAAAAAATTGATTTCCGAATCCTCATAATTTGGTCTTTGTATATGTAGATGGAAATAATAGATTTTTCGTTCACTTTTTGATATGCTAGCATTATAAAAAAATATGTACGCAGATTCTGATACACTCCGACGACAACACAATATTTTATTATATTCTTTAGCTTTTTAGAAAAGCAATTTTAATTAATTTTTTTGCTATCTGGTCGAGGATGTTAAATCGACAAATAATCTTTATGGTTACAGTTAAAGAAAACAGTGGTATCCATTATGCGCCATTCCATTTTTTCTAAAATGTGTCAATATGCAATTTTGGTTGTGAAACTGCAAGAATATAATTTTCAAACTTCTCTATTCACACCCACCCACACACACACACACACACACACACACACAAAAGAAAAAAAAATCCCTGCCTGCTCGACTTACAATCGGAGGTAGATTTCGAAGTTAAGTAGTAATTTTAACAACAAAAAATAAATCAATATTAGAGATAAACTCAGTTTAACAATTTTATCTGACCGCTTTTTACGAGTTTTTATTTCATTTTCCTGTAAGAGCTGGTTTTATCAGAATCATGTTAATGCGATAATTTTTTATTCAACCCCTATTTTTTATGTGTTTTCTTTCTAAGTGCAGGTCCTATCAAAAACTTGTCAATATAAAATTTGTTGACAATATTAAGAAAATTTATAATAAATTTAAGTTGATTTGATGATGTTATGGGTGTTTATGGATCTTCTTCACCCCCCCCCCCCTTTTTTCGTTTATTTTTTTTTTTCGGAAAGAGTTAATCCTATCAAAAAATGTCTATGTAAAAGTAGTATGTAGAATTGGGAAGATTTACAATAATTTAAGTAGATTTATTATATGAGAACTGACGAAGTTATGAATTTTTTCTTCCTAAAAACCTATTTTTTTTCACACCTTGAACTAATTTTTAATTTTATCAAAAATCTCTCATGCACAAATTTTTGCCCTTTTCCTAGAAGTAATAATATCTTTAAACTGATTTAATATGAATTACAGCTGAAACGTTATGGGGTTTTTTGGTTTTCACAAAACCACTTCCTATTTCCACCCCTTGGTAAGACTTTGCCCATGAACGAACTTGACCGAGATTTTCTGCCCCTAGATTTAATGTATGATTTAGGAAGAGATTTTTGCAGAATTATGAAGTTACGTGTCCATAAAAGAGTGATATAAATATACAGGGTGAAACTAAACTCTTGGGCAAAACTTTAAGGGGTGATAGCACACATCAAGACAAACAATATTAAATAGGAAACAAAAGGTCCCAAACGTCTTCCGAAGGAGATAGGCGCGATTAAAGTTTTAGCGTCCAAAATTTAAAATGATTATAAAAAACGAAAAAGTTGGTCAATTCGTTTGCGGTTTTCACTAAAACTATTCTTTATGTCAGTATTTTCCTGAAAATAAATTTTAAAGATAAAGTTTAAAAAAAATGACGTTAGAGGGCGCCTTAGATTTTGAAGTAACGAACAACTATTTTTTACCGTCATTTTTTGCATCGCATTAAATGCTTTCAATAGTTTAGACTTAAATTTAAATTTTGAGCTGAAAATCTGAATCGTTGGGAGTGGTTAAGTAGCGCAAACCAAACTGTGTTCAGGAGTTGAAATTTGACTCCCTCCCCCATCCTGAACACAGTTCAGTTTGCGCTACTTAACCACTCCCACCGATTCAGATTTTGAGTTCAAAATTTAAGTTTAAGTCTAAGCTTTTTAAAGCTTTTAATGCGATGCAAGGAATAACGGTAAAAAATAGCGGTTCGTTACTCCAAAGTCTTAAGCTCCCTCTATAGCATTTTTTTGAAATTTGTCTTTAAAATTTATTTTCAAGAAAATATGGACATAAAGAATAGTTTTAGCCAAAACCGCAAACGAATCGACCAATTCTTCCGTGTTTTATAATCATTTGAAAATTTCGACCCTAAACTTTAATGTCTCCTATCTCCTTTGGAATACGTTTGGGAACCTATATATATATATATATATATATATATATATATTGAAAAATCCAAATTCATATAATTTAAAACACGTAAAAATCATCTAACAAACTGTAACTACACTCTAAATAAAAAGGAGTGAATAGTCACTCTATCGCAGAGTCAAAATATGCCCAACCTCTTTAGAGTGACTATTCACTCTGAGCAAAAGTGAAATTTTTGACTCTCTGAAAGAGTGAATAGTCACTCCTTAGAAGTGAATATTCACTCTAAACAGGGGTGGATAATCACTTTTTCGGTGGAGTGACTATTCACTCTTTCTAAAGGAGTGCAGTTTTTCACCTCTGGTAGGAGTGAATAGTCACTCTTTCATATGTGTGAATGTTCATTTTTTATGTAGTCGATTCTTTTTTTATTTTTACAGCATGCAATGAAAATAGATACAAGCGTGGTAAAGATTGGAATAAAATACTTTATTAGCAATATTTATTTAATTCATAGTTTGTAACACTAATTGAACTTTTAAGGAAAAATGCAGTTAAAGTTACATACGAATTTAAATTAGATTACTGATAGAAATAAACTAAAATATTTTATTCCAATCTTATTCTTTGTGTTTGCTTTTATTGCATGCCCTATAAAGATATTGCTTTTAATGTTATATGTTTAACAATGTTTGATTTGATTTTAATATTTGTTTTGAAGAGAAACTTTTTCTCTGCTCCCATGACAACGAAGGGCGCGCGATGCGCGCGCATCCTACTTTAGAATGCGACTTGTTTTGTTGTGGCTGAAACGATACGAAGCAATATTGTGATTTAAAAAAGCATGATCGCTGTAATATTTTTACAGTTGTTGATGAGGCTAAGCCTCCCTTATTTCGAAGAACCACATCAAGTGTTTGAGAATTTTTATTGTATATATGTATATAATCATGATCTGTAAATAGTCATTAAATACATAAAGAAAAGATCCCAGAAAGCACCTCCTTCTTTGAGTTGATGTTCGACTGTCTTTGAAAATTTTCTTCATGGTGCATCGGCCGGGAAAGAAAGAAAGAAAAAAAAAGGTATTCGTTACGCTATTAATGTCTTCAAAACACAAATAAGGAAATAGAGCATAGTAAGTGATAAGAAGACGGCAAAGGTAAGATTAAGTTTTTCATATTTATTTCGAAATGTCTGATTTAGAAAAGTTGAAAAAGAACCGTACAGTTTTGAGAACAGCAGTAACAAAGCTGATTAATAATATAGAAAATGTTATGAAGGATAGTCCAATAAATTTTGATAATTTAGAAGAATTATTTATTCAGTTAGATACAAAAGCAGAATTATTGAAGTCAGTTGACGAGAAAATTGAGCCCCTTTTAGGGTTAGACGACTATGAAACCGAAATCAATTCTGTTTATGATTACGTGGATAAAATATCAGTTGCAAAATTCCGGGTGAAGAAAAAATTAACCGAAAACAAAAAAATTGTTAATGTTGATTTAAATAACAGTCAAGATTTAAAATCGAATGTGATTAATTATGAAAACTCAGTTGTTAAATTGCCAAAACTCAATATACAAAAATTCTATGGCGACTGTACGCAATTTATTTCATTTTTTAATACCTTTAAAAATACAATTCACGAAAATAAATCGCTTTCGAAAATTGAAAAATTTCATTATTTGAAGAGTTTTTTATCTGGAGCTGCGGCTAATGCTGTAGAAGGTTTTGAAATATCAGAAGCTAATTATGACGCAGCATTGAAAGTTTTAGAATCGCGTTATGGTAAAAAAGACGTGATAATTAATCATCACCTGAACAAGCTTCTTAATTTATCCCCTGTTTATAAGGCTAACGAAATTCAAAAATTGAAAAAAATTCACAGTGATATAGAAATAAATGTTCGATGTTTGTCCACATTAGGACTCGAACCAGCAAATTATGGCTCCATGCTTATCGCCGTAATTTTAAAATTAATACCGGCAGAATTAGCTTTGGAATATAATAGACAAAATGTAGATAATTTAACACATTCAGATATACATAAATTATTAGATTTTCTGCACGCTGAAATAAAAAGCAGAGAACATACATTTTTTTCGAGAATGAAAGCATTTGAAAATAATAAAACAAAAATCAAGAGTCAAACAAAATCTGAATTTAAATCTACTTGTGAATTTATGAACATTTCGAATGATAAATCGACTTCAGATAGGCAGCTAACTCATTGCATTTTTTGCAACGATAGTAAACATTCATCTGATTTGTGTAAGGCTGTTGATGTAAACACTAAAAGAAATTTGTTGAAATCTCAAGGAAGATGTTACCTTTGCTTAGGCAGGAAACACGTTATCAAAAATTGTAACTCTAAAACTAGTTGCAAAAACTGTTCAGGCAGACATAATCAAACGATATGCCTAAAATCTAAATTAATAAAAGAAGTAACTACACCCGAATTAAAAGGTAATGAAAATGAAGCTAGTGAAAAAGTAATTTCGGCTATTTCCTCTACAGAAAATAATAAAATTCTTCTACAAACGTGTTGTGTAAAAATAAAATCAAACGGAAAACAATCTCTAATTAGGTTACTTTTAGATTGTGGGAGCATGCGAACCTTTGTATCTGAAGAAATAACAAATAAATTGAATTTACAGGCAATAAGAAAAGAAAAATTGTCGGTTTTTACATTTGGAAATAAGAACCCCATTGAAAAAACCTTTGAAGTAGTTAAACTAACTATTGAAAATAAAAATGTACCTAATTCAAAATTAGATATAGAAGCGCTAGTCACCAATCAAATATCAGCTACTGAAATCCCCCCACCTGAAATCAATGATTTGATGAAAAGTAAACAATTTGAAATTTTAACCCTTGCGGACACACCCACATCCAAAGAACCCATTACATTACTTATAGGTGCTGACTATTATTATGAGATTGTTACTGGAAATATAAAACATTTGAATAAAAAATTAGTAGCTGTCGACACCATTTTTGGTTGGTGTCTACAGGGAAAAACAACTGACAGTTATACGCCCTTAGCATTTAATGTAACAGTAGAAAAAAATTTTATTTCTGAACAGATTGAAAAATTCTGGAATATCGAATCATCTGGCCTTTTTAATACTAAACAGGATTCAGATTTTTCGGAAAACAATGTTATGAAGCAGTTTGAGTCAGAAATTAAATACAATGATAAGCGATATACAGTTCGATTTCCGTGGAAGCTTGAAAGGGAACGTTTAAATGACAATCGGAAAATTGCAGAATATAGATTTTTTAAACTCAAACAAAGATTGATTAAAAACCCTGAATTATTTTTTGAGTATAAGGAGGTGTTAGCAGATTATTTGAAACAAGGTATTATTGAGTTAGTTACAGAGCCTGAAGAAAAACAAAATGTAACTTTTTATTTACCTCATCGAGAAATAATTAGAACTGATAGGACAACGAGCAGATTACGCATAATTTTCGATGGCTCTGCTCATGACACAGGCTCACTGTCTTTGAATAATTGCCTGCATGTAGGTCCAAATTTGTATCCTGAAATATTTGATGTTTTGTTACGGTTTAGATTTAATCCCATAGCTTTTACAACTGATATAAACAAGCATTTCTACAAATAATTATAGATGAAAACGATCGTGATGTAACAAGATTTTTATTTTCACAAGATTTGTTTGATAATTCTAAACCCTTTGAAATTTATAGATTCACCAGAGTGTTATTTGGAATTAGTAGCAGTCCCTTTTTATTGGCTGCAACAATTAAACACCACTTGAAAAAATACGCCGAAAAATATCCAGACACAGTAAAATTTTTAAATGAAAATATATATGTCGATGACGTTATAGGAAGTCATGAAAATATTGATCAAGCCCTATCCACGAGTTTACAATGTATTGATATATTTGAAAATGCAAGTATGCATTTACACAAATGGCATACGAACTCTTTACCACTTAGTGAACTATGGAAAGAAAATGGCATAACTTCAGAAGTTAATTCTGAAGCTTTTGGAGAACAAAATCTCCCTTATAAAGTTTTAGGAATCGCTTGGAATAATTCCAAAGATTTACTTTATTTTGATGTTCGAAGTTTAGTTGATTTCGTTTCAAGAAGAATAGACACCAAAAGATTTATTCTACAAGTTTTAGGTAGGATTTTTGATCCACTTGGATTCCGAGGACCATTTACATTAAGACTAAAATGTATAATTCAACAAATTTAGAATTTGGGTCTAGATTGGGATGACACCTTACCCGAAGATTTACGTATAGTTTGGAGTAGCTGGTGTAACGAACTCCCTCATTTGAAAAACTTTTCAGTACCCAGATACTATTTTTCTGACATCACCAATTGGCATGATTATGACCTACAATTACATATTTTTGCCGATTCGAGCATGAAGGCTTATGGTACGGTTGCTTATTTACGTGTAGCAACAACCACCGAAAATGTTCGAACAGTTTTTGTTGCTTCGAAAAACAGGGTTGCTCCACTGAAAGCGCTTACCTTGCCAAGGCTTCAATTGATGGCCGCATTGTTGTCGGCCAAGCTAAGTAGTAACATTTTGAAAGCTCTAAAATTGAATGTACCGACTTATTACTGGACGGATTCCAAAATATCCTATTTTTCGATAAAAGGATCCCCTAAAAAGTTTAAACCCTTTGTCAGAAACAGAATTGAAGAGATCCATAAATTGACCTCACCTGATAACTGGTATCATTGTCCTGGTACTGCCAATCCAGCTGATATAGTTTCTCGAGGATCAAAAATCTCTAGGATAATCAATGATACAACTTGGTTACAGGGACCACCCTCATAGCATGCATGGTCACGGTGACGTCGTTGTGACGTCACTGTAAGTCACTGTGGTCACGTCACATCTGTGACCAAAATGTCACCACTCAGTGATGTCACATTGTGACTGAGATGTGAACTTCTTAGAAAACTTTAAAAAATTACGAAAATTCTTCAAAACATTTTATTTACTGTAAAATTATGTTTTTCTGGCAATTAAAAAAAATTGTGAGGTCACTGTTATGTCACTGCTATGTAACGTACGTCACGTCACATATGTGACAAAAAAACCACCATATTGTAAGTCACAGTGTGACAAAAATATGAATTTCAAAAATCTTTGAAAATGAAGAGAAATATTTTAAACAGTCACGAGTTACATGGCATAAGGTATAAAATATATCAGTGAATAGCAAATGGTAAATTCTGTCACTAAAGAGGAGGGGGGGGGGGCATAATAAATAAAGTGCACGATACAAGCATTAATAAACTAAATTTTCAGGCTATATTTTATCAATTTGATATCTAAGATAGTGAATGTATACTTTTTCATGATTTCAATTTTATCTAGCATTTGGATAATATATTTAGAATTAGAAATATTAAATTTATACACTTTACATATTTAGTTTGCTGGGAGGAAATTTATTTATTTATTTCTTTTTTTACCGACCAGGATTATTCGAAACACTTCTGTGGTTTCAAAATAAAAAATTTCTATTACAGTTAAATCTGCACCTTTTAATGAGCACGTAGAAAGAGTCTTCAGAGTTTAGTCATCTATGCATTTCATGCTTTAGAATATTTTTATGATTTGTATTCAAGTCATAAATTCTACTTCTTTCAGACTTTTTAAATAAAATTAGCATTTTCCGAAAATAAAAGAAATATACAAAATTTGTGCAAAACAAACTTTACTTTAAAAAAAAGGAAAAAAAAGGGGGGGGGGGGGGCTCGTTATTACCATTAAATTTATTTTTACACCTTTTGAAATTTTAAACAATGGTATATCTAATAAACTCTAATTATGAATATTATTATTATAATTATTTAGAAAAAAGGAACTTTACAATACATTTTAAATTGAATTATTTGGTACGGATAAAAAGAAAAGGTTAAATACATTGAACATTTCTTCAAATACAAAATTTTAATTAACCATACTTTCAGAAAATTACTGCGCATTCAAGTTTCATATCTCTTGCATGCAAAAACAAATAATCTGTACCAGACCATCTGCTTGAAAATCGTCTGCCCACAAAAAAATAAACATGAGAAGACGCGGGAAATAAATAGTTCACTGTTTTTAGAACATCACCTTCACCACGTCTACAACACTTTAAGATAAGGAAATGACCATTTTAGGATAGACGGATATTAATAGAACGTATATGTAAGTTTTATTTAATTTAAATATTTTATTCCTGATTTGTACATATGAGTTAAATAGTTTTATGTTATATTTGTAAGAGACTGATCTTTACTGTCAGAAGCGATATTTTCAAATTCGATAACTGTAAAGAAAAATATCTTAATCTTCCATCGCTTGAAAAAAAAAAAAAAAAAAACTGCGCAGAGACTGTGCATGCCTACATTCATACTGGAATTAATATAAACATTAATTTACTCTTACTTGAGATTGAAAATGTATGGAACGACAACGATTTGGAACTATTTTATCGGCTTCTTACTATTTTTTGATTACTAACACTTACAGTTATTATTATTTTGGAGTTAAATATGATGTTCGATTATCATGAGATTACGAAACTGTTTCAGATTAGAAATTAACATTATACTGGGAAAATGTATTTTTACATATTACAGTAGTGAAACATTTGAAAGAATTTTCTTTTAGTGCTAATAATATTTTAAATTATCTTTCAAAATCCTAAATCTTCAAACCAATGTTTTCAGATTTAACATTTGCCGAAATTATAAAATAATAGGAATTCCTTATACCATATGGAAATATTTTTGAGATATTGTTAAATCTAATAATGCATTTAATTTATCTATTGAGTTTGCTGTTGTTTAATAGTACAATTATAAATACTAATTATTATTTTTAGTGTTTTTCAAATTGGTATATTTATTTTTTTAAATTGTATGTAAGCATTTTTTCTGTTTGTGATTTTATTCAAACATTTAATTATAGACATTCTGAATCGGTTATTAAATTTTCTTCTATTGTAAATTCATTTTCTACGTTTATGATACGCGTAATTATTGGCACTAAAAAGTAAAATATGATATGTAAGCATTGAAAAAAAGTGTTTTTCATGCCTGATGGGAAGTTATAGATTAAGCTGCTTTAGTATATATTTTTTAAAAGTTCATATAATACAGGATACATAATATAGGACACAAGTTGAAAAGTGCTTATGACTTCGGTTTGTCTCTCCATCTGTCCGTCTAGCAGTCTGTCCGCACTCTAACTGTCGAAAATATACTCGGATTGCCCTGAAATTTTTGGATGTTATTGACGTTTACCATAGCACGGTACCTATTTGTAATGAAGTTTGTAGCATGCTTTGTTCATTTACAGGGACAGCCAAAAGTTTTCCGTTACATTACAGCCTATGGGAAAAAATCGTTTCAAATGATTTTTTATGATTTTACGCACGCTTTCAAACAGAATAAAATTTATATGCATTTATGAAGTGCACTAAAATATGCATTCTGTTGACTATGCGATGCAAAGAATAGTTATTGTTCATTTACAGGGCTAAAAAAGGAATTCAAATACATAATGATATTGGGTTGGAGGGAATTGTTTGCGGCATACTTTAATTATGTTAATCTATTTCATATATAATGAAATTGATATATGTCGCTGAGGTTTACATACTATAAATTATTTCATGTATAATACGAATAATGCGTATATAGCATTTACAGGGACACACAAAATATTTCAGATACTATATTGTATCCGAAGTACTATTAGCGATGATTGCTGGAAATGTATTTTTAATTATGATATGCGCTTTTATGATTCACTATATTTATGCATAGTATATGGTGTATAAATGCTATAATTCCTATACAAGGCTACACAAAAGTATTCGTAAGGATTACTGTGTATGGACGCAAATTGCTTAAAGGTGGTTTTTAAATGAGTTATGTTTTTTTTTTTTTGCTGAACTGCATTTAATTTACCAAGAAATGTTTGTAGAATATAGATAAAATGATATACAGGGTCACGTAAAGAATTGGATGCTATGGCCGTCTATAAATTATAATTTCTGGAAATGTGATTTCAGCAGTTTTAAGAGTGTCTTAGTTTGAATTAAATTTTAACTAAATAGTGGCGTGTAATAAAGATTCTAGGTAGACTACAGTGTTGTACAAAATTATTCAAGTATGTTTCCATACATTAGTATAAATTGCTGAAAAAGAACGTTTTCTTACTAAACTAGATTTTCCCATTATATAGTATATATACACTTAAAAAAATGGGAAGTCAAAATTGAGTAAAAAGTACTCAATTTTAAATGCGTCACATACTCATAATAGCTCCGATCCAAATGTACTCAAAGTTGAGAAACACATGTACTCATTTTTTATTCATTGGTTGTGATCAAATATGAATCGTTATGTACTGCCCCCCCCCCCCAAAAAAAAAAAGAAAAACCTAAAATTTAAAGTAAAAATGTACTGACATTTATTTCCCGTTCAAAGTTCTTAACAAGAAATGTTTAATTGATTATTTATTAAGAAAAATAGCAAAATTCTTAACAAGATACTCAAATCGAATATTTTTATGACAAGAGCATTATTTCCAAGCATTTTTAAAATGCTGTGCATAATTTAATATTTACATTAATAAACATCATTTATGCTGCCATAAATGAAATGAACCATTACAGGGTACAAAACTATTCGTTTGTTTGGGTTTGATAACATGTGATGTTTCAAAATAGAGAAAGCATGGGTTCATTTTTGATCCAAAAATATTCAATTCGATATGAGTACGTCGGTTTACTTATTTTTGAGTACTTCATTTTTCTCAGTGTATCAACCTACAGATCAAATACAGGGCTGTTCAAAAGAATTGGAAAACATATTTGGCTATGGACGGTAACTGCTGAAATCAATTTTTCAAATGTTTTATGAATTTTCTAAAATGTTTACTTAGTTATCTTATTTACGTCATTTCCCTAAATTACGATGTCTTGTTAAAGCATTCAGAAAGTGTTGGAAAGTATTTTATAATCTATGATTAACGCATGATTTTTCTTACTCGTTTTTTTTCTATTTCCCAGATCAGTCTTTTCCTATAAAACATACCAAATCTATTTAGCTCATATTCACAAAATACAATATACACAGGAATAAAAAATTTAAATAAATATCGCTTATCATGCCGCTCTATAAATAATAGTTGTATTAATATCCGTTAGTCTCCATGTTCGTATTTAATAAAGCAATGACAAATCACAACAAATTAAAAAAATTACACATTCTAAATATCAAGCTTGAACTCAATATCAAGCATAGAACTTAATATCAAGCATAGAACTGAATAAAAAAATATGTCAGTTGATAAGCATTGTTTTTTAAGTGGAAAAATTTTAAATGTTTTAGAAGAATAGGACTCCAAAATAGCGACATTTTGCTAAAAAGTACGGTAAAAAGATAAGATTTTATATTTACAGCAAAAGGTTATTTCAAAATTCATCGCTGTATTAATACTTAGAAATTTTTCCAGAGAGAATCCTTCGCCTTATATACAATATTTCAAATGAAAATCAAATATCAAATTAATTGCTTAAAAGGCGCAAAGGCCAACATAGTGAAAAAGATTCCATGCCGGGACTCGAACCTGGGCCATCAGTATAGCACACTGACATTCTACCGACTAAACCACATGGAACGACGCCCAGTCTGTAAAATTTCTCACTATTACAGGTTGGCAAGGCTACAAACGCAGCACAAGATGGACTATGAGTCACCGACATGGGGTTAACACGAAACTTAATGAAATCCAGCATCGATTGATACTATATTAAGACTTGGAAATTTTTCCAGAGAGAAACATTCGCCTTGCATACAATATTTCAAATGAAAATCAAATTTCAAATTAAAATTGCCTTTTAAGCATATAATTTGAAATTTGATTTTCATTTGAAATATTGTATGCAAGGCGAATGGTTCTCCCTGGAAAAATTTCCAAGTATTAATATAATTTCAATCGATGCTGGATTTAATTAAGTTTCGTGTTTGCATCATGTTGTGGCTCACGCTAAATATTCCATCTTGTGCTGCGTTTGTAGCCTCGCTATCATGTAATAGTGAGAAATTTTCCAGCCTGGGTATCGTTCCATGTGATTTAGTCGGTAGAATGTCAGTGCGCTGTACTAATGGCCCGGGTTCGAGTCCCAGCATGGAATCTTTTTCACTATTTGCGTCTTTTAAGCAATTAATTTGAAATTTGATTTTCATTTGAAATCACAGTGTTTATGACAAGTTCGTCCCAAATGACACATATTTCACAAATTGGTCACAGTGTGACTTCAAAGCATTGTCACTTTCGTCACAGGTTCGTCACAAAGTTAATGCCAAAATAGTCACAAATGACACACTTTTCACAAATTTGTCACACCGTGACTTCACAGAGTGGTCACAATGTGACGTCACAAACGACCTCTAAAACGGCCATAACGACCTCGCATGCTAGTCACTATGACGTCACATCGACGTCACGTGACGTCACATCGACGGTCACAAAATCACAGTGTGACTTCACAACGACGTCGCCGTGACGTCACCATGCCTTACGGGCAGAATGGCTAAGTTTACCTCCTGAGTGTTGGCCAATATCAGAAAACAAAGAAATCGCTTACTCAGATGAATTAGAATACAAAAAAAAATCCTAACGATGTTTTTCAGAGCGAGTGCTTGGTCAAAAAACTCGAAAATCCCATAAATATTTCAAAATATAGTAATTTAGAGAAACTTTTGAGAATTACCGTTTGGGTAAAGAAATTCATTATGAAGCTGAAAAAATCAATTGAAGTGCAAGACGTAGTAACAACCGAAGAATTACTCGAAGCTGAAAATTTTTTGATACAATCTGAACAAAAACAATTTTATAAGGAAGAAATAGAATCTCTAAAAAATAGTAAATCAGTGGATAAGACGTCATCCTTATCAAATTTCATGCCCTTTATTGACAAAAACGGGTTGATGAGGTTGGGCGGAAGGCTCGAATTTTCTAACCTGTCCGCAGAAGAGAAAAACCCAATAATTCTCCCCAAACATTCTTGGTTAACTACTCTAATAGTTCGTAAAGAGCACGATAAAATTATGCATGGAGGGACAGCCAGTACTTTGGCAAAAATTAGATCTCGTTTTTGGATACCTAAAGGTCGTCAGTTGGTCAAGAGTGTTATCAAGAATTGTATAATATGTAAAAAATATTTATCCAAACCAGCAGACCAGATCACCGCACCATTACCAAAAGACAGAGCTAGTGAAGCACTGCCATTCGCAATCTGCGGTTTAGACTTCGCCGGTCCGATCTATATCAGAAATTTTAAAGAAACGCAAAAATCTTACATTGTCCTGTTTACTTGCGGTGTGACTAGAGCCATTCACCTGGAACTCGCGTCTGATATGACAACAAATTCCTTTTTGATGGCATTCAGAAGATTCACAGCTAGACGAGGAAATCCCAAAATTATTTATTCTGACAACGCAAAAACCTTCAAAAAGGCCAAAGGTGAACTTGAAAATTTATACAACATACTGACAGACAAAGTATTTTTAAATTTTATTACAAAAGAGAGAATTGTATGTTAGAATATTATAGAAAGAGCTGCATGGTGGGGAGGTTTGTATGAGCGACTAGTAAAGTCAGTCAAAGACTGTTTGAGAAAAGTAATTGGTAGAGCACTCTTAAGTTATGATGAATTAGCGACTCTGTTGACAGAAGTGGAAGCAGTTTTGAATACGCGACCATTGACGTATGTATATAGCGACAGCAATGAACCAGAACCTCTTACTCCAATGCACTTTTTAAATTTTGGAAAAGAACTTTCATTTCCTATTAATTTTTTTGAAATAATTGAAGATTGTTCGAAGAGATCAACACTCCTGAAAAGAAAAAAAATATCAATCTTTACTATTGAAACAATTGTGGACCAAATGGAAAAGACAATATTTGATGGATTTAAAAACAGCCCATTCATTGAAATATCCTAATGCCCATACGCCACTGAAAGTGGGCGATATTGTTTTAATTCAAGATGACGCAAAAAATAAGTTTCTTTGGAAACTTGGTAAGATTCAGACTGTCATTCCTGGAAGAGATGGCAATATTCGTTCATACGAAATAAAAACAGCGAGTGGAATCTTAAAAAGATCCATTCAACACTTGTATCCCTTTGAAATACAAAACGACTAACAAGTGACTTTTTCAGACTTTTTATGAACATTCATAAACTTTTATAGACATTTATTTAGTTTGTTTTTTCTGCATTTAGGACTCTAAATATTTTCTTTCTCTTTTTTAATTTTTAGTGTTATTTATATATAGAATCTTTTTGAGTTTTGGTATAAGTAAGTATATGATTTAACTGAAAAAAAAATGTGTGTGTTATTTAACAGTCATTATTTTTACTGTGTAATTTAAAGTGTTTTATTTAGAATTTATTGATATTTTGAATTTGACTAATTAAGTGATTAATTAGATATTGTTTGAATTCTTACATTTAGTAATTTGTATTCGAATTTTAAAAATTGTATTAGATTACTGAACCACTGATACGAAAAATTGAATTTTTATGATTTTATGATGGAATTTTGATTTGTGAACTCTTTAAGAGTTCAGGTGGGGAGTGTGAAGAGAAACTTTTTCTCTGCTCCCATGACAACGAAGGGCGCGCGATGCGCGCGCATCCTACTTTAGAATGCGACTTGTTTTGTTGTGG
Organism: Maratus speciosus; assembly: GCA_963932465.1. Classification (NCBI taxonomy): domain Eukaryota; kingdom Metazoa; phylum Arthropoda; class Arachnida; order Araneae; family Salticidae; genus Maratus; species Maratus speciosus. The sequence continues at coordinate 592,074,255 of OZ010789.1, read as the reverse complement.
CTGAAACGATACGAAGCAATGTTGTGATTTAAAAAAGCATGATCGTTGTAATATTTTTACAGTTGTTGATGAGGCTAAGCCTCCCTTATTTCGAAGAACCACATCAAGTGTTTGAGAATTTTTATTGTATATATGTATATAATCATAATCTGTAAATAGTCATTAAATACATAAAGAAAAGATCCCAGAAAGCACCTCCTTCTTTGAGTTGATGTTCGACTGTCTTTGAAAATTTTCTTCAGTTTTAAATATAAAACCGTAATTTTTCCTTAAATTATTGCTATTTTTGCAAAGTCCTATTGTTCTAATATATTTTTAATTTTTCCATTTAAAAAACAAAGTTATAAACCCACATCTTTCTAAAATAATTTCTAAGCATGATTTAAATATTAAGAATGTACGTATATATTTTATCCGCTGTCACTTGCTTTTGTTTTATTTAATATGAACATGGAGTCTAGATTTTACGTTCTCTGGAATATGAATATATTTTTCTTTTAAACATATTGCTTAACTTAATCATGATTTCTAATTTTCGTCCGCTATTGCGGGAAAATGGAATTTATACAATAATAAGACATATTTAATTTAAATTTTTTATTCGCTTAGATATTGTATTTTGTGATTATGAGCAAAATACATTTGATATGTTTTACAGGAAAAGATTGACCTCGGAAATAGAAAGAAGTTAGAAATTGCTCTTCAAATGTGGCAAATGAGGTGCGTTCGTACTATAACTAATTTTATAAAAATATTTTACACCGCATATTGTACTGAATGTATATTTTAGTGAACTTTATAAGTGCATATCAATTTCATTCCGTTCGAAAGAATGTAACATTATTAAAATGCACTTGAAATAATTTTTTCCCATTTACCTTAATGTGGCGGAAAGCTTTTGACTGTCCCTGTAATTAAACTGTACATCTGATTTTCATAAAATTTGAAACGACTCGACAAAATTTTGCAACAATTATATAGGGTAGAAGTGCAAGTGATGGACACCCTTAAGGAATTTCTTTTAAAATTATTTTTTTATTAATAGTTATAATTATTATATTCCAGTTTTTTCACTATTATATTTATCTATCAACAATATTGAACCATTCTTATAGTCTCGCTTCCCAATATGAATCGAAATTTAATTTTAAATAACAGAAATATATCAAAACACCCAATAGCGCAGTAATGAGACAACCTCTGGCCCAGTAATGGACACCCCCATAAAAAGTAATAAATATAATTGTTTTTATGATTGTATTTAGAACCTGAATTTAATGAATACATATTAATGAAAAAAAATAATTATTTTCAAATAAATTTAACAATAAGATACCAGTAATTTTTAAAATATTTGTGATAATCATTTACTGTTTGCATCAATTATTTTAATTAGCCACGTACCGCGGTTGTATTAAAAACCCTTATAGGCGGGAAAATAACAATCAGAACAGTAAAAATAAAGGCAACTCAGCTAGATATACTGATAGTAAGGTTTATCAGCAGGCCCAACAACTGGCAGAAGTCCTCAAAGATTTCAATTATACTAAAACTAAATCGCAGGAAAAAACTAACTCGGAATCAAATGATTCTGCTTCTAATAATGTTGAATCCCCAGTTGAGGTTGCTTCCTCTTCACAATTTCCTGAAAATACTAATTCTGCTAATTCTGAAAAAACTAATAATGCTCCATCCCAGTCAACCAAAATTCCTCCCAGCTACAGTAATGATATACAGGAAATATTTAGTACTTTCCAAGACATAAAAGAGATTTTGCAAATATCCAAATTCATTAAATGTATAAAAAATATTTCTACTCTAGCAAAAAAATATAACAATCCCATTGAAAAAATTATTGTTTTTATCCAAGAGTTCGACAAATTAGCTAATGATTTCTCCTCCCCCAACCATGTCTAGTGTTCATCTTAAATCTCTTATTGTGTTATCCAGGAACTGTTCTACTTTAAATAACAAAATTGACGAGCTTCGTATTTTTGTCTCTAACCACCCTAATATTGATATAATTCTTCTTCAAGAAGTGCATAAACCTAATAAAAGTATAAAAAATTCTGGTTATAAGCTCTACCATACCCCCGTCCTGGATCCGTTCAGGGTGGAACTGCCATATACATCAAACACCACATACCACACTATCCTACCCAACAATCTACATACACAGGTCTTGACTACACGGGAATTGTTGTACAATTGCCACGAGTTAATATTAATTTTGTTTCTTTATATGCTAGACACTCACCTTTATTCCCAGTCAATGATCTAACACAGCTTTTCTCACAAAATACGCACTGTTTCATCGCAGGTGATTATAATGCGCACAACCGGCGATGGAACTGTCATTCAACCACCCGTCGTGGCAGTGCACTACACAACTTAATCCTTCACCTAGGACTTAATTTACATGCACCCAGCACCCCTACACGTTATGGGCTTGGTAGAGGTCGCCCCTCCATTATTGACTTTGCAATTTCAAAAAAATTGGTTTTTCCTATTAGTTCTACAGTTATTAATGACTTAAGTTCTGATCATCTTCCTGTTGTTTTCAAAATTGACTGTGTTGATCCCCCCTCTCCCCCCCCCTTCTGTGGCTGTGGACTGGAGTAAATTTAAAACTATTCTTTCCAATTCTGACCTGACTTTCCCCAATATTACTAACACTGATGATATTGACAAGGCTGTTGATAACTTTCAAAATATTATTATTAATGCTCAAAAACAAGCTACTTACCAATATACTAAAAATAATAACTCTTTTACTATGCCTAACTACATTCATAATGTTTGTCAGCAACGTAATGACATCCGACGGCTGTTTCAAAATACTAGAGATCCTACTTTAAAGCCCATAATTAATCGGCTTAATAATAAAATTAAAAACCTCATTTCTAAGGAAAAACAAAAAAGCTGGAGCAATTTTCTTAACTCCCTCTCTCCTCAAGATAACTCTCTTTGGAAAATAAAGAAAAAACTTAATAATAATTACTCTACAATCCCCCCCCCCCCCTTAACTGCCTTTAATACCACGGCGTATACGGACAAAGACAAGGCGGAAATCCTCGCCAGGTCCTATGCTGAGCAGTTTTCCCCTAACCCTTATCTTGCCAGCCCTAATCATTATTTTGAAGTAAATGAAACTGTTCAAAATTTTTTAGCTACCCCTCCCACGGGCCCACTACCGGAAATTCAACCAATTGTTATTTCTAATATTATCAAAAATCTTAAAAACAGAAAAGCCCCTGGATACGATTACATAACTAATTATGCTATTAAAAATCTTCCTTGCAACTGTATTATATATCTAACTAAACTTACTAATGCTATTCTTCAGTACTACTACTTCCCTAAAGCTTGGAAGACTTCTATTATTGCACCTATTCCTAAACCTCAGTGTAATCTTCAAGATCCGACTAACTATCGACCCATCTCTCTGTTATCCTCTATCAGCAAAGTTGTTGAGCGAGTCATCAGGTCCCAGTTACATGACATTTTAGACGCACAAAACATACTCATTCCTGAGCAATTTGACTTCAGAGCTAAACATCCCACATTACATCAACTCCTTCGTATTTTAGAGTTCTTGAGTGAGAAACTAAACACGAACACACCAGCTGCGGCTGTTTTTCTCGATGTCGCTAAGGCATTTGATAAGGTTTGGCATATTGGCCTTATATACAAAATAATTTAGCTTGGAATTAATGCTAGACTTATCTTTCCCATACATTCTTACCTTAGCGACAGCACCTTTCGCGTCCTCCTTAACAATATACTTTCCACTTTATACCTTATTCTCTCTGGTATTTTACAAGGGTCGGTCCTCGGCCCTACATTATTTAACATTTTTTTCAACGATATCCCAAGAACACTGAGGACTTATCTTGCCCTGTACGCGGACGACACGGCAATGTACGCCTCTGCACAACACCCATTCACATTATACAAAATTCTCCAAAAACACATAGATAAATTCCTTAACTGGTGTAACCTGTGGCGTGTTAAGCTCAACGAGCAGAAAACAGCTGCTGTCTATTTCTCTAGAAAACTAACATTTCCCAATCGCATTACTATCAATAACACTACTATTCCTTGGACTAATGACACCAAGTATCTGGGGGTTACCCTTGATAGAAGCCTTACCTGGAAAAAGCATTTTATTAATGTCTGACGCAAAGTTGCTAGTATCTCCCAGGCCCTCTCTCCTCTTCTCAAAAGCAATACTCTTTCTATTCATAATAAACTAATCTTGTATAACGCATGTATTAGATCTATCTTAACTTATGCTTGTCCGATCTGGGGATTCGCTTGCAAAACCAGTATGGAGTATCTTTACGGTACTCATAACAAAAACTTACGCTATATCCGTAATGGTCACCATTTTCTTCGTGACACCACTATCCGCAGGGATTTGAAAACCACTTCCTTAAAACAGCGCCATTAATAAACTTGCTAAAAATTTTTTATAAATCTGTATACAACCTCCCTAACCAAATTATAGCGGAACTACCCGACTACGAGGTATCCGACCCCACTAACAGAAAACGCCCTAAATACTCGCTTTTGCTTAACGATGAAGACTGAGTTTCTCTCACCTTCTGCTATCTTAACCTTTCTGTTTGTTCTGTCCTGTCTATAGTATATAAAAAAAATTGTTTTTCTGCTAGTTCTTTAGCATTATATATTTTTAAACTAATGTATGGTCTCTGAAAAGAGTCTTTTTTTTATGGGGTACTCCCCGGTAGCTTTTTCGTCTTTTCCTTCTTTTTTTGGAGCTAATGGAATTTTCTTTCTTTTTTAATTATTTCTTTTCTTTTCTTTGTTTTTTTTCTTTTTCACATATGTTATACTAGTACTTATGTACTTTGTTATTTTTTGTTAGTCTTTTCTTTTTCTTAAAAGTAAATTTAACTTTTGTGGCTACCAGACACGTCTAAACATTATTTTTTTTAAGGCTCCCTAATGCCCTTGCAACACAATCACCTATCCACTGGATGTAAAGTTGCAACGCAACTAGGTAATCCATTCAGCTGCTCACATTGTTCCATTGTTCAATTATTTTAATTATCAGAAGATCAGTGTTTTAATTATTTTAGATGGATAGTTTAAAATACTAAATATCAGGCAATTGCTGCTATCAAATTATTGAAACAGTGGGGGATTTAAAAGGTAATAATAATAATAATAATAATAAAAAGTTTTGGAATGTTAGTGTTTAGTTTTGTCTCGCTATTTTTAACAATTAATCTTCCAGAGACTACTTGATGTTTATTTATAATAATTAATATTACAAATATGAAAGAAATGGTATTGTGAGTTGAATATTTTAAATGCTAAGTAAAATAATTTCAAAATAAAACTGTAGAACTGATGTTTGAGGCCACTGATCTGCAGATTTACTAGTTTCATGAATATTGCCTATAAATTAATGAATATTACTTTTCTTTTCTTTTTCTTTTTTTTTTTCGTCAGTGGTGAATAAGGAAACATTTAAGACAGAAAAGAGATTTTTAATAGCTTCTGTTACTTAATTGTTTTTATTTAAACGGAGAGATATTAAGCCCTATGAGACCCTCTGTGCTCTTAAACAATATTTTTTGTTTCCTAGCTGGTTTGATTGCCAGATTTTAAAATAGCAAGGTTATATACAAAAAAAAAGAATAAAATATTGAAATTTTATCAATCACATAAAATAACTTAAAAGCAGCTATTTATAAAAGTTTTGGTGGAAAATGACTTATTAACCATTCCAGTAATGGACTCTTAAAAGCTTAAAAATAACTGAAATTTCGTAAATGACCGTTAGTATATAAAAGTGTAAGTTTTCCATTGCTACTCAAACTAAAGCATTCAAATTTTTCAAGAAAATAAATAATATATAGATTAATTAAACGAAGCTCTCTAGAGACTAACAAAGAAGTCTTAGCCTCTTCATTAAGATTTTCACAGAAAAACAGCAAAACTTTGAAATATTATTTTCTGCTTTCTAATTGGTTTGATTAAAAGTGTCAACAATAACCCAGTTTTATAAAACATCCAAGGGGAAATTATTAAAAAAATTAATTAAAGTTAAATATTTATTATTTTTTTTATGAACCAAAAACATCAAGGGATGTCCATTACTGGCACATTTACCCTATTTAAAATTTCAGACAATCCGGAAGGCAATAACTTCATTAAAATGCACTTGCAATAACTTTTTCCCATTGGCCGTAATGTAACGGAAAACTTTTGGCTGTACCTGTCATTAAACTATACATCCGATTTTCATAAAATTTCAAATGACGCGACAGAATTATGCAACAATTATATATTTTAAATTTCAATCGATTCGGTTGGATAGTTTGTGCGCTGTTATATGCGGGCAAACGGACAGACAGACAGACGGACTGAACGACGACTATAAGTGCTACGTATTTATATAACTAGTAAATCTGCAGATCAGGAGCCTCAACGTGAGCTCTGCAAGTCATTGTTTTTAGACACACTTTCGTAATATTCAATTTCCTGCAAACCGCAATTTATAGTTTCCAAATTATGCAATGATTTATAAGAATAAAAAATACGAAGTTTTCAGACATTAGAAGCATTAAATTAAAAACGTTGTTATGGAAGGATATTTTGAAATTTTCATGAACTACTAATTCTGGTATTTTTTTTAAATAATAAAATAGATTTCTTCGGGGGTGTGGGGCTCCGCCCCACTGAACTCCCCGTGGTCTCATTAATTTACATATGTAACTTTTTATTGATTGCGCTAATGGTTATCGCAAATCTTAAATTTCTTTTTACACTTCCGACCCTTAATTTTCAATACTGGTGGACAGAAAATGATTTACATTGACGTAATTATATTTAAAGTTTAGGTTTTATGAATGAAAATGTAATTTCTTTTTAAAAATAAAATAATTTTCATTCATATTTTCTGAAATGAGGCAGCATTAAGAAGTAACACTCGTCATAAAATATTTTTTCAGGCTATCTAGTTAATGCTTGGTTTTTAGGAATGAAAATATTTATTTCCCGATACAATGACGTCATTTTCGACAGCGATAATTTTGCGGTGTATAATTTTGACATTTTCTATATATTTGTTTTTCAAAAGTTTTTTTTTTTTTCTCATTGAAATTTTCGATTAAAAATTAACATTTCTGTTAGCTGTGTGCAGACGATAAACCTTGATATATTAGTAACATTTCTTTTAATAATAAGAATTAATATCATAACACAAGCCCTTTTTATTTCAACGTCAAAGCATATTCGTTTTATTTTTGATATATGCGATCAGATTCACCTTATTTTCGTATTTTAGTTTTATTTCCAATATGAAGACGTATCCATGTTTATTTTTTATTTCATTTTCCTCTTGCACATGAAAATCTTTCAAATTCTTCCTTATTCTGGGATCAGATTTTCTTGGCAACAGTAAAAAATTAAAAAAAAGTTAAATTTTTTAGCAAAATGTCGATTTATTCCTTATAAAAATAATGAACTTCTTAATTTAAAAGAAAAATATTTGAACAAAATAAGTAGAAGATAGTCTTGGGGTACATTCCATCTCTGGGGGTAAATTCCATCTATATGTAAAGTCACAAAGGCATTAATTTGCCCCTTTTGACTTTAATTTGACTTCAAACAATTACACATACTTTCACATTTACGATATTTTTAGGTGTAGTTCCGTTGCTAGGCAACAGTTAAAAGAAAATAAAAACAATGAAATATGTGCTTTGAAAAAAATGTAAATTTATAAAAAGATATATTATTGGAACACATATATAAAATCCGTCCATAAGTCCCTCCATAACATCGAATTTAAAAACTCTGACCAATGTATACACAAAATTTCAAACTAATATGAATAATGTATGGTTCTAATTAGGAAATTTCATCATCCATAATTTACCATTTAAATCCTTCAATCATATGAGCCATTTCCTTTCAACAAATAAAAATGGAAAAATCGCCTGAATTGCTATAGGAAAGCATTAAGTCGCAAAATAAAATGATCTATATATTCCGAACGAATGAACCAAATTTAACCAAAAACTATACAGCTAAATCCGGGGATTTTACCAACATGCATCGTTAATTTTAATCTAATGGGATGCTTTTTACGGCAGCTATCGTGGAACAGACAGACAGACAGATAGACAAACGGAAACCAAAACTTTTCGTGTCTCCACAGTAAGCCTTCACTGACGTTTCGGCAACTACGAACGCACCTAAAAATCGATTTTTACTTTTTATGTCATTAAATAGTTTAAACTTTTGTCTTTCCAACGACGTGTCCCGCATGTTTATATATAAAATAAATAAGTGTTGAAATTATTCATTCTTTCTAAGAGTACTTCACAGCTTAGTGGTCATTTATATCTTTAATTGACTTTTTCTCAAACTTGGATTTTTCCTGTTTATGTACTTTTTTTAGATGCGTTCGTAATTATGTAAATGCGTAGTACCTATAGTCGTCGTTCAGTCCGTCTGTCCCAGTGTTGATTTCAGGGCGAGGCCCATGGGGGCATCCCCCCCCCCCCGGAGCAATGAGATGTCCCCCCGGAAGATTTGAGATTTTGTGTTTTCAATGGTCAAAAAGTGCAATTTAATCCCCTGAACTCTATAATGACGCCCCCCCCCCCATTTGGAGCCACAGAAATCCCACCCGGAGAAAAGTGTCTGAATTCAACAGTGCGTCCGCATATAACAGTGCAAAAACTATCCAACCGAATGGTCTGAAATTTTAAATATGTAATTGTTGCAAACTTTTGTCGAGTCATTTCAAATTTTATGAAAATCGGATATATAGTTTAATTACAGGGACATGCAAAAGTTCTCCGTTACATGACGGCCAATGGGAAAATTATTGCAAGTGCATTTTAATAATGTTACAGCCTTGCGAATGATTTGAAATTTAAAATATATAATTCTTTCAAAATTTCGTAGACTCATTTCAAATTTCAGGAAAATCGGATGCATAGTTTAATTACCGGGACAGTCAAAAATTTTCCGTTCCATGACGGCCAATGGAAAAAAAAAATATTTCAAGTGCATTTTAATGATGTTATAGTCTTTCAGAACAGAATGAAATGGATATGCATTTATGTATTGCACTAAAATATACATTCAGTGCAATATACGGTGCTAAAAATATTTCTAAAACTAGTTATAGTACGAACGCACCACATTTGCCACGATTAACGAGCAATTTTCAACTTGTTTCAATAGCTATTAAACATAAGAACTCAGATTTTTTTAAATACTTATATTATGTTATATTGTATACACAGGGATTTAATGATTTGTTGAGAATTATTTATTTTATGCAGTGAAATCTTACCGAAAAGTGCTAATTTAAAAATTACTTTCAATAAATAATTAATAATTAATTTTTAATTTCACTTAGAACGAAAATGGTCTCTTAAAGTGCGTAAAACATGTTATTTAAACTACTCTAAAAAATCTAGACCTCTATCTTTCACCATTGTGGGGAAAAAGGTACATAAATTGGTGAATTTAACATGGCGGAGATACGGCTTTCCCGAACCCCTTAAAACAATTACATTTCAGACCGCTACATGAAGAAATCTCGTAATCACTTATGAAAACTCGACGATCAATCTTCTTCTATACAACCTACAACTATTTGCTCATAATCTTAACATTCCACATATCTACACGGATAAATGCTTAAAATTAAATAAGACTTACCTTTATTTTATGTATTCCATAAAGAATTTTAATGATATTCTAATCTGTTAATCTTAAAATGGCGGACGAAAAAGTGATCATTTTTCTTATCTTTTAAGGGTGTCGTCGCCTTTCTGTTCTGATTGGTTAATAAGCAATGCATACGTAAGTCACACTTTCAGGAGTGAGGCATTTCACTCCTTTCTAGAGAGTGGAAATCCCACTCTTTAAGGAGTGTATTTTAAAAAAAATTCACTCCAAAAAGAGTAAAAATGCCTGTCACTCTTTCATATAGTGAACTTTTCTCTGCTCCCAATTTTAGAGTGTAAAACAATAATTAACAAAACCAAGAGAAACAAAGAAAAAACTAAATATGGAGACAAGTGGCAAGGCTTATGACTTGCTCTGCGGGGTTAAACATGTTTTACCAGCACAACATTACCCCTCACTTGCCAAGACCAAACAAATAGAAATTGAAAAAATGAAAACCACAAACTAACCCCAAGCCGTCAAATGAAATCCGTGAATATCCAGACTGCTAAGCTATTTTCGATAGGAATCACGTATCGATATATCACCATCAGCGAACAATTCCAATGTTTTTTTTCGATAGCTTTTTTTCTTGATAAGATTGAGAGTTAAAACATTCAGAAAATGTATTGGGTGTATATATATATATATATATATACTGGGTGATCTAAAAGTCAGGACGAAGTTTAAAAAATCCCTGCCGGTCCGGCCTACTTGAGGAGGTAGATTTCGAAGTTAAGTATATTAATTGCACACAAAATTAATTTTCTTGTGTAGCAAAGAAAAAAATAGTTATGTTGGCGACCAACAGATGGTGCTGCCGATTTCTGATGCTGGATTATGCAAAGCAAGAAACGATATAAAAAGGAGCAACTGCAGCAGGTAATGGTAGTCAATAGTTGTATGCATCGAAATGCTGTCCATAATTGAGAAAGCCCTCTTGTTAAATTGTATTATAAGGATTCGGAAAGTGCCAAGCATATCGCTACATGAAGGGTATGCGAGATAGCAAAAGACCAATAACGTCTACTGCGTTGAACAAAATAATGAAGAAATTTGAAGATACAGGTTCTTTGGCGTGACGTCAGAGAAGTGGACATCCCTCAACAGCCGCTGCTGTTGCCACGACAGTGGAGCAGACGTTGCAATCCATGTCGGCGGTTTCTGGATATAGGGAGTGCAATGCTCGAGAAGTTTCGAGACAGAAAGGAGTGCCGTACGGAAGTGTATGGAGAGCACTGCGAATAACTTTGCAACGGTATCCCTGCAAGTTGCAACATAACCAAGAACTGAAACCTCCTGACTTCGACTCTCGCCATGATTTTGAAAATTTGGTATTCAATAAGACGAAAGAGCAGCACGACAGGTTTCACACTGTGCTTTGGACAGATGAAGCGCATTTCATACTCTCTGACGCTGTTAACATCCACAATTGTCGAATGTGGACCACAGAAAATCCACATGCATTTGTTGAGGTACCCTTGCAACAGCCTAAAGTGACAGTCTGATGTGGTTTCACTGCTAATTTCATAATTGGTCCATTTTGTTTCGAGGAAGTCACATAGACGGATTTCAAAACAGTTTCTGTCATTGGCCAGTGATATACAACACTGTTACAGCAGCACAGAACAGCATTATTCCTCAACTGCAAGCGCGACAGGCATTCCAAATAGTCACCTTTATTCAAGATGGAGAACCACCTCATATTGCTCTGCCTGTGCAACGCCTTGTACGCTGAACATTTGGGTATGATCGCATTATAAGTCGTTACTTCAATCACGCATGGCCTCAAAGATCTCCCGATCTGATACCCTGTGACTTTTGGCTGTGGGGATTCTTGAAGTTAAAAGTGTACCGCGACCAACCGGCATCACTAGCAGCAATGAAAGATGCCATCCTCCAAAATATGTAGGCCTTAACGCAAGAAATGCTACTAAATGCTGTGAACGGTGTGGTGCCTCGTCTCACAGCTGTTCTTCTGAATGATGGACAGCACATTGAACATTTACTGTAGTACTAATTAACTGCAATTAAGCTAACTTGTAAATTGTCAAAATTTTTCCATTTTTAAATCATCTTTTCGTGCAATAATACACTATAGCGCCATCTGTTGGTCGTCAACAGAACTTTTTTTTTCGCTGCCGCACAGTACCCGGTTACTTTTCCATCCGTTTGGTGCAAACCGTATCTTTGTACCTTGATTCGTTTTCGAATAAGTAATTTTAAAGTTCGTCCTGACTTTTGGATCACCCGGTATATATATATATATATATATATAGAGAGAGAGAGAGAGATAGATAGATAGATAGATAGATAGATAAAGTTTTAAACTGGGGTAGTTTTGGTGTCTAGTGGTCATGATCGGCGTAGATCCGCAAAAATTGTTCAGAAATTCCAACATAGGGGAAAATGTAATATGTAGTATTTCTTTCGAAATCTACTTAAACAGTAACTAACAATTCGGCTCTAAATAAGTTTTTTTTTGACTGGAGGTCTTTCCAAGCTAATATAAAGAAAACTGTTGCAGGGTGACCTTGCCAGTAGTCGATACCCTTCTAGTAGTTGATCAAATTTTTGAAATATTGCGATATTTCAGGCAGATATGAGTTTTACACGTAGCACTAGACATAATACTTTTGTTTGAATGTTAGTGTCCCTGTTTTCACATCGTTGTCAGCTATTTGCTCTAAGAGAAGGCATTTTATTAATTTTTTTAATTAGAAAGTGTAAACATTTAGTTTTTTAGGTAGCTTTCATTACAAAAAGCTACCTATTGCAGCCGTTCTGAGGAAAGCGATTTCAGAAAATGTTGGTATATTTTCATCGATCATGACCCCTAGACCCCGAAACCACACTCCGATCAAATGTTGATATATATATATATATATATATATATATGTTACATTATTAGATCTAATTCCGCGATTTCCTTATCTTATTCTAAATTACTACTTTAAATTCACTAAATCGTTATTATTAAATAATCTCTATCCTCAACTCCGTTAAATTCCCTTTAATTTAATGTCTCACTTGTCTAAATTGCTTTAATATTACGCTTTTAGTATTCTTAAATTAAATGTTCCTTTCCCGCGCTTTTTTCTTTCGAGACTAATCTTTTAGCTTCCATTTTTACTTTCCCGCGCATTTCTGAGGTTATTCTTTTTCCCTTCAAATTCATCCGCGTCCTCTGTCCGCACTCTTTATATGACGTGACATTCTTAATTATTCATTAGTTGAGAGCGCGACCTACGTCATATTCGTATTCTTACACGTGAGGAACAATAAGTTGATACTCGTTGTGTTTCAGCAGATTTTGGCAGATTTGAGTCGTATTTCCAGTTAACATCCATCTCCTGTTCACCGCCCTGTTATTCGATAATCTGGAACTTTGTTTAAACCTAATTACTACTACGAAGAGATGGCTAATTATCTTGGTGGAAACTGCACCTTTTGCAAGATGTTCTAATAAAGTGCTTATCTGATATGAGTTGTTTCAATTTCTTCTGGGGAAACTTCACGGAACGATGTATTCCACTGTTTTCACTCGACAACTGCATTTCAACAATTTGTTCTACTAATATAACAGATTCGAATTATCTGTTCTGTCCCCTTCTTTTACGCCATTATCGCTGGATGTGATCCACAACTACTATCATGACAGCCAGTACTGAATTTTCAACGATAAAGGCAATCCAATGTTGCTACAATGCAACATATATATATATATATATATATATATAATAAAAATTATTTTCACCCTTTATTCTTAGTAAAATTATTCCAAATTCTTAATACCTACCTTTTTTACTTGCTTTAATACTATCTTAAATATCTCTTATTTTTCCCATGCTTTAAATGCGTATTCTTTTATTAATCTAAAAACCTAAAATCTATTCGTCAAAATCCATTAATATATTTTTTCAGTTTATTTCTGATACTAAATTCTTTTTCTTCGAATGTTTTAAAATATCGTTTGCACTATTATTCTATTTATTCCATAAGTTTCTCGCCAGCAGTTTGTTTACGCAGTTTTTCTGACGCCGGTTCGAAAGAGATCATTCGACGTCACGCGTTCGTCACCCCTTTCCATCGAATCGTGGCTTGTCTCTTGTCCCATTCCTCACCACCTCTCTACTGGAGTGGTTCTCCACTGTTAATGTATTCATTCGCGTCCATTTTTTCCGGGTATTTATAGCGTTGCAAAGACTAGGAGCTCATAATTTGTACGCTTTTTCGTTTGTCTAAATAATCCTCGTCACTTGGTGGTTAGACTTGTACTGTGGAGAAACTACTATTTTAACATCTTAAATTTATTATGAAGTGGATCAACGATGTCGTCGAGAGCTGATGAATATGTTACTGGAATTGTTTACGATATATTCCTACCAAACAAACCACGTTCAACTCATGATGCCTGTATTATTCTTGAAGGGGAAATTTCTCCAATGTTTTCTTGAACCTGACTTCAATTAGGCCACCACGACTGCACTCGGGTTGTCATATGATAACGGAGGGTTGGCAAAGCTACTGGTATTAATTACTAAACTGCATTATCTTCGATATATCGAGAGTCGTCGGAATGTCAGAAAAAGTGACAGTAAATTATATCACACACACACACACATATATATATATATATATATATATATATATATATAGCTCTATCAAAAGTAAATGATTTATGAAAATTATGAAAAAGAGGGTGCAAAACAATAAAAAATCAATGAAAATTTATACTAAAAAACAATAAACAAACCACTCCTTGCTCTTCGGAAAGTGGGAGGAGACAAAAAAAGGATCCAAAAAAAAAGAAATTGGATCCTCACAGGTTTCGCAAGATATGGCCATCCCACATACTCCAAAAGAGTAAAAATCAGCAAATAAACTTAAACTTTCAAAAACTCAACAGAACAAAACTACTTTAAAAACATTAACGAAACAAAATTGCTTTAAAAACATAAACAACCAACCAATTCAAAATCAAAAGTACCAATTTTAACTTATAAAACGTAAATAAAAATTCTTATATAACTAAATCATTAAGCAATTAAAAACATTGAACATGTGAGAAGGGCATATCCTCACCTTGACCCGTGAAGACTTGAAAAAAACTTGCTACCTTTAAAATATCCACTACGCTCCACATCTCTCCAACAGCAGGAGTTGCAAGCAAGGCCATAATCCAAGTTAGACCAGCGCCATTCAGATTTGTCTTTCCGTTATCTTCATAATCATAGATTTATTTCCATATCACATCAGTTCCTACTTGAAGTTCATCAACATGCAGACGTTCTTAAAAAGACTTTAATCCACAACTTTCATATATTCAAGTAGTTTCATCGGCATCCATTTTGGTGTATTGATAATAGTAATGAGGTTTTAAATAAAATTAAAAAAACGCCCATAACGCCCACTAATTTGTATACCTTTGATTTTGAAAATCTTTTTTTTCTAATATACCTATAGATTTACTTTATGATACATTAAAAAATCTCGATTATCTTCGATATATCGAGAGTCGTCGGAATGTCAGAAAAAGTGACAGTAAATTATATCACACACACACACATATATATATATATATATATATAGCTCTATCAAAAGTAAATGATTTATGAAAATTATGAAAAAGAGGGTGCAAAACAATAAAAAATCAATGAAAATTTATACTAAAAAACAATAAACAAACCACTCCTTGCTCTTCGGAAAGTGGGAGGAGACAAAAAAAGGATCCAAAAAAAAAGAAATTGGATCCTCACAGGTTTCGCAAGATATGGCCATCCCACATACTCCAAAAGAGTAAAAATCAGCAAATAAACTTAAACTTTCAAAAACTCAACAGAACAAAACTACTTTAAAAACATTAACGAAACAAAATTGCTTTAAAAACATAAACAACCAACCAATTCAAAATCAAAAGTACCAATTTTAACTTATAAAACGTAAATAAAAATTCTTATATAACTAAATCATTAAGCAATTAAAAACATTGAACATGTGAGAAGGGCATATCCTCACCTTGACCCGTGAAGACTTGAAAAAAACTTGCTACCTTTAAAATATCCACTGCGCTCCACATCTCTCCAACAGCAGGAGTTGCAAGCAAGGCCATAATCCAAGTTAGACCAGCGCCATTCAGATTTGTCTTTCCGTTATCTTCATAATCATAGATTTATTTCCATATCACATCAGTTCCTACTTGAAGTTCATCAACATGCAGACGTTCTTAAAAAGACTTTAATCCACACCTTTCATATATTCAAGTAGTTTCATCGGCATCCATTACTGTGTTTGGCCGCTTAGCTGTTGCCACTTTAAAAAACTTTTTTCAAGCTGATTTACATAATGAAAAATAAACTGGTATGGAAATAAATTATTGTAAAAAAGATTAGCAGTAAATTTAAAAATCTGTGAACTTAAAAATTCTCTATTACTACAAATTCTATAAAATCTATTAACTTGTCCCAAAATAATGTTGATAAAAACCCTTTTACTTAAATTTGAAAAACAGTGTGGCATTGATTGAGTATCAAAATTAAAGAAATCCCGTTAATCAAAAAGCTTAACTAATACATTGTTGTCTTTAATTAAAATGTCTAAATCCAAAAAATTAACATGCAAACTATCAACAGAAGCTTTATTTAATTTTAAACATGGAAGATAGATATCGTTAATCGATACCAAAATTTTGTCATCGAATATTATTAAATCAACGATATACCTTAAAACTGCAAAACTCTTATTACTGTTTAAAACATAGTTAAATTCATAATAAAAAAAAAAACAGATTAGCAGCAGAACTCGAAAAATTAGTACCCATACCAATACCACATGCCTGGTAAAAAAGCGAGCTATTGAATGTAATAAAATTATTAAGAAAACAGAAATTACATAAACTTAAGAAAAAATCTCTTTTAATTCTAAGCTCCTCCTCAATGCAAAACACATCAAAAATATTTTTTAATGTATCATAAAGTAAATCTATAGGTATATTAGAAAAAAAAGATTTTCAAAATCAAAGGTATACAAATTAGTGGGCGTTATGGGCGTTTTTTTAATTTTATTTAAAACCTCATTACTATTATCAATACACCAAAATGGATGCCGATGAAACTACTTGAATATATGAAAGTTGTGGATTAAAGTCTTTTTAAGAACGTCTGCATGTTGATGAACTTCAAGTAGGAACTGATGTGATATGGAAATAAATCTATGATTATGAAGATAACGGAAAGACAAATCTGAATGGCGCTGGTCTAACTTGGATTATGGCCTTGCTTGCAACTCCTGCTGTTGGAGAGATGTGGAGCGTAGTGGATATTTTAAAGGTAGCAAGTTTTTTTCAAGTCTTCACGGGTCAAGGTGAGGATATGCCCTTCTCACATGTTCAATGTTTTTAATTGCTTAATGATTTAGTTATATAAGAATTTTTATTTACGTTTTATAAGTTAAAATTGGTACTTTTGATTTTGAATTGGTTGGTTGTTTATGTTTTTAAAGCAATTTTGTGTTGTTAAAAACATAAGGGTAGGCCAAGGGAAGGCCTTCTCACATGTTCAATGTTTTTAATTGCTGTATGATTTAGTTATATAAGAATTTTTATTTAAGTTTTATAAGTTAAAATTGGTTCTTTTGATTTTGAATTGGTTGGTTGTTTATGTTTTTAAAGCAATTTTGTTTCGTTAATGTTTTTAAAGTAGTTTTGTTCTGTTGAGTTTTTGAAAGTTTAAGTTTTTTGCTGATTTTTACACTTTTGACGTATGTGGGTTGTCCATATCTTGCGAAACCTCTGAGGATCCAATTTCTATTTTTGGTACCTGTTTATTTTACTCCTCCCACTGCCCGAAGAGCAAGGAGTAGTTTGTTTATTGTTTCAGGGCTCGCAGCGTTCCTAAAATTTTCACACTTTACTACCACAATTTTAATACGATAATATTTGTTGTCGAATTCTATTGTAGAAATTAAAGGAAACTGCCAAGAAGATTTTTGATTTAAAATACTGGTAGCAAAGTGCGAAAATTTTAGGAACGTTGCGAGCCCTGTTGTTTTTTAGTTATAAATTTTCATTGATTTTTTATTGTTTTGCACCCTCTTTTTCATAATTTTCATAAATAATTTACTTTTGATAGAGCTATATTCACTTAGTGCATATAAGAAGCTGCGTTGCGCCTGATGCACTGGGTTGTTTGTTTTACACCTTTTAAAAGCATTATATGTATATATATATATATATATATATATATATTTATATATGTATGTCATGTCGCAAGTGCATGCCGCCTGTCTCCATTGATTTAATAACATGTCGCAAGTGCATGCCACCTGTCTCCATTGATTTAATAACGTATCGCAAGTGCATGCCGCCTGTCTCCATTGATTTAATAACAGGTCGCAAGTGCATACCGCCTGTCTCCATTCATTTAATAAACATGTCGCAAATACATGCCGCCTCTCTCCATTGATTTAATAAACATGTCGCAAGTGCATGCTACCTGTCTCCATTAATTTAATGCATGTCGCAAGTGCATGTCGCCTGTCTCCATTGATTTAATTCCTTCTGGATTTAGTTATTGAATAATATTTAAATTTTGATGTTTTTAAAGTATGTTGTTTTAGAAGTTAGTTGTTTCTAGTTATTTTTGGTTGTTGTCATTTGGTTTAGTTTATTTATCTTCGCATCAATTCTGTGGTTTTAAATTTTTTGGTTTCGTTTTTGGATATATATATATATGATCTTTGTCACACTGTAACTCTCGTATTTATGAACCGATTTGGATGTAACTACGTGTATACATAATAAATACAAATGTCTCGACCGAGTTCATTGGCAAGCTTCTTTCGCTATCTTGTTTCAAAATGGCGGCCGTTTAAATTTAAAAAAAATGTTTGAAATGTGGTACCAAAAAATTAAAAATTAAAAAATTTTTTTTTCTTATGTGTTTGACCTTGATACAAAAATTCCGGAACAGTTTTTGTTTCGTTTATATATTAAAAATTGGCTGAGTTATAGCACTTTGAATTTCTAGCGTGGCTGACATTTTGAAACCATCTGATATTTGTCACGCGATAACAGGCGTATTTATGAACCGATTTGGATGAACCTTGGTGTATACATAGTACATACCAATGTCTCGACCGAGTTCGTTCGCAATCTTCATCCGCCATCTTGTTTCAAAATGGCGGCCATTTAAATAAATTAAAAAAATTTTAAATTTAAAATCAGGTACCAAGAAATAGGAAAATTGAAAAGACTTTTTTTCTGTGTTTGACCTTAATACAAAGATTCCGGAACAGTTTTTGTTTCGTCTATATCTAAAAAAATGGCTGAGTTATAGCATTTTGAATTTCTATTGTGGCTGACATTTTGAAACGACCTGATTTTTGGCACGCGATAACAGGCGTATTTATGAACCAATTTGGATGTATCTTGGTGTGTACATAGTCATACCAATGTCTCGAACGAGTTCGTTTACCAGCTTCATTCGCCATCTTGTTTCAAAAAGGCTCCCATTTAAAAAAGAAAATTTAATTTAAAATCAGTTATGAAAAAATTTTAAAATGAAAAAGATTTTTTAAAAATGTGTTTGACCTTGATACAAAGATTCCGGAGCAGTTTTTTCGTATATATCTTACAAAATTGTTGAATTATAGCACTTTGAATTTCTAGCATGGCTGGCATTTTGAAACGATCTGATATTTGTCACGTGATAATATGCGTATTTATTAACGTATTTCGATGTAAGAAAGCATGTGGATAGTATATCGTAATATCTTGACTAAGTTTGCTGGCCAGCTTCAGCAGCCATCTTGTTTCAAAATGGATGCCATTAAATAAAATAAAAAAATTATATTTTAAGTGAGGAGAAAAAAAAAATGCAATTACCTTATTACAACTCGAACTAGTATCAATATTAGCACAGCAAAAGTCCTGCCTAATTAATGGCACAGTTAAAATCTTATTCTTACGGTTGCAAAACATCACAGTGTGCAGAAAATACACAACTTATAATAGATATAATAATTATAGTTAACATATATAGTCTTTAAAATAAAAATTATTATAAACATTTAAAGGATCATGGAATAAATTATTACTAAAAGTATATAAATAATTAAGTTATTTAAAATTAAACGGGTAATAAGACAGAGAAATATTAAAACATAAAAAAATGTGGCAACAATATTATTTAGACTTAAATAAATAATTATTTAATGCTGCCATCTAGCGGAACTTCATAAAATTGAAAGAACACAATCACCTTGAAATAAAATAATTTATAGTGGTGCCATGTATTCTAATATTAGAACCGATTAAATATTAAAACACAACAATATCATACTAAAAAAGCACAACTAAATATCGATAATAATCACTTAGCATCTATATTATGATGTTTATCATTATTTTTAATTATTTATTAAATATTATATATATATATATATGTGTGTGTGTGTGTGTGTGTGTGTATGAGGTGTTGAGAATGACAACTTGGCGATACTTGCCATTTTCTGTCATTCGGCTGCTGTGGCAACTCCCTTTTGGTGTTTCTGATTTCCTTTTTAAATGTAGATGTAACGTTTGTTTTGAACCGGTCTGTCGGTAAAAATTGAACTCTCAAATGAGAGTAATAATAATATTAATATCTCTATTTGTAAATAAATTGTACATATACGTTTTTAAAGGAAGTTTTTAAATTTAAGATCTAGTGTGTGAATTTATTAGAATTGATGTAAGTGTGCCTTTCTTCGATTTTATAAGTGAAACGTTTCGAATTTGATTTATATAAAAACTTCGAATTTCGACAAAAGGAATATTATCATCTATGTTGCGAAACTGGAGTTTAATTGACGTGTAGTATCATTTTTTCATTTTGGCGTATCATTTTGTCCTTCATTTTTTCATATCATTTTGGCGTCACAGCGCCAGGATGTCTGGATTTCATCATCGAATGAGGTAAGTACCTCAAATTAAATTATACTGAATAAAGTGAATTGCATTTACATATTTATTTATTGAACTATATTTAATATATTAACACTAGAACGGCGGGAAAATCTTACCTACTGGAACGGCGGGAAGGGGTCATTTTGACCCATCGATGAAACTATTGAAATAACAACGCTAAAGTAATTTTAAAAGCCATACATTGGCAAAAATATGTAATTTACGTGTATTTCATAATTTATATATAAAATTATTCTATAATTTATTGAATTTTTAAAGTACTGTATATGTAACGCCTACAGGGCGATTAATTGGATCATACTACGACTACTCAAAAAACTCATTAATTTGATATAAAAATCGATTTAAAATTAATGTTTTCTCAAATTAAAACTAATCTTAGCTAAAATAAAACACAATTTATAAAATAATATATATTTATATTTTCATCTACTTACTCGCCGAATGATTCACTCTCTAAATCCATAAATGAGAAATATGTTCTGTTGTTTCCGTTATTTCATTATAAGTGTAGCTGAATGGTTAATATGTTAAGCATTCTGTTTAAATTTTATTTAATGCTTAAAATACTCCAAATTGTACGCACGTATTAGGAATTAATTCAGTTGTATAAAAAAAAAAAAAAAAAAAAAAAAAAAAATAGCAATTTTTCCAGTACATTTTCCGCACACAACTTTGAAACATGGTGCGCAAAATTCTTGAGATTTGTTTCCATTGCATGTCTGTACTTGACATTTTTTCTCTTGATATCTATTTTATTTTCGTGTTTTTTTTCCTGAAGACTCAGGAAAGATCTTTGGGAGATTTGAAACCATAAGATCCATTCTGAACACATCTCCTAAATTTAATAGAAAATCTCTTCTGCTGATAGGCTTGCATGTTACACTTTTATAAATTATCCAGGCGTTTAAAGCTGCATGATCCAAAATATTGAAAAAGATATGTACAGGCCATCGTCTAGAAGCCGATTTCACGGAGTATTTTCGGCACATCTGATCATGGATATCCACACCATACTTCGTTGCGTTGTAATATTCTATTGAATCGGGCAACTTCTTGAGACCGTCTTCAGTTTTTACAGTAGAATGTAATGAGCTAAGTAGAAAAACACTTTTTTTTTCTTTTGGCTTGATATATGGTAAGTGTCATATTATCACATTCCACCATCTTCGATGAATAAAGAGTACTGCGCATATATTTCAATGATATAGGAATTTCTCTTCTGTTCTTTTTCATTGTGCAACCAAAGTTGTATTTTTAGCTTTTAACATTTCTGCTAATTTGATATTAGTGAAATAGCTATCTGTCGTAATATTCTTCCCTTCGTTTAGATGGGGATCTGTTAATTTCATGACAACATTTTCCGATAAACGTAATTAAGGATTGGCTGCTTCATCCTTTTCTAGATAAATAAATTCATTCAAGAGGTATTTAGTATCAACGTCAACAGATCACCAAAATTCTATTCCAAATTTATCCGATTTATTTGGCGTATATTGCGTAAATTTATATCTATCCTGAGATGGGAACAATTGTTCATCAACTGTAATATTTTGTCCTGGTCGGTAGCATGTTTTGCAATTTTCAATAAATTTATTCCCCATTTTAGATGCAAGAGCAAATTTAACAGTCTGTAGTCTGCTAGATCTTGTTGTCTTTTCATCAAACCTAATAAATCTTTTTCTTTCTTTGAATCTATCTCTTGAGGTAGTTTCTTTGCAAAATAGTATTCCTCATGCCTTGGACGACAATGAATATAAATCTAAACCCTTTTTTTTTATTGCTCCTCGAACATATAGTATAGCAACAAAAGCAGCTTCGAGTACAAAGAGTATTTTATTAAAGGGGTCAAAATGACCCCCGTCCGCCGTTCTAGGAATACAAGCCCATATTTCAAAAACTAACAAATCTAGAAAGCTGAAGTTTTCTTTAGAAATATATGTTATCTATTTAGGAAAAGTCAAAAAATTTCAAACGATTTCGCCCAAGCAAACAAAAGTAATCAACGGACGAAAGCACTCAGGTGTCAAAATGACCCCTACCGCCGTTCTAGTGTTAAATTATTTTACGATGGATTTCGACAAGCTTAAGAAAAAAAGAGCTACGATTCGTAATCAAACTCCGAAAATATTTGATAAATTAAATATTTATTAGATACTACACAAAATGTAGATCTCGAGAATAGAAAATCACAGCTGGATATTTTTAAACAGCAATTGAATGATAAAATGAGGACTTTAAAATAATTAAATTCTGAGATTGAACCACGGGTTCCAAGTACTGAATTTGAATAAGAAATCGAGAAATCGGAATCTTATAATGAGAATATTATTGAATGGAAATATAAAATTTCCAAATTTTTAAATGATAACACAGTTACTCCTGAAACTAAACAAGATTCTTCAGACATTGAAAGTGATAGTAGGAGCAACAATAGTTCTCTACTAAAAAGTCAGAAAATTCTGAATCAAAATTTGATAAATCTTCTTAAATTTCATATATCTAAATATTATGGTGATTCGTGTTTATGGCTTCGAATGCGATTGATAATAATGAACATTTAACTTCGATTGATAAATTTTCCTACTTAAAGTCACTTTTGGGCGGAAGTGCTGCAAATACTATATCAGCCTTTTCGCTGACTAAGGAAAATTATGCTCATGCTATAGAATTATTGAAAAATCGTTTTGGTCGTAATAACCTGGTAATAAATAGTCACATGACTAAACTACTAAATTTGAAACCTGTACGAAATTCTAGTAACATTATAGCTCTTACAGATTTGTATGATGAATTCGAAATTCAAATAAGAAGTCTTAATTCTTTAGGTGTTGTATCAGGTTCATATGGGCAGTTGTTATGTCCGATTCTTCTGAAACTTATTCCATCAGATATTGCACTAGAATTTAATAGAAAACGAATTAAAAACACTGACTGGGATGTTAGTGAGCTGATAAATTTCATTAAAGACGAAATTGAATTTCGCGAGGCCACTGTCCAATTAAACTATTTTGAAAAAATCCCTGAAAAGCAGGAAAATTATAAGAAAAATTATAAAAATTTCGTTCCATCATCTTCTGCCTTAACCACAAATATTAAAAATAACTGTATTTTCTGTAATCAGACTGATCACAATACTGAAAAGAGTAAGTCTATCACCATTCCGGAAATGCGAGAAAAATTGAAAAGGGAAGGAAGGTGCTTTAAATGCTTCCGTAAATTTCACATTGCGGATTTTTGTAAAATTTCGAATGAAAACCGCAAAGTTTGTGGTAAAACATATCATAATACTATACTTTGTAATTCTAATAAAAAAACAGAAGTATCAAAAAATTCAGATAGTATTATTTCCTCCGTATCTCATTGTAAAAGCAATATAAATAATGTCAGTAGAGAAGTAATATTGCAAACAATTCATGTAAAAGTAGAAGCGGGTGAAAATTCAGAAACTGCACTTTGTTTATTTGACTCTGCTAGTCACAGAAATTTTATTACAGAAAATTTAGTTTCAATATTAAAACCTGAGGAAAAATTAATTGTCTATACTTTCGGTTCGAGAAAATCTGAAGAACGATGTTATGATGTCGTTAAGCTAAAGCTAATTCCCTTGACGGACAGAAAAAGTAGTATAATAATTGAAGCATTAGTCACACCGCTGATAACCAATTCTTTGATACAAATTCCTCCTCTTCCAATCAAAATTAAGAGAAAACTTTCCAAATTTCGTCTTGACAGTTGGGAACATTTGGAAAATAGTGATGTTGATATATTAATAGGAGCTGACTATTTATATCAAATTAATGATAAATCATATCCCATAAATAAATCATTGTTCGAGTGTGAAAATTTATCTAGGCATTCCCTCTGCGGGACAATTGACGTAAATAAAAATAGTGAGTGTAAACAAGCTGGGATTTTATCTACCCAGGTTATGAAACCTATTCAAAATGATTTGAAAACATTGTGGGAGTTACAAACTTTAGGGATGAATACAGAAGAAAATATTTCTGAATTAGATAAAGAGATAATCGAAAAATTCGAAAACAATTTGCATTTTCTTGAGCATCGTTACGAAGCTAAATTGTTATGGAAAGATGATAAAAGAGATTTAGGAAGTAATTATAACAATGCTAGATTCCGATTTATTAACTTAAATCGAAAATTGCTTAAAGATAAGGAATTATTGCAGAAATATAAAGAAATTGTGATTGAACAGTAATTAAATAACATAGTGGAGGAATGTTCTAATAAAACTGTAATGAGCGGTTATTTTATGCCCCCACCGACCTGACTTGCGAGATGATAAATCCACGACTAAAGTTAGCACGCTATTTGATGCTTCCTCAAAAAAAAAAAAAAAAAAAAAAAAAAAAAAAAAAAAAAAAAAAAACCCAAAAACAGCAAATCATTAAATGGTTATTTGTACGGTGGCCCAAATCTGAACCCAGATTTATTAGAAATTATTATTAATTTCAGAAAATTCAATACTGCGTTTTGTGCAGATATTGAAAAGGCCTTTCTTCAAATTTCTGTAGCAGAAGAAGACCGAGATTACCTTAAATTTCTTTGGTTCGATAGTGACGCAAACAATTTTTCAAAATTTTAAGATTTAGACGTGTACCATTTGGCGTTTCATGCTCACCATTTATTTTGGCTGCCACAATTAAACATCATATAAAGAAATATCGAGATCAACATCCAAGTGTTGTATATATGTTAGATAATTCCCTGTATGTCGATGATTTAATTTCCGGATCAGATTTAGATAACGAAGCTTATTATTTATCAGTTACAGCTTCTGAAATTCTTAAAGAAGCTGGGATGAATTTGAGAAAATTTAAAACAAATTCTATTAAACTTAGGGAAATGTGGGAATCTGATAACTTAGGTGTAAGTGAGGAAAATACAGGTAATATTTTAAAAGTGCTAGGATTGATCTGGAATACAGAATCTGATGTTTTGATGTTAGATGCGCAGCCCTTTGAAGAGTGTTAAATCGATGATCCCACGAAAAGAACAGTACTTAAAATGTTACTGTAAATTTATGATCCATTAGGATTTGTGAATCCATTTGTAATACGTATTAATGCCTTGTTGCAAGAAACATGGCAAAGCGGTTTAGAGTGGGACAATAAATTACCCGAAGATTTGAAATGCGAGTAGAACACTTGGTGTTCACAAGTTGTACATTTACGAACATTTCAAATAACCCGAAAATATTTTCCTAATGGGATAAACATTTCTGAAAATTCACAAATTCACATTTTCTGTGACGCTAGTCCGAAAGGGTATGGAACAGTTGCTTATTTGCGTTCCATTTCATTAACTGGCGAAATTCAAACAAGTTTTATTTGGAGTAAATGTAGAATTATAGACCCCCCTCAAGAGGTTAACCATTCCACGGCTGGAATTGATCAATGGAGTAGTTGCCGCTAGAATGTGGAAATATTTAAAACAAAAATTACATATTTCGAATTTAAATATAAAGTTATGGTTGGACTCAGAAATAACTCTTTGTTTGATTAAGCGTTCTATTACAAACTGGAAATTCTTTATTTCCAATCGTGTAACTGAAATTCAGTCACTGACAGATCCAAAGGACTGAAATTATTGTCCCAGAAAAGAAAACCCTGCAGATCTGCTTACGCGAGGGGGAAACTTATAGAAGTTAATGGGTAATAAAGTAAGGTGGTGCGGCCCACCTTGGTTATCACTAACAGAAGATATGTGGCCTTCAAAAAGGGCTATAGAAATGGATCCCGAAGCTTTTAATGAAATGAAAGAAAAACAAAATCTAACATTATTGTGTAACGAATCAAACTCTACTTCTAAGCCAGTATTTGATATGACAAAGTTTAGTAGTTTAAATCGCGTGTATAATATTCCTGCTTGGATAATGCGTTTTATTCATAATGCCAATTCGAAAAACCCTAAAATTTTAGGACCTTTAATTACCTCAGAAATAGAATTAGCAGAAAAATACTGGATTAAACAAACTCAGGAAACTTCATTTAAAGTTGAAATAGAAGCACTTAAACAAACCCCACCCCACTTAATAAAGATTCTTCCTTATACAACCTTAATCCACAATTTGATGAAAATAACTTCCTTGTTTTATCCGGAAGACTTCAATTTTCTGATGTTACAAAGCAGGAAAAACATCCGTAGATATTTCCTAATAAATCTTATTTTGTAAAATTACTAATTAAGGATGTTCATGAAAATTTTGGTGTAGCTGTCACCTTAGCTCACCTTCGTGAAAGGTATTTTATATTAAAGGGAAGAAGATTTGTAATATCCGTCTTAAGATCGTGTCTGATACGTCGAAAACTTAATGCTATTCCTGGAAAGGTGAAAATAGCACCTTTACCGAAAGATAGAATCATAAAAAAAAACCTTTTTGAAACCTCTGGTGTAGATTTTGCCGGTCCAATTTATTATAAAACTTCGGAAGGTACTGGGAAGGCTTATATTGTCGTATTCACATGCGCTGTAACTAGAACGATACATCTAGAGTTAGTCACCAATCTAAGTATTGAAACCTTTATCTTAGCACTACGAAGATATTTCTCTAGGAGAGGTTTCCGCAAAATAATATACAGTGACAATGCCAAGACATTTTTTAAGGCTGATTTGGGGTTAAAAGATGCTTGGAAAAGAATTTCTAAGCAAGAAATTTTTGATTATTTGAGAATGAATAAGATAATATGGAAGTTTATAATTTCCAGGGCTTCGCGGTAGGGCGGCTTCTGGGAAAGAATGGTCAGATCAGTTAAAACACCTTTAAAAAAGGTTCTAGGCAAAACTTGTCTGAGTTATGAAGAACTAGAAACAATACTTACAGAAATTGAAGCTGTGATCAATTCACGTCCTTTATGTTATCTATACGAAGAAAATGCTGAACCATCACCTTTAACGCCATCTCAATTTTTAGTTAATAAACGATTAATGTCCTTACCTTCTTATGGATTACCTGTTTGTAAGCAAGAGAAATCCAGTAAGATTTTGTTGACGAAAAAATATAAATATAAGCAACAAATTACTGACCACTTTTGGAAAAGGTGGAGAAGTGAATATTTGTTAGAACTTAGATCTGCTTTTCAAGTTAAAAATATAAATTCATCGCCTCAGTTCAAAGTTAACAATATAGTGATAATTCGTGATGAAAAGCCCCCAAAACATATGTGGAAATGTGGTCGTGTTAAAGAACTCATATTTGGTCGTGACTCTAAAATAAGATCATGTGTATTACAGACTGCAAAAAGGGATTTTAAACGACCTGTGCAGCTCTTATACAATCTTGAATTGGACTTAGTGGACTAAAAGATACTAAACACTCTGACACTAAAAATAAAAACTGTTATCGAATATTTAATTTCTTTTGTTACTCATATTTACACTTATTATTGTTTAATTTGCATTCAATTCATGTGTTTTATTTTCTTTCTTAGATTGCAGCATTCTTATTATTTTTCTTGTACATCTGTAGCTGTATGTAAGTATTTTATCTGAAAATTTGTTATGTATGTAAGTATATTCCTATGTTTATTAAATTGTTTAATAGAGATGCTGAACTAAGTGTTCAGCCGGGGGCAGGATGTTGAGAATGCCAACTTGGCGATACTTGCCATTTTCTGTCAGTCGGCTGCTGTGGCAACCCTCTCTTGTTGTTTTTGTTTTTCTTTTAAAATGTAGATGTAACGTTTGTTTTGAACCGGTCTGTCGGTAAAAATGGAACTCTCAAATGAGAGTAATAATAATATTAATATCTCTATCTGTAATTAAATTGTACATATACGTTTTTAAAGGAAGTTTTTTAATTTAAGATCCAGTGTGTGAATTTATTAGAATTGATGTGAGCGTGACTTTCTTCGATTTTATAAGTGAAACGTTTCGAATTTGATGTATATAAAAACTTCGAATTTCGACAAATGGAATATTATCATCTATGTTGCGAACCTGCAGTTTAAATGACGTGTAGTATCATGGGGCATTCTCACAATCTTTTAACTTTCATGTCTCTGAATAATAATTTTTATTTTAATACACTTTTTTGTCTTTTTTTAATTTCATATACTGGGGAATATCCCACTGCATGATTGCACCAATATTAACGAGATAAATAAGTTTTGGACGATGTTGGGGGTCCAAACACCTGGAAAACTCCTATACCTTCAAGTGCCCTGATGCAGATTTTTAAGTTTCGAGCTGTCTGGATAAAATTGTTTCAATAAAAATAATTCGATGTAATTTTTTTCTGAAACTGGAACTGCTGTTTTATATAAATATGTAACTAAAATTTAACCTGCACACATTTTTAGGGTTGTTATTATTTTTTAAGCTCTGTCCCTGTGTTTTAGATTCCTTACCATCCCTCTTGTAAAATTATACACAAAATCATTTCAGATGCAGCTACAGAATCTTTTTCAAGTTTTTTTTCATGCAGAAGTATGCTAGAGAAATAATGTCTAAAATTCTTTGGCAGAAAATTTACTGTAGAATTTAAATTAGCATTTAAATATCAATTTCAAGCATCGTGGCTTTATTGGTAGTCTCAACGTCCCCAAGGTTTATTCCTGCACTTTTCGAGGTAAATTAAAAAAAAAAATTAATTTAATCCAATATTAACAACTGCTTCTAAAAATCAATGAACATTGTGGCTATCACTTAGTCTTAACATGATTTTCCTAAAAATAGCTGGTAAGTTTCCTTACCGTCCCTTTTTTTTACCATTTCGTCCCTTTTTTCTGATACCATCACCTTTTTTACCTTACCGTCCCTTCTTTATCAACCTTCTAGTACGAGATCCGGTATAAGAAATATATACCCTCATTTGTTATTTAATGATAATAAAGAATATATGCTAGAAAATGTATACATTGATACATCGCAAATAGGTTGCCTAACTAAATCACTTGCCGATAATGTTAAACAATAAAGTGTTTAATTAAATTTTTTTGATCAACTTCCTCGATTAGTTATTTATGAAAGTCGAGAATCAGCTGAGAGAATATACCCCAAGGAATTCAAAAAATAAGGGTTGCCTACTCTCGACTCTGCCCAACCATGGGGTTGCCAGGTATAAACAGGTAAGTAAGCGTTGTTAATATACCCTCATAAGTTATTTAATCGAATTACACATCAAATGAAAGCTTATTTTATTCACATTCCAACCATATTAGGTTGCCTTATCAAAAAGTTTCCTGAATCCATGGTTGCTTAGATTTAAGATGTTCGATTTTCTGCGTGAGCGTTGAGAGTGACAGAGAAGCGTTGCGCGCGCAATTCCATTTGACAGACAAAGATGCAACGAATTCTTTTTAAGATTTCTCCGATAGTGTAAATATTAACGATGATATCAAATATTTTTTCACTCACACATTCATTTATCAATCATTAATCAATACATAATTATGAAATAATAAGTTTTTCCGTTCAAAATGTCCGCTTTTTAAAAGGAGATTTTTTTCGATCGTTTAAGCGCGGATTAAATACTGATAAAAGTTAAATAAAATTTCACATAATAGTTTTATTTTAATACATAAATTTATCAATAGTAAAATACAAAGTTTTTATATAAAACACTTATTCAGATTCAGAATCCTCAGAATTGCCGATGTCACAATCTAATTCTAATTCTTCATCGTTTTTTTCTGTTTCTCGATTTTCTTAATACGTCGTTAACTTGTAAGGGTGTTGGGTCCCCTTTAAACCACGTAGGCTTCAAATAACCATCCAAAAACCAACCTCAATCTTCAGGATTGACTTTAACGCAGCATGCATCGGTTGCATGAAGCCACATAGAATTAACATATATTGTGCGCCAAAATTTCTGTTCCAGCGAGATCCAGCACGGTGGTATCATATTGGAGTCGATGCCTTTAATCTTCTTCATGAACTGTTCTTTGTCTTTGTTCATTGAATATGTTTTTTGGAACAGCTGATATCTAGCGTCATTGATATTATAACATTGCTTGATCCCATAAAGAAACGCGGTAAACTCCTGAACAGGTTGAATTTTATCTTCTAGGGGTACATCTACTGGATCCGCCAATGATGCAAATATTTCCTGGAAATCCGTTTGCCTTGAAAATATTTTAAAAGGCTTGACTTTTCCTTTATTATCAAAGCCGTTGTGTAATCACAGCCCGTAAATGCGTGGAAAGCTGGCAGATCCAGGCATAAAGTAGAACCCAATTTCATTGAAAGCTCAGTACAGTTAATGCAATCAAGATCTTTCTTATTGCTTTTCTTTGATGATGAACCCGCCAACCAAATTTGAGTCTGCAGAATTTTGTGGATAGTGGCCAGTAAAATTACCAAGACATCGGTATCATTTGCTTTGACCAATATTTTCGAATTAGGTAACGCTTTTGATATGTGAAACATTATCCGCGTATCAGCCTCTTCATGTTGACATAAATAATCTTCTTCTTCACGTTTCACGACGTGTTTTCCGACACTATGGTAAGAAAAACAGTGTTCTCCAACTGTTATAATTTTTTTTTTTTTTGGATTATTGAAAGTAG
This sequence comes from Maratus speciosus, assembly GCA_963932465.1. Taxonomy (NCBI): domain Eukaryota; kingdom Metazoa; phylum Arthropoda; class Arachnida; order Araneae; family Salticidae; genus Maratus; species Maratus speciosus. The sequence continues at coordinate 592,043,034 of OZ010789.1, read as the reverse complement.
ATTACCATTTCCCCAGTAATTAGCCAAGAATTGTACCAGGGCTTCTTTGAAACGGTAATTTTTGAGATTTCCGAGAAATCGCTAGGTCTTGGTTGAAGAGGTCCTTGGATGACATACGTTCTATCGAACTCCAGTCGACTTTGCCGTTCACAGTCTTTGATAGAGGGCGTAATGTGTCTATCAAAAATGATGTGTATTTAAGGGGCATTACTTGAGCACAATATTATTAAGATCGATTCAGCAATCTTCTCAAATGTCTGCGGCATAGATGATCCGATAATATACAGGTAATAAAAACCGTCTATTATTTCAATATCCATACCAGTAGGCTCAACTGTTTCGACGTTAGACTTTAATATTTGGGCTAGTTTGGATCTGTCAGTTTTTAGCAAGTCACCAGTACACGAGAAAAGAGCAGGCGGCACAGGCGCTAATGGAAACGCTAAGCAGTACTATATGTTGATGTCTTTCTCAATATTAATCGCAAGTAATCGGCCAAAGATGTCTCGTTCCATTTTAAGAACGGCTTTTTGAGTTTTATCTTTGCTGGTTTGAGCTTTGACGGCAGACTGTGAAGCGAAATTCTGGATTTCGTTACGCGTTATCGGTCTTTCGAACCTTCCCGGAGTGGAATTGAATTCTGAAATAAATGTCAATTTTTGTTGATTTCCAACCGACTTAACGTTGATTAGAAAATCGCAAACTTCAGTAGATGCTGCCTTACCAGTTGAAATATTGAACAGAATATTTTTATCTATACTCTCAACGAAACGATTCAGCGTATCTCTTATAGTCTTAATGACACTCGCGCTGCGATCGCAATTGCATTACCATTACGCTCTATGGAACTGTCCGATCTTGTATGTTAACCTATGCCTTTCTGCATCTTTGTATATCAAATGGAATTGCACGCGCAACGCTTCTCTGTCACTCTCAACGCTCACGCAGAAAATTGAACATCTTAAATCTAGGCAACCATGGATTCAGGAAACTTTTTGATAAGGCAACCTAATATGGTTGGAATGGGAATAAAATAAACTTTCATTTGATGTGTAATTCGATTAAATAACTTATGATGGTATACTAACAACGCTTACTTACCTGTTTATACCTGGCAACCCCATAGTTGGGCAGAGTCGAGAGTAGGCAACCCTTATTTTTTGAATTCCTTGGGGTATATTCTCTCAGCCGATTCCCGACTTTCATAAATAACTAATCGAGGAAGTTGATAAAAAAAAATAATTAAACACTTTATTGTTTAACATTATCGGCACCTGATTTAGCTAGGCAACCTATTTGCGATGTATCAATGGATAAATTATCTAGCATATATTATTTATTATCATTAAATAACAAATGAGGATATATATTCCATAGACCGGATCTTAGACTATTCTAAGACAATGTTATACAAAAATTCTTTGTTAAAAGTACTACATTGTTATTATTTTTTATTTGAATGTCCTGTCGGTACTATGCAAATTCATTATAAGTACAAATTTAGAAGAAAATAAAAAGATATATGGGTAAAAAGGTAAGGAAAATTAAACTCGCAAATTTAACTTAAACCTCAGTTAAATAAATAAATTTCTCTGCTGACCATTTTTTCTTTATTTTGAATAATTAAGGCATTCGTCTATCAGATTAAAATGTTATTTTAGTTTAATTTTGTCAGATCTTTTTCCCCCAAAAGTCAAAAGATTGTGAGAATGCTCCATATATATATATATATATATATATATATATACATATATATATATATAAGCTCAGAAAAATCAAAAGTAAAACTAAAAGTAAAATATAAAAATAAAAATAAAAATAAAAATAAAATCCATGCGATAAGCGCTACAGCTGCATATAACCACACAGATTATATATAGCACATTATGTTTTAAATGCGTTTGTCGGACCCAGAATCCTGCACCATAAATAAACTAAGTATAACCATAAAACATCCAAGAAATTTAAACAGATATAACCTGAACAAGAAAAAAACAACAAAAGGCTGTGGCCTCTTCAGCGGTGGGCATTTTAGAAAGCACAGCAATGTTTCAGATTAATTACAATTTACAACAAACTATTATTCAGTAGTGGCAGAGGGTTTCGGCCAGAGTGTCGCAAAGCATAAATCAAATGCATAAAAACAATTGAAAGCATATAGCGAACACTCCCCCACCGGACCCGACGCCACAATAAACAGTGCATCTAGAAGATACAACTGATTCAGAACGTATGTGTAATGTATACTGAAACAATAAAATTATTTTACCCAAATCCGAGCAACACAGCCACAAAAAACAATAACTAAATTCCAGTGATCCATAATCTGTCCATAAACGTTCCATGTCTGTTGCCACACAATTGCAGACATCCTTGTAAAACCGTCCAAAAAAGGCTTTAGGTTATACAAATCATTAACTGTCAATCGCATAGCAACTCCTCAAAAATGAAGACTGTCTGTAAAACTAGTATATTTATTAATGAAATTCAAAGGTATATTGTTTTTATAATACAAAATGCTGGTTAAATTAAAAAGTTCTTTAAAAAATAAATTTTTATTCGAACAGAGTTTATAGTAGCGAAAAATCTGACCTATTATGATATTGACGTAAACGCGTTTATGGATATTTGAACTCCAATTAACTAAATGATTAACTTCAAAATTAAAGTTATCCCGTTTATTATAAATTGATATGTGTATACCGTTTGAAATGTTTATTTTCAAATCAAGATAATCAGCAGCACTATTATTTTCATTTGTTTTTTTCAAAACCAGCATATCAGGATAAATGTTACATGATATCCCCAAAAAATCGCGATCACAGTTCAAAATTATCAAATCATCGATATATCTAAAAGCCAGAAAATTAACATCTTTATTGACACTACAAAATTGAAATTCATAATAAAATAAAAATAAGTTAGCTGCCGTTGAAGAATAACTTGTTCCCATTCCTATTCCATTATTCTGTAAATATATATTTGAACATGTATAAACATAGTTGTTATATAAACAAAAATTACATAATAATTTAAATAAATTAAAATCTAAATCTGTGTCAGCTATAATTAAATCGACAACCTTTAAAAGGACATCATTTAACCCTGCAATAGGAATGTTTGTGAAAAGATTCTCAAAATCATATGTCTGGACACTTTGTATATCATCTTTAATTAGTTCATTCCTGATCTCATAACTGTTCAAAATAATCCAATACATATTACTATCTTTATACTTAAATTTTAGTATATAGAGTTTTTTATTATAGAGTTTTTTAGTATATAGAGTATATTTAGTATATAGTATATTTAGAACAGGTTTTTGATCACGCTTTTAGATTGCGTAGTGAAAGTTTTTATATTTTGCGTACAAAATCATTATATCCACATGGGTTGAATACTAAAATTTGCTATCATACAGAGGGTTCAATATGTATTTATAATCTCTTTTCATCAGTTTACAAACCTTCATTTTCGTACAATAGAGGGAAAAGGGGGAATCACTCAAATAAAGCACTGTTTGTCAAATATAAAAATATAAATCCAGCCATAGTATTGCATGACTTATACAATCTTTTTAATAAAAATTACAATATTAAAGAAATTAAAACTATTTTATTCAGTCTAAAATTTAAACTTTTACGAAGATTGCAGCAGAAGATTAAAGAGTTTACTAGTGATAACACACAGTTTAAGGATTTATTAACGGACTTTTTATTATATAAAATAGGTAAATATCAAGAGTTTAAAACTGATAAAATATACTTCGTTTGTACATTTCAGCAAAAGAGTTTTGATAACTTATATCTAAATAAAATTGTTACCAGACACAATGAAATTTTTCCAGTTAAAAATGTGTCTATTATTTCAACTTACAAATATACAAATACCTTGGGTAATAAATTATTTAATTATAGAGAAGTTGCACAGGATTTGGACTCCTACTTGAATTTGTCTTGAGAATGTGGGAATTTTCAGAAATCATCCTTTTACGATAAAAATGCAAAGCATATAGTTACAGGTGACCTTGGTTTTATATCCAACGATGAATTGAAACAATTAATGAAATACGGTACTAAATTTAGATTAAACAAGAAGATTAATTTAAAAAAATCTTTCAATCTATTCAAATCTGAATTACATATGTTTATACTCAATTTAAGTTACAAATTCAATAAACCTATCCCCCTTTTCAATGAATGGAAATTTAAAATATTGGATGATTTTAAATCATTTCAAATAAAATATATGAATGATTCTTCTAATTACACTTACCATAGAATAAATGCAAATTTAGAGAAGGAAATATCGAAATTAAAAAATACCTTTGTTTTTTGTTCAGTCGATAAAGCATCTAACAATTTTGCAGTTATTTGAAAAAGCTATTATGCTAATATGATATTTACTGAGCTTAACAATAATGTCACCTACAGTTTGTATAAATCTACTATTCAGACACTGATTAAGAAACATCTGGCCTTTTCAAAAAAGGTTAATATTCCTCTGCCTAAAGTAAAAAATTTGTCATTTCCTTTTCTTTTCGTAACACCTAAATTTCATAAGATACCAATTAAGTACAGATTTATTTGTAGTAATGTAAACAGCATTGGAAACGGATTTAATCGCAAATTTGAGGAAATGTTAAAAAAGATTTTAAATATACTAAAATTTAAGTATAAAGATAGTAATATGTATTGGATTATTTTGAACAGTTATGAGATCAGGAATGAACTAATTAAAGATGATATACAAAGTGTCCAGACATATGATTTTGAGAATCTTTTCACAAACATTCCTATTGCAGGGTTAAATGATGTCCTTTTAAAGGTTGTCGATTTAATTATAGCTGACACAGATTTAGATTTTAATTTATTTAAATTATTATGTAATTTTTGTTTATATAACAACTATGTTTATACAAGTTCAAATATATATTTACAGAATAATGGAATAGGAATGGGAACAAGTTATTCTTCAACGGCAGCTAATTTATTTTTATTTTATTATGAATTTCAATTTTGTAGTGTCAATAAAGATGTTAATTTTCTGGCTTTTAGATATATCGATGATTTGATAATTTTGAACTGTGATCGCGATTTTTTGGGGATATCATGTAACATTTATCCTGATATGCTGGTTTTGAAAAAAACAAATGAAAATAATAGTGCTGCTGATTATCTTGATTTGAAAATAAACATTTCAAACGGTATACACATATCGATTTATAATAAACGGGATAACTTTAATTTTGAAGTTAACCATTTAGTTAATTGGAGTTCAAATATCCATAAACGCGTTTACGTCAATATCATAATAGGTCAGATTTTTCGCTACTATAAACTCTGTTCGAATAAAAATTTATTTTTTAAAGAACTTTTTAATTTAACCAGCATTTTGTATTATAAAAACAATATACCTTTGAATTTCATTAATAAATATACTAGTTTTACAGACAGTCTTCATTTTTGAGGAGTTGCTATGCGATTGACAGTTAATGATTTGTATAACCTAAAGCCTTTTTTGGACGGTTTTACAAGGATGTCTGCAATTGTGTGGCAACAGACATGGGACGTTTATGGACAGATTATGGATCACTGAAATTTAGTTATTGTTTTTTGTGGCTGTGTTGCTCGGATTTGGGTAAAATAATTTTATTGTTTCAGTATACATTACACATACGTTCTGAATCAGTTGTATCTTCGAGATGCACTGTTTATTGTGGCGTCGGGTCCGGTGGGGGAGTGTTCGCTATATGCTTTCAATTGTTTTTATGCATTTGATTTATGCTTTGCGACACTCTGGCCGAAACCCACTACCACTACTGAATAATAGTTTGTTGTAAATTGTAATTAATCTGAAACATTGCTGTGCTTTCTAAAATGCCCACCGCTGAAGAGGCCACAGCCTTTTGTTGTTTTTTTCTTGTTCAGGTTATATCTGTTTAAATTTCTTGGATGTTTTATGGTTATACTTAGTTTATTTATGGTGCAGGATTCTGGGTCCGACAAACGCATTTAAAACATAATGTGCTATATATATATATATATATATATAGAATATGTAGGGAGAATTTAACTTCATCGCAGATTGCAATATAAATGTTATATAATTGTTAAATATAAATGTCATTTGCAATATAAAAGTTATAAAATAAATACATTTTGTTAAGTTTCATTTTTATATTTTGAAATATATACACAAGAAAAACGATGCTAATGTTTTAAAACATAGTACGATTTCAAACCTTCAAAGAAGATATGAGATTAAAAATTTATCACCCTAATTTTTGAGTGGCATCATTCGGTTTTTTGTTTCTTTTTTTTTTTTTTTTTTTTTTTTTTTAAATCTCAAATGGTTTTGAAAAACATATTCCGCATCATATTGATACTTGAAATTTTTCTTATATTCTTTTCTTTTGCAGTCATGTCTCAATGTGATTGTTGCAGATGCAATAAAGGAAGATATAAAAATGCTAGAAAAAGCATTAAAGAAGTATGTCACCCGCGGTTGAGAATAGGGATTTACAGGAAATGAGAAAGTTTATATATTATTTTCGAAAAGGCAGAAAATATTATATTTTTCAAATTTAATTAAGAAACTAAGCTAAAGGAAAAAAAAATATTTCGCAACGTTATAGACAATACACTTTTCACGTGAGTACATTTTATATTTTCAGATGTAAAAATACAAATATTTTTAACTAACATTAAATTCACTTTATATCTCAAATGATTTTGGAAAACAAATTCCATAATATAAAGATTCAATAATTTATTTCTCGTGTGTATTTTTTTTTTCAAACATTTTTCTACGTGATGGTTGTAAAAGCAATAAAAGAAGGAATAAAAACGTTCGAAAAAGCATTTCAGCTCATTTGTGGTTCCTTTTTCTAGTTGTTTTTTGAATATTTTGGTTTAGAAATGGAAAGAGACGGAAATGAAAAAGTTCAGATTATGTTTCAAAAAGCTAGAAAATATTTTTTTTCAAATTTAATTAAGTTAACAATAACTGAAAAAAGAAATATTTCATAGCATTGTAGAAGCATACTTCTAACGTGAGAACATTTCATATTCGCATATCTAAAAATACTTAATTGAGTCAAGTGCTTTAAAATAAATAATTTTTATTTGAATAAAAAATTCAAATGATTATTTTAAAAGAAATTACAGTGATAAAAGAACATTATACAGTCAATATCATATGATATATATTATACAATGAAACCCCGATTTAACGTAACCCGTATTTAACGATTTCCCGCATATAACATCATTTTTCACTAGTCTAAATTAATTTCATTTACTTGTTATGTTAAAAAATCCCAGATTTAACATTATAATTTTTAAATACTTTCCGCATTTAACGTTTTTCTAGTGAAAAAAGCTCAAGGAAATTGCCCTAAAATAGAAATTTTGGTGAAAAAAAAAGACTTTCTTCCGTGTAAAACTCGTAAAATCCCTGATTGTTTTTCCTTTCATATAAAATGTAAGTACAATTTTGAAATCCCTCTTCTCTTCCATTCACACATATTCCTAAAATCCCACTGATACCGTTGTATATGATTGGAATTTTCTTTCTGTTGCAGAACCTAGAACGGAGCAGATAGTATTCTTTAGAGAATTTTCATTAGCTGTAACCAGTAAAAGTATGACTTCAAAAAGAAATCTATTTTTTTTTCTGTTTCAACCTGTTTCTTCTACTAACACGCGCTTCATGTTGATTGAATCGCCTCAGTGTGCGGTCTGTCTCAGAATCCGATAGCTCAGATAATGATAAAAATGATGATGAGGAACATGACATTCCTTCTGCGACAGCATCCATTAGAACTTTAAAAAGAACGAAAGCGTTCATTTTAAATTGTTAAGGCCAAGAGAAAAATTTTAAAACAAATCATATACGTTGAGAATGCAATTTGTAATGTTAAAAATAAGGCGTAAAGCAAACTAATGGTTTTCTTTAAAGTGTAATTTAGAAAGCTTATGTCTAGCACCTTCTAAAGAAAGAAATAAAAGGTAAGATACCAAAATTGATCTTTATTTCATGTTCAGTGCATTGTTTTGTTTTACCCCGATTTAACGTTTTCCCGCATATAGCGTTATTTCGGTATGGTCCCTTGAATAACGTTAAATCGGGGTTTCACTGTATATAATCTGTGACAGAAGAATATTGCCGTGAATGTGTATTGTAATCTAAATGTGGAAAGGAATAAATATTTTTTTCTTAAGTTCCATTTTTATATGTGAAACATAAACACAACTAAAACCGATGTGTAAGGCTTTCAAACATTGTTCTATTCCAAATCTTCACAGGACGCATGGGATTCAAAATTTATCACCTTTTTTCTCTCAATGACAATTTATTTTTCTCAAATGGTTTCAAAAATCATACCTCACAATATAAAGATATGAGAATTTTTTGCTTAAGAATTACTCATATTTTTTTCTCAAGAAGTCATTTCTCAATGAGATTGCTGTATAAGCAATAAATTGAGAAATAAAAAAGTTTCAAAAATATTTCAGCTCATTTTTGGTTCCTTTTACATTCCAATCATACGTAGTATAGGGTAAGTCTTTTAAACGTTTTAAAAATCGAAAACAAAATGTTGACGAATTTACAGGTTTCAGACACTGGAGATTCCGCAAAATATATTTTTAGAAAAAAACAAAATGCCGTCCGTCTGCCTGTGCGTCTGTCTGTAAATGCTCTATCTTCCGCACAAATTGAGATAGAGACTTTAAATTTGGTCTGTACTTAGTAAGTAATAATTGTAAAAAGCTTATTGAATATCAGCAACCTCGATTATCCGGAACTATTGTTTTCGGGCTCTCGAAATTTTCGTTCTGATAAAGGTCTTATAACAAATTTCGAATTTGTTTATTTTAACTAGTGAATATAAAAACAATAAAAATAAATAAATTTTGCATAAAGAATGAAGTCAATCGGATAATTAGTTGCCGAGATATATGTAATCATATTTTCCACACACTTTTATTTTCATGACCCTGTATTTCATTCAAATTTCACTTCAATGACATATTTTAATTGGAAATGAAACGCTTAATCCGGCGCAGTTAATATGATTAGCTAATATGATTATACTTTTTGGAGTTATAAGAATGTTTGTTTTACGCAATTTGGTACTACTTGATTATCCCGTCGACCAAAAGACTATACCCAAACTATAAAATTAAATGCCAATAATGTCTTTTCATAAATGTCACATTCACTTAACATAAAACACGTTACGTCATCAAGTGATTTTTAATTCAACGTTTTATTCATATTTTTATTAATCTTTTACTAATTTATTTGTTATTTCGTTATTTAAAATAAAAATTATGCCAACTTGTATAATTTTGCGAGTAGTTTGGCAATTTATATAATTTGCCGAAAATTGTTCGATGTCATAATGAAGTAGTACCCCAAATTCAGTAATAGAGCATTACTATGTATTAAAAATATTTAAATATACGTTTAAATTTTATTGTGGATGCAATGCATTTTATAAATAGGTTACACATGTTTTATTTTCCTATTTTGTATTATGCATATCCATGATGGGTAAGTATTATGGCCACCCCCAACGACTAGTTTCGAGTTGCTATTGCAATATTGCTATAGAATAAGGATTTAAAGGAAATGAGAAAGTTTTTATATTTTTTGAAATGGTAGAAAAAATTATATATTTTAAATTTAATTAAGAAACTAAGATAACCTAAAAAAGAAATATTTCGTGACACTGTAGGAGAACACTTTTCACGTGAGCATATTTTATATTTCCATATATAAAATTATAAACATTTTCAACTAACATTATATTTACTTATATGCATTTTAATCTTATTATGCGTTAATTTCTAATTAAATTATTTTACTTAACTTAATTTGTTTTTCGTATATAAAGACGGGATTATGTAATCGATTTTTTACTCACTTCTTGATATATAAGAGTGATAAAAAATGGTACTATTTGATTATCCCGTCGACCAATTCCGCCAAATTATACAAATCGCCAAACTATTCACCAAATTACACAAATAGAAGAATGTTCAATAGAATCAAAACACTGTATTAAAAAATCCCAGTGTCGTGAAGGAAATTTTACCTTGTTATTAATATAAACTTTAAAATATATTTATAATTACTTAAAAGGTGATACAAACATATAAAGATATTATTTATTATAATTCTGAGATCTTTCAAATGCACACGCGTTTATTTTCAAGGGGAAAAGATGAATGACAAATTTAAAAACGAAACAAAATACTACGCATGCACAAGCGAAATTCAGTCCATTGCTATACACAGTTGTGAAAAGATTAGTTCATGTTTACAGGAGTTCTTGAAATATTTAGGATTTTATACCAAATCGCATGGAACATTATAAGACAGTCAATCGTTACAAACAGAATCACTTCTATGCAAAATCTCAATCGATTCACGGATTATTGAAGTGTAATGGTTAGAAGCTGAAATGACCGTTTTAACATTTTCAAAGTTTATCTTAATATTTTATTTTTGATGCAATCTGAATAAAACTGTTCTTGGTTTGTTAAACTTGATACCAGATAGGCCTTTATCCATTATTTTATTTTTGAGATGTTATAACATCACCTTTCGTGTTGTTCTGTGCTGAATAGGATTATGTTAACACCTGCTTTTTCATGAACTGGAATTGGATCAATTTTATTGTGAATCAATTCTTTCAATTTTGTTGGAGCTTTAGCTATTAAATTAGTGTTATATTTTAGTAATTCGTATCTCAATCTCTGGTAAAGCTGTGGGGTGTACTCAACCGTGCAATAAATGAACTTGCACAAATTTAATTCATTCTTCTGTTTTGGCTGGTTTGTTTGATCAATTAATTTCTTAATTTATTGAGGAAGGAAACTATTCTCAATAGCAATCTGCTTAATTAAACATCGCTTTTTCTAGGTATTTATCCATACATGCTTTGAAGGCACGTTTAAAAAACCTGTAGACAGCAATTTTATATGAAAATGGTGGGTTGCAATCAAAAGAAATAACGTTGTTAGATCTGCATTGTTTTTTATATACAGTACACTCCAATTTATTTCCATAATTGTTCTTTATTAATTTACTATCAAGAATGATAAAAATACCCTCTTTCTAAATCTCTAAATGAAACTTTTTCTTTGAATCCAACTCATTAAGTTTTACTAACAGGTAATTATTCAAAGATTGCAAATCCTGATAACAAATTATGAAAATGTCATCTACATATCTGATCCAAACTGATGGTTTGATTTCAAAATTTCCCATAGTCTCTGTTTCTAAGGATCTAAGTTTTAATTCGGTTAAATATCCTGAAATGGGGTAACCAATAGGAGCACCATTTTGTTATCTGTAATATGTGCTATTAAAAATGGAAAGATTATTTTGTGCAATTAAGTCATTTGCTGATTTTAACGTGGTACGAATATCCTGATGAATATTTGGGTTACTGTCAATAGATGTTTCAATTATCTTAACAATTTCATGAATAGCTATAGAAGTATGAAGAACTCATCATTTTCATATAAAATTGCTGCCTATAGATTTTACGTTAAACATGCCTTCGAACTTTGTACGGATAAATACCTAGAAAAAGAGATTAGTTTAATTAAACAGATTGCTTTTAAACAGATCGCTTGCATTATCATCATGAGGAATGTCAATAGAAGAGTTATTTTCATCATTGTTGGGTTCATGTTTGGATTTTTTACAAGGTGGATTCTTTCACTTTCCTTTGAGATTGTTTTCTCCACGAAGTATTTTTTTCAGCTGAGTGTTTCTTGTACGACTTTCACTTTGTTTATATGCGGAGATCCAGTGATCAATGTTGCTGAATCTCCTCGGCGGAAGTTGTTCGTGTATCACTGGAACGTCTCTTATCTCTTTAGGGCTGATAGCAGTAATAGTTTGCTGAAAGTGGTCGCTTGATGATGGTTGATCAGCTACCATGAAATTTTCGTCAAGTGGAGAGGAATGAGGTTTCGCCATATCTTCAGGTGAAAAAATGTTAGAGTTAAATGGCATGATCCCCGTCTTTTTTAAACCATTGAAAGCAGTTTTAACAACAGCAGTACGCTGGCAAGCTTCATTGAAAGGTTTTGCCATTTGTAGGTTCCCAACTTTTCTACATGGATGGTTTTACAGCCAATTTTCTATTGCTTCAGCATAAAACGTGTTTGAGGGAAACATAAACGTGATGTCGAGAAGCTGCAGTTTTGTTGTTGAATGGGGAGGCAAACGATTATAGCTCTATTCTCCAGTGCAAGGTCCTACTTTCGTTTCCGGGACGAAAATAAGAATAGCAAGGGGGGCGAAATTATATCCCAGCTTCTTTTCAGTATGCCAGAGCTTCAGTTCTTGTGAGATGAACTGATTGTCCAAAAACTCACTGTATGCTACTTGTTGTCAGCTTACCTATGTATAATACCTGCAATGAATAGGAAAGAAATATTTACAGTACAGTAAAAAAGTTCTACGAAGGACGTAATAAGAACTCAGGTCTAAAATATGAAGTCTATAATATAATATGCATCTTGGCGAAGGAAACTTACACTATTGCCACGTTTACCCACAATTCCTTATACTTTGCGTGATAAGTGGTGCGTTTTGCGGAGAAGCAGAAAAGTAAAGGGGGAAGAAATTAGGGCACTTTACCTTACTAATATTATTGTAAATCTGTTATCACATTTTAATAATAGTTGCGTTAAAATTACCCGTTTTTAACCAACCTTTGAAAAAATTCCTATAGTTGTAATAATGTTACACAGGATGAAAAAATGTTGATTTACTTACTATGGTACCAAAATTCTAGAACGGTAGGCGAAATTCCATTATTATTATTTTTATTATAACATTTGTTTTCCTATCATTATTGTTAGACAAGTGGTAATTATATTCTTTACAATTTGAGAAATTGTAGAAAATAAGTTCAACGAATTAATACTTTTGTAAAAATAATAATCATTCTTGTCCGAATAGTTTTGACTCACATTACACCATACACTGTTTAAATTCCTTCACAGGATTGTTTTACGAAATCTGTTTTTATCCAGAGTAAGATATCATGTCTTATTCTGGCAAGGATGGTTACTCGAAGGCAAGTTGCAAAAATAATTTTGTAAGCTCTCAAATAAATTCATTGTTGAAAATAAATCATTATAATCATGCTACGCTAAATAATAAAACTTTTTGTAATGTCATATATGTTTAGAAATAAAAAATAATAATAACTGGTTTAAAAAAAGTTAAAGTAACCCCTTGAAGACAGAATCTATCTGAATAGTTAAATAACCTATCAAGATACAGTAGTGGCCATTGATTCCCGTTATTCACAGCAAAGTATTTCAATCGTTACCCGCTAGGGGACAACTCAAATTGATTCAAAAATGTGAAATTCTTTTTTTTCCGACAATACTCGGCTAGCGAATTTTAAATATATGGCTTTTCACATTGCTAACTAAGCGTAACCAACAGAGTAAAAAATGTTGAAGACGGGAATCGAATCCGAGTCACTGGAGTAGTGCTCTTATGATCTACATTTAAGCTATTAGGACGATACCCACCATTGCATTTCTCACGCACAGGCTGCAACTGCAGCACGAGATGGAAAAGTCTCATGATTCGCCGCAGGGTTGAATACTCATGTAGTCGTCCCGAGGACGAATGTAGGACTTTGCACCGGAGAATAGTGCTGTAATCGTTTGCCGCTCCATTCAACAAGCAAAACTGCAGCTTCTCGATATCAAGTTTATATTTCCCTCTAAAACGTATTATGCTGAAGCAATTGAAAATTGACTGTGAAACCATCCTGGTACAAAAGTTGTGAACCCACAAACCAAAAACCTTTTCAATGAGGCCTACGAGCGTACTGCTGTTGTTAAAACTGCTGTCAATGGTTTCGAAAAGTCGGGGATCATCCCATTTAACACCAACATTTTTGGACCTGAATATTTGCCAAAACATCATCCCTCTCCATTGCTCGTGAGCGATTGTAGCCGTATCGACATATGTGAGTGAGAGAAGCCAGGTTCGCAATAGCCCTCGTAGATTTAAGGTTGGAATTGGAGTACTATTCCAGTGATTCGGGTTTGATTCCAGTCTTGAACATTTTCCCCTATGTTGGTTTTATATTTAGTTAGCAGTGTGACATTTCATGTATTTAATATTCATTAATTGCATGAGTAATTTCACTGATGAAAATTAATTAAAAATACATGCATTCTGTTACCATTTGTTTTCTTTAGTGAGCAAACATCAGCGTGCAACATTTTCCGGCATTATGTCTATTGATCACAATGTATTTTCTAAGAGCAATTGGTTTGTCAAAGTAGCAACAAGTTTTAAGGAGTATTAATGAAATCATTAAAAATAACATTGTAATGCCCTATGTTGGTTTTATATTTAATTAGCAGTGTGGCATTTCATGTATTTAACATTCATTAATTTGATGAGTAATTTCACTGATGAAAATGAATTAAAAATACATGTATTCTGTTACCATTTGTTTTCTTTAGAGAGAAAACATCAGCAAGGAACATTTTCCTGCATTATGTCTATTGATCACAATGTATTTCCTAAGAGCAATTGGTTTGTCAAAGTAGCAAAAAGTTTTAAGGAGTATTAATGAAATCATTAGAAACAACATTGTAATGCCCTATGTTGGTTTTATATTTAATTAGCAGTGTGGCATTTCATGTATTTAACATTCATTAATTTCATGAGTAATTTCACTGATGAAAATGAATTAAAAATACATGTATTCTGTTACCATTTGTTTTCTTTAGAGAGAAAACATCAGCAAGTAACATTTTCCGGCATTATGTCTATTGCTCACAATGTATTTGGTGAGAAGAATTGGTTTCTCGGAGTAGAAAAAAGTTTTAAGGCGTATTAATGAAATCATTAAAAACAGCATTGTAATGAAAAACTATGCGAATTTTGCAATGAAATACATTTTTCTTCTCTGCCTCTATAAAAGTAAATTCGTATCTTTAATATGCAAAAGGAAATGTCAAATAACTGTAAATTCAAATGATTCATTTCGATATATTTTTTTAGGTGCACTGCAAGAAGAGTTGTCTTTTACTGGTTTATAAGCACACACATGACAACTCAGTAAATGATATGCCTTTTCAGGAAATAATCATGAACTACTACAGAACTTCCCGGAGAATATATATTACTATAGTAAATGTTATATTTTGATCTTTTTGTCTGAGAAATCATTTCATTTTTTGCAAAGGTATATTAAACAAAATACTAATATTTTAGTTCGAAATTTCGTTATTTTTTTTTAAAATCACTTTAATGGTGTTCTACACATGACAACTCATTAAATTATATGAATTTTTGGGAAATAATCAAAACTACTGTAGAGCTTTTCGGAGAATATACAGAGTGTACGGCTAAAAGTATCCAAAAGTTAAGGCTTATGTTTACGGAACTACTCAATCGATTAAAAAATAGATATATTTAAATCAAAATAGCATCTCAAAGTTTTAATATCAATAGACTTCGATGTGGTCACCTTTGGTAGCACGACAAACGTCTAAACAGTAATCCAGTTCTCCCCAAACGTTTAGTAGCATATCACGAGTTATTAGACAAATCGCCTCTGTTATACGCTTTTTCTATTCATCCACACTTTCATTTTTTTGTTTTGTTCAATGCTTTAAAATCTCGGAGCGGTTTCCAATTCACGGAGGTGAAGTCTGTTTCATTCTAATGTGCAGTTCCGTAATATTAGGCCATGACTTATGGATACGTATAGCCCGGACACCCTGTATATTACTATAGTAATTGTTATTGCTGTTAAAATATAGATAGCTCGAATAGAATGCACTGGATATCAAGGAACTGTTACATAAACATTAAAAATTATCTATTTTTCTTTTAACATTATGGGGAAATAAAACTTGCGAAATAATCATAGAAATTAAACGGATATTGCATATCTCTTTCTCCTGATCTACTTAAGTAATTTTAAAATTTAATTTTGTATTTTTCGTACAATAATTTACAATATTGTTATCTTTTCTTTTTTTTTTTTTTTTTGAAAAATCAATTAACTTTTTTGTAAATGTATATTAAACAAAATTCTAATACGGTAAGCGAAGTTCCATTATTATTTTTTAATCGCTTCAATGGTTTTTTAGAAAAATGGCATTCTTAAATTAGCAATTTTCCATGAGATGTCTTGTGTTATTTCCGTTTTAAATTCATATTTTCATAAAATGACGTTAACATAAAGGAGGCATTTAGTTCTCGGGAACTGTACATTTTCACATTATCTGTAATTCATTTAAAAAAATAAAGAATGGGAATAAAATTTTCAGAATACCAAAAACTAATTACACAATCACTGAAAGTTATAACAGTTATCTTTCTTTTTTAGCTTTCATTAGATTGTTTTTATTTACCTGTAAATTTATTTTAAATTCTCAAGTTAATAACAGGTTTTACATGTGAAATTATAAATAATGTAAAATATAATGATATTACATTTGATAACGCCTGTTTCAGCATTTTAACGTTTCTGTGTAATTGTTAAGGATAGAAATTTGAAATTTGTTATTTTTAAGGACGTAAGTGGTCGCATAGAACGTAAAAAAGAAACTCGATTTAAAGAGGTGAAACGCGTATAAAATGTTCTAAAAACGTTCTAAAATACTATTTTATGGAATTGTTAAGCATAGAAACTTTAAATGTGACATGGATGCTACTTTTAAGACGGAAATGGTTTCACAAAACGGTTTCAAATGTAATCGAAATTTAAATGTGTGAAATGTGCAAAAAGCATTCAAAATTACGATATAATTACGAATTCGGCAGCACCTGTATATATTCTCTGGCTTTAGGCTACTTTAAAGAATTTATTGTAAAGTATTAAATGCACAAATTCTAATATCGGCCTTAAATTTACTGATTTTTTTTTTTATAAAAAAAAATAAAATAAAATATTAAAAGTTATCTTTTTTTCATATATTATTTTTAAGGTTTTACAATAAATAATTTTATTATTTATTTAAAAAATACCTTGAATTCCGATTGAAAAGATCTTATTAAAGTTTATCTTATGGTTTTTAATATTCGGTATTAATTCTTCAAAAGTCGAAACAATAAAGATTACTTAATCATCGAAGTGTAATCAACTGAAATTAAGAAGTATGAACTTTCCCTTTTAATTATTCTAATGGTTCAGAAATGATTTACTAAAATATTGGTTGCCGGAATTTATTGAGTGTTTTACTTATGCTGATAATGAGTTTGTTTAATGAAATAAAAACCCCGGCGCGATATAAAGAAGTACGCTAGAAAACACATTAAGTTAATATAGCGCGTAGATTTATCAGGAATTTGTGTCATAGTTCGCAATGACAACAGAACTAACGAAGCGAAAATATCGATATAAATCTACTTTATGCGTATGGATTATCCAGAATCGATTAATTTCGAAAGATTTTAATTGATGAGTCATAATAAATATCTTCTATTAGAATTCGAAATCAACATGTCATGTGGATTTTAATTTTAGTAATTATAATTAATTTAAGAGAAAATAATTACCGCTATTAATTTATTCAGCTCCATAAGATACATACGGATTTTTAAACAATGTTATAAATATGAAGCTTCGATTTTATTCTTTAATTCTTTTATCACAATCAATTGATTAGTAAATAATTCACAAAAGTAAACGTTGTTTTCATCTAAGCGAATATAAGTGTAGCACGTGACTGAAACTCAGAACCCATGGCTTCAATTGACAATGCTCTTCTAATTGAGCTATTTGGACGACATCCCTGTTAACACAATATTCGCAACAAATATTCACGTAACAATTTTCTAAACATAACAGGTCTGTCAGACATGCTAATAGGAAAAGAAGTTGCGATTAAAATAATTGTTAATTAACATTTATTGAAGTCACACAAAATACAAATTAAGTCATGTGCATCGATATTAAAAATTCCCAACTGAAACAGTTCCTTACATGAATAACTTTTGGGTAACTTAATAAACTTTTTCTTTGCGATGACACCGTAGAGCGGAATAATTATGACAAATGTTCACTAAAGTGCATGTAAGGAAAGTACTTTTGAAAATATATGTATGGAGGCATTTTTGAAGAAGTTAACAAATATAACATTTCAAATTATACAATTAACTTTTAAAGTGGAAATTTGCATTTGAAATTTTATTGATTTAATTAGTACATTATCAGACTTTTAATTAAATTTGAATTAGGTTATATGTTATTTTTAACATTAAAAATTTTATTATTGAAACTATTTGAAAATAAATTTAATTCCGATTTAAGATGGAATACTGTTCGGAAATTTAAATCCTCTTACCGCCGAGCAAAAATGCAAAATTGTAATTTTGTTCTCTTTGTGTTTTTTAATGCTAAAAAAAGATGTTTTTTTCAACATGATATGTATTTTTTTAAATTAACGTATAAGCATATAAGCCTTGAGAGTTTACATCATAATTTAATTCTTAAAACTGGATTATATATGAAGAGTTATATTAATTTAAATAATGTGATTGTTGCAGTGAAACCTGTGGCTTAGTGAATGGATATATCAGTTCGCGGCGTTGAGAAGGCTAGATATTTGGATGTGCCAATCTCTACACTGTCTTCCATCTTATACATATATATGCTATTTACGTCAAAAAGGGTGATTTTTATTCAATCATGCAATTTAGAAACGAAAAATGAGCTGATAACATATCTAATATTTATTTTTTATTAAAAGTGTTTTCGAATATATGTATATATATATATTTAAGCAGTAAATGTGGTGCAGGAGAACAAAAATATTAATTAAGTTTAGTCAACGACAAACGTATGATAAAAACCGAAAAAAGTTTTGTCTACAATCACAAATACGCCAATTAAATCTCGATTGGACAACTAGGTGATTTATTTATTATTTTTTTCAACATCTATCACGCCCGTCGCAAAATTCGAATAAATTTCACTATCACAGCGATTCAGGCCAATTTTCTTGAATTTTTTATACAAACGTGGGCCTATTAAATTACATCTAATTATAAACTTTTGTCGAAATTTATTCATAAATTACTCATTTAGTCTTCAACCAATCTAGAAAATAGACTAGTTGTGACAAGGTGACCCCTTCTGGGTAATATCAACATATTGTATTGACATCTGAAGTTCATATTGTAAAACCTGCAGATTGGTTCAATTCTAGCCAGACTTCATGCACTTTTGGTGATACAAAAGACAAGTTGCTCAAGGTCAAACACATTAAAAAAATCTTTTTCATTTTCCAATTTTTTGATACCTCATTTAAAATTTAAAATTATTACTATTTTTCTTAAAGACAGCCCTTTTGAAACAACATGTAGAATGAAGCTGGCCTACGAACTCGGTCGAGACATTGGTATGTACTATTTACACACCAAGATCCAAATTGGTTCATAAATACGTCTGTTATCGCGTGACAAAAATCAGGTCGTTTCAAAATGTCAGCAACAATATAAATTCAAAATGTTATAACTCAGCCATTTGTTTAGATATAGACGAAACAAAAACTGTTCCTAAAGTTTTATATTAAGGTCAAACACATACAAAAAAAAAAAAAAAAAATATTTTTCATTTTCCAATTTCTTGGTACTTCATTTTAAATTTTAAAATAAAAAAAAAAAATTAAATGACCGTCATTTTGAAACAAGATGCCGGATGAAGATGGCGAACGAACTCGGTCGAGACATTGGTATGTACTATGTATACAATAAGGTACATCCAAATCGGTTCTTAAATACTCCTGTTTTCGCGTGACAAAATTGAGGTCGATTCAAAATGTCAGCCACGCTAGAAATTCAAAGTGCTATAACTCAGCCATTTTTTAAGATATAAACGAAACAAAAACTGCTCCGGAATCTTTGTATCAAGGTCAAACACATAAGAAAAAAAATATTTTTAATTTTTAATTTTTTGGTGCCACATTTCAAATTTAAAACTTTTTTCAAAAATTTAAATGGCCGCCTTCAAAAAAGTCTTTTCAATTTTCCTATTTCTTGGTACCTGATTTTAAATTTAAAAATTTTTAAATTTATTTAAATGGCCGCCATTTTGAAACAAGATGGCGGATGAATTTGGCCAACGAACTCGGTCGAGACATTTGTATGTACTATGTATACACCAAGGTACAACCAAATCGGTTCATAAATATGCCTGTTATCGCGTAACGAAATAAAAATAAAGTATATTTTTAAACATACATTCATTAAAATTCACAAAACTTTAGAAATAAAATATTTTTTTTTAGATGCACAAAAAAGTAGATATGGGAATTCCGCCAAATTAGTCATCTATCGCTAAGATTGTTTCATTTATGGACACTTTGTTTTTGTCGCTACATTTGGCAATATTTCGTCAAGTGCCAAACTTTAGCGATTTTGTAGTAATCCTGATGTTAGCAGTTTTCAATAAATGCTCATTGTTAAGGGTGTATTCGAAAAAATATTTTTTCACCCTCAAAAGCTCGAAATTTTCTAACACATTTTCGAACTCCTTTTTAAAAGTAAAATCATGAAATTGGCTGATATGATTTTTAAAGAATTTGATTTCATTTTACTCTCAATCAATTATAATTTGATTTTTAAACAATTATTCTCTCAGTATGACCATTTTTTTTTCATTCGCGGCTCTCCCGCTTCGTTAAAATTCGGTTCAAAACGCCAACTTTTACAGAATTTTTTAAATATTTTCTGCTTTTATCAAAAAGTCGACAAACACGGCATATTATGTAGTTTCTAACTAAGAGAATTTGACATTTTGATGCGTTTGAGAGCAAAAATGAATTTAAAAATAAATCAGAAAATAACAGTTTGGTTAGGAATATACCCTTAAAGCTGATACTGATTTCTCCATAGGAAACCTACCGTTGTCCTCCGGTTGCCTTAGGGATCGAGTTGTAAAATATTAATGTCCAATTCATATATTGCACTCAAGAATACATGTTGATTCAAAAAATTAAAGCTCAATTCCAACAGGAAGTTGGTGAAAATTGAGTCACAAGATTTGAGTGCGACATACAAACAAACAGAATTGTAACTTAAAGGAAGCATATAAGAAGAAAAATGTTTTTAATGTCTTGATATAGATTGCTTTGAAGTTTCTTTATAATGATTGTCTATATTATGTATAAATTGCGCATTTTTAATACAGCGTAGTCAAAGAAATTTTCTTTCAAAAAAAATATCGCAGAAAACTTTACACTTTCGTGTGTAATTTGTTTTTCGAACAACAGAATGTTTTTAAAGATTTTACATTTGTATCTCCCTATAAATATTCGATAATAATTACTCTAGATTTAAAAACAGTCAAATGCGCAATAAACTGATTAAATTATAGACCAGTTTACAAACAAAATAAAATAAAATGTGCAAATCATTTTATAAATAACGGTAATATGTACTCACAAACATGAAATCATTAATCTACAAATTTTGAATCGTCTCTATAAATATACTGTTATAATAATTACGTATCATACTATAAAATGTAATGTGAAAATCATTTAAGATAAGTGTCTAAGGTAGATAACAATAAATAATGAACTTCATCACACATGTTTCGATCATATTTTTTTAGAATTACTTTAAAATGAATCTTATATTTATAATCATTTTATGCCCTTTTATTATTTTATATGTTCCAATGTATTAAATTGAGAGAAAACAATTTAACTAAATGGCAGTTGTACGCATAATAATTACTTTAATAATGCTTTCTGAAATAATTTAACGCATTTTAATTTTAATGTGCTTTAGTTAAAGCTTGAATAATTTACAATGTAGGATAGATATTTTAATTGAAGAAAATTAAAAGAAATATCACAAAACACTTATTTATATTTATGTTTGAATAAACCCTATTTTTATATAAAATTTAGCAATTGAAATTGATTATTATGAAAATTTAATAAATCTTCTCATTTAAGTATACCATTAATTTACATAATAATGAGTGGTAAACGATGTGTGAAAAAAGGTTTTTCATGAAGGTGGGTAGCTTAATGCTATTCTGATACATTTTAAAATTAAATTACAGCTCCAATACCGTATAAATGTATTGAAAAGAATATCAATTATAATAGCGGTGTGACAATAGCAGATATTATTTCTTTTTTATTTGTTTAATCTATGTTAAGTTTGTTTAAAATCAAGTTTTACAAAAAAATGTTTTTTGAGAGAACAACAATTTAATCTCTTTTTAAATCAATTTATTCTTTAGTCTGTGGCTTAAAAATATTTTATATATTGTAAGATTAGAATAAGTTTTAAATGCATCGAAAATAATATTAATAATAATATCGGTGTGACAATAATAGACATTGTTTCATTTTTTATTTAATCTCTGTTAAATTGGCTTAAATCAAACTTTCATATAATATATGTATATATATATATATACATGCTACGAAAGAATTAAATTTCAGCGCTTCAACTGATTTATTCAATGAATATTTCATTTCTAAAATGATTTTACAATCTTAGTTTATTCCCTATCTTAAATAATATTTCATTCATTCCGTTTACTTAAATACATTTCTATTTAAAATGCGTGTTTTAACAATTTTATTTACTTTGAAAATCTATTCTAAAAACACATTTCCTGTAATCATTACTTGCTATCAAAGTCTTTCATTACTCAGTCTACTATGAATTCTATTAAAATTATCTGTTTGTACCATTTTATTTTATGTTATTGTAAAATTCATTTGGCGCACTTTTTCCAGCAAAACCGCATTTTTCCAAATTTTTTACGACTGTAAAATACATTTCTGTCCAGCTTCGACCTACTATCGGTCGTTTTCCCCATATACCGTGTCGTAAAAAATTCTACGCGTCTTATTATAAATCCTCAAAGAATGACTTTAGGGGCTAAGATTTCGAGGCATTTGTTAGAAAGCTGCGTCTGCTGTCTGGAAGCGAGACATTGGATTAATAGAATGTTCTATATCGTCTTATCCTAAATGCAGTTTCAGTTGAAGTAACTACTAAGGTAGATGTTGTGGAATATCGCAACAAGCTGTGATTTGTGGTGAATGCTTACAACTATATTCTACGAGAAAAAAACCAATAAACGTTTCTTCTGTTATGAAGGGTTGTTCTTTTTTTTATCGCAAAATTGCAGTGTATTTCGGCCAACTACATACAAGACTGCTACATAATAACGCTAACTGCATAAGTGCTATTTAATGCAGCAATCTCCGAGATATCCAGTAAATATTTGACGGGATGTACCTTTCTTAAATAGGGAATGATACGAAAGCTTTATTTTAAAGCTTTATGATAGAGTGTTATAGAGCTACATCTGCTTTATTTACTTCAAACTTTACGACATACTACTAAATTATCGCATATATTTTTTGTTAAGATAATAATTTTTTAATCACTGGCAAGAATATACTTCACATCTCCACTTGCACTTCTCCATTTCTTAAATATTCTAAAATTAATTAAAGATAATTTATTCTTATTACGAATGTAGAATAAAAATATATAATAGGTTAAACTGCATTAATAATCTCAGTTTAAATTTAAAACCTATGGACCCCTTGAATTTTATTACTCGACTGCTAAGAAGGGTTATGTGTTTCAGGCATATCTGGGTATGTGGATTTCTTTATACCCTCGAAACATCCCAACGGCTGGATGGATTTTAATGAATGGGGTATCTATCAATTTGTCTTAACCGTCCGATGGTTATAGGCTAGCTTTTGTTTTTATAAATTCGAAATGTCGGCCATAAAATACAAAATGGCGGTAGAGACGAAAAATAAATTTACGCACCATATTGAGTGGCATATAATTGGATAGGTCTTCCAATATGAAGACGATGTTTCATTGACTATTTTAGAGTAAGAAGCTCCTTTTAAATATTACACAACCTAGAATTTGTGTTGGTAGGATCTCTAGCTTTACTGCAACTCTAACCATTATAGACATCAATAGGCCTTATCAAAACAGTGTTTATAGATATGAACTAACAATTACACACAATTTAAAAGTCATCAGTACAAGTAAATAAAAAAAAATAGGTAAATAATATAAAAAATAGCTTCACATTGATGATATATAAATAATTAATTCGATTTTTACGCAGTCTTTTTTTTTTGTTTATAAATTTAATTTACATTTATTAGTTTTGGGGATATTAACTATATATTAAAATTCTTTTATTAATTTGTTCGAGAGCAACTCCAGTTTCCCATGAAAACTTACACTTTTGTTAACATGATAGTACCCAAAATATTAGTAGCACCACACCTAAATTATGCTGGACGTCCTTAATGCTAAAACCTTGCCGAGGATTAAAAATAAAAAACATTCGTCAATCCCAATGCTCCGAAACATCGGCCCATAAATTTTCAAATTTTCCATAGACATAATATTGCAATTGTTTTAATTAAAAAATGATCAATTACTCCATTGTTGTAAATGTCATGCATTTTTAAAAATCATTGTTGCTCGCATTATTATCCCGCCAACGTTAATGACGCACACATTTGTGTTGTGATATACTTGGACCTTTAGAAGATTTTCTTCTAACGTACGTTGTGACCGCTTGTGTTTTTTTTTTCTTGAAACCAAGAAGTGATCGGTAAACAAATTATATCCGGCATTCTTTATAACATCCAGATGGACGTAATTTCGATTTAATTTCAAATTTCTTTTTTTTTTGTTTGTTTGTTTGTTTGTTACAGACAGTACATAACTATTTTGGATATTTTTTATAAAACACATACCAACGGATAATCACCAAAGAAATGGGAAAAAAAATCATATGGTGTATGTATTCTGTGTACGTATGGGTGTATTCCTTACATGTATGAATCCTTTGTATGTATTCATTGAATGTATGTATATATGTATTCATTGTACGTATGTATGAACTGATATATACATATGTTTGTGTAGGGATATATTTGCAATCGGGTTCGCATAAAATTGGCTTATTTTATTCAGCGTGGTTTCAATTAAACGTGGCGCAAATTTCATTTAAATATATTAACCTTGTTTTGTTTTGTTTGCTGTACACATATTGTTTAAGGAAACTATCTTAATCATAATAAAAACTCAATAATAGAAATATTAGCATATTTCAACATTTTGAGTTTCTCTATGGTTTATAGTTTTGGTCCTTTTAAATTTATTCTCTCTTATATGTATGTGTATGCATGTATATTTTAATTTCCTTAAGTTTTCCGGTTCCTTGTTAGTCCATCGTTTTTATTTCAGAATTGAAATAAAGACTTCTGATTTTTAAAATAAAAATTCATAGAAACTTTATATTTCCCAATTTTTATATCATGAAAAACTTATAGTCGAAGCATGACTTCGGCTTCCTGTGAATAATTATACTACATTAAACAACATAACTCGCAAAGTATTACTCTTATAGGCACCCGAATTGTACAGGAAGTCGATAATACCATCATCTTGGTGGTGATTGAAAATCAAAAATTTTCGTTAATCCAAGCGCCACATGATGCGTTGTCATTGAGACTGCAGGTTCGGTAAATCCAAATTATTCCATAATGCATCGAAGAATAAAAACGTCTTCATAACTTAGTTCTAATATATTGTAAATAAAATTCGTAACTTGAATAAGTAAACACACTCTACAGTTCAAATTAAACTTCTTTCTTAAAAAACAACTATGTACATTTTATTTACAAATATATAGGTATATTAATATTATTATTACTCTCATTTGAGAGTTCCATTATTACCGTCAGACCGGTTCAAAACAAACTTTACATCTACACTGAAAAGAAAATCGGAAAACAATAAAAAGGGGGTTGCCACAATGCCGACTAACAGAAAATGGCAAGCATCGCCAAGTTGGCATTCTCAACATCCTGCCCCGGGCTGAACACTTAGTTCAGCATCTATATTAAACAATTTAATAAACATGAGAATATACTTACATACATGACAAATTTTCAGATACATACTTACATACAGATACAGATATAAAAGCAAAATAATAAGAATGCTGCAATCTACGAAAAAAAAAATAAAACACATAAATTGTATGAAAATTAAACAATAATAAGGGTAAATATGAGTAACAAAACAAATTAAATGTTCGATAATAGTTCTTATTTTTAGTGTAAGAGTTTTAGTGTCTTTTAGTCCACTAAGTCCAATTCAAGATTATATAGCAATTGCACAGGTCGTTTAAGATCGCCTTTTGCAGTCTGTAATACACATGATCTGATTTTAGAGTCACGACCAAATATGAGTTCTTTAACACGACCACACTTCCACATATGTTTTGGGAGCTTTTCATCATTAATTATCACTATATCGTTAACTTTGAACTGAGGCGATGAATTTATGTTTTTCACTTGAAAAGCAGATCTAAGTTCTAACAAATATTCGTTTCTCCACCTTTTCCAAAAGTGGTCAGTAATTTGTTGCTTATATTTATATTTTCTCGTCAACAAAATCTTATTGGATTTCTCTTGCGTACAGACTGGTAATCCATAAGAAGGTAAGGACATTAATCGTTTACCAACTAAAAAATGAGATGGCGTTAAAGGTGATGGTTCAGCATTTTCTTCGTAGAGATAACATAAGGGACGTGAATTAATCACCGCTTCAATTTCTGCAAGTATTGTTTCTAGCTCTTCATAACGGAGACAAGTTTTTCCTAGAACCTTTTTTAAAGGTGTTTTAACTGATCTGACCATCCTTTCCCAGAAGCCGCCCCACCAGGAAGCCCTGGGAATTATAAACTTCCATATTATTTTATTCTTTCTCAAGTAATCAAAAATTTCTTGCTTAGAAATTCTTTCCCAAGCATCTTTTAACACCAAATCAGCCTTAGAAAATGTCTTGGCATTGTCACTGTACATTATTTTGCAGAAACCTCTCCTAGAGAAAAATCTTCGTAGTGCTAAGATAAAGGTTTCAGTACTTAGATTGGTGACTAACTCTAGATGTATCGCTCTGGTTACAGCACATGTGAATACGACAATATAAGCCTTCCCAGTGCCTTCAGAAGTTTTATAATAAATCGGACCGGCAAAATCGACACCAGAGATTTCAAAAACTGGTGTTTTGATGATTCTATCTTTCGGTAAAGGTGCTATTTCCACCTTTCCAGGAATAGCATTAAGTTTTCGACATATCATACACGATCTTAAGACGGATTTTACAAATCTTCTTCCCTTTAATATAAAATACCTTTCACGAAGGTGAGCTAAAGTGACAGCTACACCAAAATGGTACATTCTTTCATGAGCATCCTTAATTAGTAATTTTACAAAATAAGATTTATTAGAAAGTATCCACGGATGTTTTTCCTGCTCTGTAACTTCAGAAAACTGAAGTCTTCCGGATAAAACAAGTAAGTCATTTTCATCGAATTGTGGATTAAGGTTGTACAAAGAAAAATCTTTATTAAGTGGTTTTTTTTGTTTAAGTGCTTCTATTTCAACTTTAAATGAAGTTTCCTGAGTTTGTTTTATCCAGTATTTTTCTGCTATTTCTATTTCTGAGGTAGTTAAAGGTCCTAAAATTTTAGGATTTTTCGAATTGGCATTATGAATAAAACGCATTATCCAAGCAGTAATATTATACACGCGATTTAAACTACTGAACTTTGCCATATCAAATACTGGCTTAGGAATAGAGTTTGATTCGTTACACAATAATGTTAAATTTGGTTTTGCTTTCATTTCATTAAAAGCTTCGGGAACCATTTCTATAGCCCTTTTTGAAGGCCACAAATCTTCTGATAGTGATAACCAAGGTGGGCCGCACCACCATACATTATTACCCATTAACTTCGATAAGTTTTCCCCTCGCGTAAGCAGATCTGCAGGGTTTTCTTTTCCGGGACAATAAATCCAGTCCTTTGGATCTGTCAATGACTGAATTTCGGTTACACGATTGGAAATAAAGGGTTTCCAGTTTGTAGTAGAACCCCTAATCCTACAAATAGTTATCTCTGAGTCCGACAATAATTTTATATTTAAATTCGAAATATGTAATTTTTGTTTTAAATATTTCCACATTCTAGCGGCAACTACTGCACTGATCAATTCCAGCCGTGGAATAGTTAACTTCTTGAGGGGGGGCTGTAATTCTACATTTACTCCAAACAAAACTTGTTTGAATTTCGCCAGTTAATGAAATGGAACGCAAATAAGCAACTGCTCCATACCCTTTGGGACTAGCATCACAGAATATGTGAATTTGTGAATTTTCAGAAATGTTTATCATATTAGGAAAATATTTTCGGGTTATTTCAAATGTGCGTAAATGTACAACTTCTGAACACCAAGTGTTCCACTCGCATTTCAAATCTTCAGGTAATTTATTGTCCCACTCTAAACCTCTTTGCCATGTTTCTTGCAACAAGGCTTTAATACGTATTACAAATGGATTCACAAATCCTAATGGATCATAAATTTTCAATAACATTTTAAGAACTGTTCGCTTCGTGGGATCATCGATGTAATATTTTTCAAAGGGCTGCGCATCTAACATCAAAATATCAGATTCAGTATTCCATATCAGTCCAAGCACTTTTAAGATACTACCTGTGTTTTCCTCACTTATACCTAAGTTACCAGATTCCCACATTTCCCTAAGTTTAATAGAATTTGTTTTTAATTTCCTCAAATTCATCCCAGCTTCTTTAAGAATTTCAGAAGCTGTAACTGATAAATAATAAGCTTCGTTATCTAAATCTGATCCGGAAATTAAATCATCGACATAGAGGGAATTATCTAACATATATACAACATTTGGATGTTGATCTCGATAGTTCTTTATATGATGTTTAATTGTGGCAGCCAAAATAAATGGTGAGCATGTAACGCCAAATGGTACACGTCTAAATCTTAAAATTTTGAAAAAGTTGTTTGCGTCATTATCGAACCAAAGAAATTTAAGGTAATCTCGGTCTTCTTCAGCTACAGAAATTTGAAGAAAGGCCTTTTCATTATCTGCACAAAACGCAGTATTGAATTTTCTGAAATTAATAATAATTTCTAATAAATCGGGGTTCAAATTTGGGCCACCGTACAAACAATCATTTAATGATTTGCTATTTTCTTTTGAGGAAGCATCAAATACCAATCTAACTTTAGTTGTGGGTTTATCATCTCGCAAGACAGGTCGGTGGGGCATAAAATAACCGCTATTTACAGTTTTATTAGAACATGCTTCCACTATGTTATTTAATTCCTGTTCAATCACAATTTCTTTATATTTCTGCAATAATTCCTTATCTTTAAGCAATTTTCGATTTAAGTTAATAAATCGGTTTCTAGCATTGTTATAATTACTTCCTAAATCTCTTCTATCATCTTTCCATAACAATTTAGCTTCGTATCGGTGCTCAAGAAAATGCAAATTGTTTTCGAATTTTTCGATTATCTCTTTATCTAATTCAGAAATATTTTCTTCAGTGTTCATCCCTAAAGTTTCTAACTCCCACAATGTTTTCAAATCATTTTGAATAGGTTTCATAACCTGAGTGGACAAGACCCCAGCTTGCTTACTCTCACTATTTTTATTTACGTCAATTGTCCCGCAGAGGGAATGCCCAAATAAATTTTCACAGACGAACAATGATTTATTTATGGGGTATGTTTTGTCATTAATTTGATATAAATAATCAGCTCCTATTAATATATCAACATCACTATTTTCCAAATGTTCCCACATGTCAAGACGAAATTTGGAAAGTTTTCTCTTAATTTTGATTGGAAGAGGAGGAATTTGTATCAAAGAATTGGTTATTAGCGGTGTGACTAATGCTTCAATTATTATACTACGTTTTCTATTCGTCAAGTGAATTAGCTTTAGCTTAACGACATCATAACATCGTTCTTCAGATTTTCTCGAACCGAAAGTATAGACAATTAATTTTCCCTTTCTAATGACCTCAGGTTTTAATTTTGAAACTAAATTTTCTGTAATAAAAGTTCGATGACTAGCAGAATCAAATAAACAAAGAGCAGTTTCTGAATTTTCACCCGCTTCCACTTTTACATGAATTGTTTGCAATATTACTTCTCTACTGATATTATTTATATTGCCTTTGCAATGAGATACGGAGGAAATAATACTACCTGAATTTTTTGATTCTTCTGTTTTTTTATTAGAATTACAAAGTATAGTATGATGATATGTTTTACCACACACTTTGCAATTTTCATTCGAAATTTTACAAAAATTCGCGATGTGAAATTTACGGAAGCATTTAAAGCACCTTCCTTCCCTTTTCAATTTTTCTCGCATTTCCGGAATGGTGAAAGACTTACACTTTTCAGTATCGTGATCAGTTTGATTACAAAATATGCAGTTATTTTTAATATTTGTGGTTAAGGCAGAAGCTGATGGAATGAATTTTTTATAATTTTTCTTATAATTTTCCTGCTTCTCAGGGATTTTTTCAAAATGGTTTAATTGGACAGTGGTCTCGCGAGATTCAATTTCATCTTTAATGAAATTTATCAACACATTAACATCCCAGTCAGTGTTTTTAATTCGTTTTCTATTAAATTCTAGTGCAATATCTGATGGAATAAGTTTCAGAAGAATCGGACATAATAAGTGCCCATATGAACCTGAGGCAACACCTAAAGAATTAAGATTTCTTATTTGAATTTCGCATTCATCATACAAATCTCTAAAAGCCTTAATGTTACTAGAATTTCGTACTGGTTTCAAATTTAGCAGTTTAGTCATGTGACTATTTATTACCAGGTCATTACGACCAAAACGATTTTTCAATAATTCTATAGCATGAGCATAATTTTCCTTAGTCAGCGAAAAGCCTGCTATAGTATTTGCAGCACTTCCGCCCAAAAGTGACTTTAAGTAGGAAAATTTATCAATCGGAGTTAAATGTTCATTATTGTCAATCGCATTCGAAAACTGACTCCAAAATTCGAGCCATAAACACGAATCACCATAATATTTTGATATATTAAGTTTAGGAAGTTTAATCAAATTTTGATTCAGAATTTTCTGACTTTTTAGTAGAGAACTATTGTTGCTACTACTATCACTTTCAATGTCGGAAGAATCTTGTTTAGTTTCAGGAGTAACTGTGTTATCATTTAAAAATTTGGAAATTTTATATTTCCATTCAATAATATTCTCATTATAAAATTCCGATTTCTCGATTTCTTATTCAAATTCAGTACTTGGAATCAGGGGTTCAATTTCAGAATTTAATGATTTTAAAGTTTTCATTTTGTCATTCAATTGCTGTTTCAAAAGATCCAGCTGTGATTTTCTATTCTCAAGCTCTAATTCTTGTGTATTATCTAATAAATCCCTTATTTTATCAAATATTTTCGTAGTTTGACTACGAATCGTAGCTCTTTTTTTTTTCAAAGTTTCGCAATCCATCATAAAATAAAGAATTCAATTTATTCGATACAGTTCAGTTAATAAATGTATTCATAATTCTATTTATTCAATATAATTTAATTTGAGGTACTTACCTCAATCGATGATGAAATCCAGACATCCTGGAGCTTTGACGCCAGAAAAATGATGCGTTGTCATTGAGACTGCAGGTTCGGTAAATCCAAATTATTCCATAATGCATCGAAGAATAAAAACGTCTTCATAACTTAGTTCTAATATATTGTAAATAAAATTCGTAACTTGAATAAGTAAACACACTCTACAGTTCAAATTAAACTTCTTTCTTAAAAAACAACTATGTACATTTTATTTACAAATATATAGGTATATTAATATTATTATTACTCTCATTTGAGAGTTCCATTATTACCGTCAGACCGGTTCAAAACAAACTTTACATCTACACTGAAAAGAAAATCGGAAAACAATAAAAAGGGGGTTGCCACAATGCCGACTAACAGAAAATGGCAAGCATCGCCAAGTTGGCATTCTCAACACCACAAAATGGTGTCGGTTAAAAAATGCATACAAGTACGTTAAATTGCTTTCTATTTGTTTTAAACATTTTATTCAAATAAATAGTTTTGTTACTCACGTTCATACTTGTGTCGATACAACAATTACGTTTCATTAGAACATGACTTCATTTTAAAACTTTTAACTGTTCGGACACATATCCTGTGTCGAAAATAACGTAATAATGATAACAGCTCGATTAAAGAGAATTTTGGCATAATTTTACATTTTGTGGTACCAGAAACCGTGTATGAAATTAAAAAAATTATGCTTGTTTATATCTAAATGGACAATACGTATATATCTACCCTATATATATAAAATCCTAATGAATTGAATTGAAACGAATTTATGCAACGATTCTATGAAACGACTGATTAAACAACTGATTACGTTTCACGGCGTTTCTCCTAAAATATGGAATACTTTGCGATGAAATTAACACCAAAAATCCGTATTGATCCACAGATCTCAAAACTGGTATTAGAATTTTAAAATAAGAATTACTTTTCGATATATTATTATTATTTTTTTAATTTTAAATACTTTTTTTCTAATGATGGCAACTCAAATTTTAATCATAAGAGATATTTTTTTTCATATTTTAGAAAAGGTTATTAAAAATAATTTGGCGACGAGCTTGGCCTCTCTTAAATGTATGCTAAGAAATGCATCACGTCACTTTTATTCAGAATTCAATTTGTATTTCATTATCATTTTATTTAATACCAAACTTTCATTTAAAATTGAAACCTTTAAAATAAATGGCTTTTACTTCATTCTGTTTTTTTAAACGAAACGAAAAGAAAAACATTAGACACAGATGTCATATACGCAACGGGGTACCTAATTGGCGCCAAAATGGCGTTATTTTGCCTGACATGGTAACCCGGCTATTGTTGCTTATTTATTAATAAATGTTTATTTGAATTTATTTTCGTTTTATTTACAAAAAATGTTATAAATTGTTTTGTTCTATAGTTATTAATTATTTTTTTTTATTGTTATTTCATTTTAAAAATAATAGAAAATAATTTAAAAATACGTATGTAACAGGCATTTGAAAACGAGGTTTTCGCCAAATTGTCGTAAAAAAAAAAAATCACGCCATAATGTGACAATGCAACAAATCATGAGATTTAATTTCCACTTCAAAGCAACGTTTTAATGTTATTACTTCTCCCGTCGACCAATTTCGCCAAATTATATAAATAGCCAAATTATACAAATTGACATATTTTTTTATTTTAAATAACAAAAGAATAAATAATTTAGTATAACATTAGTAAAAATACAAATAAAATGTCGAAATGAAAATCACTTGATGGCGTGAACATGTGTAACTTCCTTAAAGTCAAGTGAATGTGACATTTTCGATCAACCATTATTAGCACTTAATCTTATAGTTTGGCGACAGATTTTTGGTCGATGGGATAACCAAGTAGCACCGTTTTAATTTACCACTCGAAAAATAAAAAAAAATGCTAACTGGCGAGTTAAAAAAAAAGCTATTGGCGATATTTTCATCCGGCTAACATAAAGGTACCAGGGATTCTTTGTGATCATGGAAACTTTTATGTAGTTTTATTCGAAAAAATAATTTTGATTCTTAAATAAAAATGGAAACATTTCTTATGAAAAGCGAAGGAATCAGCCCGCTGTTTATGACAGTTACATGACTTGGACTATTATAATATAAACGAATTAATGGGGATAGAATATTATTCGGCGACTTATCACACCTGTGGTTGTCTAACATTAAAGTACCAAAATGGCCGCCTGGAATATAAAAAGCGAAGGGATCCACCTGGAGCTGTTGATGATAGTCACATGACTTAGGCTATTGTGGAGATTGTTTTCAATTTTAAAAACAGTGCAAAGAATAATATTTTCTAACGATTAAAAATTTATTTTAACGTGACTATTAAAAACATAAAAAAAAACTTTAAAATTACTATTAAATGAGTACGTGTTAAAGGCAGGAAAATATTTTAAATTATGTACTGAAAATTGTATTTACACGTGAATATTAAAGGGGAAAGGAAACTTTAAAATAATAAATACATTAATATGCGTTTAACCCTTTCACGGACAAGGCACTTCTATTAGTAAAATCTCGAAATCAGTGAATGGCACCAGAATTTACAAACAAATTTCGAAATACAAAAATATTTTCGTTCACTTACTTGATCACCCGACCGGAGCACCAACCAAACAATGGCATAGGATGTAACGCTCCGGTGGAAAATCCCCACAACAATCACCGATGCCGGACATCGGAAAGCACCCAAAATAACAGGGAAAAAGGCACATATTCTGACGAACTTACATAGTAAATCGTAAATTTACAAAACAATTGATGTTGCTTTCATCATAATAATAAAAATAAAAACAAAAGTGAAGTGACTTAAATGTATAACAAAAGTTAAGACTATAAATCCTTGTTCAAGATTATGAAGTGTAAATGTTCATAAAAGTTCACTGTTCACTAATGTTCAAATGAGTTCAGTGTTCGAAAGAAAAATGTTCCTAAAAGTTTTATATAAGATAAACTAACTTGAAGAAAGATCACCATAATGTTCAGACCTCAAGAGAAAAACACCGCCAACAAAAATGTCAGACAAAGGACAGTTACTATAAAAGGCACAATGTTGAGCCTTTGATGTAGTGTCAGAAAACCACGTAATGTCCGTAGCGAACCACTGATGAGTATTAACAGTATGATAGAAGTAAAAAGTTACAAGTGTAAAAATTATCAAAATTTATACCTAATAAAGGAGTATTCCCTATTAAGTGCGTTGTACATAGCACACAGTTTTCTATAGTTTGAACGGGTGGTGAGAACGTTTCGAATATTCCATCTCAGTGTACAATTCCTGTTGAATTTAAATGTACAAGGCATTAACGGACAATGTCCAAACAAATAATGTTGTATACTTCCTACTTCACCACAGTTACACCTGTTATCTGGGCGTTTTCCTATTTTAAACAGATACTGTGGAAATGCTCCATGTGAAGAAAGAAAATAACCTATCACCTGGGATTCACATAGAAATAAATCGTTAACCTTATTTAATATCGCATAAGTATCTCTTCCCTTCTCCGAATTTTCCCAAGAAACCTGCCATTGATCATGTAGAAGTGTTTTAAAATGACGCTTTAAAATAGAAGTTGGTGCAGGAATTCGTAGAACTTTATCATACAGATCATTTATAATAACTGATTTTGCCAACATGTCCGCTCTTTCATTTCCTGATATTCCAACATGCGATTTTATCCAGCCAATATATATGACTTTATTATGTAACAGGCGCAAAGAGTTGAAGATATTAAAAAGCTGACCGTTAGATGGAAATAAGCGCTGAAGAGCGTAAATTGATGACAAGCTGTCAGTATAAAGATGAAATGAATCATGCGGGGAGTCGATGCACCAACTGATAGCCTCGTCTATCGCAGCCAATTCTGCTTGAAAAACAGAGTTATAGTCATGTAATTTTAATCTCATGTCTAGCATAAAAGAATCCCTATACCAAACCGTAAATGCAGCTCCTACACTGTTCATCATTCGAGAACCGTCAGTATACAGTATCGGATGATTCACCACTGGTACTGTATCAACCACTGGCTTAACAAATTTTATATTTAAGTTTTCAAAGAAGTAAGGATAATTATATGTCCTCAGTTTATTCATAAAATCTTCACCTTTAAAACACATATTGTCAATCAAGACTGTACCATTTCCATAAATGATATTATAACGCTTAGAAGACAAATTCAGTTCTATGTCAAGTGGTGGAGCACCCACCAAAACACACAATGCGTCATTAGAAATCGTACGATATGCCTTTAAGACAGATAGCAGACATAGACGTTGACATGAGAGTAATCTTGTTATTCCATGTTGATTTATGTCAGGCATCCAGTCAGTCATCGTTCACTTACTTAATAAAAGGGAAATTTTCATCCCAATATTCTGATGCTAATGTGGCATTTAAGAATTAAAATTAATTGGTCCAAAAATGAACCACCGACATTGAAGTGGTTAAAGCAGCAAATTTTAGTAATTGTATTATGTCAATCGTTTTATAACGCTGTTAAAAAATACCGAGAGACAAAGGCTCTGTTTACTTAATTCATTTTATTTTAGCTTCTTTTCAAATGTTTAACTGATCTTCTTTAACCAAATACGAAAACAACCATTGGATGTCTTAACAGCAACTGATTCTATCTTAAATTTTTGCAATAAAAGGGAATTGAATGGAAACTCGTTTACAGGGAGATCGCTACAGGTTTTTTCAGTATACTTGAATCTTCTCTAATATTTTTAAAACCGATCAGATTAGCGTGCTTTTAGATTCTATAGTGTCTTAACGGGGGTTGGCGAGCGTAGCTTGCAGGGGCAGAGCCCCCTAGTGCTTATATATTGAAACATCCTCAATTTTAGAGCAACCCAGTTTATTTTTTGCGACTTTCATCGTGTTTTATTGGTGAAGAATATAAATAAAGTTTTAACCTTTTAAAAAAATATATTTTCACCGAATTTTTGTATTTGCCTATTATTTTATAATGAAAATCTCTATTGAAATAACAGCAACAAGGAGAGAACATATTTTCAACAAAATATCTCTACTTCGATGACGGTCGAGACAAAATGAATATGCTGTAAAAATTATATGAAGTACGACGCAATCATTGAAATTATGAATAAAAATGAATGTTACTGACGTTATTCTCACAAGCGACATTTTATTACTTAAGAAATTACGTACCGATAAATTTTAAGATTAATGTGCGGGGAATAAAGATTGCATCTTTCTTAGCATATACATGGAATTATAAAATAAACGTGCTTGCAAATATTAAGTAGTTGAATTTATATATTTTTTTAAATTGAACTCTGACAACCATTATATTCAATTCATTGTCTTTAATCTTACTTTTCAATTTCTTTCTAAACACAGTCAGAATCTATTTACCATACCCCTCAAAGCTATAACTTCTATAGGTGGGTATATCTCTAGGATTCACATCAAAGAATAGCGATGTTAGCAAGGATGTTATGGTTTTTCAAATATAGCAACAATATAAGAGTTAACTATTTATCCGTAATTTCACGCTCCCGTCTAAAACTCCTTCGTAGATATGGAGAAATGACGTAAAATTTTCATCTTCCCCATTTACCTGATTAGTGGTTGGATTTCTAAAATCACTGAAATACATGTTTAACTATTTTTTGTTAGATTTATTAAGCTGAATTTCACACTCCTACCTAAAACTATTGCTGAGATATTGGCGAAATTACTTAAACCTTTTATCCCCCTTTTAACCCCATTAGAAGTTAAATTTCTAAAATCATTGTGTTTAGCTATTTTCTAGTACAATTTTATGGTGCACTTTATGCTTCCCTAAAACAATTGCTGAGATATAGTGAAATGACCTAAAACATTTGACCCACACTTATATCATTTAGTTGTTCACTTTCTAAGTCGCTGAAATAAATATATTATTACTTTTGGAGTATATTCGCTATGCTGCATTTTACGCTCCTCCCTAAAACTACTGCTGAGATACAGTAAAATTGCCTAAAATATTTTACAACCAATTTAAGTCCATTAAATTGTTGAATTTTCACGTATCTTTAGTCGTGGGTGTCTTTATGGTGTAAGGAATATGTCTTACAATTTTTATTGAGATAGAAGCAACGGTTGAGGCTCGACTTTTATACATGACTCCATCAGCCAGTTATTTAGGATATGTTTGTTTTATCTTATGGATATATAAGTCAACATTTGGACGGAGGGTGGTTAGGGGTTCTGTTGGTCATGATCTGTAAAAATATATTGCTATTTTCAGACATTGGGACGGCTACAAAAGGAAACGTCTTGCTTTTAAATACAGTAAAACCCCCAAAGTTGACCACCTCTCTATGTTGACCGAAATTTATTAGTTTAAATGGTCACATTGTCAATGGAGATTTATCTCTCTATGTTGACCACCTCCGTAAGTTGTATGTTAACCAGTTTTTAGTAGGTTTTACTCTCTGTAACTTGACCACTGATGTTTTCTTGAATTTGCTTTTCCCTGGGTTTGTTCTCCATCCGGTTTCCAGGAATTTATTTATCAGTCATTCGGCTTATCTGAGCAACACTCGCCCCCCTTGTGGTGCTCCATTCATTGTTCACTTCCAGTATGATACAATGGTAGGGAAATGCCAGAATTCCTAGAATCTGTCAAAAATGTCAGGGGAGTAGGAGATGGGCATAGCGATGTAGCTAAGCGGAATTGGAAGACAACGTGTATCGCTCACATGTGAAACACATTCTTTTTTCTGGATATTGCGTCGTGAAGTGACCAGTCGTTTATTTGCGAATTTTCATTAAAAATGACGCAAAGAAAAGCTCTAAAAGAACATAAATTAAAAGAGAAAGTGGATCTTCTTAATTTTCTGGAAAGCAGCAGTCAAAGAAAGACAGCGAAAAAATTTGTTGTAAGACAACTGTAAGCAACATTTTAAAACGCAAGGAAAAATGTCTGGAAAGATGTTCTTCCGAAAATGGGGCTTCCAAGAAAACGCAGAAAAACATGTCTCGACGATGTAAACGAGGCCACGTTTCGTTGGTTTAAAGAGATGAGATCAATCAATGCAAGAATATCAGGACCTATGCTTCAGGAAGTAGCAAAAAATTTCAAAAGAATTCGAAATAGTGGACTTCCAAGCGTCAGCAGGTTGGCTTGGAAAATTCAAACTACGATACGAGATTTCTCAAAATTTTGTGTGGAAAATCGAATGAGGTTTCAGTTGAAGTGGTGGAGAAGTTTATTGAAAAATTCCCAGCGTTTGTTAAAGGTTTTAATGAGGACATCTTTAATGCTGATGAGTGCGGTCTCTTCTTTAAACAATGCCTGATAGAAGTCTAGCAATGAAAGGTGGCATTTGCAAAAGAGGAAAACTTTCAAAACAGAGTTTTACTGTTCTTCTGTGTGCTAGTATGACTGTGTGCTAGTGTGACATTTGCAAAAGAGGAAAACTTTCAAAACAGAGTTTTACTGTTCTTCTGTGGGCTAGTATGACTGGGGAAAAATTGAAGCCTACGGTGATCGGCAAATCCGCAAAACCTCGTGCATTTAAAAATGTAAAACCTGAAGACCTTCCTGTTTTTTTTGGAGAGCAAATAGATCTGCTTGGATGACCAGTGCCTTGTTCGAAGAGTGGGTTAGAAGAATTGACGCAGAAATGAGAAAAAAGAAGCGGTTATTTCTACTTATCGTGGACCATTGCCGCTGCCACCTGAAACTGAATAATCTCACAAATGTGAAGCTAAAATTTTTGCCTCAAAACACTACTTCGAAAACACAACTTTTAGATCAAGGCATTATTTAATCTTTCAAAGCGCACTACACAGATCACCTTCTGGAATAGGTGATCTTAGGTGACCTAGAGGCAATCTTCAATGAGATACTCTCTGCAACTAAGCACAGAGAGGAAGGTACAAGATACAATTCTAAGGTACTAGAAATGGACGGCGAAGAGGATGATGATCCAAATGACGACGAAACTGATAAATACCCAACTTTGAAGGAAGGCGATGTAAAGCGCATGATTGGGCAACTTAAAAATTTCGCTGCAGAAAAACGCCCAAGCATGCTTAATGGACTTGTAAACTGTGAAAGTGCTTTATGCAGTTACCTAATGAACAAAAAGAGGACTCAAACAAAAATTGAATTATTCTTTCAAAAATTGTAAAAATGTGCTATACCTTCAGTAAAAATAAAAATGAGTAAGTGCTAATTTTTTTTCTAAATTTTTCCTTAAAAATACTAAAACGTTTACTAATTTTTTTTTAAATATTGCACTAAATATTTTCTAAAAATTCCCTAAGTTGACCACCTCCGTATGTTGACCACTTAGTTACAGTCCCTTGGGTGGTCAACGTATGGAGGTTTTACTGTAGCTTCAATTACAAAAAAGTAAGAAGCTACATATTACAGCCATTAGGAAGGAAGTAATTCAAAAACAAAATTTGATATGTTTGTATTGATCATGCTGCTATACCATAAAGCCATCTCAAATGTTAATATATATATATATATGTGTGTGTGTGTGTGTGTGTGTGTGCGTGTGTGTGTGAACTTTGATATTGCAGTCGACAAATCCAGCCGACTTGCGTGAAGATAATATCAGGTCGAGCATTTTATTGGTGACCAGTGGCAGAGGGTGCTAATTTATTCGATTTATGCGAGCAACATTTCGATGTACAGCTCCAAGTGAGAAGACATGGTGGTTGTTTGCAGTCGTAACTAATTTATACGGTCATGACATAAGTGTAAACAAGGCAACGGATTGAAGTATCCGGTGATTTCTCCATAAAAGAAAACGAATTATGTTTGTCTTATGAAGGCGTTTATTCATCAGACGTAAAAACTTTAAACAACTCCCACATTGTACTAAAACTTCCATAAAACCTACAGGCGTCGGTATGAGTATCTAACCCATGCTATAAGATCATAAGGGTAAATTTCGAAAACTAGGAGACTAATAGACACCAGATAATTATTTCTTGAGCACGTGAAAAAAAATCAGAAATCTGCGCTCCGAATTCTGTGCACTAGCTTTTTGTTAAACGCGCGTAGGAAATAAATACCGACGTCGCACGGAAACGAAATAATCAGTGAAAGGCAAACTCCTAAAGGTTGGCCGCTAAGCTAATTACGTGAAAGTGTTTAAGGGGAAAGAACCCCTTAACGAGTAGAGTAGTGTTTTTGAAGTAACAATCCTAGCGTCGAAAAGTCGCAGGAAACTACAATCGTGAGATAAAGATTGGAAAGAAGAACAATAAAATGTCTTTTTAATACATTCGAAAATAGAAACTACTCAGAATATTATGGATTGGATAATTGATATAATTTATGAAATGAATAAAAGATTTAGATTAAGATTATGAATAAGTTAATTATTTATATACGCGTTTTAAAATTAAAGGGTAAGTAAATAGGAATAAATAATAGATATTATTAAGAAATAGCGAAATATTAAATAGGCCTAAAAATTAGAAAAATTTAAAGGAGTATCGACAAGTAAAATATTTATCTAACATATATATACCACATTTTTGTAATGCAATAGCACTCTTATTTATGAACCGATTTAGATATGAGTGAGGCTGCGTTCAGGACTTATCAAGATGTCGATCGAGTTCATTGAACAGCTTTATCCGAATGTTATTTAAAAATGGTGGATAAGGGTTGAAATAAAGGTTTCAAATTTCAAAAGATATATAAAAAACTAGAAATCCAAAAAAGTTTCATTATTAGCTTTTTTGACATAAAACAAGCATCCCGGAGCATTTTTTGTTTTATTTCTATCTTAAAATAAGGGCAGAGATATGAAAGTTTATACCTCAATAAATAGCCATTTTTTTCCGAAGAAGTCCTTTTAAGAGATCTGAAAAACCAACTTTTGAGGGACCGTTTCGGTTTGTAAAGAGACTGGAAAATGACTTTATACTTTGCCTTCATAGTCAGGAAAATCTTATAAATACTGGTAGGATAAAACCTGCTTTTCTTGTCCGAAAAAGAACTTGATTCTTCGACTTACACTACTAGAGATGGATGGAAGGTTCATTTCCGTCTCCCTACTGGCTGTGTGAGACTAGCGGAGGTCCTGTTTGGTGAAGTGAAAAAAAAATAATCTTTTACTGAGTAGTCTTATTATCGTAGAAGAAATTATCTATTTTTAGAATTAATTTTCCGAGCATCAGGAGTATCTCAAATCTTTCCAAACAGCAGCTCAAATTACGCTTGATGTGAGGTCAAAGTCATTTTTTTAGGGTTTCGTTCATCTCACGAAACCCTATTCGTCTCGCTCCTCTGTCTGTCTGTCTGTCCGTCACAGAGCCCGTTCTCAGAAACTATACATGTTAGAGACTTGAAATTTTGGGTACTTATAGCTGAACACCTCACATCAAACAACAAATCATAAAATTTTGAAAAAGTTGGTAATTAACCGAATTACGGGCTAATTAACTTCTAAAATTAACCAATCCACCTTTTTAACGCAAATTCAAACGGACTTTATCGAAATCATCCGTGTTTCTCCTAAGGGTTGCCAATAAAATCAGCCAAATGCACGGTTACCACGGAAGAAATGAAGCCGAAAAATGAAGTGGAGATTTTAAAGCGAAATCGTATATCAGAAAATATTGGTCCGAGAAATTTGTAAATGGAATAGACAGATGCAGAAAAAAATCTACTTTTATTTGGTATAAAGATCACATTTCTGCTATGTGTATAAGTTAAAATATCCACTAAAAATCGATCGATAAAAATTTAATTTCTTTAATTGGAAAGACAAGGAAATAAAAAGATTTCAATTCGGCGGGAAAGCAGGTAGACATGACGACGCTGCTGTTTTCCATAATAGCATATTTTAATACGAAATTTTAACTTTTTAAATATTAAATTTTTTGATTAAATTTTTTGGCATCCCGATGTCAAATTTCTCGCTGATTTCATTGATACCCATATCTAAGTCCTATCTTAATTACAAGCTGAAATATTAATTATTATTTAATTAATCGGTTTATTGCTATCAAATGCGTCGATTAAAATGAAGAGACGCGCTTATTTAACCACGAATTAACTTAAATTAGGAAATCTAATAATTTGCCTGGGCTTTTTGAACAGCGATATGAGATAAGTATAACTCATTCATCATCAGAAAGTTTACTTCATACCACTATTTTCTAATAGTAATTTCAGGAAATATTTTGAATTATTGGTTAAGACCGCCACTCAGTCTGTTTGAAACTTTAAGATAGTTTATAACACATAGAAAAAAGTGTAAAAAAGAATGGAGTGTGATATTTCGAGGAGGGGGGGGGGGGGGAGCTAGAATTATTTTTAAAATCTTAGCGTTTGTTACCGCGGAAAATATTTTAAATTCTTGTTTAAGACCGCCACCATCCGGACCCATCTATCTACGGAAAGATTGCGTGAAGGAGTTTCGTTCAGATATGCTTTTGTTAAGAATAGAGTGCATTCCCTGGTGTTGGAATGTGGAACTAACATAACGCGATTTTGTTAAAATTAGGAAATCTAACAAGTCGATCTGTTTGAACTTTAAGATATTTTATAACACATAAGATAAAGTGTAAGAAAGAATGACACGCGAAATTCCGGGGGGGGGGGGGGGCGCTAGATTTCTATTTAAAAAATTAGCGTTTCTGACCGCTTTAAGTGACTTTTTGAGGGAGTCCTGAGATATATGCTACTTATTTAATATAAAATTGTCTAAAGTTTAGTTGCCACTATTTCATAATAGTAATTTCAGCAAATATCTTAATTTCTTATTAAGACCGCCACCACCTCGAGTAACATATCTACTTATAGGTTGTTTAACGGAGTTTCCTTCCGATACAGTTTTGTTAAGAATAGAGTGCGCTCCCTGGAGGTGGAATGTGGAACTAACATTTTTGTTAAACTAGAATTATTTTTAAAATCTTAGCGTTTGTTACCGCAGCAAATATTTTAAATTCTTGTTTAAGACCGCCACCATCCCGACCCATCTATCTACGGAAAGATCTTTACACAACCCACGATAATAAATTATAAAGAAGGGCGCGTCGCATTTCGAGGAGGGGGGGGGGGGGGGGTTGAGGGAGGTGCGCGAACAAAATTAGGAAATATAACTGGGCGATCTGTTTGAAACTTTAATATGGCTTATAAAACTTAACATAAATTTTTAAAATCAGGCCGCGTCAAAAATCATGGTGACCATCTGCCGACTCCCCCCCCCCCAAGGGGGGCACTTTTCTAAATTTGGCAGATACCCGTCATGTGATATATCGTAGCATTTTTTGGGGGGGGGGGGCGAACAAAATTAGGAAATATAACAAGGCGAATATGTTTGAAACTTTAACATAGTTTAGGATGTGTTTGCAAAAATTTAGAAGGTATTCCATGGCGATAAATGTACTGGACGTTTTGTAAGAAAGTGTTTTGAAAGGAATATTAAACGAAACCCTTTGTGCGATGTATGATCACACATACCCACTTGTTTAAATCTAATTGCTGCTATCTGACTGGATAATTTTCCGCGAGTTTTCATAAAAACGAAGAAGGTAGAAAAGAACTATTGTCTGTTGTTTTTCTACCTTTTGCGTGAGTGTACATCCGAATTTGATAATGGGGCGGCGCTATGAAAATTTAACATTCTGAGCGTA
Organism: Maratus speciosus; assembly: GCA_963932465.1. NCBI lineage: Eukaryota > Metazoa > Arthropoda > Arachnida > Araneae > Salticidae > Maratus > Maratus speciosus. The sequence goes on along the minus strand of OZ010789.1, from coordinate 591,998,839 downwards.
CTGTTTTGTAAATAATTTGCTTTAAAGTTTTAATTAAAGTATATTAGAATTTTGCATCACGCCCAGCGTATCTTTCTGCCACAGTTATGTGATTTCAGAAACAAAAATGCTCCATAGCTAAAACAGTTCTAAAACAACGCTTTCCATTGAAAAATACGGAGCTCATCTCAGTACATATTTTTTTACAGTTTTGAAAGTAGCTGAACTATAAACTGATTATTCTTCAAGAAATAAAAAATAAAAAATATAAATTTTAGGCACATCCGCATAGAAAAGAAATCCATGTTTGTTATACCATAGCATCCAATTACATCCTAGCATTCTTCCACACTCAAAGCTATTTAAAAATGTCTTTAGATTCAATACGTTCTAAAAAATATTATTCTGAGCTTGTTTACATGCGATTTCGAAAATGTAACAACATATTTTAAAAATACTGTGCCTGTGAAATAATTCTTGTAATTTTATTAGAAGGACCCCAACTTTATTCACAAAATAGTTATACGAATTTCTTTTTTTGCGTAGATAAATGTTAGTGTATTAACTAAATTAACAGTTAAAAAATACAGAAATGTCAACGTGAATCTCAACTAAACATAATTCAAACTAGTCGGATGTACCAATCCCAAAACTTTCTTCTATCTCATGCATGTTAATACTTCAGAATTCACTATCGCACTGCCAAAATTAAATGGCAATCCATGCCCATCATGAGGATTTTAAAGTTATGAAATTCCGTGCATAGCTCTTGAGATATGACTATTGCTAAAATCGTCTAAATCCAGCAAAATGAAGTCTAGCAGCTCCATCTATTGGGGGATTTACACCAAAATCTAATCAGCGACAACTTATGTCATCGTCCAACTAAATTTGATGTTTGATGAAAATTCGTGAATTAGTCCTTGAGATATTACTATAGCTGAAACCGTGTAAATACTGCAAAATGTAGCATAGTAGCGCCACCTGTTGGGCGATTTACACCTAAATGTAATCAGCACCAACACATATCGAGGACTAACTGAATCTGAAGTTTGGTGAAAATCCGTGTATTAAGTCTTGAGATAGAGCTAATGGAGGAATCGAAAAAAATTGAGCATAGCAGCGCCACCTTTTGGGTGACTTACACCAAAAACTAATCAGTACCAGTTTATATTAGGGTATACCTGAAAATACATTTTCATTAAGTTCCGTGCATTAGTTCTTAAGATAGAGTGTCCACAAAATTTGTGTCACAGACAGACAGAGTCACAGATTCAAGACATACAGACAGCCATTTTGTAAAAACATGTTTTTTGGTACCTTTGACTGCTAAAACGCATAAATCCGTCGACAACCGGAAGTCAAAAATTTTCACGAATCCAATAATTTTTTCTTGTAAAGAGAGAAAAAAGTAAAAACATATAAACTAACCACACAACAGTACAATGCGCAATTTCATTATCTGACGATTAAATTCCAGTAAAAAATGCAAGATTACTTCCGAAAGTAATGCAACATTACAATTGGAAATTTGAAAACAGAAAATCTTATTCTTCTTTATCTTTCAAAATGCTGTGCAATTTTACTTTTCCTTTCAGTCTGAATGATTTAAGTTATTACTGAAATTTAAGATAAACCCAGATCTATTCAAGGAAATATATTTACTTGATTCTCAGAGATAAATCTACAAACGGAAACAGAATTCATTTTTCCGAAATTTCCTAAGCCATAAACTAAGATTTAAAAATCAATTACGTATGTATATTTTAAATTTCTCTTTCATGACATTTCGTTTAAAATTATATTTACGAACGCGTGTTTTTGAAATATCAAAGCATTTAACTTTGTTATTGCCTCAAAGGTAAACTAGTTCTAAAATTTTTATTTATGTTGCAAAATAAAAATAAGTCAAATGTTGGGGAATTTTTTTTTAATTTAAAAGTTTCCCTAACTGTATGGAGTGAAACTTTATCAGATACGTTCTATTTCGATTAAATTTTGAAGTGATTATAGGCATACATATTTTGACAGTACTCCTTATATTCCAGTAATTATAACGTTATTTAAATCACCGCACCATAAATTGTTAATTAAGATATCTTAAAAAAACTTGCTCTTTCAAACTTATAATTTTAAATCTTATAATATTTTTCTTAAGTACCACAGACTATTTAGAATTAAAAACGCTTTGATTCAAAGAGTGTTCATCGGTTACTTTTCATCATAATTTTTAACTCATTCCAACATACTTCAAAAGTGCTTAGAATTTGTCCATTCTCTATTCCGCATAAATATACTGGGATTGTCATGCAATTAAGAGACAGATAGTACTTAAATAAATATCACAACTTTACAGGGTTATTAAACAAAACGAAAACAAATAAAACGAAAAGTGCCCAGTTTAACTAATGACATTGAGCTCACAGGCAATTCACACTAAATGTGTATTATACTCTTATTTCAAAGAACAATAGCCCACGAAAATCAAATTAAAGGGGGGATTAGACCCCATCCCCCTTTTTCTGATCTGTATACTTAGCCAATGAGCCTCCAAATCTGATCAGGGTAGTGCCTTATTTGAATAAACCGGTATACCAAATTGAAGCAAATCGGGTTGAAAACCCATTTATCTAAATTAAGGGGTTTATTAGCCCCCCGACCCCACTTTATACTTAACGAATAAACCTCCAAATCTAATCAGAGAAGCGCCTTACCAGAAAAAACCGTTATATTAAATTTGAAGCAAACCGTATAGAAAAACCCATTTATCTAAAAATTAAGGGGGTTACTAGCCCCAAGTTTCCCCCTTTATACTTAACCAATAAAACTTCAAATCTAATCAGGGAAGCGCCTTATTAGAATAAACCGGTATACTAAATTTGAAGCAAACCGTATAGAAAAACCGATTTTTTTTTAATTAAGTGGTATTAGCCCACCGTTCCCCCTTTATATTTAAACAATAAGCCACCAAATCTAATCATTGAAGCACCCCATCAGAATTAACCAGCATACCAAATGTGAAGCAAATCTGATAATTCTGCATGAAAAACCCATTTATCTAAGTTAAAAAGGTGTTACCCCCCGTTCCCCCCTTTATACTTAACCAATGAGCTCCTAAAACTAATCAGGGGAGCGCCTTATAAAAAGGAACAAAAAAAAGTGAAGCAAATTGGTTATTTTTATCAAGAGTTATCGCGTTACGTACATACATACATATACGTACATATATAAAAAAAAACCCTGCGGGCACATTAGCTCTCACGCTTTGATAGCGTATAAGCTAATAAGTACAACCTTTTTGTTTGTCGGAAATCAAATATAACAGTTAGAAGTCCGTTGTGTCTCTTTGAGTGTCTGCAGATATGCGCTTCCTAAGTTCGTCAACGCCAGTTGGTAGCGGTGAAAAAAACACCTGAGGCCCTCATGCAAAAAATCATTATTGAGGTTTGACATGTCAAGATAGATATTCAAAAATATGTGCGTACCGTTAATGTTATTTTACAAGGACACTCGAAATTATATTTTTAGATTACACTGAATGCGTCAAAAGTGATTTCAGTGCTTTTTACTGATGTTACACTGCTTCAAATATAATGAAATTTACATACGTAACTAATATGGATAGCAACATACTTTCTGTAGAGTATAGAGTAAGTAATGTTTATAGTTGGTTTACAGTGACGTACAAAGGAATTTCATTACATTATGATCTATAGGAAAAAAAAATTCCGAAAGTACAATAATGACATTACCTCTTTAATAAAAAGCTACGCATTACTGATGGCTGGCTTTTTCAATAATCGTTGCCATAGATTAATCTCGGAAATGAAACATTTGAAGTTACTGAAAAAATTAATATATCGAAATGTATTTGTCAGAAAATTGTTAGACAAACTGCGTTAGAAATGTAAAAAAAATGTATTTTTCTTGATATCAATTTCAAATCAAATGATTTTGCCTTTTTTTCAAATATTGAATTTCGAAAAATTTCACAATGGAGTAACATAGCGAAACCTTCAAGCGTAAAAAGATAATGATAATGGCAATGTGTCCTGACGTGTACTGGCTTTAGCACGAGTAAGAAATTATAGTAGCCTTATTATTCTGTTAAAACATAAAAGTGAATTATTATGTCACGAGAGCATGATTTTTATTTAACTCTTGACAAATACTACATGCGCCATTTCTTTTTAGTTGTGAATAATATAGGTTAATTCACGTATGACCTCATATTTAAAATGAATATATGGTTTATACATGACTTTTACAAGAGAAAGTGATATCATGAATTGCTTTTCATGAATTTATATTTCTTTTTTAATTTTTTTTTCAAGAATCAAGACTATATTATTTAGGCTTAGGAAACAAAAAAATACTGGGTATAAAAGCAAATTTTTTCAAGGCTTTTAATATATTGAAAAAGAACGTATATTTGCGCGAGATTCATATTCCGTACGGTGTTTAATTTTTAAATTTATTTTTCTAATCAAACATGTTTAAAACCCTGGTCATCGGTAAGTATTTCAGCTTGTACATATTATAAAGTACAATGTGTCTGTGTGTAACGCTGACGCCATTTTGATGGTGGCAACAGTAGACGTTTGAAATTATTATTTATTTAATTTTATTGCTATTTTTTATAAACTTTTAAATGCCGCATATTTTTAATTTTTGCTTCGTCGAATAGAGTAAAAAATTAGTGAATGCAGTTTGTTTGAAAACTATATCGCAATTTATTTGAAAGCATAGTATCGAAATTAAATCAATTTTTATTGTTTTTAAAGTAATTTTCAAACATGTTTTTTTTTTTTTTTCAAATTTTTCCTCTATCGCATGCAGACGATTTCAAAATATAAATCCGTTTGCATTTAAATTAATATAAATAACTCACCATTTCATTCCAGCTTATATTTTACACCTAAATTAAAACATTAATGACTCAATAATTAAAACAATTAAAACTAGCATGTTGTGGCCATCACAAAACTTTCTTCTATATAAATCACGTCAATTAAATCGTTTAAATAGTACCAATTCATATCACAATATATCTGAATTTGAAGTTTGGTGAAAATTCGTGCATTAGTTCTTGTATAGAGCTATAGCGGAAATTCTGAAAAATGTAGTATAGCAGCGCCACCTGTTGAGCGATTTACACCAAAACATAAACAGCACTAATTGATATCAAGGTATACCTGAATCTGAAGTTTGATGAAAATTCATGCATTAGTTATTGAGATACAGCTGTGGCGGAAATTCTGAAAAATGCAGCATAGCAGCGCCACCTGTTGAGCGATTTGCACCAAAACATAAACAGCACTAATTCATATCATGGTATACCTGAATCTGAAGTTTGTTGAAAATCCAAGCATTAGTTCTTGAGATAGAGCTATTGCGGAAATTGCAAAAAATGCTCAATAGCAGCGCCACCTGTTGAGCGATTTACACCAAAATATATAAAATGTCTCTTCATGTCAAGGACTAACTGAATCTGAAGTTTCATGAAAATCCATGCATTAGTTCTTGAGATAGAGCCATTGCGGAAATCGTAAAAAATCCAGCATAGCAGCGCCACCTGTTGAGCGATTTACACCAACACATAATCAGCATCAAGTCATATCAAGGACTAACTGACTCTGAAGTTTCATGAAAATCCGTGCATTAGTTCTTGAGATAGAGCCATTTCGGAAATCGTAAAAAAGGCAGCATAGCAGCGCCACCTGTTGAGCGATTTGCACCAAAATCTCTAAATTGTCTATTCATGTCAAGGACTAACTGAATCTGAAGTTTCATGAAAATCCGTGCATTAGTTCTTGAGATAGAGCCATTGCGGAAATCGTAAAAAAGGCAGCATAGCAGCGCCACCTGTTGAGCGATTTGCACCAAAAACTAATCAGCATCAATTTGTATCAGGGACTAACTGAATATGAATTTTTGTTAAATTCCGTGCATTAGTTCTTGAGATAGAGCGCCCACAAAATTTGTGTCACATACACACAGACAGACAGACAGACAGACAGACTCACAGAGTCACAGACAGACATTTTGTAAAAACATGTTTTTTGGAATCTCTGACCCCTAAAACGTGTAAATCCGTCGAAAACCGGAATTCGAAAATTTTCATGAATCCAATACTTTCTTCTTGTAAAGATAGAAGAAAGTAAAAAAGCAATTTAACAAATTACAACGACCACTTGGAAAATGATTTTTTCAAAGACTAAAATTTAAGACATAAAAAATTGCACGGAGTTCATCATACATTACGTACGCCATGGGTTAAACATTAATAACCCTGGACCCATCCAGAACAAATTTTAAAAGAAATTTCAGTTTTACAATTTTCGGTACTGTAAATTTTTAAACTTCTACGGAGCTGGTCATACATTACGTACGCCATGGATTAAACATTAATATTCCTGGACCAATTTTAAATGAAATTTCATTCTTAAACTTCTAAACATCCTACAATATTACTTTTTACGCCGTCGAATAGAGAAAAAAATGTACTTTTAAATGCAATTTATTTGAAAGCTGTATCTCAATTTGTTCTGAGTTATTAATTTTTTTTGTAGTTTTTTGTAGTTTTTATTACCTTTTTGTTGCAACAGAAGTATCCATCTCTATTGAAAGTAAAGGGAAAATACAGATTACTGTATACACCAATCAGAACACGAATAAAATGCGGGATTCAACTAATAAAACGCTTCAGATATGTTTTTGATTTCCTACCCTGACCGACGACAATAACCATTTTTCAAATGGTTAATAAATAAACCACGAATTTCAAACATGTAATCGAATTTCCCGCTTGAAATGAACAGAATCAAAATTCTGATTGTAAATGGAGACCTTTGGTGATGTTTTTGGCTGTTACCTCCTGACGTGAGGCCAATATGAAAATATAGCTTTTAATCTGTTTCAAAACTTTATTTGAACGCAATATTGCTGTTTTTTATATAAATACGATTTTTAGTATTTTTAGTTGGCATTCTAAAATACACTGCTCAAAACAATTAAAGGATATTGCAGTTTTAGGTGGATTTTGTATCTGGTAAACTGTTTAGCTGATTGATACATGGTCGACAGACATAGTAGGTTATATGAGAATAAATTACACATGTTTGGCAGAAAAAAATGCATTTTATTGCGCATTTGTGTACTAAAGGAAAAAAACACAATTTGTGCATATGAGAAAAAAAGAATAAGAAAAGGTGTTTTCTTCAAAGAAAATCATTTTCAGTAGGGGGTGTGGTTTCCACGGGCGGCCAGCAACGTTGAACACCTTTGAGGCATGGACTCAATGAGGCTATTAATGAGGAGTTGGGGTATTCTGCCCCACTCTTCCAGAAGAGCTCTTTCCAGTTCTTGGAGAGTTTGTGGGGGTTGTTGGCGGCCAGAAACTCGTCTTCCTAGAGCGTCCCAAACGTGCTCGATTGGATTCATGTCTGGAGAACACGCTGGCCATTCCATTCGAACGATTCCTTCCTCGAAAAGGAAATCCTCCACCAGATTTGCACCCTCCACCCTGGCCTGCAGTTATCGTCCATTAAAATGAAGTTATCTCCGATTGCTGCAGCGTAAGGGACTACAATAGGTCTGAGGATGTCATCCCTATATCGGCGACCAGTCAGAGCTCCATCTTGAATGATGTAGAGGTCAGTACGCTCGTCAATGGAGATGCTACCATACACCAACACTCCTCCACCGCCAAATCTGACACTTTCGTGCACGAACGCAGGATTATTCCTACTGCCACGGTCCCTCCAGATGAAAATACGCCTATTATCCGGATGCACAGGAAAACGGGACTCGTCAGAAAACAGAATATTGCTCCATTCATTTCTCCTCCAGTTGACATGCTCGGTTGCTCACTCCCTGCGGTCGCGACGATGCCTTGATGTTAATATAACACATACCATCGGTCGGCGAGCATACAGACCTACAGCATGGAGCCAGTTTCGGACAGTCTGAGTTGAAATCGTGGTGCCTGTAGCCGAGCGAAGGTGTTGTTGGAGAAGAGTAACGGTCATGGTTCGGTGTCTCCGAGCTGTTAACGCTAAATACCGATCTTCATTGGGCGTTGTTGCCCGTCTACAACCTTGCCCTGGTCTTCGGCCTGCACATCCACTCTCCAAAAAACGGTTCCAGATCCTGGAAATGACACTTTGTGACACTCCAATGTCTTGCGCTACTTCGGCTTGAGTTTGGCCCCCTCCTAACCTACCAACAATTCTCAAAGCTTCTGAATCTGTCAAATGACTTCGCTGAGACATCGTACTCATCGAAACAAAACAATCACTGAATGCCGATCATCCTTGTCTTCATTCTCTTTTATCCAGTTGAAAGTCAAATTTCATTCGCTGCCGCTGAAGCGACGTTTTTGACGTCGAACTGAAAATTTGCATACTCCACAGTTTGAAAACCAGAAAAATTTGCATTTGTGATTCTCTTCTTCTATTTTCGGCAAAAAAAAAAAAAATTCGTTTATATTTTTATTTTATATAAAACTTCAAATATCCTTTAATTGTTTTGAGCAGTGTATATAATAAAAAAACCAATAGCAGTTATCAATAAAAAAACAAACAAAACAACAACAAGAACAACAGACCCGTGCAAGGCGTTCTCACGGTAATCTTCAGATTATTTGCTGACACATTTTTTCATTAACATATTTTTGAATAACTGAAATTGGTTTTATCAAAAAACGTGCATGTATATGTATGTGAGTTGTGGTTTTAGATTCCCATAAAACCCTACTCATAGCAACAGGATATGGTCAGCACTTTTCCATGAGAACTTGTAACCGCAGAATAGCAGATGTATTGAATTTGCTGATATGCAGTTTGCACTCTCTTCGCCTGGAAACAAGTAACAACCGAGAGCAGATTGCATTCTGACGCGGCCGATGGTAGACATATCGCTCTAGACGAGAGCAGAGGCCGATCTCCCGACGATTCTGTGAGTGCGTATGCTGCAGAAAAAACCCCTACCCTCCCGTACTTGTAAATATAATTTCTATTTAATATGTTAAACTATAGCCTAGAATCATTAAACTCATTTTTCATTAACTACGATCTCATCTTTATATCATCCTTATATTACAGAGAACTTCTTTTTCCGTCCTGTTATCAATCTTCGTATTCCAGCAGACGTGATTCATCCTCTTAGCCATCTGTCTGAAGCTTTATTTTTATTTGTGCAAGATAGTTATCGCTGTACAAGGAATGAATCTTCGACTGCAAGTATATTTTTTTTTCTACGGATCATTAATTGGATTACTTCAATATATCGTGGCGAATAATGTATTTTTCAATTGGATAACTCCTTTTGAAGTAAGTTTATTTTTTTCTCTTTCCTTTCTTGCCTTTTAATATGGAATTACAAGAAATTGAATTTATTAAAAGCCAGATGAAATCGGCTAAAACAGACAAAATCAAATTATTGCATGAATTTATATTTGGTTGCGATAAAAATCGCCAGAATAGAGCGAATTTAAGGAAATTTAAAGGTTTTTCTTTTACTGACAAAAGCGATGAGTATGAAAATAAACTCAAAGTAATTTTGGACGATTACGATCAGATACAATTGATTACTATTGCTAATATCTTATCCAGTGACATCTATGGATCAAAGGAAGATATAGGGCAACGTATTTTCAGCGCACTAGTTGATATTTCGGCTTTTAAAGACACGTTTACGGCAGTTTCCGAATCGGATACAGAATTTGATGATAGCCACAATAGTAGTGGAAGCATTGGTTTATCTTTCCCTTTGGCAGTACAGCCAGACCAGGCGCGTGTACACTGTACACACTCCGCGCCCAAACAGACAATTTCTTTCCATGACATTGATCATTTAATTACACCGTTTAGTGGTGATAAAACGGAAAACGTTCAAACATGGTTTCAGAGATTTAAATCTCTGGCCCATTCATTTCAACTGTCCGACATACAGAAATTTGTGTTTGCTGAGCGGTCATTAAAAAGTTTAGCATTATTGTATGTACGTAGTGAAAATAACATTTCTTCATATGCATCACTCAAGGAGGCATTGTTTCGCGAATTCGGACAATCAGCTTCGCCCGCCCAGATACATCAATTACTAGCCGCTAGAGGCTGCCGCCCAAACGAAAAACTATTGGAATATTTTTTGAAAATGAAAGAAATAGCACAAAGAGGAAACATCGATGATATATCTTTAATTCACTATATAATTAATGGGATTAACGATACACCACATAATAAAGCAATATTATATGGAATCTCTGAATTAGAGGAATTTAAGAAAATACTTTTAATCTATGAAGAAGTCTGTGGTTCGGTTACACATTTCAAACCTAAGGCGACACACGTCCCTTTGGGTAACCAGAGATCATTTCCCAGCGAAAAACCTCAAAAAATTACTTGATTTTCCTGTGGGGCCAGGGGCCATAAATCCATAGATTGTACGCGTAAAGGACAAGGTCCTAAGTTTTTTAATTGTTCTCGTTACGGCCACATATCATTAAATTGCACAGCCCGCGGTTCAAAGCCAAAGGCAGAAACTGCACTCAGCCCCCCTTCTCAAGCTGCCACTGCCGGAAAAGACAGACCAGTTCACACGGTCGAGCTAACTCGCCCCCAACAACACATGCAAAAAGTAGTCCGAATTGCAGACATGGAGGTGCATTCTCTCGTTGATACCGGAAGTCAAGTGACCCTCCTCCGTGAGGACATTTACCGTCTGCTCGGTCCCCTCCTCTGACACCAGTACCCCTACGGCTCTCGGGGTTCGGCAGAGGTAACGTTCAGCCAAAAGGTTCCTTTTTAACAGATATCGATATCGACAAATCCACTTTTTCTACTACTGCTTATGTTATTGATTTCGCTCACATGTCGCACCCTGTTATCCTCGGAACAGACATCATATGCCAAGGCACACTAACATGTAACAAGACTGGCATTACTTTTTCGAAACATCCCCCGGTTGTTAATTTTGTTAACCTTATCAATATTTGCGATGACATGTCCGAAGTCGATTTAACTCATATCACCGACAGAACGTGTCGCGAAGAAGTGGCTGAACTGATTGAAAATTATCGCCCCACAAAATCGAAATCTACCGACTTAAAAATGTCCATTGAAAATAATACTATAGCGCCCTCCCCAACGAAGATTAAGGCCGTCCAACATTTTCCGGAACCCAAAAACGTTAAACAGTTGCAATCACTCCTAGGTTTAACAGGATATTTTCGGAAGTTTATTCCCAAGTATGCCTCTATCGCACGGCCCCTGAGCGATCTCTTGTGAAAAACATCAACTTTCGAGTTTGGACCGGCGCAGAGGGAAGCGTTGTACACGTTACGTAATCTACTCACAAGTGCTCCAGTTTTACACATTTTTATACCGGGTTCGGACATCGAAGTGCACACTGACGCCTGTAAAATGGGCTTCGGCGCAGTTCTCATGCAGAAATCCACCGACGGACACTTCCATCCGGTTCAATATATGAGCAAAAAAACATCACCACAAGAGGAAAAGTTAAGTAGCTACGAATTGGAAGTATTGGCAGTCATCGAAGCTCTCAAAAAATTCCGCGTCTACCTCCATGGGACTCGATTCCGTGTCATTACCGACTGTCAAGCATTTAAAAAAACTCTCGACAAAAAGCATCTTACGCCGAAAATTGCGCGTTGGGCTCTATTCCTCCAGGAATTCGATTTTGAAACAAAACATAGACCGACGACGAAAATGAATCACGTGGACGCGCTAAGCAGGTACCCAGTTATGCACATTACATACGATGAACTGACACTAAAAATCATGAAAGTCCAAGCAAATGACCCCTTTATTTCCAGCATTAAAACAGCAGCGTCGGAAGCACCAGTAGCCGACTTCACGGTGCGCAACAACATTTTGTATAAACTCCAACAGGGTCGAGATTTATTAGTGATTCCAGAAGCAATGCAAATTAGCTTACTCCAAGATATACACACTAAAGCACACTATTCTGCTAAAAAGACAGAAGAAATTGCATCCCAGAATTTTTTCATTCCTAACCTACCGGAGTTGACACGCACAGTCGTAACAAACTGCGTTCCATGCATTTTAGCTTCTCGAAAGTTGGGAAAACAGGAAGGTTTTTTTTCACTCGATCCCTAAAGGTGACAAGCCGCTCGACACTTACCATTGTAATTTTTTAGACCCATTACATTCCACAAATAAAAACTATAATCACCTCTTTACAGTAGTGAATGCTTTCACTAAATTTTTTTGGTTATATCCAGTCACATCTGTGGCGGCGCAAGATGCACTAGATAAACTTAAATTACAACAAATTACATTTGGAAATCCCCGAAGAATAATCACGGATAAAGGACCCGCATTCACTTCTTCAGAATTTAAAAAGTATTGCGAACAAGAAAATATAGAACACCATCCCATTACTACAGGAGTAATGCGAGGAAATGGACAAATCGAAAGACAGCATAAAACGCTTATCCCTATTTTGACGAAATTATCTTTAGATGATCCAACGAAATGGTACAAACACGTACCAGCGGTACAAAGGATAATAAATAGCACGACTTCATCTGTCACGAAATTTTCCCCGTTCGAGCTGTTAACGGGTGTCAAGATGAAAAATAAAGACGACTTAATGATAAAACAACTTTTGGAAACGGAACATATCGAATTACACATGAATCATAAACAAACATTACAGCATAGTGCAAAAGCCAACATTTTAAAACATCAGGAACTCAGCCGCGCCCAATATAATAAGAAATGAAAAACCCCACGGTATACAAGGACAATGATCTAGTAGCAATACAACGTACACAGTTTGGAATTGTGTTAAAACTTCGACCCAAATATTTTGGACCATATAAGGTTACAGCCGTGAACCCTAATGACAGGTATGCAGTTACAAAAATAGGAAACCATGAAGGTCCCATTATCACACGACATCCGTTGATCACATGAAACAGTGGCCTTCAATTTAAACAGTTGTGCAGTCCATGCTGTAATTTTTTTTTCGCATGGCAAATCCATTTTTTTTTTTATAAAATCAGCACAACAGTGTTTTTTTTTTGTAGTTTTGCTCAAAACTTTTTATTACAAGTTCAAAACAGTGCTTTTTTTTAGTTTTGCATAAAACTTTTTTCCAGACTGCCAAGCAGTGACTTTTTTCATAAAACACTTTTGACTATTTAGAACTCTGCCAGCAATATTATTATTATATTATTATGTACCTGTTTTATATATATATATTTGAAATTTTTTACCTGTATTTTTATAATTTTATATGTTATATGTATAAGTATATTATTTTTATGTCCCCCCCCCCACCTCGCATATTTTTTTTTACAGAAGTAAGAGCTAGCTGTCGAAAAAAACCCCTTTTGGTGGGAAATCCTTTTTTTTTTTTTTTTTTTTTTTTTGCTTAGACGAGGCAAACCTCTTTTTTTATATTTTATTCCCGAATGACGTTGGGATAAAAGTGGTTTTTTTTTTACGAAATTCTACCTAAGATGAGGCAGATTTTAGTATGTTTTCGTGATGGTAATATAATGGGCAAACGGCCTTTCAGATTATATTTTTCATCCCTGATGATGGCTGATGAGAAAGACTGTCTCATGACGCAAATTGATATTATCCTGAGTTTTTTTTTTTTTTTTATTATTATTTTTTTTTTGGAGATATCCCACGGCAGCTCAGCATTAATTTACATAAAATTTAGAATAATTTTTTTTTTATTATTAGCTCAATTTTCTTAATTATTTAATGACAGTTTTTTTTCCCTTTGGATCTTAATTATTTTTAGATAGTTTTTTTTTTTGTTTTTTGACATATCTTGTTGCTTATTTAACGCGCTGTCGAGGTCGACAAGCGGACAAGATGGCCGAGTGTGAGTTGTGGTTTTAGATTCCCATAAAACCCTACTCATAGCAACAGGATATGGTCAGCACTTTTCCATGAGAACTTGTAACCGCAGAATAGCAGATGTATTGAATTTGCTGATATGCAGTTTGCATTCTCTTCGCCTGGAAACAAGTAACAACCGAGAGCAGATTGCATTCTGACGCGGCCGATGGTAGGCATATCTCGCTCTAGACGAGAGCAGAGGCCGATCTCCCGACGATTCTGTGAGTGCGTATGCTGCAGAAAAAACCCCTACCCTCCCGTACTTGTAAATATAATTTCTATTTAATATGTTAAACTATAGCCTAGAATCATTAAACTCCTTTTTTCATTAACTACGATCTTATCTTTATATCATCCTTATATTACATGTATATTTTCTCAAAAACAGCTTGCATAACATTCGGAAAGTAATACATTCATCAGCATGCTTTCAGTATCTGAAGAGAAAATAGCATCAGAAATAATATACATGATTGTTTTCGCCGGTATTCTGTAATTCAGGGTGCCCTGTTGTTGAGAATGAAGAAATGAGTCATTGAGTAAAAAACTCTTCTTTGTAATGCAAATGAAAGCATTAAATTTAAAGAAAATACATTACCAGTTGATTAAGAAATATTTCTAAAGATAATCGCAAAGTTACTAACAAGGAAGATCTTCATATGGACATACTTCAAAAAATCTGAAAAAAATTACATAATATTCTACTCAGGACTTCTTTTACTTCAGGACTCTTCTGAGGATAGATATGTTTAAGAAAAAAAATCGGCGCAAACTCGATAGAGCGTCCGTAAAAAATAATAAAAATTTCGATATTTGGCAATTTGTTACCGGTTGGGGATGGAATAAAATTTCAAAAAATATTTTTTTATGCCAAAATACTCTTTAAAATAAAAATGTTTCATATTGAACTTGTTTAAATAAATTTAATGTAAATAATTTTAGTTTTGTCAGTTTTAGTTTAATTTAACTATATTTTTGTCATATATGTATATTTATAGTGAAAGTTAACTATCAAAGTTTATGAATGAAAACAAAATTTAAATTAATTAAAATTGTTTCAATCTCTAAATAAAGTCAAATTAAACACTATCGATTCAATTTTCTTGCTATGGGAACAACGACATCTTTGATATTGAAATTAATAACTACAGCATTCTTCATCTTGCCTTTATTTTGGAACACGCTTAAATATATGAAAATATTTGTATACAAGAAATTATTTTTAAAGTAATAAAATTAAATAACAAGCAACATAAATATATAATACAAAAAATGTATTTATTAAACTCTCTCATTGTTTAAGTTCAAATTTATAAATACTGTTTCCACGCATTCTAAAACCAAATGACCAAGCAATATTCAGATGCGTTAAAGTCCTTTCCTTCTAGCGAGGAAAAGTATTGCTCGCCAAATCACGTGACGCTTTCGTCTTTTCGACAAAATACTCGAAAGTATTTTATTTCTTTACAGACTTTTTACTGTAATACCGCCGTTAAATTTGACTGATCCTTTATTTCATACATAAGTAGTTTAGTATTTTTTTCAAAATATTCTAAGTATGCCCAGTAAGGAGACCTTCCTTGTAAGAGGGACATTTTATCGGCAGAAGATATACTTTTTTATGTTATTGGATACACATGCCATATCACATTAGAATCTAAAGTATTCTTAGAGGAATGTTTGAAACCGAAAGTAACATAGGATACTGAATTATACCAGTTTTTATAGAAAAAAATTAGAAGATGTTAAAATCAGTAGGTAAAATTGAAAATGATTAATATACCATAGTGTTTTTATATGATACAGATAAACGGCATTCTCTACATATATTTTCTGATGCTTGTAAAATTGCATATGTTACATTAATTACATTTTATTTTACTTTGTGGTGTACATATTTTATGCAGTTTTAAGCAAAAGAATTCGGATTATTGTTTAAGTGCGAGAAAGTGTGTTTTACGCGTTTTTCAGCTCAATCTCTTTTTACTATATTAAATGTTGCTCGTAATTTTACAAATAAATGAAAGAAGTTTGTCTGTCTATCTGTGCGTCAATAATCGTTAATAATACCTATTGAACGTGGAGGTCTGGAAATTTGGATGAGAATAATTTTTATCTAACGCTAGAACGCCAGGAAATTTTACTCAAGTTTCATAAAAATATTTTACACCAGAATTTTTATTTAAAATTATTTGACTGATTTATTTTACGTGATTCTTCGTTTTTAAAATTAAGCTTATTTTGTGAAAGAATTTGTTGTTGCAATTGACATTTAATCATATAGTCGGAGTAGAATTGACTACTTCCGGGTGTTCTAGTTTTAAAGGAAGATTTTCAAAGGGCTTTGGTATGAACAGATACCGAATTATGACTCCAGCCATTAAACAATGCAAAAGTAGTTATTTACGGTAAGAATTAATAACACCGAGCGACTGCAGAGATCTACATATCACCACAAACAAGGGCGACTCTGACATGAACACTTTGGTTTGGACGACTGTAACACAGGAAAAACAAATAGCTCCATAGTTGTGAAGTTCAGGTTGATCAGGTGATCAGTATCAAATAGGAGTGTTCAAAAACATTTTTCGGATTATTTAGATGTACGATATTTCAAGTATTTAGGTCTTTATTTGTCACATAGCTTTTCATTTGCAGGTCCTGTTTTTTTATGCCACCCAGAAGAATATTTATCCGGGCTGACTAACATGCGATACCTGTACAAAATGCCACACATAATTACTTGCCCTTTAATATTGCTTTAGTGTATACATACGGATTATCTCTGTTATTCATGGTCGAAAACTCCAAATCGCGGATAAATTGATTGTTACTTATTCATTAGTTAATGATTTATGTTATTGTAAAGTGACATTATAGATCTACAAGTTAGTGTGTTGATCTTCAGATAATTCAGATGAACTGTCTAGATAAAACAGAGCGTTTTCGACAACATTTACTTCTTTGTATTTAATCGAGTTGTTAAAACCAACGAAGCTACATGTAAGCTGTTCTTGGAGAAGTAATAATGCTTCAAAACACGTCCTGCAGTTTGGTTTTCACCTTACAAAAATGGGAATATTGATCTTAATGATGTCGCACACTCTGGTCGAAAAATTAAGTTCGATGAATTGGGACTGAATACCTGCTTCTCGCAAAACAACGTCAAATGATCGAATCGGACAAACTGTGATTAAAAGAATCTGTGGCTAGCCTCATTCTTTCAAAGGGCAGGGTTGATAATATGAGAAAAATGCTTATGAATGCATTTCTAAACACAATAATTTATTAATTTAATTATATTAATTGTGAACGCCAAGCAGTATTCACAAAAATGTTTGCTCTTCCACCATTAGCTACTACCTCACAAAGAATGAAGAAGTCCGATCCAGAAATAAAATCCAGAATTTCTTTTACAATGCAGAAAATAAAAGTCGAACTCATCAACTTACTATTTTTCCGATTTTGTACGTCATAACTCCATAAAAGCAGAATAGTTTGGAATGAATTATTTTAAAATAACTATCATAAAAAAGATGAAATATCAAAATCGATAGTAAAAATTGTTCTCAAATCTAAAATTCGACGGCACTGTTCAAGCTAGTCCACGAAAATAAACAATTGTTGAAATAAAATGTGAAAAACATACCGTTTGAATACTTCATTAATACGTAACCCATTTAAAATTTTTGAATATTACATTAATGCGTAATCCATTTTAATCGTTTGAATGTCTCATTAATACGTACCCCATTTTCACAATTTGAATTTTTCATTATTATATAACCCATTTTAACCATTTGATTATGGGTCGGGGCATGCATATCCCTGTTGACTATTTTTTATTCATTTTACCATTTTCATTCATTAACACTTTTTAATAATAACCTTTGGCATATATAAACCACTTGCACTATGATATTTAATAGAGAAATCTAATGAAACATTGGATGTTTCATTAATACGTAACCCATTTTCACCATTTCAATTTTTCCTTAATATGAAACACATTTTAACAATTTGATTACGGCTCGGGACATATATATAACTATCGTCTTTCTTTTATTCATTTTGATCGTACCACTTTTTGAAAATTAACTTTGCCATATATAAACAACTTGTACTATGATAATTAATATAGAAATCTACCACAAATGAAAATGTTTATAAATTACTGTACGTTTTAAAAATAGACTCCAGCCTTCGCATTTAATCAAAGCGTTAAATAAATACAAGAATTACGTTAAAAGTAACTGAATAAAAATGTTGAATCACTATTGTTTCTAAATTCACAAATAATAGTACTAATATCTTATTAGCCCTCGGTATGCTATTTATTTCATTCAAGAATTGAAGTTTCGTCACTAAAAATAACTTTACACATACCATAAGCCACCAGCAAAACAAAGCAGGTGTATCATTATACAGTTAAATAATGTTAATCTACTGCACTTTTTTAATATCTAAACATAGCACATTTTTAATTTTTACAACTCGTATAAGGGAAAAAAGTACTTTTAAAAGCAATTTGTTGGAAAAATGCATCACAATTTACTTTTGAGATTTAATTTTTGTGTTGTTTTTAATGTCATTTCTGCAATGGTGACAACTGAATTACTCCATTTCTGTAGAAAGTAAAGGGAAAATAGTAGATTACTGTATCTTTTTTGACATTTTCTCATAACAACTAAAAAAATGAAATATAATACGTTCAATGCCAAGAATGTCGTGTGCTATAAAAATGCGTTTTAGAGTATATTTGTGTGACTTATTTTCTTCGCATTTACTTCATTCCTATAAAAAAGTTGAAAGAATGTAATTTTAATAATCCGTTAGCAATAGCTTTTTCCAAATTTTTAGAAAATGTAAATGAATGATTTCAGACAAAATGTGGAGCTACTATAAACAATAATTAATTTTCAATATCCATATTAATGTTACGAACAAATGAAAGCAAAACAATCAGTAGATATCCGATATTTTTGTGGAGTTTCTTCAATGATGGCATCGCTTTTTTCTGCGTTTGTGTATTATTCTGCTATAGTGACGTCATACTAAAACCTTTTTATAGATGTTGTTTAAGACTGGATCGTAAATGTGGAATTCTTCAGCGGATACAAATGACGTTATTTTATGGAAAATAAAAGCGTGTATTTTAAGTCTAAAACTGTAATATATTTTGTACTATCTATTGAGACACTAAATTCTGAAAAAAAAAAAAAAAACATAAGTCCTGTTGTTTAGTTTTAAATTTTCTCACAGTATTTTATGTTTTAATGTTTCAAAGCACAAAAGTTTCAAAATTTTAAAATTTAGAATTCTTTATCGAATAAATAGAAAGCGGCTTTCAAAGAGATGAACACTCGTTTAAAGAGAGAATATTTTTAACATGTTTTATGTTATTTTTTGTTTATATACTCTACTTAAATTTACTTCACCTTAAAATGCTAAAGTAGCTTTTCAAACTCTGGATAAACAAAGATTTCTCGAGAGAAATGGTTTTTTTCTTGTGAGATTGAAATGTAAAAAGCTGTTATTTTGTCTTTCTTCTTTGAGTATTTTGTTGGCTGAGAAACAGCCGGCAGGAAGAAATATATTTTGCGGTTAAAAAGATATTAACTCTTCACCCAATTTTTATTCGTAATCAAGATATTTATTATGGTTTTACTGGCAAAAATTAAGATAAAATATGAAGGAAGTGATATTTAGTACCAAGATACATATTTTTTTGAAGTTTTTACACCGTAGATTGCTTTTATATTTCATATAATATTATATATATATATATATATATATGTATAGTTTTAATACACATTTTGTGTTTAAAATATACAAACAACACACAGTAATATTTTTTTTCACTTCAGAATTTCCGTTTAATTATTTAGGTGAATGACACATGACTTTCTTTACATTCAAATTAACACATTAAAACATTTCGTTTATGCTAAATTATACAATGTGCTATACGCATTCATAATGTTTTTGTGCTTAGGTATTTTTAATATAGGCATGAAAATGAAGCAAAAATTAACAGAAAAAAAATTACTCAATGCATCAGCGTAAGTTTTTTTAATTGATCACTTTAGGTAAAATTTCACTAACACTGTTTTTCTGTTCATATTTACTACGCGCTAATAATGTTCGGGTCAATATGACATAACATTAAATATTGACTTATAGAGCATATGTCCCCCGAACTTTTAATCGATACTATTTTTTAGTTATAATAGAAAAACTAAATCTAGATGAAAAATAATACAATGAGTATTTAAGAATAAACATATATGGGACAATCTCACAATCTTTTGACTTTCGGGAATAAAAATTTGGTGAAATTAAACATCCTAAAATAACATTTTAATCTGATAGACGAATGCCTTAATGATTCCAAATAAAGAAAAAATGGTCAACAGCGAAAAATGTTTTATTTAACTGAGATTTAAGTTAAACTTGCGAGTTTAATTTTCCTTACCATTTTACCACTATAACTTTCTATTTTTTTTCTAAATTTTTACTTATAATAAATTTGCATAGTGCACACAGGACATTCAAATAAGAAATAATAACAATGTAATATTTTTAGAACGAAATTTCCATATAACATTGTCTTAAATGGGTGTTAAAGAAGGGACGGAAGGGAAAAAAAAAGGTATGGTATAGAAAAAAAGGGACGGTAATGGGGAAAAATGGGATGGGAAGGATGGGAAGGTAAGGAAAATTACCACTATTTTAAGGCAAATCATGTTAAGACTAAGTGATAGCCACAATGTTAATTGATTTTTAGAAACAGTTATTTACATTAGATTAAATTTAAAAAAAAAATAATTTACCCCGAAAAGTGCAGGAATAAAACTTGGGGACGGTAAGACTATCTATAAAGCCACGATGCTTGAAATTGATATTTTAATGCTGATTTAAATTCTGCAATAAATTTCCTGTCAAAGAATTTTAGACATTCTTTCTCTAGCGTACTTCTGCATGAGAAAAAACTTGAAAAAAATTCTGAGGCTGCTTGTGAAGTGATTTTCTGTATAAATTTAGCAAGAGGGATAGTAAGAAATCTAAAATCCAGGGACAGAATTCAAAAAATAATATCAACCGCAAAATGTGTGCAAGTTAATTTTGTGCTACATATGTATATAAAACAATTGTCCCAGTTTCGGAAAAAAAATTACATCGAATTACTTTTATTGAAACAATTTAAAACAGACAGCTCTAAACTTGAAAATCAGCGTCAGGGACACGGCACGGTATTGGAGTTTTCCTCGTATTTGGACCCCCAACATCGTCCAAAACGTATTTATCTCGTTATTATTGTTATGCAATCATGCAATGAGATGTTCCCCAGTATGTGATATAAAAAAACCCCACAATAATACGTACTAAAATAAAAATTATTATTCATGGACTTAAAAGTCAAAAAATTGTGAGAATGCCCCATATATGGAAAATGAATCAGGTGTACCTGCAGTTATTTTAATAAAAATATAATATAGTCTCTCTTTCTAAAACAAAGTAACTAACTCTGTAACCGCCGCTGCTGCAAATAAATGTTTTGTGACTGGAGATATTTTGTCGCTAATACAGGATGTTCGAAAATTCCTGGACACATTTTAAATTTCAATATAAATCAGGTAATTGTTGGACTAAAATACTTATCATGATAAAAAGTTTTCTTCAAGCGAATGAAAATAATAGTTCTAAAATTTCCAACATAGATGGCGTCACTTGGACGAATGTATGTTTGCTACCAAACATGCGTTTTTTTCTGATTTTCAGAATAAATTTCCCTCTTGGCACAAAAATGATGACTCCCAGAGCTGGAAATCGTTTTTTTGTTGATTTTGAGATGATCTTTTAAACTACTTTTGCCAATTATAAGACAGAGCAAATAATAATATTTATTTCTTAAAAATAATAATATTTCTACGTGAATATTGAAATGGTGAATTAAAACTTTGGCAAAAACTAAGTCAGATTTAAAATTTCTTATTTAAAATAATTTTTAATAGAGTTGTTAAAAAATTCCGGGAGGCAGAAACTCTGTTGGCTTAGTTGATTTTGTATTAGCTTATTTTCAAACGTTTAACTAATCTTATTTAATAAAAAGCGATTACAGGCATTAGATGTGTTAATAGCAGCTGACTTGGCTTTAAAATCTCACAGTAAAAGAAAAATGAATGGAAACCCCTTTACAGGGTTTTCACAACTTGTTTTTTAATTATAATTCAATCTTGCGTAACCTTTTTAATACCGATGACATTTTTGTGTTTTTATAGTCTGCAGTGTCTGGAAAGGTGTTCACGAAAGTAGCTCGAAGGTTGCAGAACCCCGTAGTTATAGAAAAATGAAAATTGATACATGGCTAAAGTTATCTGCTATATAATATTGAAGAAATGTTATATAATGTAACAAAATAACATTAATTTTAACGTATTAAAATTTCATGAAATAAAGAGAAACCTTGTATCTTAATTTATTAGTTGTTGTACAGGAACGTTGCAGGGGTAGCATTGTTGCCAGATTGGAGAATTTGTTGTCCCCAGATTGTTGATTGTCACCATTTTTTTTTTTTTTTTTTTTTTGAAATAGAAATATTCGGCCTATTTAGAAATAGATTAAAATTTCTGAAAAATAAGGCGAATTATACTATTATTAAAAAGCGGTGACAGTCAAATAATCTGAATTAAAAAGTTCCCAGTCTGGCCACACTGATGGGCAGATATAAAAGCTATGTAAATAATATAAAAAGGAAAAAAAAAAACAAAGGTTGAAGAGACTGAAATACCTCTTATGAAATCTCTATTATAAACAAAAGATCCAACGAATTTTAACAGGTATGCGTTTACGCACATTTTGTTTAACATACTTTATATGTGTAAAAAGATATAAAAAATATTTTTTACAAGAAACTTCTATCTTTAAAATCTTTTTTTTAATTAGAGGCGCTATTATTAATATACTGCGAATTTTATATTTTCACAAAATTCAACCGCTTTTAAAATTTCCTATGCAATTTTTCATAGATAAACAACAAACAAGCGAAAATTATTTAAAATCTAGATATTTTAATTTTAAATATTATCTTATTTTCATTTGGGATTTCAAGGTAAAGGGGGGGGGGGGGAGGCGTCGGGTATAATTGATCAGTGCAAGACTCTAATGTGTATAACTAAAATCAATGCAAAAAAAAAAAAAAAAAAAAAAAAAAAGCAAAAGCGCGTTTTAACCGCTTTTAAAATTCCTATGCAACTTTTCATAGAAATAAACAAGAAACAAGCAAAAATTATTTAAAATCTAGATATTTTAATTTACAAGATCGTATAATTCTACATTCCTTCAAATGTTTATTCATGAATTATAAAGTATGTTTTAGTAATAGGATTTAAAAATTATTTTATTTTCATTTGTGGTTTCAAGTTGAAAGATGGGAGGGGGGGGCGTCGTCGGGTATAATTGACCACTGCAAAACTCTAATGTGTATAACTACAGTTAGTGCAAAAAAAAAACCCCAAACAAATGCGCGTTTTTACCGTTCTATTTTTTGCACTTATTTTATGTCCACAAGGGGCCTTTTGTACTAAAAAGATGATACTCTACAACTTTGTAAATCACTTTTTTACATATCTATTTCTTTTTTCAAGATTGGAATACTATCTCCGACGTTTTCCACAAGATGGCGCCATAGGCGGTTTCAGTGAGTAGCGCATGGCTTTTTTTGCGTTACCGCGTTTATGAATATAGCAACGCGTACTTTAAAATTGTTAAAATTGGTACACAAGCAGACAAAAGGTAAAAGGGAAAGAAAAGCAAAAGCATGTCTAATAGTGACTATACCGTCATATAGACGCGACCAGACGGCATCATCGACCTGAACAATAAATTTCGTTTCATGGCAAATTTGTTTACTGCTAACCATCGCACAGTTTAAATATCTTCTCTACCAAATAGAAAAAAAAATCTACTTTCTAAATTAATAAATGCAATTTGTCCGAAATCTTTATCTCAATTTATAGATTTTTATTTTTATTTTTATTTTATTCTATTTTATTTATTTTTTTTTTATTTTATTTTTTTTTTTTTTTTGCGAAATAGTTTTCAACCATGATTTTGTAAAAAATCTGCCTCATTAATAAGCATTTCATTGAATAATGTTAAACAAGAACATAAAACAAGACTGATTTATAATCTATAAATTAGAAAATAAAATATCTAACAACAGGAAATCACTCTCATAAATTTTTCTTCAGAACTACCGTTTCATTACACAAGATTTATTGATCTTTACTTATTACTTCCTTTAAGGTGTCATGTATTCAGCAGAGATTTTCCATAAATTTAGTACAGTTCAATGAGCACTTGATTAAAACTGCAACGTTATTTTTATCACCAAATCCTTTGTATTCGAAGTATCTTAAAAATTTCCGATAACTTTCATGATAAAATGATACATTGGAATTATGCATTTATGAAAATAATCAAAAGGAATTTTAGCATGGTTATTTTGTCAATTGGCTTTATACAGATCCTGAAAATGTAGAATGGATCAAATGTTTAGAATTTCGATTTTGTTAAACTGTGTAACATAGACATATTCGGCTAAACATTTTACATAGAATATATTTTCTGCCAGTTTTAATTTTCATGAGTTCATTTTTGTTACACTCATACCATGTGGTGTATTTGATCTTGGTCATTTTTTAAGAATGACTTTAATTTTTTTTTTTATGTTATCATGACTTGATAACTCCTTAAAGCGTAGTATTCTAACAGAGGAACAAATTAATTTAATTTTTCTTAACAAAAGACGCATTCTCCCCATTCTCCAAATCCAATGATTTGGAGAATGGTGAATTTTAGGCCCCCTGCGAAAATGTATGTAACTGAATGTTGTTCTGAAACATGAACACTTGTGGTCCTCGTTCAGAAAATGCATAAAAGTGAGAAAAATCGTGTATTGCTCAGAAGGTACTATATGTGCCATATGACCTCAATGTTTAAAAACATCAGAAATCTTTCTAAAATAACTACTCATTTGTCTCTGGTTTAACGTGCCAGCGCACTATAAACTGGGCCGTTTTTCATGTCTGTGGCCAAAAACAATTTCATTCTAACAACTTTTTGGTAATGATATTTAGAGTGCAATATCGAACAGCTGTATAAATGCCCAAGCCAAGGAACTCTCATTGAGAATTTATATGTTCCAGATGGCCTGTACATTTTTATTCAATTCGAGTTAATAAATTATGTTACAATATTTACCAATTTATGAATGAGATAAAGACCATTTTATATATTATAATCGTTGAGACAATTATTTTATCCGTTAAAAAGGGAGTTCGTTACAGACATATGTAATTTTAAATTTTTATTGAAGTTTAGAGATCAAAATGAGCTTTTTCCTGCGTATTTAATACACAAAAGTAAAACATATATTATTTTTAATTTGGAGATATTTTCTTTTCCTATTAAATTAGAATTTGTTTCCTAATAACAATAAATTTACATGAAATGCAAATAAAATATCAGCTTTTCTGCAACCCCCCCCCTCTCTCCCTCTCTCTGTATATATATATATATATATATATATATATATATATATATATATATATATAAACAGAACACTATACTTAAAGTGCAGTATCCGAAAAATAACTTACTACTTTACATACCATTTTATAAAATGTTGTAAAATTTCTTTTAAAATAAAAAAATCAAAACTTTGATACATATATACCGTATATGTCTATGCATAAGCCGAGATTTTTTGGGCATTTTTTTTTTTTTTTTTTTTTTTTTTTTTTTTTTGTCTCGAAAGTATGTGGTCGGCTGATATAAAAGCCTAAGAATATTTCCAAAAAAAAAAAAAAAAAAAAAAAAAGATGGTAAAAATAAATTTGTATGTTGTGGCCACCACAAACCTTTCTTCCATATAAATCACGACAATTAAATAATTTAAATAGTATAAGAAATTACATCAATTTAGCAACAATTCAAACCAAAGTAAGAAGTTTTATGAAAATTCATGCGTTAGTTCTTAAGATAGACCGATAGCGGAAATTCTGAAAAAGGTGGCACAGCAGCCCCACCAGTTAAGCGATTTACACCAAAACATAAACAGCACTAATCGATATTAAGGTATTACACTAGGATTTTCACCAAAACTTATAAAACGTCCAATCATGTCAAGGAATCTGAAGTCTGTTAAAAATCCGTGCATTAGTTCTGGAGATTGAACTATTGTGGGAAATCGGGAAAAGTGCTGCATAACAGCACCACCTGTTGAGCGATTTACATCAAAAACTAATCAGCACCAATTTATATCAGGGAAATGAATATAAATTCATATTTAATTCCGTGCAGTAATTCTTGATATATAGCGCCCACCAAATTTGTGTCACATACATAAATACATACATACAGACAGACATTTTGTAAAAACATGTCTTTCGGAATCTCTGATCCCTAAAACGTGTAAATCCGTCGATAAGTTAAAGTCAAAAATTTGCATGAATCCAATACTTTCTTCTTGTAAAGATAGAAGAAAGTAAAAACACAAAGGAAACTTACAATTTTCTAAAAATACTTTAATACTCCTTTAATTTAAAATGAAAAATGTCATCAATCACCATTTACTATCGAAGTCATAATCAGAATTTCCAAGCAACTCCTTAAAATCGCTTCCTTTCTTCGATACATCAGGATGAATATCATTAGTTGCGTGACGATGTCAACATTTTTTACTCTCTTCTATTTTTACAAGAATGTTTAGGTGTCATTGGGTTAGTGAAAATTTTCGGCTTCGATACATTTACACATTTTAGGGGTCAGAGATCCCCCCCCCCTAAAAAGAAACATGTTTTTGCAAAATGTCTGTTTTTGAGTCTGTGAGTCTGCCTGTCTGTATGTGACACAAATTCTGTGGGCGCTCTATCTCAAGAACTAATGGACATAATTCAATAAAAATTCATATTCAGGTAGTCCCTCATATAAATTGGTGCTGATTAGTTTTTGGTATACATCGTCCGACAGGTGGCGCTGCTATGCTGCATTTTGTAGGATCTCCGCAATAGCTCTATCTCAAACATTAACACAGACATTTTCATCAAACTTCAGATTCAGTTAGTTCTTGATATGAAATAATGCTGACTACGTGTTGGTGCGAATCTCCCAATGGTGCTTCTGTGCTGCATTTACACGATTTCTTCAACAGCTCTATCTCAAGAACTAATGCACGAATTTCCATCAAACTTCAGTTTCATGTATACCTGGATTTATATTGCTGCTGATTATGTGTTGGTGTAAATGATTCAACAGATGACTCTGGTATGCTGCATTTATCATGATTTGTGCAAGAACTAATGCACGAATTTCCCCCAAACTTTATATTTAGTTACACGTTGACATAAGTTGATGATGATTAAGTTCTGGTGTAAATCAGCCTATAGGGGGCGCTGCTATGCTGAATTTTGCTGGATTTACACGATTTCAGTGACAGTCATATCTAAAGAGCTAATACACGGAATTTATTCTTTTTACTATTCTCATGATGAGCATAAATTGGCATTTAAGATTGGCACTGTGATAATGAATTTTGAAGTATTGAGATGTATGAGATAGTAGAATGTTTTGGGATTGGTACATCCGACTAGTTTAAATTACAACCATTTGTCATTATTTCATTCCCAAATGGCATCCATTTAGTTCATTTTGAACGAAGCCTCTCTTTAATTGGAGTATTTAGTCATACGACCAGTGGTTGATGCATAGAAGTAAGAACATCATGGATCATAACCTCCGAACGTCGCATCTCGCAAAAAAGTTCTTTTACTTTATGTGCGCGATACCCTTTAAACGCATCACATAACAGCTGAGACGGTTTCTTAAAAACCGCTCGTTTTCATTTACCCCATAATATACGTTTAGCTAATTTATGCCTTAATTGTTGTTTTTCAAATTTGTTGGTAAAATCATTTTAAAATGTTGCAAAATGAACTAGAAAAACACAAAAAAAAATTACACAAAAATATTTTTGATTTTATTTGATAAAATGTAGACATTATAAATGTGGGAATATGGCTAATATTTATAATAATATAATATGCATAATTATATGTTTTGTCAAAATTTATATAAAATAAGCTTTTAAATTTTATATTGTATACCATAATAATTATTTTTATGAACTACTAAAAAAATATATTTATTTCTTTGCAGAGACTAATAACATTATAAGTTTTATTAATAATAATTTAAGAATAATCGTATTTGAGTCTTAGTTACAATTTATTTCACAATCTTCTTAAAAAGAACATTACACAAATAACTGTCCCCTATACGGCTAATGAAAAAATGTACCCATTAGTGCTAAGTGTCCTATATTTTGCATTTTACAAAAATGCATAAAAATATGCTTGAACATATCATACCACAATTAAAAAAGATACTTATCTCAAAGATGTCTACAAGCTATGATTATGACTTTTTTTATTTGGATCCTTGATAGAAAAAATACAAATAACCTTACTTTTTACGATTCGCCATCATGAAAAAAAAAAAAAATCTATAATACCGAAAAAAATCCTTCATTTACGCAAATAAATATCCATCTTATGCTGTCATCTCTCGGCAACAGATAAAGACAATTATAGATAATTATTTCATACAGTTTTCATGTTATAAAAAAGAAAAAATATATACAAATTTATTAAAATTCGAAGCGTCCTAAAAACGGGACGCCAGGCACAATGGGTTAATCCAATCTAAAATTCCATTTTCATGCATCCAATCTTTTGCATTGGAAACTATGATAATACAATTTGGGAAATGTATCCTCTTAGGAAATGTTTTTCCATTAGATATTCACAAAAAAATGTTAAGGTTTCGTTCACTGAATTTTTCATCACTTTTTTAAACATCTGCTTATATACGGGTTTCCGATTTTGGACAACGTTTCTCTAAAAAGTCGTTTATTCAGCTTATGCACGGATCCACTCATACATTTAAATATTCGGTAATTAGAAAATGTAATACTTGTTAAAAAATACTATATTTGTTAGATCAGTACAAATAGGGTAGCTTGAGGTGAAATGCTATGTTGCACAAGATGCCGTATCACGTAGTTTTCATATGCGCACACTATGTAAGGAAACGCTAATCAGTTGTAAGGAAGAGGGTTCCCTAGTGATACTTTTATTTCCATTTGCGTTCTTTTTTTAAATTTTTAAGTGGTACTTTTTTATTTCTATTTTGTCTTAACACTTCTGGTAAGTGTCCAAAATCTTTAACGTGGCTTCTTTATTCGCCTATATGTCTTAGTTTAAACACCAGAGAAATAAATATGATGTTTATAGGGAATACTGGTACCTAGCCTTTCTGCTAAGCATAAATGGTGGCCGGTTTACGCTTCTTTACGTCAGTGGTGGACACCGGCGTCTTGACAGATACTTTGGGGTGAGTCAATGAAAATTTTAGGGGGTAAGATGCCGGTTATTTTCCGTTGCGGTCAAATGCCTGGATGTTTCTTCATTGCTTAAATTACTCAAGTCTATTAACTAACTTGTCAACAATTGCAATAAGATAATTTAAATCTGAGATTAAATCGTGATTTTAATCAACTGATTAAAAAAAAAAAAACATTGATTAAAATTATAAATGTTCTAAATGCTTAAAATGACATAAAGTAATATTTAAATCTAAGGTGAACATATTTTGAAAGATTTCTATATGTATTCTGCCTTATAAGTAAACTTTATTGGCCTTATTAATAATTGTTTAATGATTATTAATTTTAATCACTGTTACAAGTTTTATGGTAAATGCATTTATAAATAATTTTAATAAATATTAATATCGGTAGTGTATAATACAGTTGTAGATAACTATGGGTTTCTGCCCCCTACGAGCTATGCTTGCCAACCTCCATCCAGTCACCGCAGAGTCCAAAAACACGCTAAATTGATTTGCTTTGAAAAGATTACGGAAGATTAGATAGTAATAAATGACTAGTGGCGATCTCCTGTAATCAGGTTTCCACTCATTCGCTGAGGGATTCAGATCTTTGGCTGAGGGATTCAAGTCAGAATCAATTGATCTCGAAACAGCTAACTGCTACTTTCGTGATTGATTAAATAAGATCAACCAACAATTTAAAATTAGCTTGTATAAAATGTCTAAGTAAACAATTTTATAAAGACGCTATAAGAAATTTATTTTAAAATAGACATTTTAAATGTATTGTTTTAAATATGACGTAATTTTCACCAAAGTTTTTTTTCCTCATTTTAACATTCATATAAAAATTAATTTAAAGGCCTAATAAAAGGCAAAATAAATCGGTGTGATAATAGCAACTGTGAATTTCCAGGTGTCTCAATCCTTTCTAAAAAGCAATTAGATAAGAAGTCAAAAAGTAGAAAGTCAGAATCTTCAAATGACGATGATATGTATGATGATTAAATTCCCTCCCAGATTCAGAAGACGAGGATTATTTTTAAGTGAATGAGAATGATTGTTCAGAGTGTTTAGCAGAGCGCAATAAAGCCTCTGGAAAATGCGATGGGATCAAGTGCATTGAGTGAAACTGTTGGTTATATAAAAGCTGCTCAAAATTCCTAAACAAATGCCCTGTTTGTGGCAGACCTGGGATATTGCTAAAAAGAACAAAGGGGCGTATGAAAGACATTAATAAAAAAGCTTGGCTCTAAAGCACTTTATCACAGTGGCTTTACCGTAGTTAAACTTGTTATAATGTTAAAAAAAAAGGCATTCTTAAGATCCATAATTGTTTTAAATGTTAAGAAGTAATTTATTAAATAAATATTATACAAACAAATATACTACAATAACATAAATAATTATAACAAATAAATATCAGTGTGTTCTTTTATTATATTGCCAACTTTTTTTATATTCATATTTTTGTAACTTCCTAATGTTATATAAGTTAACAACTTCAGTATGTCTAAAATATTAAAGTTACATTTATGCGTTCCATTATGTTTTATACTGCTTCACAAAAATTATTGTTTACATTGGAACTCCATACGGCATCTTACCCCTAGATAGTTGTCCATATTACCTATACCTATGGGTAAGATGCCGAAATGCAAGTGCTTACATAAACAAAATTTTCGATGCTTTCTATAACATCTATAAAATGAAATAAGTTTTTTAATCATTCACAAGGGACTAAACTTTAACAAGAAATCAACGAATTACAAATATAAACAACAGGCGATATTTAAAACAGTTAAGTCAAAAACTACGGCATCTTCACCGAATCAATCCTAATATATTTTTATTGATTGATCA
Organism: Maratus speciosus; assembly: GCA_963932465.1. Classification (NCBI taxonomy): domain Eukaryota; kingdom Metazoa; phylum Arthropoda; class Arachnida; order Araneae; family Salticidae; genus Maratus; species Maratus speciosus. The sequence continues at coordinate 591,967,640 of OZ010789.1, read as the reverse complement.
TATAACTATTACATATTTCATTTGTTTTTGTTAAAATAAACAAAAGAACCTGACAATTAATTTCGTTGTTTTTTCGATAACAGAGTGCTTGGAACAAAAGCATATACAATCCTTAAATTTAAATTAGATTGAATCATAAATCATACTTTTTATCTATTATTTTAAAAGCATTTTTTCCAATTTTAAATTTCAAGTATTTAGTTGATTTCCTACTGATTAATTTAATTTTTTCTTCTTCAAGGTATAAATAATTCAAAAAATTGATTTCAAGAATTTGTCAGTCATTCTGAGTAAAACATATAAAACACTTATTTCGGATCTTTTGACATTTATTTTTTTTAATATAGATTTATAAACAAAACTAGCAAACCCCGCGGCTTTGCTCGCGTAATATTTGAAGTACGCCAAGTGATTTTTATATGTAATTTTTATTAAAAGGTACTAACTACATTTTTATTTTATTAAAAGACAATATTTTATTTTATTAAAATGTTTTTTTATTAAAAGTTACTTGTTACTTTTAGGAATACTTCAAAAATTACTATTTAAAACACAGTTTGATTAAACATCATTTTTACACTCCATTAGGCAGAAATGGGACTTAAATTAATAAAACTAAATAAAACTAAATAAATTATAATTTAGAAAACATTTTTAAACTTTTATGCTCAACCAATACGCTCATTTCAGTATTTATTTGAAGTTTTGAATTTTTAAGAAACCATCTTCTTACATCTTAAAATTAACTATCATGTCAAATTCCAAGTCCTACCACCTCTCTCAACATAAAGGGCTATGTTGAAATAGGAACTATCACCATTAATTTGCCAACGTTAATTTTGAAATTGGTTTGTTATTTCCATAATAGTCCACAGAAACGTAATTCAGTAAGCTTTTAAAGGCCTTTTTTAGAACGTTTGTTGTTCCTTTGAACCACAGGTGGTAGAATTATCGGTATAAAATATAGACAGTGCAGGATCAGAGACTGTTACCGTTGACTCGTAACTTTACTTTTATAATCGGTTTATATTCCCTGAAATTGCATAGAAATCGTAATTTAGGACTTTTTTAGAATGCTTTTCGCACCTCCCCTTCGCTTCACCACTTTTTAATTCGAATTTATTTTCGACAGTCCTTCAAGGCTTATATATTTTATAAGTAACTAGCAAACCCCGCGGCTTTGCTCGCATAGTAGTTGCAATATGACAAGTCATATTTGCATGACTATTTTTTATTAGTTGTACACTTTTTGGAATAATTAAAAAATTACAAATTAAGCCAAACTTTGACTAAACTTCATTATAAAGGTGCAATAGACAGAAATGAGATTTTAATTAATAAAAAGAACTAAAACTTTATTCCAAATAAATGATAATTTGAAAGTATTTTGAGACATTTATGCTCATTTCAGTTTTATTTGAAGTTTTGAATGTTTTAGAAACCAACTTAACAAATTTACGTCTTTCCTTTTAAATTTGGAATTTTCTTTCGACAATTCTTAGAAAGCATTTGCATCTTTGAAGTAATTACCATTCCAAATTTAAAATGTTAGGCCCCCTCAGTAACACAAAAAACGCAATTTAGAAAAATTTTTGCTCCTGTAACCCCCAGGTGGTCGTGACAACAACGTAAAATATAGGCTATGTTGGAGCGGGGACTGTCACCATCAGTTTGAAACCATTACTTCTGAAATTGGTTTATATTTCCTCAGATTACGTAGAAATCGCTATTTAGAACGTTTTTAGAACGCTTTTCGTTTATTTTCACACCTTCTAAATTTCAAATTTTTAAGGAACTCTTCTCGGAGAGCATCTCATAAGTAATTACCATGCCAAATTTCAAGTTGCTAGCAGCTAGCCTCTTCAGTATCACAAGAATCACAATTTAGAACGTTTTTTAAAATGACACCGCAAGGTGTTAGTGACGCCGATATTAAATAGATCCTATATTGGAGCAAGGGCTGTCATCATTATTTTCCAATCATTGCTTTTGAAATCGGTTGGGTACCTTTCTGAGATTGCGTAGAAATCGCAATTTAGAACGTTTTAGGTCCATTTTTACCCTTTTTTAAATTTTTAATTATTTATGAAATGTTCTTAGAGATCATTTTTATCTTATAAGTACCACCATGCTTCGTTTCAAGTTGCTAGCCCCTGAAGTATTACAAAAGCGCTATTTAGATCGTTTTTGCTCCTTCACACCATTTGGGGTAGTGGCACCGACATGAAATACAAGCCTATGTTGGAGCGAGGGCTGTCACCATCGTTTTCACCCCATTATTTTTTAAATCGGTTCGGTATTTTTATGAGATTCCGTAGAAATCGCAATTTAGAAATTTTTTTAGAACGCTTTTCGCTTATTTTCGCCCCTTTTAAATTTCGAATTTTTTAAGAGATGTTCTTAGAGATCATTTATATCTAATAAGTAACTACCATGCCAAATTCCATGTATCTGGGCCCTTCAGTAATACAAAAATCGCAATTTCGAATGTTTTTTTTTGCTCCTGCTCCCCTTTAGGGGTAGTGGCATCGACATAACATGTAGCCTATGTTAGAGCAAGGATTTTACCATCATTTTGACACCATTATTTTTTAAATTGGTTAGTACTTCCTGAAATTGCGTAAAAATCGCCATTTAGAACGTTTTTTAGAACGCTTATCGCGTATTTTCACCCCTTTTTAATTTCGATTTTTTAAAGAAATGTCCTTAGAGATCATTAGTATCATATAAGTAACTATCATTCCAATTTTCATGTTTCTAGGTCCTTCAGTAACACAAAAATCGCATTTTTAGAACGTTTTTTTCTCCTGCATCCCCTTTTGGCCAGTGGCACAGACATAAGATATAGCCTATGTTCTATGTTGGACTAACACCAACATTTTGATACCATTACGTTTGGAATCGGTTCGGTAGTTCCAGAGCTTACCTCCTACAAATAAACAATTTTTACCTCTTTATAATATTAGTATAGACATCCACGCCATATTTAATTTTTCTAGCCTTTTCAGTGTCACAAAAATCGCATTTTAGAAAGTAAAGTTTTTAGCACCTGGAACCCTCTGGTGGTAGTGGCACAGACATAAAATATAGGTTATGTTTGAACAGGTTCTATCACCAACAATTTGTCATCATTATTCTTTTAATCGGTTTGGTATTTGATAAGATTGCATAAAAATTGTAATTTATGACGCTTTTCACTCACTTCATCTTTTTAAATTTGGAATTTTCTTTCGACTGTTCTTAGAAAGCAGTTACTTCTTGTACGTAAATACAATGCTATACTTAAAAGTGTTAGACCTCTCGGTTGTGCAAAAAACGCAAATTAGAACATGTTTTGCTTTTGCAACTCTCAAATGATAGTAACAGCAATATAAAATGTAACCTATGTTATAGCAGGGACTATCACCATTGATTTTCAACCATTACTTTTGAAATTGTTTTGGTATTTCTTGGGATTGAGTAGAAATCGCAATTTAGAACATTTTTAGAACGCTTTTCGCGCATTTTCATGTATTTTAAAATTTCCAATTTTTTCAAAACTGTTCTTAAAAATCATTTATATCTAATAAATATGTACCTTGCCTAATTTTAAGTTGCTAGCTCCTACCGATCACAAAAATCGAAATTTAGAACGCTTTTTTGCTCCTGCAACGTCTAGGTGATACTGATAGCGACATAAAATAGCGTTTGTGTTTGAGCAGAGACTGTCAGCATCAATTTCCTACCATTACTTTTGAAATCAGTTTGATTCTTCCTGAGATATTGCTGACAAATCGGCATTTAGAACGTTTTAAGAACGCTTTTCGCGCATTTTGCTCCTGCATCTCCTCTGGGGTAGTGGAAACAGATATAAAATATAGAATATCTTCGAGCAACATCTGACACCATCATTTTTACACCTATATATTTGAAATCGGTTCAGTTCTTCCTGATATTGCATAGAAATCTCAATTTAGAACGTTTTTAACAACGTGTTTTGCGCATTTTGACCACCCTTTTAAATTTCGATTTTTTTAGAAAATGTCCTTAGAGATCATTGATATCTTATAACTAACTACCATTCCAAATTTTACGATTCTAGGCCCTTCGGTAATGGAAAAACCGCAATTTAGAACGTTTTTATGCTGCACCCCCTTTGGGGTAGTGGCACCGTTTAAAAACATAGCATATGTTGGAGCAAGGGTTGTCACCATCATTATGACGCCATTATTTTTTAAATCGGTTTGGTATTTCCTCAGATTGTGTGGAAACCACAATGTAGAACGTTTTTTAGAACGCTCTTCTCTCTTTATCACCCGTTTTAAATTTCGAATTGTTTAAGAGCTGTTCTTAGAAATTCTTTGTATCTAATAAGTAGCTAATATTTCAAATTTCATATTTCTAGGACCTTCAGTAACACAAAAATCGCATTTTTAGAACGTTTTTTGCTCCTGCACCCCCTTTCGGGCAGTGGCACCGACATAAAACATAGCCTATGTTGCAGCAAGGGTTGTCACCGTCATTTTGATACCATTATTTTTTAAATCGGTTTGGTATTTCATGAGATTGTGTAGAAATCACCATTTTGAAATTATTTTTTTAGAACGCTTTTGGCGCATTTTCACCCCTTTTGAATTTCGAAGTGTTTAATAACTATTCTTACAAACTCTTTATAACTAATAAGTATCTAATATTTCAAATTTCATATTTATACGCCCTTCAGTAACACATAAATCGCATTTTTAGAAACTTTTTGCTCCTGCAGCCCCTTTGGGGTTGTGACACCGTCATAAAATATAGCCTATGTTGGAACAAGCGTTGTCACCATCATTTTGACACCAATATATTTTAAATCGGTTTGGTATTTCCTGATATTGTGCAGAAACCACCATTTAGAACGTTTTTTAGAACGCTTTTCGCGCATTTTCACCCCTTTTAAATTTCGAATTTTTTAAGAACTGTTCTTAGACATCATTTATATCGTATAAGTAACTAATATTCCAAATTTCGTATTTCTAGGACTTTCAGTAACGCAAAAATCGCATTTTTAAAACGATTTTTGCTCCTGTTTGTTTTAAGCTGCTATGTTTTAAGTTGGACTAACACCATCATTTTGATACCATTACTTTTGAAATCGGTTCGGTAGCTCCAAAGATTGCCTGTAACAAACAAACAATTTTTGCTTCTTTGTAATATTAGTATAGATAGATTAAATGAAACTTGTCAAAAAATAAATATATCGTTTTGCATTAGTGAGTAGCGAGAGTAATTGCTTTTAAAACAATTTACATTTCAGGAGTTGTTTTAAAACATGTGTCTCAAACATAATATAAATATATTCGCGAATCTCATCGTTAGATTTACGCTTCTCGTAATATAATTTCTTTATCACACTTCTGGTGACTAAACCTACAACAATTCCCATAATAACATAAAATAATGATTGTTCTTTAATTTTTAAAGAATTTAAATAATACGCATGGAATACTGTTAACCTTCTGACCAACGTGAAGTGACATATTTGTGCACTAAGCCGCAAGTTTCACTGTAATAGTTGCATTATTTTAATTAATATAACTCTAAAAATATAATACTGTTTTTAAACATTCAGTAATGATTAATTCTGTCAAGTATTATATTCATATACGTAATTAAGTTTTAAAAATCCTGTTGGAAAGTTAACTATTTTTTACATTTAAAAAAATTACAGACAAAAACAACATTACGATTTTGATCGTATGCTCGCAAGACAAGGGGTTAATGATTGCATTTTTCTTTTTATTGTATGTACACGCACTGAGCACATGTTTAGAATATGTTTCTAAATTGTCACGTATTAGGTATAAGTTATTATTTAAAAAAATATTATACTTTTTCATTTTTGGCATAAAAAATTGTTTGTAAAGCATGCTGAGTATACCTAAATGTGCAACGTATAATCGTCGAAAAAGAAAAAAATAACAATTCTTAGAAAGTCAAATAAATAGATATCCTTTGAAATTTACAACACAAAAATGTAATATTTAATTCACATTATGTCATTTCGCAAAAGAAATTACCATGGGATATCAGACGAGAGATTAATTGGAAAAGTAATTTAGTAATTATGCAGATGTAAATTTTTTAACTAGTAAGGCTAAATTTCTTTTTAATTATTTAAAAAAAAAAACTCCAATTGGAGAAGTGTTTTTAAGCATATCTCACATACTTCTTAAGGTAATAAGATGTCATTTCCGTTTCACAACCTTGGATCTTTTACATACAATTTCTGTTAAAATTTTCCTTTTTACGATACGTAATTTTGATTGGAATTTTATTTCATAATAGTACATAAAATGTGAAAGTAATACTCGAAAAACAAATACGTATTATAACAATTAAAGAATAACAGTAAGTGATTGTATAAGATTTAAATATGTGAATTAAAAATCTCTACTTTTTTTCAGTTAATCCATAAACACTGACATAGCAGCTTGTTTTTCATTCATTAAAGTGAATTGAACATTACAAGTTCGAAGTACAAGTTCGATCAGCATAATACATGAACTAATTCATTGAACAACTTACCCTTTCGTATAAAAAAATATATTGGAAAATCCAAGTATGATGTCAAAATTGAAAAATATAAAGTTTGTTAGAATTTCACTGCGGCAGCGACCCCTTAAACTTAAAATTTTAAATATAAATTGGAAAAAGACATACATTCAGTGTAAAAAGTACCCGGAATTTATAATTAAAAGATTCCCGTAAGAGATAACTGAGCAATTTTTTCTGTAATTTTATTTGGTTCGTTTGGTTTTTAAATTGCTTGTATAATATTCAATTGCATATATTTCAGTTGTACTAAAGTGAAGCTGAATATTCCAGCCCTTTTCCCTCAGCTTAGAGATAAATGAAACACGCACTCTGTTTTTCCCTCTGCGCAGGGAATTTGTTGTTGATTTTCTCTTTTTAACAGTTCAGCTTGTGATAATTGTCGAGGGTTTATTGTGATCCCTAAGCGGTTATTTTATTTGCGAATGTGTGAACTTTTTTTAATTCAATAGTCTGAAAACTAAAATATTACAATCTATTGTTTCATTCAAAAAACCTTTATGGTAAATTTGGTCGTCTAAAGCAGGAGTATTGTGAAATAACTGCAACAATTAAAAGGATAATGTGTATGCAAAATTTGTTCGAAAAGTGAAAACGTGAACTCATTAGAACAAATCAGTGCCAAAAAGGAATAGTGCGAGGCAAAAAATGGATAAAAAAGTAGCAACCGACAGAAGAGTGTTGAAATCGTCAATAACGAGATTGAAAAATAAATTCCTTAAAACTGATTGAATGAGTGTAAGCTTCAACCCGGGCACCATTGTTATACATATATATTGTAATATATAACACTAGCGCCCGGCTAACCGAAAAGTACCTTATTTTTTCTATATTTCATATTCTACATAATAAATTAATCTACAATATATAAAAATTCTTTTAATTATTTGGTACTTTTCGGTTAGCTGGGTGCCAGTGTTATATATACATATATGTGTGTATATATATATACACATATATGCATTTATATATGCAATATATGTATGTATATATATAACACTGGCAAACGGCTAACCGAAAAGTACCAATTATTTTTATGAGTCGAATACTGCAACCAAAGACATTGAGCCCTGCTAAATGATTTGCAAGAGACATTACACCTTCACTGTGCATTATTAATCAAGCAGCTATGTTCCTAAAAAGATTATAGCTGCTCAATTTATAAAGGAAACTAAATTAGGTACTTACTAGTAAAATTTGTATTCCAATACATGGATCTATTAACTTGGGTCCTTTAAAGGACCCTTCACAAAATTTTATCACCTCAAAACAAGGAACCTTCACAAAACTTTTCACCTGCAAACAGGATCCTTCACAAAACTTTCCCACCTCCAAACTGAACTTTTTACAAGTTTAATTATTTGGGAGTAAAATCAGTCTTTCACTTTTAAACATAATGGGAATATTATATTTTTCGCTATTATTTAAAAAAAATAGTGAAATTTATCTTTAGTTGTTCACGAAAATTTCTTATAAAAAGTTTTCCCCATACCACAGCATTTCCAAATTAATGTGGCGATATTTTTTACCGAACATGATTCTTGTCGAATACATGGTGAATACAAAGTGCCGAATATCAAGCTATAATATTAAAAAGAAGTGTAATACAGCCCTCTTACGCTATATATATATATATCAACTTAAAAATTAATTAAAATTTGACTACTATACTTATGAAAAACTCCCTGCAAAAAGAAAAAAAATAGAATAACAACACGACAACGTGACAATTAGTCCGGCTAATTTTCCGAATGGCGTTAAAACGTAAACACACGGTCTCAGAGTTGAGTTGGGTACTTCCTTCTCATTCTCCCGTGACATGGAGTCAGAAATACAGCTGCGTGATCAAAAATCAAATGTTCCAACGAAAATTTGAAATAAATAAATTAATACGAATTATACATTTTTCATTTGTTTATGAAGAAGTAATTTTTATAAAAACTGGAAGTCACACCTGATAGAGGATAAGGCAAATTATGCATGCAATAACCCCACCTATATTTTTCAGCTTTAATCGTGGACGCCACCAAAATGAGGAGAGGGGGGATGGGAGGATCCCTTCCCCTCCATTGATTTTGAAATTTAAGTGACTAGATATTTTATGTGAAACCTCCCTGTGTGACCATCTCTCAGAACGACCATTTTTTCATGGAACGAAATTTATTCCTATAGGCTCAATACTAATTTTACCTCCATTCAGAGACCCTCCCAGTTGAACTCCCTCCATGAGCAACCAATTTGTTTGAAGAAAATGAAACAAATTCCGTTTTCTCCTGGTCGCTTGAAGGTTTTATTAGAAAAATAATTCCGGAGAGCGCATTATTCATCAAACTTCCAAACTAAATTTAGATTTTTTTTATTATTATTCCGGTAACTTTTAAGTGTTTAAACCCCTTTATGCCTTTTATAGGCAATGAATTTAATTCTGATGACAAATTAGGAATGACGGTCAATAAACACACTTGCCCTATTCTGTCTGGAAACTCTCAAAGAAACAGATAATAATAGATACAACTTAATGAAATCTTCATTATTTATTGCTCCCTCCCCCCAAAAAAAACATTTATTTACTGAACTTCGAAAGGACTTGGAAATATAAGTTATAAAAGATAAAACCGTATTCATTTTTTAAACTTTGTAGTAATTAACTTACGTAATTAACTTATGTTTTGATACATAAATTTTTATATTTTTTCTTAATGTGAAAGATAAATGTTAGTAACATTGTTATCTTTTTTCAACAATTAAAATCTAGATTTAAACATAACCTCCATTAAGAGACCACCTCTCAGAGCGACCAATTTTTATTGGAACGGAACGTGGTCGCTTTAGGGAGGTTTTACTGCACATATTTTGTTATGCTTTCAAAAACAATATAAAATTTATTATTGTCGAGTAACTAAATTAAAAGAGCCTCTTTTATGTTAGTATGTGCAAAATTCTTAGTTCCTCTTTTTTAAAGAGCTGTTGTTGGTGTGTTTTATGACGGTCAGTTATCTACACTTGGGATATGGGCCCAAAGGGGAGGGGAGGGCGTGCTCTGGCGTCTTTCTAAGAGAAAGCAAGGAAATCCAAGGTTCGAAGAAAACCACGGAAAACTCCGAACGATTAGGCTGACGGGCGTGATTGGAATCGAAACAGGCACCTGTCGTCTACGAGCTTTGAGAGCAGAACCTCTCGACCACTGGTGGGGTGGTTTTTAAAGAGGAACTATGAATGTCGCGCTTGGACGAAAGAACGGCATGGTGGGAGGGGTGAGTGCCATTGTCCCTTCTGTATTTGAAATTTAATTAACTAAAATTTCTTTTTTTTTGACAGATTTAGAAAAACATAGTAAAATTTATTCTTTTCGGAAAACTTAAAATGAAAAACTAAATAAGACATTTTCAGAAAGTGGGTGGGGAAACTGGGGGCCCATTGCCCATCGTTAGATACTAAAATTTAAATAAAATATACTTTTGTGCGTGTTTGAATACGATTTTAAATATTAATGAAAGGGGTTTTGAAATAATTTGGAGATTTTTTTAGGGGACAATTTTTGTTGATTGAAATTTTTGTATGCGTTAGAGTTTGAGGGAATATTTTTACTACTAGTGGTAATTTAAGAGAAATTTATGAAAAATTTTAGGATAAAAAAGAGATTTTGAAATAATTTCGTGATTATTATTTTCTTTTTATAGAGTGGGATTTTCTGACATTGAAATTTTTGAGCGTGTTAGAGTGAGGTGAAATATTGTTCCTGGTTATAATTTTAGAAAAAAATGTGACAAATTTAAGGTCAAAAAGGGCTTCGAAATAACTTCGTGATTTGTTTTTCTTTTTAGGGGGAATTTTCTGAGATTAAAATTTTTGAGCGTGTTAGAGGTAATGCTACTTGTAATAATTTCAGAAGTTAAAAAATTTTTATTGTAACGATGGAAGACGTTAGATTTACGTGTACTATCTAAAATATTAATTTAGAAATTTATTAAAATTATTAATGAGGAAACACAGGCATATCAAAATCTTAGATACCATAATGTGCAATAATAAACCTTTCAAGTAAAACCTTCATATAACCTGCATGAGAAACAGTTTTCATTTTCCCTAAAAATATCTCAAGCGATTTCACGAAAATTTTCTAAGTCAATGAAGATAATTTGGAGGTGATAACTTACAGAAATAAACCTGTATAAAATCTTTTAAAAAGCGGTATACTTCTCTTAAGAAAACCTTTAGTTTTCATTTTCCTTATAGATACCCGCTGAATCCTTCAAAATGGCTGCAACATCTCAAAAATTTTAAAGGTTTTTCTCTGATTTTTTTACCTGGGCAGTTGTTGAATTTCTATATTTTCTCCCACAATTTACTAACAAAACATGCGAGGTTTCTCTTTTTCTTACTTTTTTTTCGTGTGATCGGTGGGTGAATTAAGCAATTTTTTCCCTGTTACAACTGAAGAACAATGTGATTTTTTTATTGTAACTGACTGGTGAATTTTTCGTTTTTTTTATTCCACATGACCGATGGACAAATTTACTATGCCTGCATATGACCTAGTGATGAAATTTACGTTTTTAAAAAATAACGAAATTCTTCATTTGATCACGGGAGAAAAGTCGCGGCAAAATATTGAAAAAGTCTGTTGAGAAAAAGGGACGCTACACGCCAGTTATTTTTTTTTTTTACAAAGTACAAGTGTGCCCTTTTTAAAAAAAATTACCACCCTGTGGCAAATGTACTAATTTTACTGTATTATTGATATGACAGGTTACCATCTCCCGGTCCCAGGCACTCGAAAGGCTCATCTGTCTACGCAAGGAACCACCCGTGAAACGAGCCCCGCGGCGCGTCCCGAAGGTCGCCGCCAGACAAGCTCCAACAGAGCTGAACCCCACGCAAACTCCGGTCAGGCCGACGCGCTGCCCAACACACGCCACGCCGGCTATTCCCAAGTTTGTGAAAATCGCTACGATAGTCCTCACCACCCAGCTAGAAAAACCAAGTGGTCCCTAAACTTGGTTACTCGAGCCGGTAGACCCCGCAAGCCATCGCAGGAACCAGACGCCTATAAAGACGCTGGGCCCACGGACTGAACCGAGGCTTCCCGGCCCGAATTTAATTTACGGAAGGCCCCCAAGATCAGATACCATTTTCCGGCAGAGACATTTTTGTGGGCCAGCCGATAAGAAAGTTATTGAAGAGCTTCTAACTTGAAAACCAGGGAGGACAGGGAAAGTCCCTCCGGCTGTAAAGCGACCCAGCTCCTGGCTTTTCGCCCAAGCCACCCGGCTCAACCGACGGAACCCCTCGTGGATCACGCCGAGAACCAGTTGGCCCAGACTAGGTGCCGTTAGCGACCCCAGGCGGGCACGGAATACTCCCCCTAGACGGAATAGACTCCACCTCGCTAGGGGGTCGGACGGAACGGAGTCCCGCCAGCCCCCACCGACTCGACCCCATCCTAGGACAGAGAAGCCAGCGGAGGCCGACAGAAGCCCGCCCGCCAGTACCTTACCTCACGGCCGACGAGGGTACCCAGGCCCGAAGGCCCCTGACCCCGTGCAGTGACCGACCGCTACTTTTGTTAGTGCGTTCGAAAATTAGGTGGGGACACCTCTAGGTCCTCATCACCAGGCGAGGAAAACTCCGGTACCGCATAGACACGGAGGACCTGGATCGGACCAAGAGTTCCCCTGAGGCACGATGAGCCGCCGCGTTACCGGCGAGCCTCCGGCCCGTTTCCCTGCGGGAATAGTGTTCGATGGTGGACCTGCCGGCCGACCCCCTCCCACGGGTCATGGCACGACATGGAACAACCAGAACCATACTGGCCTCCCCACGCGACCGCTCCTTGGTCAACGGGGGCACCGCCAAACCCTACCACCCTTAGGGTCGGCTCCCAACTGCTCCAGCTGAGGTCCTCGGAGGGATGAGCCACCCAAGTCATAAAGTAACCTGGGCGCTGTCCGAAACCCTCGCCCTTCGGTGGCTCCGGGAGTCCCTGCATGGCGTTCCCGCGAGCCCCGTCGTCACTAGCGAGCACCGAGGACTTTCCTATTTTACTTGTACTCATTCAGAAATATTGCATTTTTTTCTGGCGATCGCTGGCAAATATTGCATTGTTTCTTGCGAGCGATTAGCGGAACTCACGTTTTTTTTTCATGCAATCGGTTTATGAATTTTGCTGATTACCTCCCCCCCCCCCCACACACACCTAAGCTGATCAATGAATCTCATTTTTTTATAAACAGTTGATGAATTTCTATATTCCCCCCTCCCCCCCCACAACTTACTAGCAAAACATTTCTTTTTTATTTAATGCTATCAATGGATGAATTAAATATTTTTTTCTCCCCGTGATGACCAAAGAACTGTGTGATTATTATTATTTTTTTTTTTTTTGCCGTTACCGACAGGTTTATGATGCTTCCCCACGACCTAATGATGAAATTTTTATGTTTAAAAACTAGCAAAATTCTTCATTTGATTTCAGGAGAAAGAAACTGCAACATTCGTCTGTCGCTTGGGAGGACAACTGACAAATTTCAATCAGTCGTGGGAAAATATAAAAAAATTCTGTTGAGAAATGGGGACATTAAAGAAGCCAGTTCCAAATATTGTTTTTTTTTTCTTCTTTTCTATACGAGGTACAAGCGAGTCCTTTTATTTAGGATATCTTTTTATGAAAATAGAATTTTGCATTGTTTTCCTGTAATAGATTGAATTTCGTGATTTCCCCTAATTTAATGTTATGCATTCTTTTTACTTTTTTTCCATTAATTATTGAAAGGTAATATTCAGTTGTCAGTTAATGTGACTAATTTTAAGATTTTTTGTAAGAAATCGGTCAACAACAAATCACATTATCTTTCTGAAACTGACTGAAGAATCTTTTATTTTTTTTCCTCATGATTGACTGTTCAATTTCATGATTTTTCTCCCACCAGATTGACAAATTTCACAATATTTTAAAGCTGTTCTCAAATCTGAAGTGAGTAACTTTAGGACACATGTTTTAATTCGTTTTTGTTGGGAAACACATGATATCAACTGCTATTATGTAAAGAATTTAGATATATTTTTCACAATTCATAGACGAATTTCGCATTTTTTAACCATGACTGGTGGGCGAATTTTGTGATATTTTTCATTGACCTTTTGGTGAAAATCGTAGTTTTTTTCACGCGACCGATCCATGAATTTCATGCTTTTTTACTCAAGACTGATTGGCAAATGTTCCAATTTTTTCGTGCGACCGATTGGAAAAAGTCGGTTTTTTCCACGACTGATCGAAGAATTTCGTGAATTTTCTGACGACTTTAGAGTTTTTTTTACATGCGACTGATAAGCGAACTTCATTATATTTTCTTTTTACTGATTGGCAATTTTTTTCTCTTCTTGTGAAAGATTGGTAAAAAAACACATTTTTTTTTCTGCAACCGATCGACTAATTTTGCATTCCACTGCGACAGATGGGTGAATATCGTGATATTTTCTCTCTGTCGACTGTTAAACTTTTCTGCGAGTGATTGGCCAAATCTCGAGTTTTTTTTGCACGACTGATCGACTAATTTCCATTTTTTTCGATAATCCACCGACGAATTTCGCCCCCCCCCCTTTTTTGTTCTCCTGTGACCGATTATTAAATTTTCAGATATTTCTCTTGAACCAGTAAGCAAGTCTTGAGACCGATTGGAGAAAGTCGTGAGTTTTTTTCCGCTACTGATCTACGAATTTCGCAGTTTCTTCTGACAATCCACTGACACACGATTTTTTTAACCACAACCGATTTGCAATTTTCTCGAATTTTTCCTTGTAACTTAGGCAAATTTTGAAGCTTTTTCTTGAGACCGATTAAAGAAGATCGTGGTTTTTTTCGCTGTTTCTTCTAGAGGTGCACTGACAAATTTCAGTTTTTTACCTGCAACCGATTGGCGAAAATCAAGGATTTTTTTCTCGCAACTGTTCGTCGAATTTTGTATGTTTTTCCACAGCAAGCTAAATAATTTCATGAATTGTTCTCCATGACTGACGAATTGCACGAGTTTTTCTTGCGACCAATTCATGAATTTCGCAAACTTTTTAAATAAACGATTAAAGAATTTGCCGTTTTTTTTTTCCTTGCCAATGACGGACAAATTTCACGATTTTTCCTACAATTGAATGGTGAATTTTCTTGAAAATGAAAATTTGAAATGTTCTACAGTGAAGTCAATGTATGTCGCATTTATAAGCATATTCTGCTTTGGGGAATTTCATTATGTCTTACTTTTCAGATTTTTTTAAAAATTGCAGTATTTTCATCATTTTGGATTGAATTTTTTTACGGAGCCTTCCGATAAATATTATTTGTAATATATAAAAATTTCAAGGGAGGGGAGCACTTTTCTAACTTTTACCGAAACCCCTCATGGGACATATTGTCGGAAAGCTCTGTGACCACTTATTCATGTTACGCACATCTGATGCCCCTGCCCCCACTTTGCTCCCCCTGAGGGGGCACTTTTCTAAATTTTGCCGACACCCTTCATGTGACATATTGTCGGAAAGCTCTGTGACCACTTATTCATGTTACGCACATCTGATGCCCCTGCCCCCACTTTGCTCCCCCTGAGGGGGCACTTTTCTAAATTTTGCCGACACCCTTCATGTGACATATTGTCGGAAAGGCCTGTGACCACTTATTCATGTTATGCACATCTGATGCCCCTCCCCCCACTTTGCCCCCCCCTTAGAGGGCAGTTTTTTAAATTATACTGACACCCCTCATGTGGCATATTGCAGGAAAGGCCTGCAACCACTTATTCATGTTATGCACATCTGATGTCAGTGCCCCCACTTTGCTTCCCCTGAGGGGGTACTTTTCTAAATTTTGCTGACACCCCTCATGTGACATATTGTAGGAAAGGCCTGTGACCACTTATTCATGTTATGCACATCTGATGCCCCTCCCCCCACTTTGCCCCCCCCTTAGAGGGCAGTTTTTTAAATTATACTGACACCCCTCATGTGACATATTGCAGGAAAGGCCTGCAACCACTTATTCATGTTATGCACATCTGATGTCAGTGCCCCCACTTTGCTTCCCCTGAGGGGGTACTTTTCTAAATTTTGCTGACACCCCTCATGTGACATATTGTAGGAAAGGCCTGTGACCACTTATTCATGTTATGCACATCTGATGCCCCTCCGCCCACTTTGCCCCCCCCCCTGAGTGGGCAGTTTTCTAAATTTTGCCGAAACCCTTCATGTGACATATTGTCGGAAAGCCTGTGACCACTTATTCATGTTATACACATCCGATGTCCCTGCCCCCACTTTGCTCCCCCTGAGGGCACTTTTCTAAATTTTGCCGAAACCCCTCATGTGACATATTGTTGGAACGGACTGTGACCACTTATTCATGTTATGCACATCCGATGCCCCTCCGTCCACTTTGCTCCCCCTGAGGGGGCAGTTTTCTAAATTTTGATTACACCCCTCATATGACATATTGTTGGAAAGGCCTATGATCAATAGTTCATGTTATACACATCTGATGTCCCTGACCCCACTTTGCATCCCCCGCCCCCCTGAGGAGGCACTTTTATCAATTTTGCCGACACAACTTGCGACATGTTATTGGAACGGCCTGTGATCACTTATTTATTTTATCAGCTCCAGTGTCCCTTCTACCCCTGCGCCGTCTTATCTTTCAGGAAAACCGGTGATATTTCAGACAAAAGCAAGCCGTGCAGTGATACTACATGATTTTATGTAAAGAGAAGACACAGATTTTTTACTTAAAGGAAAACTTCATGTATTTCGGACAACATGGTAAGGGAAAGCGCAGATTTGTTTACATAAAGGAAAACTTCAGGTATTTCGGACAACGTGTTAAGGGAATGCGCAGGTTTTTTACCTAAAGGAAACCCGCAGATTTTTTTTGTCCAAAATACCTTCAGTTTTCCTGAATTTTTTTTAAGGTTTTTTGCTGACTTTTTTACTTGGGGTCTTATTAGCTGAATGAAAAATGCAGAAATATTTTTATCTCTAAGTATATTGACGGGTTTATCTTCGGTAATGGGGCTGTGCTCTAGGGTATTCTTATTTTAGTGAGTGTGCCTGACACCTATTATGGCATGCACCATTGTTTAAAACAATATAGAATGACTTATGTTTTAAGCGACTACCTGGCATGCAACTTGATTACAAAATACTAACCTGCAAATGCTTAAGGTGCTTCTCCAGTTCCCTGCTCAACAACGCGAAAGTTTCTGACACATTTTCTGACTCATTAAACGTAAAGGCTTAAAATTTGTAGGCCTGACTATTAAAGCGATTTGGAATTGAAATGAGTTTTTCCTTTTTTCATAAATACATTACTTATTGAGTTATGAGCAATTGTGGTTGCGTGATGGCCGGTTTTTATCCTTTATTGCACTGTTGCGTCCGAAATTCAGTTCAAAAAATCAACTGAAAGATCTGATACCTTTACCAACAAATGGAAACTATCTTTCGATTACATAATTTCTAAATAAGAACTCCTGTCAATTTCATTCGTTTCCGAACAAAAATTTATAAAAAAATATGTCAAATAATAGCTTCTTTGGATTTGAGAACAGCCTTAACTTGAAGTTTATGAAAAAACTCACATTTTTAATTTTAATTTTGGAACTCGCGAAATTTAAATTCAGAAAAAGGATGTTCTTTTGTCACATTGTGATAATTTTTTTAATTTTTAAAATTAAAATACATGTTTTCTTTGGCACGCGTAACAGAAGTATACAATATCTTCACAATACGCTGGGAAATGCAAAAGAATACATCCAAATGAGGTAGTAGTTAGTAAAATTTTATTTGGAAAATTTGAAATTTTATTGAAATTAAATCTACAATGATAGATGAAATGATGTCATTTTCCATAAATTTTAAATCAAGACATCTGTCAAGATTTTTTTTGAAAATGTAAATAACCGCTCTCTTTTTGCTATAAATCACAGAAAATGTTAGCACTGAATCTAAACCAATACAACACTTAGCGATAACGTATAGCTATAAGATATGGCTGTAGTATACAATCGAAGTAGTAAGCAAAATATAGGAGCCATATGTTTACAATAAGCTTGATTACGCGTTGAAAAGTTTTGATAGAATGTTGACATCATATCTAGCCCTTTCCTTCTTTTTCTTAAAATGTTTTCATGAAATTCGACTGTTTGTATTAAAATAGATGTTTTAATTTAAAAAAATTAAACATTCAAATTGAGGTGCTACGTTATTTTCCCGCTCTTATAGTTAAAGTTTTTATTTTATATAAAAAAAAATGTAAATTTTCTGTTTCGAATGACGTCAGTATCAAACACGCAAAAATATAGCAAGAAAATCTGAATTTTTATTGGCAAATAGAAACAAAATACACGCGTTATCCTTATTTTTTTTTCACGTTATTGTGTCATTTTTTAGGGTTTGGAAACAGGAAAGAAATGTTTGAATAAAAAAAGATTTAAAAATAGATATTTCTATAATGTTAAATTATGGAAGTGGTTGAAAAAGGGGATAAATAGTGGTCTGATAATTTTTTAAAGTAGACAGTGATCTTTTACACGTTCTAAAACGTATGTACATCGAGTTATGTGCAAATCAGTCAAAAATTAAAGATTTGTATAAAAAACATACACACAGAGAACGTCTTATATATATATATATATATATATATATATATATATATATATATATATATATATATATATATAGATAGATAGATAGATAGATATTTTAAGCGGAACAAAAATAAATTAAATCTTTAAATTAGGTAAGCTAAAAGACGTAAAAAGTATTTTGCCTCAATGAATCTTTTCAGATGCGATAATTTATTTAAACTTTTTACTGAATTTTATATATGCTATATATATTATATATTTTATATGCTGTTTTTATGTACAAATAATGTTCATATTACTTTCTAATTGCAGTGCGGAAGAAGATAGAGGTGTACTCGTAGCTGTACAAAATGGTTTTTCGGATGAATCATTGACCTCGGATTCAAAAGAATTTCTTGAACAATCGAACAAGTTGCATAGCTGTATTTCTTGAGATAAAAGTTCTACACTAAAAAAAATTTTAAAACGAAAGTTTCATGATTCTAATTTGGATATTGAGTTTACTGAGACCACTATTATAATAAACCTCAGTGCGTAATGTGTGCTAAAATCTTGCCAGTAAAACTGGGTCACCATTTTGAGGGTGTTCATACAGAATGAAAGAACAAACCAACTGATTTTTAAAGAATGAAGTACAAATAACTCACCTTGTGTAAAATACCTTTATCGAATGCATGTACAACAAAAATGCTTAAAAAAATATAGAGGCAATTCTTTTGTCAAATGACTCAACCTGGCAAAGAAACGGGGATTTAACAGAAAATTTGAAATCTACTATCATTTCTTCTGTACTGTAATTTCTACTGTAATAAATAAAATCCTCTAAAGTTTCGCTTATAATGTATGAATCAGTAGATGTTGTTGGTTTGACATTATCAAAGGTATTTGTGCGCTATCCATATTTGGATTATTTTCAAGTAGATTTACTTTTCTGTAAACCACTACCGTCTTCCGCAAGTTGCACTGAAATATTTAAACTGTAAGATGGATTTTTCACGTAGAATGGTATCCTATGGGATAACTATGTTGATTTGTGTGCACAGATGGAACGAAAGCACCGACTTCTGCGACGTCGGGCGCAATATCAACAAGAAAAGAAGGAGACAAGAGGTGCAGCAGTTGCCACTGCGTACTTCACCTACGTGACCTTGCATTGAACAAAATGTCACATTTTATGAAAGAAGTGCTGAATTAAACTATTAAAATAATTATTTTTTATAAAATCACGACATAAGAATAACAGGTTGTTCATAATGTTTTATGGATTAAAGGGAAGTCTGCATACGACTTTACTTCTTCATGCACAAATAAAGTGGCTATTCCATGTTGGTTAAGCACTTTGGTGTATTGTGCAGATAATTTTACAAAAGTTAATTATTTATGTCTCTCACTTCAAGGAAAAGCAGTAACTGTTTCTGTTGCTACTGATTAAATGGAATGATGTAAGAAAAAAATGAAGTACGTGTAGAATCAATCAAAAACGAGAGTCTGGATTTTTTTTTACTATAAAAAGGATTTGGGGAAGAACTCGAAACAGACATTCCTGTGGATATCTTAAGCGAGTTTGAAGTTCATCTCTTGAGTTTAATTGATACTTTGAACTCTTATTTCCCAAAAGGATTGAATGAAAACGTAAAAGGAAACGCTTGGATTCTAACACCATATTTTATGCAAAAAAGCCGTCCCCTATGAGATCACAGGAATATGAATGCTTACTTGATTTGACATCAGAAACAGCGATAAGATAAAAGTTTGAAAGTGAGAAATGAATCTGAGGTTTTTGATGAATGGTAGAGGAACTTAAAATCCTATCACATAAAGTGCAACTTATTCTCCTGACCTTCTCAACCCCTTATTTATGCGAAACAGGATTCTCAGCATACGCTACTACTAAAATAAATACAGATCACGTCGCACTGTAGAGCATGGTATTCAGTTGCAATTATCCGAAAATTAGTCAGATATAATCTCATTGTGCAAATCAAAACAGCCTCACACTTCTCATTATATTTCTGTATCACGGAATCAAGTAAAAATTTCTAACAAATGTAATAATACCAAATTTATAAAATATGAAATTGTATATCTGCAATATTTACCTTGAATTTATTTGAAATTTTTTTCCAGGTGTGTGTTTTGTGTCTGTAAATGCAAACTGGTGCAGAAAAAGTTAAACTGTATCAACTACGAAAGACTTGATAGTTTAAATGACGAAGCTGCCTTGTATCGTCGATGCTATTTTGTCGCTCTTTTTACTCAATACAGAATATAGTTGCAAGATAAAATTTAGTGCCCCACGTTAAATTTTCAAATCCAAAGGTGCTGCGGGACTGAACATTTTGATAACCCTTGTTTTAGACTGTACATTAAAATGTTCTGTATTATACTTGCTTATATACTGTACAGACTGTTGTTTTTATATAATGTTTTTGTTTTGAAGTAAAATATGTGAAAATCAGAGCTGTCCTAATAAATCAGTGTTTCATTGGCGAAAAGGATCGCATGTTAGATATGAGTCTTTGTTCAAAGTGCAAGAAGTATGTCCATGAAGAATGTATAAAATTGATTCGAATGGACACAGATGTCTCAAATTTACATAACTTCATTTGGATAAAAAATAAATATCATAATATATATGAATCCCGAAATAATAATGATTTTACTATACAAATAAATAATCAGTCTTTAATTGAAAAACAGTAAAACAACAGTAATACACATTAAAATTAAAATTAAAATACATGTGCCGTGCTATAGACATAGCGCCTCATCAGTAAAAACACTTGGATCTTTACACTTGAATCCTGACAGAAAGGAACTTCTCGAGATTCAAGTATAAATATCCAAGATTGAAATTAAAAGGTGTGATTTATAAAATATCATGTTGTAATTGCAACTCCGCTTACAATAGTGAAACTAGTCAATCACTGTAGACTAGATTAAAAGACCATGAATCCGCCTTTAAGAGTTCGAAAATCGCCAATCATGCACTCTATACAAATCACATCCCGAAGTTTCCGAATGCTAGTGGTATTAGATCAGACTGTAACATATGTACAAGCATAATACTTTTAAAGAATAGTATACTATTTTATAAAAAAAAAAAAATACCCCTGCTTGAGGTTTGCGCCGTTCCAGAGGAAAATAGTTTTACTCGATGTGTAACTTTAACTCTGAATGACAGATTCTTTTTCGCTTGTTTACGATATTGAAGAGTTTACTGGTGAGGTGTTATTTTTATAGCACGGAACGTCTATTTTTATTTTAATCTATTTGAATGTGGTGTAGTATTTTTAAATTAAATTAATTATAATTTACCCCAGATTAGTCTTTTTTTCAGAACGTTATAATATGCGCTCGGTCTTTTTGCCGCCTGCCCGCCCCCTCCCCTCTCGCATACAGAAAATGTAAAATAAGAAAAAAAAATCACTCAATATTCCAATATTACATTTCAATGAAGTTATAAATTTGGAGTTTACTTAAATTTTACTTTTTATTCGTGAGAGTTAGAATAATTAATAAAGTAAAAATGAACTGATATTAGTGAACGGTGCACAGACTCTTCCACCAATTTCAACTTTGCTTGTATAAATGTACCTGAAGGAAAAACAGAGATGTCTTGTTACGTCACGATGATGGTTGAGAAACATTTAAAGTCATCTGTAAGGGGATATGAGTTAGGAGAAGATAATTTATATGGGCGGCAAAAAGACCGACACGCGACTACTGCCGGAATAATAGTCTCATAGAGATGTTTCATAATTCAGATGTAGAATGTTTATTTATTTAAAATAATGGTTTTATTTTGACGTTTTATACCTACAAATTACATTTTAAACATTTAAAATGTGCAATTTAAAAATACTTTCATTATTTTGTTCTATTGTGGTGTAATATCACTTACGTATTTGTTTACTGAAATTAAATCATATAGTTCGCAAATTACAGCCTTATTTAGAAAACATGCTCCCTAACAGGGTTACTTTAAAGTGTCTTTATTTTGAACTCGCCTCTCCAAAATTTACACTTACAAGAGTACGCATGATTTAATATCGTAAAAATATGGATAAATATTAAACCAACAACATTCAAAATGTTAATGATAACATAACATATTTTATTGTGATTTTAAATTTTAACTTGGTACAAGTACCTTAAAAACAATGTTAATTTTTGTAAATGAATTACAAATTTTAAAGCAGTTTAAAAAATATTAATTTATTTTAAAAAATCATGAGTTAAAAATAGAATTTTATTTTACATACGAATGAATACATTGTATAATAATTTTTCAAAATAATCTGGATTCTATTCATTGTTACACAACAGCTATCACAGACATTAACTTATAACTAATCCGAAATTTTGTCGTTAAAAACGTGTTTTCTTTAATGAAATCACATTTTCCACAAGAGCTGACTTACTATACAGCAGTTAATTAGATTTTTGTAACGTAATTTGAAATCTTGCACATAACATTGCCCATAATAGCTATATTAAATTACTCCGTCCGAAACGAAACAATTCACGAAAATGAATATTTAAAAAAGCTATTATTGAATATAATTACATTATACAATTTCACGGAAATATATTTAGGATGACAGGTGTTAGACATTTTTCCATTAATGTTTTAAAGTAAAATAAATTAAAAAAAATAATAATCATTGATGTTTTTATCGTTCAACCGATTAAAATAATTTTCAATAGAGTCAAAACACTGTTTTAAACACTAGTGTCGTAAATGAAATATAGGTTAAAATAATTTTATTTATACCGTATTAAGGAATACATCTAAACAGATTCAGAATAATGCTTAGTTCATATTTGACAGTACACCATAAAAAATAATTGTTTCGTGTATACAAAGTGGCCATAATTAAACTGACGGTACTCAGAATGTTCTGTAGCGCGATCTAATTGAAATAATAGTGCCAAATTTTGTGGGAAGATTAAACAAGGATTCCGCAAAAAATAGTTTCAAAAGTCACGGCTAGGTGAATAAGTGTCACTGTGTATTAGGTAAAAGTGTTTTTAAAAATGTGTAATCTATACGGAAATAAATTACCTTTTATTTAGTACATCTAATGATGTAATTCAAGCTCAATATAGCAACACTTTTAAAAAAGCTAAAAGTTTATTTAAACAATGATGAAGGCTCTTTATCTGAAATTCCACTTATTGAGTCACAAAGAAAGCTGCAGAAGGAGACGAAGTTCTTTATTCAAATTTCAAGTTACCTACTTTGGCACAGTGCCATTTTGTTGGACTTTTAACGGCAAAGTGTTACTTTTAGAAAACATTTGATTGAAAGTTATGTGCAATAATATCTCTTTATTTTGTCGAGCTTGCGATACTTTAACCACTGCAACGCATTAACCAGTGTTCGTGCTTTTAGATAGCACAAAAAATTCGTAAAGGTAACGATCTTTTGCTAGTTAATGGTTTAAAAGCTAAGTTTGAGAAAGCAGATTCTTTAATGTTCAGTCAGGCAGAGGACAAAAACCAGTACCACAGGATACAAACGAAGAAGTTGCAACGGCTATATAGTCGACACAGCCCAAGACAATACAGCTGCCACTTACAGAGCTCTTGAGATAGCTCGTAATCTGAATATGCCTTATAGTACGGTATGATTAATGTTACGAGAGATTATCCTCTTATATCCGTACAAGATCAGACGAGTGCATGAGTTGCGTCACACTGACCATGATAAACGTTTGACTTTTGCTCTCTACTTTCTTGCCAGAATGGTGGTGGAGGATTCTTGGCCGTGGAAAGTTTTATAGAGAGACGAGGCTAACTGTTTCCTGTATGGAACCCAGAACTGCCGAATTTGGGATAACAAGTCACCAAATTCATTCAAAGAAATTCCCTTATATTTAACAAATGCAACTCTTTGGTGTGGTTTCAAATCGCAACTGATCATATGTCCATTCTTCTATGAGAAATTTACCCCAGCAGGACCGTTAACCATTTCTATTACCAGAAATAAATATCGCCAAACGTTAAATAAATTTTTACGTTAAATAACATTTCGGCACTTCAGTAAAAAAAAAAATGGCTATATAAAAATATATTAATGTAAGGTGGAGCCCCTTCATACATCGCTTTGCTGGTACAACTGCTGCTACGACTGAAATTCACAACAGAAAGAGTCATTAGCCGCTGCTTTCCAACTGTCAGTCCTGTTAGACGGGAGTTGCTGTGTTCGATCCCAATCGCGCCCGTCGGCCTAATCGTTTGGAGTTTTCGTGGTTTTTGTTCGAACCTTAGATTTTCGAAGCGTAAATACGGGTTAGGTTCCCTTAGAAAAACCCCCACGGAGGGAACCTTCCTTTGGGCCTATATCCCTCGTGTTGATAATTGGCAGTCATAAACACAACCAACCAACCAACTGCCTGTGCACTTCGGTCTTCTGATGTTACCTTATACAACTTCTGACTATTAGTTTACCTAAAGTCTTGTGTGTATCACTATGTAGAAGGATAGCATAATACGGAGTGTACGGGAGGTTCCTACAGACATCTTACTTTCTGCTCTTGTGCGTGATGTGTACACAGAGCAATATGTATTCCACAAAAACGGCGATCACATTGAACCTGATTTGAATGTGCTAAATAAAAGGTAACATTAGCTCAGTATTGATTCTGCATTTCTTTAAAACTCTCTTTCTATTACACAGCGTCACATATTACCCTATCTGTAACTTTTGAAACTATTTTTTTCTATCGGAATTCTTCGTCTTCCGTCTTGTTTAATCTTACCACAAAATGTGGCGTCATTCTCTTAATAAGTTCTCGCTACAGAATTCTCTGAGTCAGTACTGTCAGTTTAACTGTGTCCACTTTGTATATGTCTGATTTTATGTGGATTTTCCGCACTTTAACGGAAACATAATGGTTTGAATAATAATTATTGTCGTGCATTTTCTAGGAATAAAAAGAAAATCTCCCTGTTACGCGTATTACTTGAATGTTATAAGGGAAAATGTTCATTTAAAATTTCTTTTCAACTGAATAAATCATATTCAAGGTTGAAGTAGCACAGATTAGTTTTATCGAACATTTAGAAAAATATATCTATCTCAGCAATTCATTGCCATGCACAAGAAATAAGAGTGAATTACGTCAGCGAGTTACCGTGCGGTTGGCTCAACAGGTAGAGAATTGGCACGGGAAGCCAAGGTATCCATGTTCAAGTCCTTCCCTGGACATCCCCCGCTCTGTTGAATTAAACCTCATCTGTGCTACTCCAATCTATCATATGTTCCTTTCCAATTGAGAAAAACGGAAAAATTTATTTTAAATTTTCATATTTTATGTTATGATCAATAAAAAATCGTTCCATGTGTTCAGTGGGTGTAGGGTGCAGTTAATTCATATCCTAATGAAGAGTATGGAGGTTCGATGCAAGGCGATGAAATTGGGTGTGATAATATTCAAAACAAATACCTGATCCGTGTCGAGGTACAAGGCGATGGAAATGGGTGGGATAATATTCAATACAAATACCTGATCAGTATCAGGATGCAAGGTGATGAAAATGGCTAAGATAATATTCAGACTAAATACCTGGCCCGCATAAATATGCATCATTATATATAATTTTTATTAAGATTTTTTTTAAATATGCAGCGCTACTGTAAACATTTAATTGTAAAAAGAGAATAAAATTCATTTAAATAAGCAACGTCAACGTTGCTGAAAGTACATTTTCCGTTTTTTTCTCTGAATGTATTTTTTAAAATTTAATAGACCGAGAATTGACAAAATACCTTAAATTTTCAGAGCAAAAAATTTATTAGCTAACAAGCATTGATATTTGTCCGTAGCGTTAGCAGAAGTAGATGCTTTTATCTACTTGTGTGTTATTTATTTTAAATATTTTTATGATATTAAATGCATTTCCAGCCCTTACTACTTTTTAGCTATCATCTAAATCGTTTTTATGCTTATATTACCTTTGACTAAGTAATGACTGATTAAGCGCCACAAAGAGAGTTTTAAAAGTTATCTAGCATTCTGTTTAGAAGAAAACAGTTTCATTACTTTATACAGTCAAATGTGCAGAGTTTCCCGACTCAAGCCGATTATAAGAAGACATTAAACATGAATGATTTTCGTTTATAATAATAAATGAGTTTAGAATAATAATAAAGTTGTAATATATATATATTTAGAATGATGATGTTATACAATATAGAGCTATGTTCTGTAAAATACAGGGTCCTCGAAAAAGCTGTCTCTGATTTTATAAATAAATTGCACTAGAAATAAGCAATCAATCGATAGGAAAACAACGTGAAATTGTAGAACGTTGCACAATTAATATATTGTGCGAATGTATACAATTAATTGAAGAAAAAAACAACCTTTTAAATAAGCATTTTCAACGTTGCTGCAAGTACATTTGCAGTTTTTTCACGATGTTTTTTTTTTATAATTTAATAGATCATAAATTGACAAAATATACACAATTTTCGTTTATAATAATAGATGAATTTATAATAATAATAAAGTTGTAATATAAATATATTCAAAATGGGAATGTAATACAATATTATGCTCTGTAAAATACAGGGCCATAAAAATAAAAAAAACTGTCTGCGATTTTCAAAATAAATTGAACAGGAAATATGCAATCAATTGGTATGAATCCAACTTGAAATTTTAGAACATTTGAAGGAGATTTGGCTGTGGGGATTGCTTTGACATTGTCATGAATGCGCACGTATGCTGTCGCGAATTTGGGACGCGATGCTATTTCACTTATCAGTCAAGTCTAAATCATGATTAGACTATAGCAGAAAGAGCAGTATGTGTTGCGGTACGCAGAGTTTAAATGTGTAACTCTAGCACAACGTCATTTTCGTCGTATGTATGAAAAATATCCACTTACAAATAAAACTATTGGTCATTGGCTTAAACAAGTAATAATAATTTTTTTAAAAACCTCACAGATTTATCCAATCTAACAGTGCAAAAATAAATGGTTTATCTTTATTAAGTCTTTTAGTTATTTTAATTCGAAATCAGGGACATCTTTCTCGACGACCCTGTATCCTTATAATATTATAAATGTCAATGTGTGTCCGAAAGTTTGAATGAACTCTACGTCTAAACGGATGAATTAATGCTTTTGTATTTTTGGATACAGATGGATTACAATCCGGAAATGAACATAGCCTACGTTTAATTTATTTTATTCAAATATGTTGTTTCATAATCCAAAATTGCATTATTTTTCATACACAATGAATTGACATTTTTCCGATAAAATTTCACCATCTTCCTTTTTTCGTTGCCACAAAATAAAGACCCAGAATAATAATTTAATTTTCAATTGAGAGATTAAAACGGAAATTTTCAAGTATATTTAATAATACAAGGTGCATGAATTTTGAGTAAGTGAGGAAAGAAGGCAAATGTGACGTCATATATGGAAAATATAAAATGGATATGCTTTGATGTTGAAATAAAATGAGATTGTGTTATGGTACTAGTTCTCATTATTTAAAGAAAATTGTTGTCAATACTTACGGTTTATGGTCTGCGCACTGTTAACATAAATATTTAAATTTTAATTTAACATTACCAAAAAAAAAAAAAAAAAAAAAAAAAAAAAAACTTTTGAAGAGTAAATGGATAGCAAATGTCAATAATATGCACAGTAAAATTATCAATGTCGAAAATGACGTAATGATTAGTAGGAAATATGTATTTTCATTCTTAAAAAGTAAAAAAGGAACTAGATAGAAAGGTTATGTTCTGTAATCGGGTTCGTAGTCAATTTGCTTTTTTAAGAGAAAGAAATTTGGCGCAAAAATAAAGACATTGTTGTAAACAGGTTTGTTTTTTGTGTGATAAAGACTTAATAATATTCTATATGATCATTTCTTCGCCCACCTTTGATGCCAAGCATGTTTGTAAAACATATAAAAAAGTATCATCCGATAATTTTCTTGCCACAGATGCCATATACGCACCTGGTTTGGCGCAATTTTGACGCCAGTTTGGCTAAAACATTGTTTTAGAATACCATTTACATGTATATTTTTAAATTATGCTCTATTACTTAAAAAAGGAAATAACAATAAATAAATAAAAACTTTCATTAATTTATATAATTTTAAAAGAAAATTAGAGTAAATAAATAATTTATTAATAAATAAACAACAACAGCCGGGTTACCATGTGAAGCAAAATAATCTATTTTGGAAACAATTAGGTACCCCGGTGCGTATATGACATCTGTGACATTTTCTTATTACTTCATGATATACACAGACATCCTGGTTCAGCGTATAAACCTGAGTTATGTCAATGATCCTATAATAAACAAATACCTTAAATTACTCATACTAGACGCCCTTGGTGACAAGTTTGGTCTCCCTTAAGATTTATGTTTGGGAAAGCATGCTAAGCATTGCATCATGTTACTTTTATTCATAATTTAATTTACTTGGACTCCCTTAACCCTCTCGCTGCGCAACCCGAGATTTCCTCGGGAAAAGTAAAAATAGCAAAATTTGCGCAATCCGAGATTTCCTCGGGGATTCATTTTTTCCACTGGCGACTATTTTTTAATTCAACTGGGACCACTTTTTAAATACTAAAATTCCATATAGACTTTAACAATATCTACAAGATAACTATACTACAAAATTGATTTTTTTACAATAGCGGTACGAGACTATAAAAATAGTCTCCAGTGACAACCCTGATTTTGCCTAATTTCTAATATCCTATCCCATCTAAGATCCTGAACTCTTTTACGAAAAATGTTTACATATTTAAACTCTAAGCTTCTAAGCTATATATAGATTTGAAACATGTAATAAAAAATGCGCAATTTTTTTAACCTATTTTGATTTAAAAAAAAATACGCAGCGAGAAGGTTAAATATAATTAAAATAATCCCTTAAGCTAATATTAGTTTTTGCTGCATTAAAATATCTCAATTTGTTTATTTTCTGTAAGTAAGTAAACCCTATTGGTTTACAGAGAAAGTTAATGGGAATTTGGCGAAATATTAGAGATATCGCCAAGTTGGCGTAGCTTTTGGTGAAAAACTTGGTTATATTTGGCGACAGAACAGGGTACCCTACGGTAACACCCTTATAGGTGTGGGGATGCATTAAATGCTGTTCAATATCCAATGAAATGCGATTCATTTGGGCGTTGGCATTAAACGATTAACAAATAATTGCGCTTTCTGTGCCACGTAAAGCGTAATATATATAGAGAGATTGTTTCATGTAAAATGTGATAAAGAATTGGCTTATTATATATGTTTTTAATTATCGGAAGGGGAATGCTTTACTTAATTAATTAATTTCTTCTTTTTATATTACATGAACGACGTCACGGGTAACAGCTAGTATTCAATTATGATGGAAGTGTCACACACGGTGTCTCCAAAATACTCATATAGAAACATTGTAATTTAGTATGTAATCTAAAACTATATGTTGTTTTATTAAAAAGAAGAGTTGTCAAAAAGTGTGATTCACAGTGCAAATTGTGCTTTTGTATCTATGTATTATGTATCCATGTATATGATCTATACGTTTAGATGTATATTATATATTATGCTAAAAGCTTGTTCATTTAAACGAATAGCACAGTTGAAAATTTCTATTCATAAAGACCCGTGAATAACCTAGAATCTACTTGAGAACTTTGCTTTAGCCTTGTATATTATCTATATAATTTATATACACAAAGTAATATTTAAAAAATAGTTTAGTTTAAAACGTTTACCAGAACAGAAAGTGCTTTTCCAGCAATTATTACTCATACCATTAAATAGTTCAGTTATTGTTCAATTTCTTCTTTTTTAGCCAAATCTTTTTGTGTGTTCCTGTAAATAAAAAATAAATTATGTGCACACTGGATCCTACTGTGAGTGTCTTGTAGTAAATATATATGTATATATATATATATATATATATATATATATACTTCATCATTTCAAAATGCCAAAACACCATAACTCCAAAAGGAAGGTGTATATCTGCAAAAAGTTTTAACTATAAAATACTTAAAAAAACAAGAAAGACAGGTAAAAAAACAAAAACAGTCTGTTCTTCTGTGGGAGGACAGACAAAAAACTAACTCCACCCCCACTTTTAAAATTTGCAGGTTTCTGAACACACGTCCATCCCGCATTCAATACTGAAAAACTATTGTCATTTCATTATCCAAATTCCATAAAAAACTAAAATAACCCAAATTAAAATAAAAAAGCATAATATTAACAATAGAAAAACAATAAAGCATTAATAAAAAGTCTTTTAGAAAAATACTTAAAAAATGCCATTAAAATAAAAACAAAAGAAGTCAACTTGACATGCATGAATGCAGAAGAAACGTGCGCCCCCCCCCCCCCCCCCCAACCAGCAAAATAAAATTTCTCAAAACATGAAATACAGTAATACCTGTATAATATCCTCACCCGTATCAATGAACAAATAATTTTTCTTCCGAAGCCATTGTCAAATACTAGAGTTCCAAGTCTGCAACTTTCCTTCGTTTCAATTCATCAATGCACACCCGTTCTTTTTGCAAGACTTTAGGATGCATACGCCGTATAAAAAGTTCTGGAAGGCTGCAATCACATGTTCATGCCGCTAGTCCACATCGTTGCCATTCACTTTTTAAAACCGTGTTTAAATAATATTTCAAAAACTTTATAGGGTAGTTGTTATTTTAAAATGAATTAACCAATAACTTAAAAATCTGTTTAAAAAAATTATTATATCTGCCACAAATTTTATTGAAGCGTATTCATTGATTAATTATGATATTTATGTAAATTTTTTTATGCAAATTAGAAAACCAATGTGGCAGGCTTCTAGTAAAAAATTGAAAACTATTTCTCTTATCATACAAATCTAAAATCAATTTATTATCAATAATTTCAAATAAAATATCCAAAAATTCTGCATTATAATCATCACGGTTTGCTCTATTCAACTTTAAACAATTTGGATATATAATATCATATTCATTAGAAAAATCAAAATTAAAAATCAAAATATCATCAATATACCTAAAGACATTTAAAGACTTATTATATTTTATAGTATACTTAAATTCATAATAAAACAAAAATAAATTTGCTGCTGTACTAGAATAGTTTGTCCCCATCCCTATAGCACAAATCTGATTTAATATATTATTGTTAAAAGTTATATAATTATTATAAAAACAGAAAAGACATAAACTTAAAAATAAATCTCTATTAATATTTAATTCATCATTTATACTAAAAACATCAAAAATATTCATTAAAACATCATAAAGAGAATCAATAGATATATTAGTGAACAGATTTTCAAAGTCGAATACCTGCATTTTCAGAGGAGTCAAAGGCAATTTATCCAGAATTTCAACACTATTATCAATTGACCAGAAATAACTATACTTCTTAAATTTATACTTTAAAAAATCATATATCTTTTTTAATAAATTCTGTAAACCAATGTTAAAATTTTTATTAACGCTTTTAGAACTACTACTAATAAATCTAAACTTAATCGGATCTTTAGACGTTAAGAAAATAAATGGCAAACAGTGATGATTAGAAACTTCAAAATTATAAGAAAACATACTTTTAACTTTCTTTTTATATGCAAAAAATTTTTTAACAACAGGATTTTTGTCAATATTAACTTTTGAATAAAAATTATCATTACCTAAATCATTCTCTATTTTATCAATATAAAACTTCTTGCATATTATTGCATAATTATTAGCTGCTTTGTCCACAGGAACTATAACCAAATTATTCTGTAAACTTTCAATAAATTTTACATCTTCATCTTTAAAACTTTGATATTCATACTTATCAGAATTTAAATAATCTTTTAAAAAATTATTGAAATGCCCCTAAATTTGAGACTTCCATTCAAAAAATGCCTCCAAAGGCACACTAAATTTATAACTATATTTCTTTATAAAATTATTGACATTATCCTTAAAAATCTTTAGTACTTTATTGCTGCTAATTTTACTATTAAGTCTAAATTTTGTATCAAAATTCATTAAATATTTTACATTTTTATTCTTGATTATATTAAGATTACCTGTAATTATATGACCATGATATTTATCTAAAAAATCTTTAAATTCCATATTATTACAACAACAAGTTAAATCTGTATTAACATTTGAAAAAGCTATTCGTCTATAATTGAAAATATTAGTACTTAATGGTTTAGGATAATTATATGCAACTGAAATAATACATTCCTTAAGAGGAAAAAGGTCGTAAATATGTTTACATATTGCATTTAAATTCAAATTATCAAAAGATTTTTCTTGAAATTTTATATTAAAATAAATTACTTCTTTATTAACTTCATCTTTATTTAATAACTTAAAATTAATTAAATCATATAATAAATCTTTAAACTGTAAATTTTTAAATTTAAAAACTTCCAAACATTTTTTAATTTTCTTAAGCACATTAATCTTCAATTTAAAAACCTCCATTTTAACATTTTTAACACTATAATTTTTATGAAAAACAAATTCCAAATTCTTAATCCATATATTAGGAATTATATAGTTAATAACTTTATTATATTTACGAGGCCCCCTCTTTCCTCTTTTTATAACAACTTTATCATTAAAATTATAAAATAAATCATATACATTTCTAACCTTCAGTAAATTAACTTTATTAAACAATTCATTCAAACTAAATGGATATACAGTTTTAAACTGCAACATATAATCATTTTCTTTATACAATCTATTATTTTTAGCTTCAACATCATCCAAAATTTGAATATTAATATTACTAAAACTGTGAATTCTAAAATGCAAAATTTCAAATATGGGGCATTTCTTATTGTCATTATATTCATCCGATCTATGCTGATTAATTCTAACATGTAATTCACCTTCCGTCTGCCCTACATAACCCTGCTGTCAGATTAAACAATCAATTTTATAAATTACATTATTATATTTACAAAAAGGAATATAATCATTTACTTGAGGTGGTTATAAGTTAAATTACTGAAGGTTAGAAATGTATGTGATTTATTTTATAATTTTAATGATAAAGTTGTTATAAAAAGAGGAAAGAGGGGGTCTCGTAAATATAATAAAGTTATTAATCATATAATTCGTAATAGATGGATTAAGAATTTGGAATTTGTTTTTGATGAAAATTATAGTGTTCAAAATATTAAAATGGAGGCTTTTAAATTGAAGATTAATGTGCTTAAGAAAATAAAAAAAAAATGTTTGGATGTTTTTAAATTTAAAAATTTACAGTTTAAAGATTTATTATATGATTTAATTAATTTTAAGTTATTAAATAGAGATGAAGTTAATAAAGAAGTAATTTATTTTAATATAAAATTTCAACAAAAATCTTTTGATAATATGAATTTAAATGCAATATGTAAACATATTTACGACCTTTTTCCTCTTAAGGAATGCATTATTTCAGTTGCATATAATTATCCTAAACCATTAAGTACTAAGATTTTCAATAATAGACAAATAGCTTTTTCAAATGTTAATACAGATTTAACTTGTTGTTGTAATAATATGGAATTTAAAGATTTTCTAGATAAATATCATTTTCATATAATTACAGGTAATCTTAATATAATCAAGAATAAAAATGTAAAATATTTAATGAATTTTGGTACAAAATTTAGAATTAATAGTAAAATTAGCAGCAATAAAGTACTAAAGATTTTTAAGGATAATGTCAATAATTTTATAAGGAAATATAGTTATAAATTTCGTATGCCTTTGGAGGCATTTTTTGAATGGAAGTCTCAAATTTTGGGGCATTTCAATAATTTTTTAAAAGATTATTTAAATTCTGATAAGCATGAATATCAAAGATTTAAAGATAAAGATGTAAAATTTATTGAAAGTTTACAGAATAATTTTGTTATAGTTCCTGTGGACAAAGCAGCTAATAATTATGCAATAATATGCAAGAAGTTTTATATTGATAAAATAGGGGGTGAATTAGGTAATGAAAATTTTTATTCAAAAGTTAATATTGACAAAAATCCTGTTGTTAAAAACATTTTTGCATATAAAAAGAAAGTTAAAATTATGTTTTCTTATAATTTTGAAGTTTCTAATCATCACTGTTTGCCATTTATTTTCTTAACGCCTAAATTTCATAAAGATCCGATTAAGTTTAGATTTATTTGTAGTACTTCTAAAAGCGTTAATAAATATTTTAATATTGGTTTACAGAATTTATTAAAAAAGTTATATGATTTTTTAAAGTATAAATTTAAGAAGTATAGTTATTTCTGGTCAATTGATAATAGTGTTGAAATTCTGGATAAATTGCCTTTGACTCCTCTGAAAATGCAGGTATTCGACTTTGAAAATCTGCTCACCAATATACCTATTGATTCTCTTTATGATGTTTTAATGAATATTTTTGTTGTTTTTAGTATAAATGATGAATTAAATATTAATAGAGATTTATTTTTAAGTTTATGTCATTTTTGTTTTTATAATAATTATGTAATTTTAACAATAATACCTTTAATCTGATTTGTGGTATAGGGATTGGGACAAACTATTCTAGTACAGCAGCAAATTTATTTTTATTTTATTATGAATTTAAGTATACTATAAAATATAATAAGTCTTTAAAGGTCTTTAGGTATATTGATGATATTTTGATTTTTCTAATGAATATGATATTATATATCCAAATTGTTTAAAGCTTAATAGAGCAAACCGTGATGATTATAATGCAGAATTTTTGGATATTTTATTTGAAATTATTGATAATAAATTGATTTTAGATTTGTATGATAAGAGAAATAGTTTTCAATTTTTTACTAGAAGCATGCCACATTGGTTTTCTAATTTGCATAAACAAATTACATAAATATCATAATTAATCAATTAATACGCTTCAATAAAATTTGTGGTAGAGATAATAATTTTTATAAACAGATTTTTAAGTTATTGGCTAATTTATTTTACAATAACAACTACCCTATAAAGTTTTTGAAATATTATTTAAAGACAGTTTTAAAAAGTGAATGGCAACGATGTGGACTAGCGGCATGAACATGTGATTGCAGCCTTCCAGAACTTTCTATATGGCGTATGAATCCTAAAGTCTTGCAAAAAGAACGGGTGTGCATTGATGAATTGAAACGAAGGAAAGTTGCAGACTTGGAACTCTAGTATTTGACAATGGCTTCGGAAGAAATATTATTTGTTTATTGTTGACGGGTGAGGAACATTATACAGGTATTACTGTTTTTCATGTTTTGAGAAATTTTATTTTGCAGGTTGGGGGGGGGGGGGGGGCGCACGTTTCTTCTGCATTCATGCATGTCAAGTTAACTTCTTTTGTTTTTATTTTAATGGCAATTTTTAAGTACTTTTCTAAAAGACTTTTATATTAATGCTTTTTTGTTTTTGTATGATAATTTTTGTATTGCTATTATTATGCTTTTTAGGTGCGTTCGTAATTATATAAATACGTAGCACCTATAGTCGTCGTTCAGTCCGTCTGTCTGTCCGTCCGTCTGACCGTCCGTCTGTCTGTCCGTCCGCATATAACAGAGCAAAAACTACCCGACCGAATGATCTGAAATTTTTAATATATAATTGATGCAAAATTTTGTCGAGCCATTTCCAATTT
Source organism: Maratus speciosus (assembly GCA_963932465.1). Classification (NCBI taxonomy): domain Eukaryota; kingdom Metazoa; phylum Arthropoda; class Arachnida; order Araneae; family Salticidae; genus Maratus; species Maratus speciosus. The sequence continues at coordinate 591,931,779 of OZ010789.1, read as the reverse complement.
TATGAAAATCGGATGTATAGTTTAATTACAGGGACAGTCAAAAGTTTTTCTTTACATTACGGCCAATGGGAAAAATTATTGCAAGTGAATTTTAGTGATGTTACAGACTTCCGAATGGTCTGAAATTTTTAATATATAATTGCTGCAAAATTTTGTCGAGCCATTTCCAATTTTATGAAAATCGGATGTATAGTTTAATTACAGGGACACCCAAATTTTTCCGTTACATTACGGCCAATGGGAAAAAATTATAGCAAATGCATTTTAATGATTTTACAGCCTTCCGAATGGTCTGAAATTTTTAATATATAATTGCTGCAAAATTTTGTTGAGCCATTTCCAATTTTATGAAAATCGGATGTATAGTTTAATTACAGGGACACCCAAAAGTTTTCCGTTACATTATGGCCAATGGGAAAAAATTATTGCAAATGCATTTTAATGATTTTACAGCCTTCCGAATGGTCTGAAATTTTAAATATATAATTGCTGCAAAATTTTGTCGAGCCATTTCAAATTTTATGAAAATCGAATTTATAGTTTAATTACAGGGACAGTCAAAAGTTTTCCGTTACATTACGGGGAATGAGGAAAAAATTATTGTAAGTGCATTTTAATGATGTTACAGACTATGCACTTATGAAGCGCAAAAAAATATACATTCAGTACAATATGGGGTGCAAAAAATAATTATAAAACTAGTTATAGTACGAACGCACCTCATTTGCCACGTTTGACGAGCAATTTCCAACTTGTTTTTTTATAGCATTGATTGAGAAATTTTACAGGTTCAGACAGCGATGTGCCATCTATTGTTTAAATTTCTGTATACAAAATTTATAAGCAACCTTTCAAACAGGTCACTTATTTCATACTAATGTTTAAAAACTGTCCTTTTTTAGGTGCGTTCGTAATTATATAAATACGTAGCACCTATAGTCGTCGTTCAGTCCGTCTGTCTGTCCGTCTGCCCGTCCGTCTGTCTGTCCGTCCGCATATAACAGAGCAAAAACTACCCGACCGAATGATCTGAAATTTTTAATATATAATTGCTGCAAAATTTTGTCGAGCCATTTCCAATTTTATGAAAATCGGATGTATAGTTTAACTAGGACTTCCCTCAGAGGGATTAGTCTGAGCGATATTACTGAGAACATAGATTTAATAATAACATGTGGAAGCAAAGAAAATGAGATGTTATCTTTAATTGTCCATATACTGCGAAAAATTGAAATGATGAAAATAAACGAATTGTAGAATTACAAAATCTTATATATAAATTCGTATACACTGTTTAAAAAAATGGGAAATCAAACCATTCAAGACAGCCATGCATGGATATAAAATTGAAAGTACGCAATATATTAAAAGTAAAATAGAAAATGAAACACTAATTTACTTATATCGGAATTTTAACTGTATAAAATGATGTCAAGAGCATAATCAGACGCTCCGCACCTATTTGAGTAACTTTAAATGACAAATATATGATGTTTAAAAAGAATGGACTATACTTTATATGGTGTGTGCTCCCCCGGAATAGTTAATATTGTACAATATCTGTTTTCCACGGATGCAATGAGGTTGTCGATAACATTTAAGGAATTCTCTTCTCAAAATCTAATATAGTATCAAAATACCGAATACATCAAAAGTGGCATGCAATGCTTCGTTAGAGTGTGTTTTAGATATGCTCGATCTAATTTAAATGATGAGTGTATACTGGCCACTACATACGCTGTATTGTTTTGTTTTCAAACATATTCTGCACAAGTTGAGCTGTATTTAGCATGTATTAAATAAAAGAAATCGGCAATGATTACAACATAAAGTATGATACAAGTTCTGAATATATCGTCTGCATAACTTTTGAACTGTCAAAGTGTCATTTGAAGTAATTTACAAATCCATACATATTTATTCAGCAAATCACGCAAGCTAACATACGCCAATATGAACCCGATTACAAAATTCCACCAGAATAAGTTAATATATAAAAAATCTACTAATGATAATTGAGAATATGACCTTATGATAAAATGTCTAGAAAAATGAATCGGATAAAAAATTCATATCACATTTAAAACGGCACTTCCCTCTGTTAGTGGCCTTGGCGAGAGAGAGAAAAGCCTAGAGAAAGAACACTTTAACAAGTACTTTCGGGCAACCTACTCACTGTTTCATACAGGTCTTTATTCAATATTTACACAATTTATTTAATGCTAGGTGGGTATCTATCAGTTTTGTTGCATTTAAGTCGCATGTTTTGCGGAGGAAATGCAGCATTATGAAATATTTAAAGTTGCTGTACCTAATAATTACAAATTAATGATCATTGAGATCGCTTTCCGTTAATTTCATCTTTTTAAATTTTAAATTTTTTAGAAACCATTCATAGAGACAATTGTATATTTTAAAACTAACTCGAAGCAAAATTTCAAGATTTTGGGCGCAGCAGTAACAGAGAAATAGAAAATTTTCGAAAGTTTTTTGTTTCTGCACTGTTTTATATAGCGACATTTTTAGAAATTGTTCTATTGCGAGAATTTACGTCATGATAAATACAGCCATGTCAATTTTCATGTTTATATTCCTAACAGTTCCATGTTCTTCGTTACTTAGATCATCTTTAGATCTTTTTCCGCTTTGTTTAGTCTTTCTATTTTTTAGAATTCGTTCTACAACGAGCATTTACATCTTATTAATTACTTCCATGCCAAAGTTCTAGTTTCTAACCCAACTGTATCCCAAAAATTTCAGTATTCCAAATAAATCATAGTTCAGAACCTTTCTAGAAATTTTTACGTTTATCCGTCAAATTGAACCTTTTAGAGAGCGTTCATTACGAGTATTCACATCTTAAAAGTAACTACCGTACCAAATTTAAAGTTTCTAACCCAATCAATATCGCAGAAATCACAATTTTAGAAATTTTTTGCTCCAGCAGCGATGTAGGTTCTTGCACTGACATAAAATAGTCTTTATTTCGGAACAGAGATGGCCACCAACATTTTTTTAAGTTGGCTATGTAGTTTCAGAGATAACACCTCACAAACGTACAAGCATTAATAATATTATATACTTTATAATATTATAACGCTTTATAATATTAGCATTAGATGTACAGATACAAAAGCCATTTATCTGTTGCAAACTAAAGTGCCGGCGTTGCCCAGAATTTGAAGAATGTTTGTTCTGAAAAATCAATTTCAAAATTTAACATACAACACAAAACAAACATTAAAAAAAGCAGTCGAAATGTTGTTGAATGAATCATATGAAAACGCTACATAAAAATGTATAAATGTATATAACAGACGCAAAAGAATACAGCTATAAATGAACTTATCTCAATTTATAATTGGAGCAATAATGTTAAAATACGCCAATATTTCCCTAATCGGGTTTTTATCATGCTTCAATACATTTTTCACACTCATATGACGCTATACTATATCCACCATGCCCTTTATATTTCCAATATGACGTAATATTTTCCTCTTTCACGTGGAAACCTTGAAATAGAAAAGTTATGAAGTTATATTCACTTTCATTTAAATTCGTCAAACCATTTATTTCATTTTCATATTTCACGTGAATATCTTGCAATAGAAAAGTTATGACGTAATATTCACCTTTTTTTTTTTTTTAAATTCGGCAAACTATTTATTTCATTTTCATTTTTCACTTGCATTAGAAAATTAATTGTTGTAGTAATAATTTTATTGTGTTTTTTAATTGTTGGCAACTGCTATAACGAAAAATGTTTAAATTTGATAAGAAATTGCTGTTAAATTGGTGGTTTTTTATTAATTAAAAATTATCTATCAGTTATTTCTATTCCGGATTACTTTAGTTGTCTCGGCCATGTTTTAATACACATGTACGTATCTCTTCACAATTTTGGCTTTCAAATTGTGGATTTTTTATAGAATTACAAACAGACAGATAGACAAGCTTTCATTTTTATCTATCTCTGTATTCTATAAAAAGTAACTAACGCTGTCACAGCCGCCGCCGCCGGTTTTGAATTTTTTGTGACCGGAGATCTTTCTTTCTTCGTTATTATTAAGAAAACTATTGCATACGAATATATGAAAATCGGTGGTATTATAGCGAAATGTTTGATCAACACACTAATGCGTACAGTTTTCAAATCGAAGAATTATTTTAAGAGATATTTAATGCTAAAGTTGGACAAAATCGTTCCATTAAAAAAAATTTATAAGAGCAAAAGCTATACATGGGAATTTAATCATTTTTAGATCATTTTATTCAATAGAAGATCCCGGTCTGCAGATTTCATTATTTTTTTTAATTTGACTCATTTTTTGAGGTTTTATTTCTATTTTAAATTCAAATATTCAGCATTTTGACAGATATTTTTTACATATTTTAGAAAATGGTACTAATTTAAACTGTTGCCAAATGTATAAACAGCGCAAACAATAATGTTTGCTTCAAATAAAAAAAAAAAAATATTTACACGTTACTATTATAAACAGAAAAAACCTTCAAATTGAAATTAAATAATTAGGTATAAAAAGCAGGCACTTATTGGAAATTACGCCATAAAAACTATATTTACATGTGAATTTTAAAAGAGAAAGGATGTTGTAAAATAAATTCATTAACATGCGTTAGAAATCTGAAATAGAACAAATTACGTCACATTACACTTATTATGCAAAATGAACAAAAAATAGTATTGCAAAACAGATTAAATTTAAAAATTGCGCGAGACAAAATATTAGAGGTTAAATATTAGATTTTTTCAAAATTTTATTATTTGTCGTTTGATGTGAGGTGTGCAGCTATAAGTATGCAAATTTTTGTTTCCGACATAATTAGGGGCTGAGTTAGAAAAATTCCTTTAAATACACAAGTTAGAGCTCAGATGGTTAAATATTAGACTTTTTCAAAATTTTATTATTTATCGTATTATCGCAAGTGCTCAGCTATAAGTATGCAAACTTTCATGTCTCCAACTTAATTAGGGGCTGAGTTAGAAAAATTGCTTAAAATACACAAGTTAGAGCCCAGAGGGTTAAATAATAGACTTTTTCAAAATTTTATTATTTATCGTTTGATGTGAGGTGTTCAGCTATAAGTATGCAAAATGGCAAAATGTCATATCTCAAACTTAATTAGTGGCTGAGTTAGAAAAATTGCTTAAAATACACAAGTTAGAGCCCAGAGGGTTAAATAATAGACTTTTTCGAAATTTTATTATTTATCGATGGATGTGAGGTGTTCAGCTATAAGTATGCAAAATGGCAAAATGTCATGTCTCCAACTTAATTAGGGTCTGAGTTAGAAAAATTGCTTAAAATACACAAGTTAGAGCCCAGAGGGTTAAATAATAGACTTTTTCAAAATTTTATTATTTATTGTTTGATGTGAGGTGTTCAGCTATAAGTATGCAAAATGGCAAAATGTCATGTCTCCAACTTAATTAGGGGCTGAGTTAGAAAAATTGCTTAAAATACACAAGTTAGAGCCTAGAGGGTTAAATATTAGACCTTTTTCAAAATTTTATTATTTGTCGTTTGATGTGAGGTGTTCAGCTATAAGTATGCAAAATTTCATGTCTCCAACTTAATTAGGGGCTGAGGTAGAAAAATTGCTTAAAATACAGAAGTTAGAGATTGGAGGGTTAAACATGACTTTCTCAAAATTTATGCTTTATCGTGTTATCACAAGTGTTCAGCTATAATTATGCAAACTTTCAATTCTCCAACTTAGTTAGGGGATGAGTTAGAAAAATTGCTTAAAATACATAAGTTAGAGCCCAGAGGGTTAAATATCAGACATTTTTCAAAATTTTATTATTTGTCGTTTGATGTGAGGATTTCAGCTATAAGTATGCGAAATTTCATGTCTCCAACTTAATTAGGGGCTGAGTTAGAAAAATTGTTTAAAATACATAAGTTAGAGCCCAGAGGGTTAAATATTAGACTTTTTCAAAATTTTATTATTTGTCGTTTGATGTGAGGTGTTCAGCTATAAGTATGCAAAATGTCAAAATGTCATGTCTCCAACTTAATTAGGGGCTGAGTTAGAAAAATTGCTTAAAATACAGAAGTTAGAGACCGGAGGGTTAAATATGACTTTTTCAAAATTTTATGATTTATCGTATTATCGCAAGTGCTCAGCTATAAGTATGCAAACTTTCATGTCTCCAACTTAATTAAGGGCTGAGTTAGAAAAATTGCTTTAAATACACAAGTTAGAGCCCAAAGGGTTAAATATTAAGCCTTTTTCAAAATTTTATTATTTGTCGTTTGATGTGAGATGTTCAGCTATAAGTATGCAAAATTTCATGTCTCCAACTTAATTAAATTAGGGGCTGAGTTAGAAAAATTGCTTAAAATACACAAGTTAGAGCCCAGAGGGTTAAATATTAGACTTTTTCAAAAAAAATTTATTTGCCGTTTGATGTGTGGTGTTCAGCTATAAGTATGCAAATTTTCAAGTCTCCGACATATATAGTTTCTGAGAACGGGATCTTTGACAGACGGACAAACAGACAGACAAAGGTGTGAGACAGGTAGGGTTTCGTTAGATGAACGAAACTCTAAAAACATGCTGTGGATGACTGTAACAACATCCTAAAATTACATTACCATCAGCGATCTACCAATCCTGAATTTAGTTTATATTCGTTTCATATATTCTTATTCTTTTGTGCGGCCCTGTAAAATAATTATCAATATTATATACAGTAAAACCTCTGAATAGCGGACACCGCGAGAATGCAGAATTTGTCCTCTATTTAGAGGTGACCGCTACTGAGAGTAAAACATGTACAGTTATTTAAGAGTCGGTAATCGAAAATATGTCCGCTAAATAGAGGTATCCGCTAATCGTGTGTGTCCGCTATGGAGGTTTTACCAGTAAAACTTCTGAATAGCGAACACCTCGGGAGGGCAGAATTTGTCCTCTATTTGGAGGTGTCCGCTACTGAGAGTAAAAAATGTGCAGTTATTTAAGGGTTGGTAATCGAAAAAATGCCCGCTAAATAGAGGTGTCCACTAATCGGGTGTGTCCGTTATGGAAGTTTTACAGCATAATAATATCATCCTTTACAAGAAAATTGCATGCTGTATGATAGACAGACAGACATCCAGAGAAAGATAACCTCCCGGATCAATAAACACTCATGTCTTTTGTTTTAATCATCCACAATTGTATGTCATACAACATGCCAGATTTTATACAACAGGCTAAAAACGGTCACCGTGGTACGGAGTACTGTATTATTATTTGTTTGCCCACCAAAACTGGTTGCCACGGGTTGTTGCAAGGTTTGTGATCATGTGGTTGAAACTGATCTATTCAATATTACTGCGTGCGTATTTTTTTTTATTTGCTCCATGTGTTCAAACCAGTTGTCTACGAAAACATCAACCGGTGAAAGTGACGCACACCAAATTTCTGTGACGAATGCAGATAAACTGTGCTTTTTTAAGAGTTTTTTCTATATAATTTTTAAACGGTTTGGAACTTATTTTTCATAGTAGGTGCATTCAGTAGGCGACCCTCATAGGTACCTTCTGGTGCAATCAGAAACGAAATCCGACAAATATTTTTTGAGTTATGCTTGACGAAAGGTTTTTATTAGGCTTTTTTTTTAGTAGGACATGGCGTTAATATCCATCGTAGTAGTAAAGTGTCCGGACAGTAATATTTCGCTGAGTATTAGCCTTCGCTTCGCTCAGACAATTACAGGGACAGTCAAAAGTTTTTCTTTACATTACGGCCAATGGGAAAAATTATTGCAAGTGAATTTTAATGATGTTACAGACATCCGAATGGTCTGAAATTTTTAATATATAATTGCTGCAAAATTTTGTCGAGCCATTTCCAATTTTATGAAAATCGGATGTATAGTTTAATTACAGGGACACCCAAAAGTTTTCCGTTACATTACGGCCAATGGGAAAAAATTATAGCAAATGCATTTTAATGATTTTACAGCCTTCCGAATGGTCTGAAATTTTTAATATATAATTGCTGCAAAATTTTGTTGAGCCATTTCCAATTTTATGAAAATCGGATGTATAGTTTAATTACAGGGACACCCAAAAGTTTTCCGTTACATTATGGCCAATGGGAAAAAAATTATTGCAAATGCATTTTAATGATTTTACAGCCTTCCGAATGGTCTGAAATTTTAAATATATAATTGCTGCAAAATTTTGTCGAGCCATTTCAAATTTTATGAAAATCGAATGTATAGTTTAATTACAGGGACAGTCAAAAGTTTTCCGTTACATTACGGGGAATGGGGAAAAAATTATTGTAAGTGCATTTTAATGATGTTACAGACTATGCACTTATGAAGCGCAAAAAAATATACATTCAGTACAATATGGGGTGCAAAAAATAATTCTAAAACTAGTTATAGTACGAACGCACCTCATTTGCCACGTTTGACGAGCAATTTCCAACTTGTTTATTTTAATTTGGGTTACTTTAGTTTTTTTATGGAATTTGGATAATGAAATGACAATAGTTTTTCAGTATTGAATGCGGGGTGGACGTGTGTTCAGAAACCTGCAAATTTTAAAAGTGGGGGTGGAGTTAGTTTTTTATCTGTCCTCCCACTGAAGAAGAACAGACTGTTTTTGTTTTTTTAAGTATATTATATTTAAAAATTTTTGCAGATATACACCTTCCATTTGGAGTTATGGTGTTTTGGCATTTTGAAATGGTGAAGTATGTTTCATTGCATTTGATATGTGCTGCTATAGCGTCATTCATGCGGTAATTTTTCATTAATTTTGTAATTATAATATACTAGCAAACCCCGCGGCTTTGCTCGCGTAATATTTGAAATATGCCAAGTGATTTTTATATGTCTAATTTTTATTAAAAGGTACTAACTAAATTTTTATTTTATTAAAAGGTAATATTTTATTTTATTAAAAGGTACTTATTACTTTTAGGAATAATTCAAAAATTACTATTTAAAACACAGTTTGACTAAACATCATTATTACACTGCATTAGGCAGAAATCAGACTTAAATTAATAAAACGAAATAAAACTAAAAAAAAAAAAATGATAACTTCGAAAATATTTTGAAACATTTATGCTCAATTAATACGGTCATTTCAGTATTCATTTGAAGTTTTGAATTTTTTAGAAACCATCTTCTTACATCTTAAAATTAACTATCATGTCAAATTCTAAAATCTACCACCTCTCTCAACATAAAGGGCTATGTTGAAATAGGAACCATTACCATTAATTTGCCAACATTAATTTTAAAATCGGTTTGTTATTTCCTAATATTCCACAGAAACGTAATTTAGAAAGCTTTTAAAGGCCTTTTTTAGAACATTTGTTGTTCCTGTGAACCCCAGATGGTAGAACCATCGGCATAAAATATAGCCTGTGTAGAATCAGAGACTGTTACCATTGATTCGCAACTATTACTTTTATAATCGGCTTATATTCCCTGAAATTGCATAGAAATCGTAATTTAGGACTGTTTTAGAATGCTTTTCGCACCTCCCCTTCGCTTCACTCATTTTTAATTCGAATTTATTTTCGGCAGTCCTTTGAAGGCATTTATATTTTATAAGTAACTACCATGCCATATTTAAAGTTTCTAGCCTTTCCGGTATCACAGAAATCGCAACTTAGAAAGTTTTTTGCTCCTGCAACCCTTTGGTGATAGTGTCACTGACATAAAATATAGCTTATGTTTGAGCAGGTTCCATCACCAACAATTTGTCACAATTATTTTTTAAATCGGTTTGGTATTTGGTAAGATTGCATAAAAATTGTAATTTAGAAGGCTTTTCGCTCACTTTATCTTTTTAAATTTGGAATTTACTTTCGACTGTACGTAGAAAGCAGTTGCATCTTGTAAGTAAATACCATGCCATACTTCAAAGTGTTAGACCCCTCAGTTGTGCAAAAAACGCAAATTAGAATAGGTTTTGCTGTTGCAACCCTCAGATGGTAGTGACAGCAACATAAAATATAACCTATGTTATAGCAGGGATTGTCATCATTGATTTGCAACCATTACTTTTGAAATAGCATTGGTATTTCCTGAGATTGAGTAGAAATCGCAATTTAGAACGTTTTTAGAACGCTTTTCGCGCATTTTCACACCTTTTAAATTTCGAATTGTTTATGAACTGTTCTTAGAAATACTGTATATCTAATAAGTAGCTAATATTTCAAATTTAATATTTCTAGGCCCTTCGGTAACGCAAAAATTGGATTTTTAGAACGTTTTTTTTGCTCCTGCACCACCTTTGGGGTAGTGGCACCGACATAAAACATAGCCTATGTTGGAGCAAGGGTTGTCACCGTCATTTTGACACCGTTATTTTGACACCATTATTTTTTAAATCGGTTTGGTATTTCCTGAGATTGTGTAGAAATCACCATTTAGAACGTTTTTTAGAACGATTTTCGCGCATTTTCACCCCTTTCAAATTTCGAATTGCTTAAGAACTGTCCTTAGAAATCCTTTATATCTAATAAGTAGCTAATATTTCAAATTTCATATTTCTAGGCCCTTCAGTAACACACAAATCGCATTTTTAGAACGTTTTTTGCTCCTACACCCCTTTGGGGTAGTGGTACCAACATAAAACATAGCCTATCTTGGAGCAAGCGTTGTCACCATCATTTTGACACCAATACTTTTTAAATCGGTTTGGTATTTCCTGAGTTTGTGTAGAAACTACCATTTAGAACGTTTTTTAGAACACTTTTTGTGCATTTTCAACCCTTTTAAATTTCGAATTGTTTAAGAACTGTTCTTAGACATCATTTATATCTGATAAGTAACTAATATTCAAATTTTCATATTTCTAAGCCCTTCAGTAACGCTAAAATCGCATTTTTAGAACGTTTTTTGCTCCTACACCCCCTTTGGGGTAGTGGCACCGACATAAAACATAGCCTATCTTGGAGCAAGTGTTGCCACCATCATTTTGACACCAATATTTTTTAAATCGGTTTGGTATTTCCTGAGATTGTGTAGAAACTGCCATTTAGAACGTTTTTTAGAACACTTTTTGTGCATTTTCATCCCTTTTAAATTTCGAATTGTTTAAGAACTGTTCTTAGACATCATTTATATCTGATAAGTAACTAATATTCAAATTTTCATATTTCTAAGCCCTTCAGTAACGCTAAAATCGCATTTTTAGAACGTTTTTTGCTCCTACACCCCCTTTGGGGTAGTGGCACCGACATAAAACATAGCCTATCTTGGAGCAAGTGTTGCCACCATCATTTTGACACCAATATTTTTTAAATCGGTTTGGTATTTCCTGAGATTGTGTAGAAACTACCATTTAGAACGTTTTTTAGAACACTTTTTGTGCATTTTCATCCCTTTTAAATTTCGAATTGTTTAAGAACTGTTCTTAGACATCATTTATATCTGATAAGTAACTAATATTCAAAATTTCATATTTCTAAGCCCTTCAGTAACGCTAAAATCGCATTTTTAGAACGTTTTTTGCTCCTACACCCCTTTGGGGTAGTGGTACCAACATAAAACATAGCCTATCTTGGAGCAAGTGTTGCCACCATCATTTTGACACCAATATTTTTTAAATCGGTTTGGTATTTCCTGAGATTGTGTAGAAACTACCATTTAGAACGTTTTTTAGAACACTTTTTGTGCATTTTCAACCCTTTTAAATTTCGAATTGTTTAAGAACTGTTCTTAGACATCATTTATATCTGATAAGTAACTAATATTCAAATTTTCATATTTCTAAGCCCTTCAGTAACGCTAAAATCGCATTTTTAGAACGTTTTTTGCTCCTACACCCCCTTTGGGGTAGTGGCACCGACATAAAACATAGCCTATCTTGGAGCAAGTGTTGCCACCATCATTTTGACACCAATATTTTTTAAATCGGTTTGGTATTTCCTGAGATTGTGTAGAAACTACCATTTAGAACGTTTTTTAGAACACTTTTTGTGCATTTTCATCCCTTTTAAATTTCGAATTGTTTAAGAACTGTTCTTAGACATCATTTATATCTGATAAGTAACTAATATTCAAAATTTCATATTTCTAAGCCCTTCCGTAACGCTAAAATCGCATTTTTAGAACGTTTTTTGCTCCTACACCCCGTTTGGGGTAGTGGCACCGACATAAGATATAGCCTATGTTCTAAGTTGGACTAACACCATCATTTTGATACCATTACTTTTGGAATCGGTTCGGTAGTTCCAGAGCTTACCTCCGACAAATAAACAATTTTTTCCTCTTTATAATAGGAGTATAGATATATGTATAGATTCTTAGAAAAAAAAAAAAAAAGTAATTTACGCTGTCACCGACGACGGCGGTTTTGAAATTTTTGTGACCGGAGTTCTTTCTTCGTTAATATTAAGAAAAATATTGCATTAAAAATATGAAAATCGGCGGTGTTATAGAGAAATGTTTGATAAACACGCTGATGCAGACAGTTTTCAAATTGAGAATTATTTGAAGAGATATTTAATGCTAAAGTTGGATAAAGTGGTTCTATTAAAAAAGTTTTATAGGAGCAAAAACTATACTTCGGAATTTAATTATTTTTAGATTATTCTATACGTTATAATTTGGCGGTGTGCAGAGTGCATTTATTTTTTTAATTTGACTCATTTTTTGAGCTTTTATTTCTATTTTAATTTAAAATTTTCAGCATTTAGAGAGATATTTTTTACTTATTTTTTGAAAATTGTACTAATTTAACCTGTTGCCAACTGTATAAACAGCGCAAACAATAATGTTTTCTTCAAATTAAAAATTTATTTACGCGTGACTATTATAAACAGAAAAAAAACTTTCAAATTAGAATGAAATAATTAGATATATAAAGGAGGAACTTATTGAAAATTACTTCATAAAAACTATATTTACACGTGAATTTTAACAGAGAAAGGATATTGCAAAATAATAAATCCATTAACATGCGTTAGAAGTCTTAAATAGAAGAAATTACGTCACATTTATGTCACATTACACTTATTACGTAAGATGAACAAAAAATAATATTGCAAAACAGATTAAATTTAAAAATTGCGCGAGACATTTATTCGATACTTCGAGATGAACTTTTCAACTATTTTTGTTGGGACAGCGCAATTAATATTTCATTTCTAACAAAAGTATTTTCCTGTGAATATTAAAAAGAGAAATAAAAGTTTGGTGAAAATTGCTCGAGATTAAAAACGATACATTTAAAATGTCTTTCACTTATTTATTTATTTATTGAACAGCAAACATACGACTTGTCTGCTTGACATGAGAGCCCACTTATAATGTCTTATTTAAAAGAACTTCCTTTTCGCTTTGTTAAAAAAATACCTTGAGACAAAGACTTTGCTTACTTAATTCATTTTATATTAGCCTTTTTTGAAATGTTTAACTTGTTTTAATTAATCAAAGAGGAAAACAGCCATAGTATCTTTTAAGAGTAGCTGATTTTTCCTTAAAATTATCCCAGTCAAAGAGAAATGAATAGAAACCCGTTTATAGGGAGATCGCCACTGTTTTTTAAATTATAATTCAATCTGTCAAAATCTTTTTAAAGCCGATCAAATTAGCGTGCTTTTAGAAACTGCGGTGTCTGAACGGGGGTTGGCGAGCGTAGCTCGTAGAAGGCCGTGCCCCCTAGAATATATATATATATATATATATATATTCAAAACCGCAAACAAATATCAAACTTCATCACTCACCATATTTAAACTGAAACTCTACATCAAAAATATTAAAACAACCAACATAAATATTAATACTTAAAACCAAACTTTAAAACCAAACTAAGGAAAATATTTATAACAGCAAAACAGAACAGAACAAAAGGCGAGCGGCATGGCTAACGACATGCTCTACAGGGTTAAGTCAGACTTTACGCATGTTGCGTCCCCCTTCACTCACCGAGACCAAAAATGAAAAATGAAAAACCATGAAAAACTAAACAGATCTACCAAATCCAACAAAATATCTCATTAGATCAATCAACGCATCAAAACCACCATTCTCATCCACCACTGAATTCAGTTCAGTTCCGTAACTGCTACTCTTAATAAATTCACTAGTTATTCTCCTGATGAAATTGCGAGCATAACCCTGTTTGAATCCTTGACGACACCAATCCAAAATGTCATAATCATATCCTTAACTCTAGTACTCAGTCTTTCGATTCGTATTAAGCCGTTTCTTAAAACATTTCTTTTAACCGATACATGAACATTGGAATCAAAATATATCATCTTTAAGGTATTAAAATCATAATCATTTCGCTCGTCAAATAGCTTAGATATCAAATTTTCACTTTCTATGTTTAAGTTCACATCTAGAAAATTAACATTTTTACAATTCTGCGAGGAGGCTTCCAGACTCAGAGACGTAGGATAATATGTAAAATCATTTTTCTCAATATCATTATTTAACTTGACTATCAAAACATCATCTATATATCTGTAGGCTAATGTACTACTGTTTAAATTATTATTTCTTTCATATACATGTAAATAGATATCTGCCAAAATGGAACTGCAACTCCCCTCCATTGGAATACCCCGAATCTGTTTAAATATTGTATTTCCTTCGTACAGGTAGTTTTCTTGTACTACCAACTGAAATAAATTCATGAAAAATTCACTATTAACATCCAAAGTACTATTTGTATTATAAAAACCTACTATTTTTTCTTTTAAATCAGTCAATTCAATTGTGTTATACAGGTCTGTAAAATCATAAGCGTATAAACTAGTGATATTTTTTAATTTATTCAGATTATCTAATAGTGTATAGCTATTTTTAATAATAAAAGAAGTCTCTCCCCAATCACTCCGTCAAACACTCCTTTCAATACCCCCAGCAAAGTCTTGCTAGCAACACCAATATATGATCCAAAAGCACAAGTCACATTTCTGAATTTGATAGGGGTTTTATGGAATTTAGGCACTAATATAAGATAAGGGAATCTTTGACTCATTTGTTTCAGCTTACCTTTTTTTGTAGAAGGCTTTAATCCTATTTTCTATTACTGCAGCTTTCGAATTTAAAGGTAAATAGTTATTTTTATTATTGTAGCAATCACTCAAAAGTTTACCATAAAGTACCTTACATATCAGAGTGTAACTTGTATTTACATTACCCACGTAGGTGATTATAAAATTTTCCCGAATTTCTTTAATTGAATATGTAAGTTTGTTGTATTTCTCCCAATTAACCCCTTCAAGATCTCTAGAAAATTCTCGTTTAAAATATCTTAATATATAGTACTTCCACTCGTCAAAAACACTGGAAGGCAAATTATATCTATACATTCCTTTATTTATAAATATATCTATGTTAATTGTAAAAGGTTTAATTGCAACACTTTTAGTTACAGTACCTTTCACACGATATTTTGTACCGTACTCCGTTATACTCCTCAACTCCCCATCCTTTACTATCTTTAGATTTCCAGCATTAACGTGTCCATGATACTTGTCTATATAATTAACAAATTCAGGATCATTGCAATGGCAGATACTCCATGTCATAGTTCTTAAAATCTTTAGCAAAAGCATTATAATTAAAAATAGTTCTTTCCAAAGGCTTATCATATTTAAAAGCCTTAACTATTTTTAGTTTTTCGACAGGTAGTAATTCATTGTATTTGTTCAACATTTTATTGTAATTTACTCCCCCATGGCTTTCACCTAAATAATCCATTATAAAATAGATTTCATTTACTGCACTTATTTGGCCATAATCAATGTTACAATACATTTGTAATTTTTGTGTCTTGATTCTATACCTCAATAAATCCAAACCCAAGTCAACATTCCCATTTTCTACCCTAGACTGTAAAGTTCTTAGAGTTACGTGAATTAATTTCTTTTTAATGTTGAAAATCAAGCCTTTAATCGCATTAACTTTTCGCTCACCTTTAAAATTAATTATTGCATTTACTATGTCGGTACAAGTATCTAATTTTTTTTAAAGATTCAACTTAGTACAGTTATTACTATTTCTAGTCAACACATTTCCAATGTCATGATTAATTTTGTCGTAAATTGTATCATCTAAATTTTTAGTTTTAAAGTTCTTAATTATATTGCTATGGTTAAACATAACATTAAGTCCATATGGATATACCGTACCAAACTTTATCATCATATCCTTTTCACGAATCTTTCTTTCCATTTTATTAGGTATAATACACAATATAGAAATCCTTATGTTATCTATGCCATGTTCTGAAAAATTTGAAATTTTTATTTCTTGATCCTCTTTTTAATAATTAAGATTTCTAACGTCTGATTTGTGATTGTTGAATCTCTTATTTAAAGGAGTAGAAGTCTCTCCTATATACATTTGATTGCACACGTTATATTTTAAACAATACACACATTTATATACCTTACAAAATTTTAAAGATTTTTCTTCAATCCCTTTGTCACCATTATCTATATCGGCACAAATGCATACTCTACATCTTTTGTCACTGCATTTTATAAAGTTTATTCCATTAATATCTTGTCCATATTTTATACTTCTATTATAAAACCATCTTGTTTTATACCTTTTTACTATATCGATACAATCTGTGTTTTTCTTATATTTATTCAATAAATTTGTATTATAAACATATCTTGTCCTATATCTTACAACCTCTGTATCTCTATAAACACCCTTTTCGTCATGTAACTTATAAAACGATTCACAATTTTTCTTCATTACTATACTATCATTTATATAACTCCGCATGCTATAAAAGTTGCATACATGACCTTTCCCCCTCTTCTCACTAATCTCACCATAATCACGACCATAATCTTTACTCTCCAATACATCCACTTTTTTAAATACATTTGGTCCATGGTAACTTTTTGACGATCCGCTCCCCACCATGGTTTCAGGATACGAAATTTATAACAATTCCGTATCTTGCCGGTACCTTTTACAATATATTTTTGTCTATTTATATTAAATGTTTAATTATTCAATGTATATGCAATATAAGCAATTCAAAATATTTTAAAAGTGTACTAAAAAAGTGCACAACTGTAACAAAGTAAAATAAAGTTAAATAAACGTATAACAATATAACATAAACCCGTTTAGAACTAATAAAACTCCTAAAATAAACATATATATATATATATATATAAATTTCAATGTATTTGAAATACTGTAATATCATTAAAATACACCACAGACGATTCTACCCAACAAACCGTAATGCAGCGGAATTTTTTGAGTAGCCCTGCACATGAACGGTAAATGATACACACCTCATTTTCATTACCGAACATGCCAAAGTAAACGAAAATAACATATATCAATTTCATGATAATCTGACGATATTTATGTGAGTTAGAGCACGGATAGAAGACAGACTGCAGCCGGCAGACTACAGTACAGATAGACAAACCGAAGTCAAAAACACTTTTCAACTATGTTGTAAACTGTTGAAACTGCAATATTCTGAGAACACGGAGATCGAAATAAATGAACTTTGTTCATATGCAACCTTAAATCGATGAAAATACCATGAAAACTGAATACAAAATTAAAAACAGTTAAAAACTAGTATGTTGTGGCCATCACAAAACTTTCTTCTATATAAATCACGTCAATTAAATCATTTAAATAGTACAAGAAATAACATGAATTTAGCACCAATTCATATCAAAGTATATCTGAATTTGAAGTTTTATGAAAATTCGTGCATTAGTTTTTGAGATAGAGCTACAGCGGGAATTCTGAAAAATGTAGCATAGCAGCGCCACCTGTTGAGCGATTTACACTAAAAATAAACAGCACTAAATGATATCAAGGTATACCTGAATCTGAAGTTTGTTGAAAATCTAAGCGTTAGTTCTTGAGATAAAGCTATTGCGGAAATCGCAAAAAATACAGCATAGCAGCGCCACCTGTTGAGCGATTTACACCAAAAATTAAACAGCACTAATTTACACGTCAATTCATGTCAAGGACTAACTAAATCTGAAGTTTGATGAAAATCCGTGCAATAGTTCTTGAGATACAGCTCTTGCGAAAATCGGGAAAATGCAGCAGAGCAGCGCCACCTGTTGGGCGATTTACACCAAAATTAAACAGCACTAATTTATATCAGGGAGTAACTGAATCTGAAGTTTGATGGAAATTTGTGCATTTTTTCTTGAGTTAGAGTTATTGCGTAATCATGAATAATGCAGCATAGCAGCGCCACCTGTTGGGCGATTTTCACAAAAAAGTAATCAGCACCATACTATATCCTGGACTAGCTGAATCTGAAGTTTTATGAAAATCCGTGGAGTAGTTCTTGAGATATTGCTATTGCAGAAATCGTGAAAAATGCCGCATAGCAGCGCCACCTGTTGGGCGATTTTCACCAAAAACTAATCAGGTCTAGTTTATATCAAGGTATAACTAAATAATAAGTTTTGTGAAATTCTGTGCATTAGTTCTTGAGATAGAGCGCCCACAAAAGTTTTGTCACATACAGACTCACAGACAGAGTGACAGAGTGACAGAGTGACGGAGTGACAGACAGACTCACAGACAGACATTTTCTAAAAATCATCAAATCGTGTTCTGGGCATTCTAAAGCGTGTAAATCCTTCGAAAACCGGGAGTCGAAAATTTTCACGAATCCAATACTTTCTTCTTGTAAAGATAGAAGAAAGTAATAAGCATTCGATGTTTATTTTAAAATTCACGACTAATTTTATGACTGCCATTGATGTTGTTACTAAAATTTTTCTTTACGTTAATTTGTTGCGAATCCCGATTTTGTTAAAATAACAGGTTTGACTAACGTTTGATACAAAGTGCTACCTAATGAAATTATTTATATATATGCTCTATTTCTTTTTTAAAATGTGGCAACAGTAAAAAAAAACTATTATTGGGGATTTTACAATTATTTTCTCTTCTAAAAAAAAATTCTTTCTAAAAAAATATTGCATTTTTTTTTTTTTTTTTTTTTTTTTTTTTTTTTTTTTTTTTTGTACTTTTTAGTAGTTGAAATGATAATAATTTAATTACAGTAGTTTCACAGACAATTGGAATATTTTAGACGGAGTGCTATTGCGCATAAATATCTCCTCTCTTATACAATTGTAACGGATATGAAAATTTGGCAATTGTTCTCCTGCGCAACGCAAAAAAAATTGTCTCAAAATCAATCTATAAATTTATAAATTTATAATTAACAACAAAAAATTTTTATATTTTGTTTTGTCATCGGAAACACACATGTGTACTTATTTTTTTTTATATATATATAATTCTAGCATATCTGGAGACTGAAAAATTAATTAACCCTTAAATGCCGGGTGTTGCTTTTCAGCAACATACCCAATTTAGGCTCTAAAATACTATTAGAATAATATTGAAGCTATAATGCCTAATATTGCCAATAAAATACACTCTGAAAATATTAAATCGATTTTCAACATGTAGATGGCAACACTGTGCTGTTTATGAATAAAGGTAGATTTATTTTTTCAATTGTTGCTACTTGTTCTTTTTGTTTTGTTTGTAAGCTTGCGAAATACCCTATTTTGGTCTGCAGTGAGCAAGTAAAATTTATTTCTTATTATAGTTCCTAAAATTCTTGTGTGTTTAATGTTATAGAATTTTATCAAGGAAAATTATTTTTTCAATTAAAGACCAGTGTTGCCAATTAGTAACAAACTGTTTTTTAGCCGTAAACAATACTTAAAACAAAATATGATTTTTTTAAAGTATTTTTCCCATGATTTATTTAAAAAATGAAAGCCGAAAAACATTATTACAATGATTTTTGAAAAATCAGGCATTTAAGGGTTAAATGTGCGGATGCATGTTTCTTTCGTAGGGGAGTGGGGGGGGGGGAGAGGCGTGTAACATAAAAATGTCTAATTTCTCTGACAATATCAGAAAAATGAGGAAAAAACAACCTTATGGCGTAGTGTATAGACAAATTCCATTTCGTTTGACATTATGTTTAAAGGATAACTTATATTTTCAATCTTAAAAACTAAATCGGCAAAGATTAGATGAATGAAAATGGCATCAGTTTTTAAAAGCTTCAGTCGCGTCAGTCATGAAGTTTTGTTTGAAAACAGTCAGAACAGACTCAAAAAAATGTTTACTATGTTATATTTCCAGTAGAAGCTGTGATTCACCGATTCCACACATTCAATGTGTCCACCGATTCTGGAGTATTAAAAGACTTTGCTATAACGTATAGCTATAAAAACAGGAAAGGAAATAGAAAATAAAGCATAACAGCGCTTTATATAGAATCCGGTTGATGTCACATTGAAAGTATTTAATTGAAAGTGACTTTAATCTAGCAGTTTTTGGTTATCTTTCTTAGAATTATTTTCTTGAGATTGAAATGTCTGTTTTATATTAGATATTTAAATTCCAAATTCATTTAAATGAAGATACTACGTTAGTTTAACGCATCAATAGTGAACGTTTTCCTTTTTAAATATGAAAAATTCGATTTTTTGTTTGTTCAAATAACGTCAATTTCGGATGGTGCAATAAAGCAATAAAAGCAAAGTCCATGTGTTGTCATTTTTCTTGGTTTTTGCTTTACATCTTTTTTAGTTTGTGATAAAACAAATGAAATGACTGCATTTGAAAAAAAAAAAAAAAATCACTATTACTATAATGTGAAATGATTAGGAGTTGTTGAAACAAGTGTTGATGTGTGGTCTGAACTTTTTTTGAAGTTGACTGTGTATTTAAACATATTCTTAAACGTAAGCCTATAAAGTTGTCAAACGAAATACACGGGAATACACCCAATAACTTTAGCAATTTTTGTAAGCATATAATATTTGCGTACGAAATGTGTTAAGGCGTTGCATCTAATATGTTATATGTTATATAACTAAGCTTAATATTAAAAATCACTTATTGGATAAATCTAGTAATGGTTATACTATTTTAATTTCTCATAATAATGCATGTAATAAAACACATGGTATTTATCATGAATAAACATACTTAAAATTTGAAGTTTAACAGCTACGTATTTAAAAGATTTGTTTTATGTATCTTCTTTTAGCAGAGTAAACGTGACACTTGCATGTACATATGAGACTTTTTTATATATAGTATTGGGAAAATGTTGTTTAACACTTAGTAGTGCCTTTTAAAAGAAATACTTACAATTGAAATTACTGAAAAAACATAATGTTTTTATGTTACTTCTGTATGGAAGTAATAGACTTTTTCTATTATAGCACTTTTTTAAAGGGACTTACAATTGCTTTTTAATCGAAAAAAGAATTCCTATTTCACTTCCGTTTTTCATAATGCATATTGAAAGCAACATAGAATAGTTTATAATCAATGTAATTTTTAAACTCCTTTCCATAATAAAACATATTAATAAAAAATGAACGTAAATCGAAGTATCTATCTCATTGAATTATTTTAAGTAGTTAATGGTGGTTATCTTAGAAGTCACCTTCCTAAATGATTTATTACTTGGTGCACGTTAAAGTAATAACTTTAGCAATTTGAGTAAGCATATAAGATATGCGTATGAAATGAGCTAAGTCGCAGCTTCTAATTTCACGTGCATATTATATTACTAAGCTTAATGTGAACTATCAGTTATTGGATAAATCTTGTAATGGTTATACCATTTGAATTCCTCATATTAATGCATGTAATAAAACATATGGTATTTGTCACGAATATGCATACTCGAATGATACAGTTACGTATTTAAAAGATTTGTTTTATATGTTTGTTTTAGAAGCGTATCCGTGACTATTACATATAGATTTCAGATTTGTTTTATACAGGGCTTCCATTCCCAGCGATGTGCAATGGCTAATTTTTAAAACGTAAGTCATAGTCATGTAGCAGCAATTACAAAAATGTTTTAAGTGAGGTAAAAAAGTATTTTAAAAGTCGTTTTAGTCAATAAAAACATTTCTAAAAAAGTCACGAAATTAATGGTTTTACATGGACCACCTGTCCTATTAGTGATATTTATTAAAAACTTTATATTACACTAACAAATATGACAAAAAATCCACATTCTCTAACATTAAAATCGGCCGAGTCATGAAACTTTGGGCTTGTTCAGCGACGCATATCAGTCGTTCCAGTCGCAGGGAGATAACCCTCATGGAGTAGGTCTTAAAGAAGTAAGGGATTTTGAAATATTTTAATTATTTCATAAATTGATAGTTCAAAACAGGTGAAATCAATAACTAAATCTTCTTACCTTTTCAAACAATGTCCTTCGTAGTAGGAATACATGTCTATATGCACTCAGACAAAATCCAAAATATTCATGAAAAGTATCACGTGATCTGATATAAATCCGACCAGCAGCAAATTTTACGCCCGGTCTTCGGTCACTTGACCTACAAAAAATCTGTGTTATGATCACGTACTTGGTCTTTTTTTGTTTATGTTTTCACTTGCTTTGGTAGGTTGACTGATTCACTTGAACAGCTCGACAAAAAAACAAAAACAAAGTACACTATAGAAAAAAAAACAGTGGTGGGATTCAAATAACTTAACAAGCAGTTCTCTCCCTAATGACCTTTTCTCAAGTGTAAATAAGTTTCAAGAAAATAATGTGCCACACATAGATTAAAAAAATAATTTCCAAGGTTATAAAATAATGATTAAAAAAGTTTTATCTTTAAATACAGTGAAAAAGAAAAAAATGTGCTTTAACATGCAGTTTACTGCCAACAGGACATAATTTATTTAGCAAATATTCAACAATTACAAAGCACTCACCAAAATTTTTATCAGAAAATGCATCAAAATGAAAGTTATAATTGAATAAAAACACTATTTTTCAAGCAAAGGAAGAGACTAGGCTGTCACCAAGCTCTGTACTAGGCTGCCATAGATTGGACAAAAACTTTGGAACTGAACACTCGTTCTGTACATATGTTGCTATTCTCTTTTTAAAAACACTCTGTAGAACACTGCCTTATTTATCTAATAAAAATGTTGGGTAATACCACAGACTTGTCATATAATCTCTTATTATCTTTACTCTGAGGATAATACAAAGCTGTTGAGTATTTAGCTCCTAAGTTCACCGTAACTGTATGTTTAAAATAAATCTCACTCCATATGCCTCACTCTCCTTCGCGCCCGGGCGAAGTGGTCGTGGTTGCTGAACAAGCTCCTCGATCTCTTGACTTATACCAATTTTCTGCATCGGAAACCACATGAATTGGGCCATGCTTCAAAGCATCGTTCTAAAACTGCCCAAACTATTGGAAGAATTTATTTCGAGTGTACATTTCTCAGGGCTGCCACAGGCGATTATTGTTTTATTCTATTCGCACCACTATTTAAAAAATAATAATTTCGTAGTATATTTCAATTGCAAATGTTGTCAAATTGTATCTCAAAGATTTTTATTTTGGTAAAGTGGTGCGAGGTCAATTAAAAAATAGCAGCCATGATTTCTGCATTGCAGCCGTATGGAGATGCACTTAAGTTAGTTTTAAGATATCATTACTTTTTGTATTTAAATTTTAGATTAGATAATTTAATAGCATTTAAAAAAATGTATAATTTTGTAAAAAATTGCGATTGTTGCTTTTCAAACTTCATTTAAGAGAAATTCTATTATATTTTTATATATTTTTAGTACAAGTTGTATATTTTTCTTTAATATGTCAGAATTAAAATAGATTAGCAAATTTTACTTGTTCAGTTTTAATCGTACAAGAATGTGACTTTTTTGTTTTACTTCTCAATGTAGTAGTATATTTTTAGTAAATGCAACTTTTAGGGCTGTCGAACGTATAAAAATATAAATTTTGTATTTTTTTAAGAAATAATTTTATTCAATAATTTTAGCTTTTTAAAATACATCTTCACCGCATTTAAAACATCTTTGTAATTGAAACTGTATGACTATGTCTAACTATTTTATAAAATAGCTCATTTGACACTGTTCAAAGTGGACTCCATGCATATGCATAGCATTCGAAAATTGTTACTTAACATTCAGTAGTGCCTTTTAAAAGAAATACATTTTCAATTGAAAGTATTGAAAAAACATAATAATTATATATAACTTCCGTATACAACTATTAAAGATTTTTTTTTTTTCTATTTTAACATTTTTTCGTAAGAACTTATATTAACGTTCTATTTTAATGATAATATTTAATTTTTGTATGAATTGAAAGTAATCTGCCTCATTATGATATGAATTTATTTTTCTCTAAGAAATTCTTTCTTCACTCCAAACTGTTAAGTCTCAAATTATGAGTTAATATCTCGTCCGAGATATTTAAAAAAATACACTCAATCACACCGCATTTATTATTTTTTTCATAAAAACTTGTCTAAAACTTATTTAAAAATTTACATTAAACTTAATATCTCTAGAATTATGCAATTGCAATTACAAATTTGTAAGAAATTTTTCAACGAATTAGCGATTTTTTTTTTTTTTTTTTTTTTTTTTTTTTTTTTCGCAAAATAATATTTCTCCGAGAAAAGTATTCAATGGAATAATAGAGAAGTTAAATAATATGAAAAAATAGTTGACATGTATTTTCCTTAACTATTATTTTTTAAAACAATTTTTTTCAATGAAATACATTCACGATATAAAGATATGTAATGGATTTTTAATATGATTCCACACACATGTTTTACATACTTTCTATCTTGAGAAGTTACTTTAAAAGGCTGGATTTGATCTAAATGTCTCATTATTTATACAATGAGTTTATAGACATAGTTTATTTCAGTTGTCGGATGTATAATATTAAATTAGATTGAGTTTAAGTAAAATTAATTCACGTACTTCTGTGTAATAAGAGTGGGAGAACGCCTGAAAGATGTCTGTGTGACATATTTTTGTATATTTGTTGGGAATATTTACAAATATGCGTAAGAAGGGCTTCAAAACGTTTTAGTGTAAATGATATTTTTAAGGAATAATAATGCATGGCAAAGTCTATCTTTTTTCAGAAAATTTGTATGTACCATACTTCTTAAAACAGTACTTGCTTCCATTTGCTTTTTTAAAATAGTATTATAATTATTTTCAACAATTACTGACGGTCATTAATATTCGAAGGTTTTTTATTTACTTAGAAAAACGTGAATTTCTTACATATCATTAAAGGAATATATACTTAGAATAGTCTTAGAATTAATTCCGATTGTTAATAGTTTAATGTTTTTTTATTTTTATTGAAAATTTCAAAACTTTATACACATGCTCCCTAAATTTGAGATATTTTTCATGCATTTTTTAATATTATATATTGCATCTTTTGAGAGCTGCTTTAGCGGGCACATTTGCAATAACGTCGCAAATTTTCCTTAATATTGATGTACATAGAATACACTATGACGCAAAAGTTTAGACAATGAAGAAATTCTTACATACTTTGAAAAATATTTATTCAATTTTCAAATCACTGCTTGAAATTAATGTGCTGTACATATAAACAATATTTATAACAAAGAAAAGTGGAATTGTGCATATTGCAATAAATTAAATGGTAACAAAAATAAACTGCTGTCTCAAAAGTTTAGACACAAATTAAATAAAATCGAAATAAACAATTTTTAAAACCTGGTTGCGCATCCATGCTTATGTATTACGTCATATACACGAGATTGCATGGAAGAAACTAAATCTTGCATAGTTTGTGGATCGATATCGTACCATGCATTCTCAATAGATGTCTTAAGTTCCTTCTCAGAAGAGTATTGTCTAGCGTTGCTATAAACTTTGCGACACATGATGCTCCAAAGGTTTTCTATAGGGTTAAGATCTGGGCTACATGCTGGCCAGTCGAGAACTCTTATATTATGGGAATTAAACCAAGATTTTGAATGTTTTGCAGTGTGAATTGAAGCATTGTCTTGCTGAAATTCCCACTGAGGACCCCCTAGAAGCTCAGCAAATGGCAGTAAGTTTTCTTCTAATGTCTGTGTATAATGCTGTGAAGTTTGACGACCACTGGTGAAGGTCAGAGATACTTGTCCATTATAGCAAAAGGCTGCCGAAACCATCACCGAGCCCCCTCCTTGTCTGCGACTAAAAAAACGTCGAGGTTCCTTCCGCAAGTCATGCCAATACGATAAACAACCATCTGGACCATCCAGATTCCACTTTTTTTCATCGCTAAATATGACTGACTGCCATTTCTCTCCATATGACATATGCTTTCGAGCCCACATAAGTCTTTGTAACTTATGATATGGTTTCAGAGCTGGTTTCTTCTGCATTTTGCTATAAACGATTGTTCCTTTTTCCAAAATTCGTCTACGAATCCTATCCTTTGATACAGAGAGTCCCGATGAGCTTTGAACTCCACGTACACTCATTTGTTGAGTACTCGCTAGTCTTTGTATCAGGCGATCCTCTCGTACATTTGTCACACGTGGCCTCCCAGACCGACATTTTGCTTTATATTCGGAACCAGTCGATAAAACTCGATAAATAGATTTTTTTGACCTATTAATAATAGCAGAAATTTCAGAAACGCTCTTCCCTTCACCTTTCAACTGCCAAATCCTTGAAACCTCATTCACTTGAATTTCTTTAGCTCTCGGCATGTCGACTATGAAGCGCAATCGTTTGCAGAACTTAAGTACTCCAAATTTATGACATCATCGATTCTAAATTTGCATATGCCAGCGGATATTCAAAGAAATTTAGAATAGTGTCTAAACTTTTGCGACAAGCACATTTGAATTTTTATGAAAAAAATTAGTATTATAGCAAATAAAACGACTGTCTTTTGTACATAGCATTTTAAATCAGTTTTTGAATATATTTACAGGTTTTTGTAATTCCGACGTCATAATTCTACATTTTAAAGCTGAATGACGTCATTGTCTAAACTTTTGCGTCATAGTGTAGAATATGTTTGTATTATTATTATAAATTTGTATTATTCTGCTTAAAATTCTATGGTACAGGAGTAAGCAGATGAATTACTTTTCAGAGGAATTTCTTTTTAAACAATAGATTAAAACATTCATCCTGAAATACCTTATATAAAAATGAGAATATATAAAATGGAAATATGCAAATGATTATGTTGCACACTATTGAAATTTTTGAAAATAATCATTTCAATATATGGTATCACCCTGAGATATTGTTCCATGTATAGTTTATCTTTTAATCGGAAGCGGTAACATGAGTTGTACTCTAAAGAATGTAATATCTTTACTTTATGAATTTGAATATGTCGTTTCATCTATTCAAAGAAATATATTCAATCGTTATACATATTTTGACTAGAGTATTCAATGATAAAATGTTTTGTTGTGTGTGTTACATTTTCAGAGAAAAATATAACGAATTTCTTAAGTTTATTTTGCAATGTATTGTAGAAATAGCTCTAAGATTTGAGTTGCTTAAAACAAGAAATTTTAAAGTAAACTTCGTTCTCATCTGTCACAGACATACATTATTGCAATTAAATTCTTTAAATACTAAAATAAAATACATTTTCGTGGATAGAAGTCTTTGATAATCGTGTTATTGTGTAAATGATGAGAGTTCCAATGAAAATTTCAATGTAAAATCCGCGCGCTTCGATATGAAAAAGTCTTTGACAGTTCGTAGAATCTGGTGCCCTGTCATCTCTATAGTTATCATCGTGCAAGATTAACATATTACGATTTTTACCTTTAAAAAAAAAATTCAACCGCATTGAGAAGTGTATGGAATTTTGTTTATGGAAAACTACACCCACAATAAAAATTAGTTGTGGCAAGTGAAAGCAAAATTGTTGTATTTTGGTGCTGTACACAACTTTATTTGTAGTAGAAAGTCATTCTACGCATCATCGAAGCTACTATACATTGAAAATTTTTTCATGTTTTTATATTACATACATTTATTCGTATTTCTTTTGGATTCTTTTGTTATTCATATTTATTTTTAAGAAAATTTCCACAAAGAAATCTATGCTGTTCGATTTAATACAAGCGTTCGACTTAAAGTTCACATCAGTGTTTCATCTATCACTATATTCCATGAGTGGCAGTTTCAATTTATTGGACAGATAAAAGTTTGAAAGGCAAAAATTACCAATTAGTGATTTATGCAATATCTGCCGTCCCAGTTGATGAACATACTTCATCCTAAGTCTTTCACATGCTGAACTCTAAGATAAAATTTAATGATTCTAAAATTGTCTTTTCCAAATGTAGTATTCGATAGCAGAGCTAAGGTTATAGAATTTTTTATGGGCGATCATATTCACACTAAAACATATTCGGTTTGGAGTAAAAACAAAATTGTTGTATTTTTGTAACTTCGTTTGCAGTAAAAAGTCATTCTTCACAGTATCGACCCTACTAGATATTGGAATATTTTTCGTGGTCTACTGTAAACTTCTTTTTAATTTTCTGTGGCTGTACATTATAATACAATAGAGGCAAATATCCACAAACAATTCTTCGAGTCTATCGAAAATTTAGAAGTATTTGTTTCCCGTATATTTTAGATGCATGCTAAACATTTATCTAAGAAGTTCATAATAATTATGCCCAAAAATAGGATGAAAAAAAGTGAGATAACTTATTTTTAGGAGTTTAGGAGTTTTTAGGAGAATTGGAATTTTATCTATTGAAATACTGAATATCTATTGATGATTAAACTTCTGTTCATTAAATTAAAAACATAGAATCAGTAAAGAAGAAATTATTTATTCAAAATATTCAGCCCATTTATTGCCTCATTAACTTTTTACTAAACACTGTACTTCATACTAATATTTTATAGTACACATGTCAGAATATTGACAACATTGAAAAAAATCTTCATTAGTAATTATATAAAGCAATATCAGCAAGAAACATTAACAAAATCGACATAATCACATATGGATATAAAATAGAAAAACAAACATGTGACTCATAGTTAATCTCCTTATGAAAAAAAAGTCATTTTATATCACATTTTAGCTATTTAAAAGATATTTCAAACTACTTAAGAAGAATAATCCCATTGTATCGCTTGAAAATTGTAAAAGGCATTCTTTTATCACATTCGTCACAATATTTTGGATATGAAAAGTGCGTCTGAAAACTAAAATAATTTAATTAGTTATGTAAAACCATCTATTTTTCGAGGAAAGTATTCTTCTTGACCCAAACATTCATTTTTACAGACAAATTAATTAAAAAATGGTTTATTTTTACAGCGTTAGCAGGAAACGGGTTAAGCCATTAATAATTATCGTTATTGAGCTTTTTGTACTGATAGATTGTCACTTATAGTATATATATATATATATATATATATATACATATTACATCATTTTAAAATGCCTAAACACCATAACTCCAAAAGGAAGGTGTATATCTGCAGAAATTTTTTAACTATAAAATACATAAAAGAACAAGAAAGACAGGTAAAAAAACAAAAACAGTCTGTTCTTCATCAGTGGGAGGACAGACAAAAATCTAACTCCACCCCCACTTTTAAAATTTTGCAGGTTTCTGAACACACGCTCACCCTGCATTCAATATTGAAAAACTATTGTCATTTTATTAAAATAACTTAAATTAAAACTAACAAACATAATGTTAACAATATAAAAATTAGCATACAAAAACAAAAAAGTTTTAATAAAAAGCTTTTTAGAGAAATACTTAAAAAATTGCCATTAAAATAAAAACAAAAGAAATTAACTTAACATGCATGAATGTAGAATAAACGTCCCCCCCCCCCCCCCAAACCCGCAAAATAAAATTTCTCAAAACATGGGAAACAGTAATACCTGTATAATGTTTCTCACCCGTCAACAATAAACAAATAATTTTCTTCCAAAGCCATTTTCAAATATCAGAGTTCCAGGTTTGCAACTTTCTTTCGTTTCAAATCATCAGTACACACCCGTTCTTTTAAAAAGAATTTAGGATGTCTATTTCATACAGAAAGTTCCAGAAAGCTGCCTTCACATGTTCATGCCGCTAGTCCACATCGTTGCCATTCACTTTTTAGAACTGTCTTTAAATAATATTTCAAAAACTTTATAGGGTAAAAATTATTATAAAATAAATTAGCCAACAACTTAAAGATCTGTTTATAAAAAATATTGTCTCTGCCACAAATTTTATTGAAACATATTAATTGATTAATGATAATATTTATGTAAATTTTTTTATGTACATTTGAAAACCAATGTGGCATGCTTCTAGTAAAAAATTGAAAACTATTTCTCTTATCGTACAAATCCAATATCAATTTATTATCAATAATTTTAAATAAAATATCCAAAAATTCTGCATTATAATCATCACTGTTTGCTCTATTTAATTTTAAACAATTTGGATATATAATATTATATTCATTAGAAAAATCAAAATTAAAAATCAAAATATCATCAATATACCTAAAGACTCTTAAGGACCTGTTATATTTTATAGTATACTTACATTCATAATAAAACAAAAATAAATTTGCTGCTGTACTAGAATAGTTTGTCCCCATACCTATACCACATATCTAATTAAAGGTATTATTGTTAAAAGTTACATAATTATTATAAAAACAGAAATGACATAAGCTTAAAAATAAATCTCTATTTATATTTAATTCATCATTTATATTAAAAACATCAACAATACTCATTAAAACATCATAAAGTGAATCAGTAGGTATATTGGTGAACAGATTTTCAAAGTCGAATACCTGCATTTTCAGAGGAGTCAAAGGCAATTTGTTCAGAGTTTCAACACTATTATTGCAGACCTGGAACTCTGATATTTGAAAATGTGCTTCGGAAGAAAAATTATTTGTTTATTGTTGACGGGTGAGAAACATTATACAAGTATTACTGTTTTATATGTTTTGAGAAATTTTATTTTGCGGGTTTGGGGGGGAGGGGGGCGCACGTTTATTCTGCATTCATGCATGTTAATTTCTTTTGTTTTTATTTTAATGGCAATTTTTTAAGTATTTCTCAAAAAAACTTTTTATTAAAGCTTTTTTGTTTTTGTATGCTAATTTTTATATTGTTAACATTATGTTTGTTAGTTTTAATTTGAGTTATTTTAATAAAATGACAATAGTTTTTCAATATTGAATGCAGGGTGAGCGTGTGTTCAGAAACCTGCAAAAATTTAAAAGTGGGGGTGGAGTTAGTTTTTTGTCTGTCCTCCCACTGATGAAGAACAGACTGTTTTTGTTTTTTTACCTGTCTTTCTTGTTCTTTTATATATTTTATAGTTAAAAAATTTCTGCAGATATACACCTTCCTTTTGGAATTATGGTGTTTAGGCATTTTAAAATGATGTAATATGTTTTTATTGCATTTGAGATGTGCTGCTGTAGCGCCATTCATGCAGTAATTTTTCATTAATTTTGAAATAATATATATATATATATATATATATATATATATTATTATTATTATTATTATTATTATTATTATATAGTATATATTTTATTTATTCATAATTGTATATTAATAACTTGTTCGATAATAAAAAAGAATATTTTTTTTTTTATCTTGAGTGCCTTACACTGTGTATAACTTGTCCTATTACCATGTGTGTCAACTTGCGCAATTTTGCCTCTTCTTGTTTTACAATATCACATTTTTAAGGTTGAAACTACAGTGAGATTTTTATTAGTTAGTAGATTGACAAATGTGTGTAATTTAGTTTATTTATACTTATTTTAAAAAATACGCTTTAAACTAAAAACAATATTTCTTACGCATAATCTAACCGATTTATGTTTTGTGCGCAAGTCTGTTCTACACAAAATAATAAATAAAAATAACGGCTTGGCTATACAGGGTAACTTTACTGCAAAGTTGCCAAAACAGAGGTAAATTGTAAAAGATCACATATTAAATTTCATATTACAGCAAGGGATAGATTATTCTGTCATCTATTACAACTAATTTTTTTTACCCTTTTATTGGTTTGCTAAAACACAAGGTTTCCCAAATATTCCTGTCCCAAGGTTTCCCACTTTTAACTATGTATATATTCATATACTTTTCCCACACACAGACACACACACGCACACACACATATATATATATATATAGATATATATATATATAGATATATATTGCTTTTTGCTTTTTTATAAAATATGAATGTTCATTAATATGAAATTTTAGAAATAATTTGCTACACTAATTTAAAATAAATTCATAATTCTTAACAATTTAAAATTTTTAATTATTATTTTTTAATTGTCAAACCTTGCAATCAATTGGAATATTTAAAGTCGAAAATATTTTCTAATTTAAAATTGACATATTAAGAATTATAGTCCAACATCAGTACTTTGAAATATTTAATACATTCTTTTTCAAATATGAATTTTTAGAAAAAGAAATTTGTGAATAAGTGAAAAGCTGCTTATTAAATATTCACAAAATATTAATAACGAAAGAATGGGTTTATATGAAATTGAAGTTCCTTTGTGAAAGCCAATTTTAAATTTTGAAAGGACAAAGTCTTCGGATGAAAGGAATTTAATAATTTGCTATAATGAATGATATTCAAATAAAGACGCAGGTACAGTACGTGATTTATATTTTGTGTTTAAATCTATTCTACACAAAACATTAATTGGAAATCCTAGAAATATTTTAATTAAAACATTTTCTAAAAATTGAAAAAGAAAACAGTGTATAAATTGAAGAATTAAATTCGGTCATATATAATAAATAATGTAATGGGCTTTTAATATTTTCCCTCATTAATATGTTATTCGTGGTTTTGATTAGTCATAGAATTTCAAGCTAAATTTTATTAAGAGCACTAAAAGTATATTCCAAACTCTATAACATTATTGAAATATGACACAAATATAATTTTTTAATGAATAATTCGCAGGTTGTCGGATAGACTTCCTTTAGTTTAATTGATACTGATAATTTCATTAGCAGCAGTTTACTAAAAAATTGTTTGTTTTACAATGATTTATTTGAGATTTACCCATCTTCATTATAAATAAATTTGGAGAATAACTTTGATTTTTCTAGTTTATCAATACAAAAAAAAAAAAAAAAAAAAAAAAAAAAAAAAAAAAACTAGGGTTTAGTTTAATAATCCCTCCATACATTAATTACACGCTTTAGTGGTTATATACACTTCCAAAAAAATCTATGAATTGATTTTTTTAATTAATTATTCTGTGTTAAAAGACAAAACTTTCTGCTTCCAGTTGCTCATTTAAACCAAAAAGAAAACATTCTCCCAATCTAACGTAAACATTGCTTCAAATTCTCCAATCTAATGTTGCACGATACATGATAATGCGAGACGTAATAATACGCGATATTCCTCACCTAATCTTCATATCACATTTGAGTTCCTGAAACTCTACTATCTTTCATATTAGAACAGGAATTTTGATTCTTGTTCTTTCTTCCTCAAAACAGAGAAAAAATTGAGAACCTAATCTCAAAGTTTCCGGAAATTATATACTTAAGAGGCAGATTTAAAAAAAATAAATAAATAAACAGAAATCTCAAATTATATTTGTTTCCCGACAACTTGCTGCATCTGCAATTTACCTTTGTTTACTGTGTTTTGAGAGTTTATGATGTATAGTTTCTGTTTTTGTATTTATGAAGATAAATAATACAACATTATAGCTAATAAAAATAAAACGCACTCGGGCACCTTAAAAATGGTGTAATTTGTCGACACAATTTGCAATACTTTACAAATTGTTCTTGAAATTTAAAGTACGATTCTAAAAGACAATTTAGTCAGTCGGACAAACATGGAATCCAAATAAAAGTAAACAAGAAAGGAAAATCATGCGTTAAACATAGATTTCGAAACACTTTCCAACACTTCCAGAATACTTTAACGAAACATCGTTATTTAGGGAAATAAGGTATATAAGATAATTAAATAAACATTTTAGAAAACATATAAAACAGTTGAAATACAGATTTCAGCAGCTACCTTCCATAGCAAATATGCATCCCAATTCTTTTGAACAGCCCTGTATTTGATCTGTAGGTTGATATATATACTATATAATGGAGAAATTTAGGTTAGCAAGAAAACGCGTAACAGGTTGAAATTTCTCTTTCAGCAATTTATACTAATAGATGGAAACGTACTTGTATACTTTTGTACAACCTTGTAGTTAACCTAGTACCTTCATTACACCCCACTATTTAGCTAAAATTTAATTCAAACTAAAACACTCTTAAAACTACTCAAATCGCATTTCCAGAAATTACCATTTATAGACGCCATGAATAAAATTCTTTGCGTGACCCTGTATATCATTTTATCTATATTCTACAACCATTTCTTAGTAAACGAAATGAAGTTCAGCGTAAAAATGCATAACTCATTTAAATACCACTTTTAAGCAATTTGCACTCATACCCAGTAACCATTAAGAATTCTTTGTGTAGCCCTGTGCATAAATGATAGCATTTATACACACCATATACTATTCATATATATACTGAAACAAAAAATCGCATGAAATTATTAAAAATGCATTTCCAGCAATCTTCGATACTGTAAAGTACTTCGGATACAATATTGTAATATAGTATCTAAAATCTTTTGTGTGTCCTGTAAATTCTATGCACTTCGTATTATGCATGAAATAAGTTATAGTAAACCTCAGCGACGTATATAAATTTCATTATACATGAAATAATTTAACATAATTAAAATACGTCGCAAACAATTCCCTCCACCCCTATATCATTATGTAACAGAAATCTTTTGTATGGCCCTGTAAATGAATAATAACAATTCTTTGCACAGCATATTCTACAAAATGCATATGTTAGTGCACTTGATAAATACATATACATTTTATTATGTTTGAAAGCGTGTAATATCATTAAAAATCATTTTAAACGATTTCCCACATAGGCCGTAATGTAACGGAAAATTTTTGACTGTCCTTGTAAATGAACTAAACATACTTTAAACTCCATTTGAAATAAGGAACGTGCTAATGTAAACGTCAATAACACCCAAAAATTTCAGGGCAATCCGAGTATATTTACGGGAGTTAGAGGGCGGACAGACGGACAGACAAACCGAAGTCACAAACACTTTTAAACTTTTTTGGGAAGTATTAAAAAGAATATTTGCGATCAACATCTTATCACAAAAAGCTCGAAATTATTAATAGCTGTAACAAATTGTTATGAAGGTCTTGTACACTGTTTCTGTGTGTTTATGTAGTAAGAGCAACTACACTGAAAATATATACGTTCCTGTTTATTTTTTTGTAATGTTTATGTTTTACAACATGCAGGATTGTCGACCAAATTTAACACTATTTCTTGAAAACTGTAATTTATGCTGAAGTGATAATAATATAATGTTATAGAACATTAACTGATACATATATAATATAAGATAATTCATATATAACATTCATAAT
The DNA here is from genome assembly GCA_963932465.1 of Maratus speciosus. NCBI lineage: Eukaryota > Metazoa > Arthropoda > Arachnida > Araneae > Salticidae > Maratus > Maratus speciosus. The sequence goes on along the minus strand of OZ010789.1, from coordinate 591,896,401 downwards.
ATAAGAATGATACATTTGAATTTGAAAATTACGTAATTTCATAATTCAATAAAGGAAATTATCACGAAATCCCTGCACGATTTTGAATGCAATGAGTTGTATTTTAACTGTTTTAATTATAAAGTAACTTAATCACATAGGATTGTTCACAAGATGCAATTTGTATAGTATATATTATGTTAATTTATGATGAAAATATCAACTTGTGAGAAAAAAACTTAGCTTTCAGTATTTTTTTTTAAGCAACTGAAATATATCCAAATTTATTGCCTTTTGCTTCACGGAGTTTTATATCATTTGACGGGTATTTTTATAGATTGACGAATACATTTTTCTAGTATCTCATGAAAGAAAGAATATGTGGTTATTCGCGGATGTGCTGTTAAATTTATTCCATACAAATTATGCCATTTTGTCAGACATTCATTCTGTTTATTTTTAAAATGAAATATGTTTTTTTTTTTTTTTTTTTCGCTGCAGTTTTCCAAATTTTGGCAAAGAGGCGTTAAATTTGGTGAAACGTTTGCATGTTATAAACATAAAACCTGCAGAAATTTTCAAATTTCTAAAATAAGAGCTTATATCTTAAATAATACACCTACTATTCTTACATAACTGCATATAATCGAGGTAAAACATCTGAAGAATATATATATATTTAATATAAAAAGCCATACGTTCAATCTCTATTGTTTATTTTCTCTTTCACAAAACGTAAATCTTGACAATTCGTCTTACACGCACTACTTTAATTTAAAACAAAAACTGAAGACATACACTGAGAGAAAAAATATGGCTTCGGCATTTAAATTGTGGCTCTAGAAAAAATACTTCCGTGACATTCCTATAAATTCTAGTTCTCTTTGCTAGAGAATTCTAGAGTTTCCTACTAGAATTTGTGAGCGTTTTCCTACATTCTCGTGGTCAAACTCATTTAAAAGTCCTTGCAATTAGACGCAAACACAAGAGGTTAGTTTTAGTAACTATAACTTCTAGTTTATGAAACCATCACTGAAATCAAGCGATAATTTCTCACTACTGAAACGATTCATTATCGTTTCGTCACCTAGAAAAGAAGAGACTAGAAATTCTAGATCATTTCGTCTATTCAGCTTAGTTGTTTACCATATTCGCATAGCTCGGAAATCTATATTTCTAGATTAGGGGTTTAGAAAATGACTACCTATTCATTCTAGGGGAAGGAGGTATTTTTTTTCCCAGTGTATCCCAAGCCAACTACTGGTCTAAGATAATGTTTAAAATAGAATGTTTAAACAACTGAACTTTCAGTGCCTTGCCAAATCTCTAATGCAAAATCAAACTGATACAATTCAATCAGAATAAAAAACATTTTAAAGATACGAAACGGGGCCATCTGTTATCTAACAAAAGAACCATTCAGTAATGTACATTACAAACGTTAAAGATGTTAAGTATCATAACATAACATTCTTGTTTAGCGTAAGATATCTGTATGAAAATCACATGTTAAAACTATTGCATACTTTTTATTGAATGGCATATCCATATTAGAAACTTATTTGCGTTATTAACTGATGCATAACGGTATAAAATAAGCATTAATACTTACCTACTATGTAGATTTTTTTAAATGATGATTTATGGAATATTTATAATTTAATTCTGATGAAAACTGTAAATCTACAAATCTAGTTTTTGTAAAGCTACAGAAATCTGTAGCTTTACAGATGAATCTGCTAAAATTACAGTAATCTTACTAAAGTTTTATCTGTAACCCTGGTTGCAGTTACATGAAATGTTGTAGGCAACTCAGTTTACTAAAACATTCTTAGTAATCTTACAGTTTTTTTTTTTGTATTTTCGGTGCAAAAGTGTATATGTTACTGTTGCCGTTACATAAAAAGTGCTAGTAATCCTAGTTTTCTAGAAAAACTTTAGTAACTTTACAGAATTTTTTGTTTTGACAGTGTACGACTGCATCATGTATTCAACTGTACTTTATGGAATTATACAGTATAAAAATTTCACTGTATGAGTGACAGAAATATGGTTTTTACACTATGTGGTGTATTTTACGGTGGTCGCCTCCTTTAAGCCTTTTTCCATATTTTCTTGAGAAGTTAAATTTTTATTTCATTAGAAAATAACATGAACAGAATATTTAGCATATACTTAAAATTTTATTAGGGTACATTGCTTACTATTTAGTTAATGAAAAAAAATTAATTTTGAAAAAAGCTTATATTTTAACTATACATCAATTTTTATAATAAAATAAATACTTTATAATTAAATAATGTGTTTTATAGCAGTTTCATGTTTTGTAATTACATTTTGTCAACTGCATCGCTTAAAAATTTTATTTTCAATTTAAAAATAATAAAATCTGTTTTACGATATCTAAAGAACAGAGTTATTTTAAATATAATTATATCGTTTGTATAAAATAAGTCTATAAACTTTCCTAGAAAATTTAAATGTTTTTGCAACATTTCCCGATAATATTTTGAAGAATCTGTTACAACTATAATAATATATTATCTTATGATTTATTCAAAGGATACTTCACAATAAAAGACAAAAGAAAATGCAATAAAATGTTCACTATTGTATAGATTCTTTAGAATCTACTTTAAAGAGCCCTCAAAGACTGCGATAATTCCTTGAAGTTTTTTCGTGAAAAATGTTATACAGTTTATCATCAGGCTTTCACTTGACAGGGGATGACATGTTTAGTTCCATCCATCAACTGCAATCCAAAAAGAAAAAGAAAACATAAATTCCTGGATACCGAAAACTTAATCTAAAACTCAAACGGATATATATCCTCTTTATTTAAAGAATTCAAAACTTTCGAAATTTATATCATTCCTTATAATAGATTATGGATATTTTCCATTGTCTGTTGAAAATAACAAAGTTAATAAGAATGAAGGAAGGTACAGATATTTATTATCGTGGATATATATATATATATATACATTTAAAAGATGCATTATTTTACGTGGATTATAAAATTAAATGTGGCTAAAGGTCTGTAAATATTTTTTATTTATCCATATACAGTAGAACCCCGCTAATACGAACTAATTGGGAAAGGTGCCTATTCAGATTACAAAAAATTCGGATTACACGAAATTCCGATAAAAATAGACAATAAAAAGATGCGTGCTAAAAAATGTAAGTTATAAGTACTCAATAGTACAGTAAACATTCTCTAATCCGGTGTCATAAGATCCGGCATACTGGATAATCCGGCACGACTTTCGAAAATAAGTAGTTTTCTTTGTTCAATCACTCCTGATGTTTATAATTATCCAATGGAACTTCAGAATGAGGAATTATATGAAACCCATCTGAATTAAATACTTTTTGCATTTTAGAAAAGAATTTTATAGTGACTGGCAAACAAACTGATATTACATTATTGAGTATTCTTTTCATTCTATTCAAACTGTTTACAGAATAAAAAACATGCTTTACTACCATTTTTTGTTTAATTCTAAACAAACTAGACGTGTTTGCGCGACATTCAATCTCAAATCCGGAAAATTTCGTAATACGGCATAATTCAAGTCTAGAACGAAACAAAGATCCAAATAAATCAAGTCGAAAATAAACCTGTTCTGGTTAACCGGAATTTTGTATTAGTGGGATTCGGATTAGCGAGGTTCCACTATTAGTTTATTATATGTTTGTTAAAAACATTTAAAGTGAATTCTTTGAAAAAGTATTTTAGTTTTTTCCTTTCTCCTTTCAAAGAAGAGATATACATAGATTTCAGCATTATTTTCTCGAAAATCAATTGCAAAAACAACATTTTGGCAATTACTGTGTCATCCTTGAATCTATATAAAAATTACCATTAGTTTAAGCTGTCAATTTTTCTATCATAGTCTCGGACTGGTCGAAGTCCAATATATTCCTATATCTACCTTATTTATCTATTTTATAAAGGACAAACGCCACTGTGCCTAACGCTGACGAAAGTTTGCGAATAACAACAACAGACGATGATCAATCTATATCTGAATGTGTTTGAAAACTGTACCACTGTTTACTCAGTTTTTACTGTTTTTAAAACACCTTCCAAGCACGTATTTTTTTTTTTCAAGTTTACCTCTACACTGTAAAAAAAAAATCTGTAGTTCTACAGATGTAAAGTTACATGCTTATTAAACTTTCACCTGTAACGGTACGAAAAAAGCTGCAAATCTACAAAACTAGTTTTTGTAAAGCTACAAAAATCTGTAACTTTACAAATGAATCTGCTAAAATTTCAGTAATCTTACTAAACTTTTATTTGTAACTCTGGCTGCAGTTACATGAAAAGTTCTCGGAATCACAGTTTCCAAAAAAATTCTTAGTAACCTTACAGATTTTTTGATTTTCGGCGCAAAAGTGTGTCTGTTACATGAAATTTTGTTATTGCCGTTACATGAAAAGTTCTAGGAATACAAGTTTCCTAGAAAAACTTTAGTAACTTCACAGATTTTTTTTTTTTTACAGTGTATCTCCCGCAGAATAATTAATCCCTTTGCACTTAAATTATTATAAATAGCTCATTATTTTTTTCATGTAATATTCTATAACGAAATTAAAACATCCATTAATCAATGAGTAAAACAATAAAATATAAATAAACACAAATTCAAGACATGCAATCGATATTCGCGCTTAAACCACTGAAATGAAACGAATCAAAATGGCTGATTGTACAAACGATTTTTGACGATTTTTTTTTACTTTTAAATTCTGACGAGAGAATGATAGGAAAATATCGCTTTTAATGCGTTTCAAAACCTTATTTTAACGCATTACTGCAGATTTTCATAGAAATAGGATTTTTAGTATTACTAATGATCATTCCAAAAGTATATATTAAATGTAAAAAATCTGTTAAATTTAACGATAATAAATTATAAACAAGTTGGAAATTGCTCGTCAAACGTGGCAAATGAGGTGCGTTCGTACTATAACTAGTTTTATAATTATTTTTTGCACCCCATATTGTACTGAATGTATAATTTTTTGCACTTCATAAAGCGCATAGTCTGATACATCATTAAAATGCACTTCCAATATTTTTTTCCCATTCCCCGTAATGTAACGGAACACTTTTGACTGTCCCTGTAATTAAACTATACATCCGATTTTCCTAAAATTTGAAATAGCTCAACAAAATTTTGCAACAATTATATCTTTAAAATTTCAGACCATTCGGAAGGCTGCAATATCATTAAAATGCACTTGCAATAATTTTTCCCATTGGCCGTAAAGTAAAGAAAAACTTTTGACTGTCCCTGTACTTAAACTATACATCCGATTTTCCTAAAATTTGAAAGGGCTCGACAAAATTTTGCAACAGTTATATCTTTAAAATTTCAGATCATTCGGAATGCTCTAATATCATTAAAATCCACTTGCAATAATTTTTCCCATTGGCCGTAATGTAAAGAAAAACTTTTGACTGTCCCTGTAATTAAACTATACATCCGATTTTTCTAAAATTTGAAAGGGCTCGACAAAATTTTGCAACAGTTATATCTTTAAAATTTCAGAACATTCGGAAGGCTCTCATATCATTAAAATGCACTTGCAATAATTTTTCCCATTCGTCGTAATGTAAAGAAAAACTTTTGACTGCCCCTGTAATTAAACTATACATCCGATTTTCCTAAAATTTGAAAGGGCTCGACAAAATTTTACAACAGTTATATCTTTAAAATTTCAGATCATTCGGAAGGCTCTAATATCATTAAAATGTACGCAATAATTTTTCCCATTGGCCGTAATGTAAGGAAAAACTTTTGACTGTCCCTGTAATTAAACTATACATCCGATTTTCCTAAAATTTGAAAGGGCTCGACAAAATTTTGCAACAGTTATATCTTTAAAATTTCTGATCATTCGGAAGGCTGTAATATCATTAAAATGCACTTGCAATAATTTTTCCCATTGGCCGTAATGTAAAGAAAAACTTTTGACTGTCCCTGTAATTAAACTATACATCTGATTTTCATAAAATTTGAAATGGCTCGACAAAATTTTGCAACAATCATATATTTGAAATTTCAGACCATTCGGTTGGGTAGTTTTTGCTCTGTTACATGCGGACAGACGGACGGACGGACAGACGGACAGACGGACGGACAGACGGACGGACGGACTGAACGACGACTATAGGTGCTACGTATTTATATAATTACGAACGCACCTAAAAACGGGTTGATACTACATTTAAAGCCGTTTTCAGAATCTTTCGAAAAAAACCTCATTTTACGCTATCCTTTAATCTGTGCAGAGAAAAAGGGATGTTTAGATATGAAATAATATACAGTAGAACATCTCTTATCCGAAGTATTTGGGACCGACCATCATTCGGATAATCCAGATGATTCAATTTTAAGATTAAGGAGAAATATATGCAATATTTCTTACTATGGTAACAAGTGTTTAATAAAAATAAAGCAATAGCAAAATAGAAACAAGAATAAACTACCAGAATTTTAATTTTGAAATTAAGTACCTTTTACATATATCACAAGGGTATGAACAAATGTATTGATTGTCGCAGTTTCGATTGCCTTTGCTTTGAAGCACTATCGCGGTTTTTTTTATATTATTAGTTCGCCGGTATCACAGTCTTTGTGATGCTCCAGACATGCCAGACATGCCAAAACCTTCAAAACCTTCAGAATAGGTAATTTGATCGTTTTCTTAATACCATTCCGCAGCATACGGGAGCTCAAGTGAAATTCAAATGAATTCTAAGAAAGGGGATCGAAAATTTTTATTGCTTATTATTTAGTTAATGAAATAATATTCAAAATTCTTAATAAATTTCATACAGTAACTATAAATAAGTATTTACAATAAAATAAATACTTTAAAATTAGTTAATGTTTTTTTTTTTTTTTTTTTTTTTTTTTTACAGCAGTTTAAAGTTTTGTAGGGGAGAGTAGCAATATTTGGATCGCCGTTTTAAATGGACCGTTGCCATTCTGCCGTTAATTACAAAAATAGATGCCATCTATCGCTGAAATACTACTTATCAGAATGACGTCATTTATGATTAGAAAAAGCACCCGCCTACCGTTTGCTGTTTTCAGACAATTTTTAAAAGCCTAAAGTTTGCTGTTTTGATCTAGTTTTTTCCTACTAAACGTAAGGGAATATTTTAAAACTAAGGTAAGTTGTTATGTTTTCGTATATATATCTAAATTCATCTGTTTATTGCGCATATTTTTCATGCGGATTTGTTTGATTTCGTTTTTGTTCATAGTTTTGAGATTATCTGTTTTTAAAATTTGAGCAGTTGCCTTAATTGGGCCAATTTATGTTGCTTAAATTAGACCAGATATACGATCATAAACTTGAAAATTAATAATGAATTTTCAGGGCGGTAGGCTTTGGATACTATTTTTTTAAATGTTTCATAATGGAATACAATCTCCATAGAAGTTTTTGAATATATATATATATTTTTTTGTATACCTGGATCGATTTCTTTATACAGTTTAGGCTTTTAATAACAAAAAAAAAAAAAAAAAAAAAAAATTACATGTTTATGCAATAAATTTTGTTTGTAATTTCTTTTATCTTGTATTCTCTGTTCTCTTATATATTTGTATTTATTTTCTTTGAATTCTGTATTCCTACGGCGTATTTCATGTAAGAGTTGAATTCAAGCATATTCATCCTGGAGGATTTTTAAGGTTCGGTGAGGGGGGGAGAGAAGACTTTTTACAGTTCTGGAGGGTGGAATTACACATTTTTTCCATTAAAATTCATAGTAGTCATTCCAAGGCTCCGGGTTGGGAGACCACTGAATTCAACATTGTCTGAATATATGTTTTGCGTTTGATTAATCGAAGCGCAATCAATTGAGCATATCAATTGAGCATATTTTAAAAAAATCTTTTTAAATATAATGTTGAAAATGTTGAAAACGGCACAGAGAAACTAACTGGAAGGAAAACACCCGTGCAGCAAAAGCTGTTAAAGATATAGGAAACGAAAAGGACAGAGTAAGTTGTGAAGAAATTGACCTGCAAGAAAGCTGCAGCTACAAATCTCTCCAAAAAGCCAAGAAATCACGATAAATGTTATCTCCCTTGCTAAATTCTGTTAAATCAAAGCACAGAGGGAGCGAAAAAACAGTTCAGTTACCATCGTCGCCATATAGAGCAAACGTTGAAATGAAAAAAACGCCACAAAGGAAACTTTCACAGCACAAAAGCACTTGAACATCAAGTATTAAAAAGTACGCTTAATGCAATTGGAAAAGAATGATGGAAGGGAAGAACTACAAACATAACGTAAATAAACTTCTGTTTAAAAAAAAGTCTAATAATTCAGAATATTAAAAAAAAATGTGAAAAGAAAGGTGATAATTGGTTTTGCCTAATTTTCAAGAAAAATAAAATAACAGAAATGATTCAGTGCTCTGATTGCTAAATATGGTTCAATGTTGTGCGCGCTGGAATAAAAATGAATAAACGAAATTCATGTATAAGCTTTGCATCACTCCTTACATGATATTCAAGTAACTGGCAATTAGTTTCATAATTTCTATTCTTAGTTACTGATAATTTTGATTCATATTTTGAATAAATTTTGATTTAAAACAATTACTCTTATTATCAGATATTTTATTTCATTATATTTCATTGCTGTTATTTTGTTTGATTGTTTCCTTAATCGCAACTTTGCTTTTAATAAAATTAGTTATATTCCCTAGACATTAAAACAACCTGAGATTGTTTGGTCCAATTTAGGAGACTGGGGGTACAACTCAGGCGACCAGTTGCTGAATTCAGACCACTTTTGACAAATTTTTTCAAATTAAAATAAAATTTAGGATTTTCAAAAAGAAATTCATTTAAGGATTTATTTAGTTAGTAGGTGAATAGATTGACCCCGTGTAGTGATGTTCTGCAGATATTCCAAAAATTAAGCGAGTTACATCTGAAAATAAAAGAAGTGGTCCCAATTTTGCTAATCTCCCGTAATTGTATTTTGTCAATTATATCGTTTAAATATTTCATTCTTTATCTAAAATGAGTGAAATTCTTTATCTCGAATGTGCATTTCACGATATTTAAAAATAAAATTATTTAAAATTGTTTATATCATTTATACACTTTAGATATTTTGATGTACAAGGATTTTATAAACATTTCTAAAAGATTTTTAAAGTGTTTTCAAACTTTCTTGCTTATGTCTTTAAAAAAAAGTATTTACAAATATAGTATTCCATTATTTTATGGTTTATTCAGAGGAGATTTTTCAATAAAAGACAAAACAGAATGCAATAAAAATTTGACTATTGATTCTTTATAAACTTCCTCAAAGTGCCCCAAAAGACTGCAATAATTTCTTGTAGTTTTTTCATGAAAAATGTTAAACAGTTGATCATCAGACGTTCACTTGACAGAGGATAACATGTTTAGTCTCATTCATCAACTGGAATCCAAAAAGTAAAAGAAAACACAAGTTACAGCATACCGAAAACTTTATTCTAAAACTAAAACATGTATATATCCTCTGCATTTAAAGAATGAAAGATTTTGAAATTTAGATCCATTCTTTATTGGAGAACATAATAGACGTTTTCTATTGTCTGATGAAAACAACAAACTGAATAAGAATGAAGATAGGATCAGGCTGTTATAAGCGACGAGTGTATGTCTACTTTTTCAAATGGTGCATTATTTTACGTGCATTATAAGGTAAAATGTGGTTACAGGACTGTAAATATTTTAGTTCCATATAGTTTTTTATATGTTTGTAAAAAAACATTTCATGTGAATTCTCTGAAAAAGATTTTAAGTTTTTTTTCTCTTCTTTCTAGACGAGATATGCATTTGCATATATTGCAATACTATCTTCTCAAAAATAAATTTAAAATTTAACATTTTGACAATTACTGTGACATCTTTCAATCTATACAAGCTAATTCCATGAAAACTTGTCAAGTCTGTCACACAGCTAAAAATCGCCGTGCTTGTTGGCCAACGTTATTTCAAAAGTTTGCTTCGCGTTATTTAATTGATGAGATATCTCCGTTAAAATAGATCACATTTTTCCGTTCTAAAATACCAGTATCCAAAAATCGTAGTATGTGACAGACATGACAAGTTTTCATAGAAATAGCCTACAAAAATTTGCATTCGTTTAAACTCTCAGTTTTTTTTCTTTTTCGTATTCTCGGAGTTGTCGAAATGCAATATATCCATATATTTCAAAATAAAATGTTAGATTGTTCCACAGAGTGTTCAAATATAAAATTCACTTTTTTATGATAGTATATGCACTGATAGAAAGAAAAAGAATGGTTAAATGTTAATAAATTTAAAATTCTACTGTTAGGAAAGTAAATGCATTTGAGTGATTCTCCGTAAAGAGGCAATTTTGAGAAGGACTGAAGTGAAAATATGAACTATTTACTTTTTTTTTAATTTATTGTTACATAAATCTATGTTCTAACATTAAATGAATGTAGAAAATCCATCAGCAGCAATTGTTTTGAAAATTTTACAAAGTTATGGGGATTTTAAATATTTATAAAAGTGAGGGAATGATACTTTGCATATGAGGAAATTATTTTAAAAATACATATATGATACAATAAGCTTCTTTTATTATAATTCCTAATTTATACACACAAATCTAATATTTTTCAATTTATAGGTTAATACAATGCCACGAAATAATTTATAAATTAATCATAAAAGTAGGATAAATTCATTTAGTTAATGTAAACAGGGAAATGTAAACAAGGTAGCCCTTCTAACATGGGGTACTGGTGTTACAATTATTTTTATAATATAAAAAATATCATAAATATGAATGTCTGGTATTGGTGCTGGTGTTGTATGCTTGGCCATTTGTATGTCCCTGGAGTTTTGCTGGGATGCATTGCACTGATTTGAAATTTGTCATTTATCTATGCTATAACTTCTCCATGATATTCTTCATCTTCATATAGCAGTATCACCTAATCTCCTGCAGAAAATTTAAAATATATACTAATGTATTATGTGTAATAAAATTAACAAATTCTTATTATTACGTAAATACCTTTTTGAATCTTACTTTTTTTTTGTTTAGTAATTGAGAAGTTTGGGCATCTGTAGGTGTACTTGTTTCCAAACCTCTGATCCTATTGGATGTAGTCAAAGCAGCTCTAGGGATGTAATGGAGGGTATACACCGTATACCTTCTGGATTTTTTTTTCAGGAACACCGTATACCCGCTGTTTCTAAAAAAAAAGCTACTGTACATACACTCTAAAGTATACCCTCTGTCTTGAGCGTATACTCACTGCTTAGAGCGTATACACACTGTTTTTTTTTTGTTGTTGTTGTTTTTGTTACGACTACATCACTGAGCAGCTCAAACTTCTAATAGGTAGTTTAGGTTTGTCTTTCCTGAAAATAACTTGATGCACCTTTTGAGTTCCTTTGAAGGCTTCATAATTAAAATCCGCTGCTAACGATTTTTTAGAAATCTCTATTTCTTCTGGAGTAACATGAAATACTTTAAATACTCCACATTTTTTTTTATAATTGAAAAGAAAGTCTCAAAGTCCTGATCTAAAAAGGACATGCTCTAAATTATCTAAATAGGTTGAAACCAAGAATGAAATTGTGTACTAAAATGCATAAATTTAGTTTGTTAGTGCTTTGAAACACTAAATTTCAACTTTTTAAATTATTTTGACACGTTCTATCATTCTCTAAGTTATATAGTTATTCCATCACTTCAGCAAATGTGAGGGAATGCTAAAATTCAATATGGCTGCATTTTTCAAGTTAAACAAAATGGTTGCAAATGATTTATTAATAATTGCTTAAAGTATCAGTCATATAGCACAATATTAGCTAGAAATTAATTTTTTTTTGACTTAACTTGAAATAGATATCTCCTGTGTGAGTGAATGATGATTAAAAAACACCCATGCACAAATATTTAATTATTTATTTTACTCTGCAATATACAATGTCCACATCAAACTAAAGACTGCTAAACAGAAATATGTCAATGCAACAAACAAAATTACCCTAATATTGGGAACAATGCTGCCCTCTTGTGGCTGAAATTTACATTTTTTTTCAGAATGTGAGGGAATGATTTAAACTGTAGGGAAAATGGTACTTGATAATTAAAAGAACTTTTCAATTAAGTAAAAAATAAGAAAATAGTTTTTAAGATTAACATAATTATTTAACTTTGCTAAAATACTTTAATAATAAATATTTATTTTATTTAAATTTGAGAAAAATATGTTCAAAATTTCATAGAAGGTGTAGGGAACTAGTGAAGGAATGACTATCTTATATTAAATTATTATTATTTTTAATTATAATTGATAAATCATCTTGATGAATTCATTTTAAAAAGAAAACTATTGTGGAAAGACATATATACAAAAGAATAACAGTTTTTGATAATATATTTCATGTTAGAGATAAGGGAATGCAATATTGCCTATATATGGAGAACTACTCATTTACAAATTTTTCCATCCATTTTTTTATTATATGGATTAATATATTTTAAGAATGTGTTAGAATATTTATTTTTAACGATTTGGTGTATTTTGTGGCCTCTGCCTACTCCAAGTCGCTATCCCTATTTTCTCGTGAAGTGAAATTTTTATGTCATTGGAAAATAACATAAAAAAAGCAATTTAACGAATTGCAACGACCATTTGGAACATGATTTTTTCAAAGACTAAAATTTAAGACATAAACAATCACACGGAGTTGATCATACATTACGTACGCCATGAATTAAACATTAATAGTGTTATTACATGTAAAAATTCCAAGCGACAAAAATCACCTGCGACTCGTACGTATTTTCCACCTGAAACATACGTATTATCCAAGCATTTCATTGGATGTTCGGGAAAAGGCTTTTCCATGGTCAAATTCCCGAGAAATCTGACGACAAATTTTAAATGAAATTTCATTCTTAAACATCCCACAATATTACTTTTTATACCGTCGTATAGAGAAAAAAATGTACTTTTAAATGCAATTTGTTTGAGTTATTAATTTTTTTTGTAGTTTTTATTACTTTTTTGTCATAGTGTCAACAGAAGTTCCGTTTCTGCTGAAAGTAAAGGTTAGTGTATAGAGCAATCAGAAAACGAATAAAATGCGGATTAATCCAATAAAAAGCTTAAGATATGCTTTTGATTTCCCACCCTGACGAGGACAATAACGATTTTTCCAAATGTTTAAAAACAATGTTTAGTGGATGTTTAAAATTCTATTTTGGTGTATTGCTTATTATTAAATAAATGAAATTATATTAAAATTCTAAATAAATTTTATTTGCTAATTATATTTAAATATTTGTAATAAAATAAATACTTTAAATTAATAATTGTCTTTTTTTGAGGGGAGGGGGGAGGGTCTTCCAGCGATTTAAGGATTTGTAATTGTATTTTGTCAGTTGTATGGTTTAAATATTTTATTCTTTATCTAAAATTGTTAAAGTGAGTTTGACGATATCTAAAAAAATATATTTAAAATATATTTATAAAATTTAAACAATTTAAATATTTTGTCATAAAATGAATTTATAAAATTTCTTAGAAGGTTTTAAAGTATTTTCAAACTTTGTCGCTTATATCTTAAATAATTATTTACAACTATAGTATTCCATTATTTTATATTTGATTCAAAGGAGATTTCTCAGTAAAAACCTAAACAAAACGCAACAAAATTTTTACTATTGTATAAATTTTTTAGAAGCTTCCTTAAACTGCCCCGAAAGGCTGAAATAATGTCTTGAAGTTTTTTCATGAAAAATGTTAAACAGTTTATCATCAGACGTTTACTTGACAGAGGATAACATGTTTCGTTCCATTCATCAACTGAAATTCAAAAAGAAAGAGAAAACACAAGTTACAGGATAACGAAAACTTTAATCTAAAACTGAAACAGATATATATCCTCTACATTTAAAGAATCCAAAGCTTTTGAAATTTATATCCATTCTTTATAGGAGAACAGGATAGACGTTTTCTATTTTTTGTTGAAAATAAGAACTTGAATAAAAATTGAGGAAGATACATGCTTTTATTAGCGAGGAGTGTATTTCTATTTTTAAAATTCAATTATTTTACGTGGATTATAAGTTGAAATGTGATTATAGGACTGTAAATATTTTTCATTTATCCATATAGTTTTTTATATGTTTATGAAAAACATTTCATGTGAATTCTCTAAAAAAGTTTTTTAGTTTTTCCTCTCTTCTTACAAGCCCAGATATCCATTTGCATATATTGTAATATTATCTTCTCGAAAATAAATTTAAAATTCAACACTTGACAATTACTCAGACGTCATTCAATCTATATAAAAATTTGCATTCGTTTAAACTTTCTGATTTTTTTTCATATTCTCGGAGTGATCGATGTGCTAGATATTCATATATTTCAACATAAAATGTTAAATTGTTCCGCAGATTGTCACATCTAAAATTCACTTTCTTTATGTTAGTATGTGCACTGATGGAAAAAAAAAGAATGGTTAAATGTTAATAAATCTAAATTTCTACTTTTTCGAAGGTAAATACACTTACAAATCTGCCCATCCTTTTTTTTTTTATTATGTAGATTAATATATTTTAAGCATGTGTTAGGTTTTTTTTTTTTTTTTTTTTTTTTTTTTTTTTTTTTTTTTTGTAACGATTTTTGCGGAGTATTTTTTGGTATCTGCCCCCTCCAAGTTGCATTCCCTATTTTCATGTGGAATAAAATTTATATTTCATTAGAAAAAAAAAAAAAAAAAAAAGAACAATATTTATTGTATGCTTAAAATCTTATTTTGGGTCTGTTGCTTATTATTAAATAAATTAAATAATATTCAAAATTCTGAATAAATTTTGTATGGTAACTATATTTAAATATTTGTAATAAAATAAATACTTTAAATAAATTAATGTAGTTTTTTTTTTATAAGGGGGTGGGGGAGTTTCTCACTGCGATTTAAAGATTTGTAATTACATTTTGTCAATTGTATACTTTAAATACTTTATTCTTTATCTAAAATAATTAAACTGAGTTTAACGATATCTAAAAATAGAGTTGGTTAAAATATATTATTATATATTTATATAATTTAAACAATTTAAATATTTTGACAGAAAATGAATTTATAAACCTTACTATAAGGTTTTAAAGTATTTTCAAGCTTTCTTAAAGAATTATTTACAACTATAGTATTGCATTGTTTTATTTTTTATTCAAAGGCGATTTCCCAATAAACGATGAAACAAAATGCAATAAAATGTTCACTAATGTATAAATTCTTTAGAAACCTCCTTACATTGCCCCAAATGACTGCAATCATTTCTTGAAGTTTTTTCATGAAAAATGTTAAACCGTTTATCATCAGACGCTCACTTGACAGGGGAAGACATGTTTCGTTCCATTCATCAACTACAATTCAAAAGAAAAAGAAAACACAAGTTACAGGATAACGAAAACTTTAATCTAAAACTGAAACACATGTATATCCTCTAAATTTAAAGAATTCAAAGCTTTTGAAATTTATATCCATTATTTATATGTAGAACAGAATAGAAGTTTTCTATTGTCTGTTGAAAATAGCAAACTGAATAAAAATGGAGGAAGGTACAGAATTTTATTAGCGAGAAGTATATTTCTATTCTAAAATGATGCATTATTTTACGTGCATTATAAGATAAAATGTGGTTACAGGACAGTGAATATTTTTAATTTATCTATATAGTTTTTATATGTTTGTGAAAAACATTTTATGTGAATTTTATGAAAAAGTTTTCTAGTTCTTTTCCGCTCTTCTTTTAAGGCCGAGATATCCATTTCCATATATTGCAATATTATCTGCACGAAAATAAATTTAAAATTCAACATTTTGACAATTACTGTGACATCCTTTAATCCATATAAAAATTTGCATTCGTTTAAACTTTCAATTTTTTTATCATATTCTCGAAATGGTCGAAGTACAATATATTAATATATTTCAACATAAAATTTTAGATTGTTCGGCAGAAAGTTCACATCTGAAATAAACTTTCTTTATGATAGTATATGCACTGATAGAAAAAGAATGAATTGTTAATAAATCTAAATTTCTATTTTTACCAAAGTCAATGCATTTACAAATCTTTCCACCCATTTTTTAAATATGTAGATTAATATATTTTAAGAATGTGTTAGGATATTTTTTTTTAACTACTTGGTGTATTTTATGGTCTCTGCCACCTCCCATTCGCATTCGCTATTTTCTTGTGAAGTGAAATTTTTATTTCATTATGAAAATATCACAGAATAACAGTGTTTAGCATATACTTAAAATTTTATTTGGGTTTATTGCTTGTTATTAAGTAAATAAAATAATATTCAAAATTTTGAATAAATTTTATATGGTAACTATATTTAAATATCTGTAATAAAATAAATATTTTAAATTAATTAATGTTTTTTTTTCGGGGGGATGATTTTTTTTTTTTTGGGGGGGGGGGGTGGCTGTTACAGCCATTTAAGGATTTGTAATTACATTTTGCCAATTGTATGGTTTAAATATTTTATTCTTTATCTAAAATAGTTAAAGTGAGTTTGACGATATCTAAAAATAGAACTATTTAAAATATTTTTACATCATTTAGACAATTTAAACATTTTGACATTTTTATAAACTTACCTAGAATGTTTTAAAGTATCTTTAAACCTTATCGTTTATATCTTAAAGAATTATTTACAACTATATTTTTCCATTATTTTATGGTTTATTCAATGGAGATTTCTCAATAAAAGCTAAAACAAAATGCAATAAAATTTTCACTATTGTGTAGATTATTTAGAAACTTCCTTAAAGTGACCCAAAAGACTGCAATAACTTCTTAAAGATTTTTTTTTATGAAAAATGTTAAGCAGTTTATCATCGGACGTTCAATTGATAGGAGATGACATGTTTCGTTCCATTCATCAACTGCAGTTCAAAAAGAAAAGAAAACACATGTTTCAGGATATTGAAAACTTTAATATAAAACTGAAAATGATATGTATCCTCTACATTTAAAGAATTCAAATCTTTTAAAATTTATATCCATTCTTTATAGGAGAACAGAGTGGACGTTTTCTATTATCTGTTGAAAATAACAAACTGAATAAGTATGAAGGGAGATACAGACTTTTATTAGCGTGGAGTGTATTTCTATTTTTAAAAGATGTATTGTTTTACGTGGAATACAAAATAAAGTATGATAAATATTTAGTGACTGTAAATAGTGAATGTAAGTATTTTAACTTATCCATATAGTTTATTACATGTTTGTGAAAAACATTTAATGTGAGTTCTTTTAAAAAGATATTTAGCTTTATCTTATCTCCTTTCAATGCCGATATATGCATAGATTGCTGTATTGTCATCACGAAAATCACTTTAAAATGGGAATTTTTGAGAGCTACTGTGATATTCTTGAATTTATATAAAAATTTGCATTTGTCTAAAATTTTTTATCATATTCTTGGAGTGGTCGAAGTGTAATATATTCATATATTTCAATATAAGATGATAGACCGTTCGGTAGATTGGTCATATCTAAAATTAACTTTCTTTAATTGATATTATATGCACTAAAAAGAAAGTAAAGGTTAAAAGTTAATAAATCTAAATTTCTACTTTTGCAAAAGTAAATGCATCTACAAATCTTTCCATCCACTTTTAAATAAGTAGACTAATATATTTTAAAGATGCGTCAGAACTGTTTTAGGCTTATTGTTAAATTAAATTAAGTATAAGGATAGTATTTCAAAAGAAACAATTTTTACTATTATAGTAAAATATAACCTAAGTCATATCCATAAAAAATCACTTTGTGGGAGCTTTAAATGCATAAGCTATAAATTTACAACGTTGAAACGCACGAATTATACCACCATTACATCAAACCAACTACGGTAGTTTCAAGGATACTTAGATCCTTTTTTATACTTATTTTCACACTGATGAAGAGATCTAAGTATACTTGAAACGGCTTCAGATGGTTTGATTCAATGTTGACATAATTTGCGTGTTTCAACGTTGTAAATTTGTAAATTAAACATTTGTAACATATGTCACAAAAAAGAAGTGATAATACAATAAGTAATGGAAAATTTAAGTGAAAAGACAGTACTTTATTTAATATATTCCAAATAAGAAAAGATAGCAGAGATCTCTGGTTAAATATATGTACTATCGTTCTAAAATATGTAAGTAAGTACGAGTAATAAACCTTAATTACGTCCAATAATAACCATATCACAATATACCGGGTGATTATAATTAAAGTTACGATTTCAAAAATCGATAATTTTAAAACTACTGGTCAGAATGACTTGATATTTTAGCCGAATCGTTAGGCAATGAAATTTTGTTTGGCTAAGGAAAAAATAGTTTCAAAATGTGCCGATAGATGGCGTTGTCAGCGTAATATCAGGGGAAAAGCCAAAAATGTAATCGTTAAACACAGGAATGTTGTTAGCCAAAAGGAAAAAATAGAGTTCAGGGATTTACTAAAAATTTATTAACGAAAAGACAAGAATGCGTGTTTACAGCGACAACAGCAATAATGACAAAAAAAGAAAAAAAAAAAGAGCTTCATGGAACAAACACCATACTGATTATTAAGGCATAAGTTGTTCTATGTGCCCTTCACCTTGTTCCGCTACTAATTGGAAGCGCAAAACGGCATATTCCACAACAGATTGGAGGGTATCTGTACTGATGCAATGGGTGTGGTGTGTGATGCTTGCCTTCAAGTCAGCTAGATTCTGAATCTGCCCGCTGTAAACAACATTCTTCAGGTACCTCAAAAGCCAGAAATCACACGGATTTACGTCGGGGAACGTGGCGTCTACGTTGTTGGAAAATAGCGGCTTATGATCCTATCATCTCCGAAATTAGTTCTCAGTAGCTGCTTCACAGGAGTAGCAATGTGCGGAGATGAGCCATCTTGCATGAATATTGTGCGATCCACACACAAACGCTGCTGAAGTGACCGGAAGGACATGGTTACGCAAAAGTGCTTCATACCGCTTGCCAGTAACGGTGCAGGTAACGGGACCCGTAGGTGGGATCTCCTCGAAGAAAAACGGACCGACGATAAACGCTGCCGTTATTCCGCGCCACACAGTGACATTTTCAGACTGAAGAGGTAATGGCTGTAGCTGGGACGAGTTCTCGGTCGCCCATATCCTGCAATTTTGCGTATGTACATAACCTTGAAAATGAAAGTGGGCTTCGTCCTACCACAGAATGTTCCATGGCCATCCATTGTCCACTTCCATCCGGGCAAGAAATTGTAGTGCAAAAGGTTGACGTGCTTACAGGTCAGCAGGTAGCAACTCCTGCACATGAGTTATCCTGTACAGATAACAGCTCAAGATGTTCCGTAGGATTTTACGCACCGTGCTGTTCGGCATATCCAGTATTCGGCCAATTCCCCGTGCACTGCTGATTCCAGCCTCACTTTTAGTCTGTTCTTGTAATGCTGTAGCCACATATTCCACTACCGCAGCTGAAACTGGTATCCTGCCTCTGCCCCGTTTAACGTCAAATGAACCGGTCTCTTCGAATTTAGCAATAATTTTTCGCAGACCATTTGTGGTTATTGGACCCCTTTTTATGGATTTTAATGTCCAAAAGTTTCTAATAGCTGTAAGTGCACAGTCATCGTTCTTATAAAAAAGCTTCAAAAGCAGAGCGCGATCCTTCATAGTCAGAGTAATGATGAAGCATTCAGGCAATGAGCTAGTGCTCTGCATTTTTATGGCAACTATGTCTGCGGTGCGCATGTCATGTATTAGTAATTTGCATATCTCCAGACAATGTGACCCCTAACAGCGCCATCTATTGGCACATTTAGGATCTGATTTTTTTCCTTCACTAAACAAAATTTCCTTCCCTCACGATTGTTCTGCTCAAATATCAAGTCATTCTAATCAGTAGTTTTAAAATTATCGATTTTTTAAATCGTAACTTTAATTATAATCACCCAGTATATTGCATATTCATATACGTTACATTCATATGCATTGTGTTTGTAATTTCTGTTATACATTCTGATGACGACTCAATAAAGGAGTTGAAACGTCAATATAGGTTTTTAATTTACTTATAACCTCTTCATTTCCGAAGCTAAAATAATAATACAAATGCTTATTCACTGGGTTTTTCCAAAAGAAAATGACATCATAAATGACAGAAAATATAACTTTTCTGAAATTGATCCTTTATCGATTACTAATTTATGTAAAAAATATGGATCTAAAACTACAAACCCCCTTAAAACATCAATTTACAACTAGTAAATCTGCAGATCAGGAGCCTCAACGTCAGCTCTGCAAGTCATTGTTTTTAGACACACTTTGGTAATATTCAATTTCCTGCAAACCGCAATTTAAAGTTTTCAAATTATGTAATTATTTATAAGAATAAAAAATACCAAGTTTTCAGACATTAGAAGCATTAAATTAAAAAACGTTGTTATGGAAAGATATTTTGAAATAATTTTCATGAGCTACTAATTCTGATATTGTTTTAAATAATAAAATAGATTTCTTCACCTGAACCCCCCCCCCCCTTGGTCTCATTAAATTAATTTACATATGTAACCTTTTATTGATTGCGCTAATGGTTATCGCAAATCTTAAATTTCTTTTTACACTTCCGAGCCTTAATTTTCAATACTGGTGGACAGAAAATGATTCACATTGACGCAATTATATTAAAAGTTTAGGTTTTATGAATTAAAATATAATTTCTTTTTAAAAATAAAACAATTTTCATTCATATTTTCTGAAATGAGGCGGCATTAAGAAGTAACACTCGTCATAAAATATTTTTTCAGGCAATCTGGTTAATGCTTGGTTTTTAAGAATGAGAATATTTATTTCCCGATACAATGACGTCATTTTCGACAGCGATAATTTTGCGGTGTATAATTTTGACATTTACTATATATTTGATTTTCAAAAGTTTTTTTTTTTTTTTTCTCATTGAAATTTTCAATTAAAAATTAACATTTCTATTAGTTGCGTGCAGACGATAAACCATGAGATATTAGTAACATTTCTTTTAATTATAAGAATTAATATCATAACACTAGCCCTTTTTATTTCATCCTCAAACATATTAGTTTTATTTTTGATATATTACATCAAATTCACCTTCTTTTTGTATTTTAGTTTTATTTCCAATAAGAAGACGTATTCATGTCTATTTTTTATTTCATTTTCCTCTTGCACAGGAAAATCTTTCAAATCAAAAAACTGTTTAGGATAAATTATTATTCTGGGACCGGATTTTCTTGGCAACGGTAAAAAAAGAAAAAAAAAAGTTAAATTTTATAGCAAAATGTCGATTTATTCCTTATGAAAATAATGAACTTCTCAATTTAAAAGAAAAAATATTTGAACAAAATAAGTAGAACATAGTCTTTCTTTATTTCTGGGGTAAATTCTATGTATATGTAAGTTCACAAAGGCATTAATTCGTCCCTTTTGACTTCAAACAATTACAAATACTTTCAAATTTACGATATTTTTAGGTGTAGTTTCGTTGCTAGGCAACAGTTAAAAGAAAATAAAAATAATGAAATATGTGCTTTGAAAAAAAAGTAAATTTATAAAAAGATATATTATTGGAACACATATATAAAATACCTCCATAAGTTAAACACCGAATTTAAAAACTCTGACAAATGTATACACAAAATTTCAAACTAATATGAATAATGTATGGTTCTAATTAGAAATTACATCATCCATAATTTACCATTTAAATCCTTCAATCATATGAGCCATTTCCTTTCAACAAATAAAAATGGAAAAATCGTCTGAATTGCTATAGGAAAGCATTAAGTCGCAAAATAAAATGTTCTATATATTCCGAACGCATGAACCAAATTTAACCAAAAACTATACAGTTAAATCCGGTGATTTTACCAACATGCATCCTTAATTTTAAGCTAATCGGATGCTTTTTACGGCAGTTATCGCGGAACAGACCGCGCTCCTTCCCAACTCCTGACAATTTTATTCCTTATCTCCAAGAACATAATCACTAGTAAATCTGCAGATCAGGAGCCTCAACGTCAGCTCTACAATTCATTGTGTTTAGCACCCTTTGAGTAATATTAATCTTTCTACAAAAAACGAAATTTAAAGTTTTGAAATTACATAAACATTTATAAAACGAAAAAATATTTCGAAGGTTTCTGACATTAGAAGCGTTAAATTAAACCCCTTGTTATGTAATGGTATTCTGAAAATCTCATGAGCTACTTATTCTGGTAATTTTTAGATAATAAAGTAGATTTCTTCAGGGGGGGGGGCTCTGCCCCCGTGAACCCCTTCGTAGTGTAATTTAATTTACATTTGTAATTATCAATTAATTGTGTTAATGTCCTTTAGTAAATTCTACCAATAGACGGAAACGTACACGAATTCTTTTCTACAGCCCTGTATATTACGTGAAGATTTTTACGCGTCGTCTATAACATTTAAATTTAATGCAGACAAAAACCCTCTTAAAACTGCTCATATCACATTTCCGGGGATTAGTATGCATAGTGTGCACCATATATCCAGTTTCTGCGGAGTCCTGTATATGGTTCTATTTAAATTCTGCAAACATACTAAAAAAAAAAACCACACTGAAGCAATTCGCGCTCATTTTCATTTATACTTACGAATTCATTTGTGTATCCCTGTACATGGTCTATACAATATTTAAGCACTACTTATTAAGCACAAATTTACTTAATGTTAAAACGCACACCATAATCGAAAATGCTCTTCAGCAATCATTTCTAATAGACCAGAACTGTATCCGAAATTTTTTATGTGACCCTATAAATGAGCGATAAATACGATACAAATCATATTCAAGCTTCTTGTAGTCAACCACAGTAATGTAATTTAATTTCATAATGTTTGAATTAGTGCAACACAATTAACACACTGACGACAGGCAATTTAATTAAATCTGGGTTTAAAAACAGTAGAAGCTCCTCCCTCTTCTGAAAGTGTCTCGGAAATTGGTTTCTGAAATATATTTTTCATGTTTATGCAGCAGTAAATATCTTTCAATGTACGGATGTAATATATAATGTCTTACAATCTATAAAAAACATGGACAACACAATATAAATGTCTTTTCTGTAAGGTAGAAGTCACTCCCTTAGTCAATGACGTATTCTGAATAAAAACGAGAATTCTCGTTTCCCGTCGCTAATGTGTTAAAATAAGCTGTGAAGAGTTTTTTTTCCCCCGTAGACCACATTTTAATCGACCACTTTTGTGTGACCCTGAAAAAAACATATGCTTTGCACCCCATATACTACAAAAATGTTTCAAAAATACATATCAATTTTATTATTTTGTAACAGAGTAACATCATTAAAAAACGCCACAAAAGGATTTTCTTCAAAGATTGTAATATTATGAATACTTTTGAGTTCCCTGTACGCATGCTGTAAGTGCTACACATAACATATTTTATAGTAACCAGGTTCTAGTGCACCTTAATAATATATATAAATTTCATTACTTTTAAAATTGTGTAACATTATTAAAATACAGCGCAGACGATTTTTCCCAAAGACTATAATGTAACGGAATAGTTTTGAGTGCCCCTGTAATTAAGCTATGAATGCTACACTCTTTATTTTTAATGCCAAACATATTTTGGCAAACCTCAATAACGTATATCAATTACATGGAATCCCGACTATATTTACGCGAGTTAGAGCACGTAGAGAAACACGGCAGGCGACAGATAGAAAAACTGAAGTCATAAATACTTTCATCCATGTTGGAAAGTGTTAAAAAGGATTTACATGCCTTTAACTGTACTTTTTTTTCACTTATAGCATGATTAAACATTAGTTTAAACATCCTAATCCATGCGATAGCAATAACATATTAAAAGCCCCCAAAATATGCATATCTGGAGATCTATAAATCTACTGGAAAATAATTCATTATCGTGCTCCCTGTTAATTGCATAAATTGCATCGATTTGGCGCGATAAAATATTTTTTGTGATAGCCTTTTAATAGTACCTGCAACAAAATTAACGTAATTTACTAACTTCATTCATATTTGAAGCAATGATAGGCTACGAACAACAGTCGCTAGGCAACGAAGAAAAGGAAAAAAAAAAGAAATATGTATCATGTAAAACAAGAAAATTAATTTAAAAATTCTTTATATTATTGGAATACATGTATAAATGTCCTCAAAACATTATACACGTAAATAAAAAAATCTGATAGATATATTGATAAAACTTCAATATAATAGGAATAATTTAAAACCCTTATTTGGAATTTTAGTATCCATAATTTGACATTTAAATCCATTAATCAAACGTGCCATTTTCTTTCAACAAATGGAAATTTGAAAATCGTCTGACTTGCCGTAGAAAAGCATTATAAAGAAAAATAAAATCTTCCATATTTTCCGAACGAATGAACCAAATTTAACCAAAAACTATACAGCTACGTCCGGGTATCTCACGAATATGCCCAATTAATTTCAAGCTGATCGGGTGCTTTTTGCGGCAGTTATCGCGGAACAGACAGACAGACAGACAGACAAACGGAAATCAAAACTTTTCGTGTCTCCACAGTAAGCCTTCACTGACGTTTCGGCAATTAGAGCTTATAGAGTTTTATAACTAGTAAATCTGCAGATCAAGAGCCTCAACGTCATCTCTGCAACTTATTGTTTTTAGCAAATTTTGCTTAATATTAATCTTTCTACAAAAACAAAATTTAAACTTTTAAATTACACAAAAATTTATAGAAGGAGAAAAAAATATTTCGATGGTTTCAGACATTAGAAGCGTTAAATTAAACACGTTGTTATGTAATGATATTCTGAAATTCTCACGAGCTACTTATTCTAGTAATTTTTATATAATAAAGCAAATTTCTTCAGGGGTCCCCCCCCCTGAAACCCCCGTTGTGTAATTTATTTTACATTTGTAATTTTCTATTGATTGAGTTAATGATTATCCTATATCTTAGATTAATTTTTACACTGCGATTTATAAGGATAAGCAACAATTTGGTCAAGCATTTTACGTTATCCTAATATCCATACAGCAGTATTTACTTGCCTGCTAACCACAAACATCTGTATCTAATGGATAAAGAACTTTTGGAAATGTAAACTGAGACATCTAATTTAGAAATCTAATAATAATTTTGATTACCATTCTGCAATATTTATATCTAAGATCTAATCTAAATATCTAAAAATGTACTCGATAGCATTAACTTACTAAAATCACCCTAAAGTAGGGGGAGTTCTAAACCTAACGGTTAATAATTCATCATCGTGTCCACTTCCAATTGACTAAATAGATAAACGTGATATGGCGCCGTTAAGTATTTTTTGTGATAGCATTTTAATACTATCCACATTTAATTTAAAATCGCGATGTTACAAACACCGTTGGAATTTGATGCACACCTGTGTTCAGGTCAAATTACGAAAGGTTAACTAACCTTTTATTTCCCTTAGCCGGGAATTTTGTTTCATTTTTCGTAATAGGGATTATTTTAATAATTTATTTTACACTCTACAAGCTGTTACACGGGACGTTGTTCACGTAGCATTAAATCAGAGATAAATGCATTAAATAAAACATTTCACTCACCACCAGACATGGCAAGTCTCAGGCTTTTTGCACAACACTATTACCTTACAGAAAATGTTGTTCTTTTAAATCGCGCAAATGTTTCAATTAAATAAAGTAACATTTTTTGTATTAAAATACTGGTATCCAGAACGCCGGAGGCTTGGCAGCCCTGCTCCTCTTAATAGAAACATATATAGTTAACCAACACTTTATCACATATTATAGGAAACAATACGGAATTTCTTATTTGTATGGCCTTACATATACCTCAGTCATAAAAATGTAAAATTTTGTGCCAATTAATATACGCAATTGCGAAAATGAAATCGCAACCAATGAGAAAAGGAAGGCAAAGTAAAATCGTGTAAATCGAGGAATCTTTCTTCGTAGTGTGGGAAAAAAACACTACAAAAATTAATTTAGGTGGTATTTGGTGTGAAATGTTTATATGTATTCATTCCTGCCCTATTTATCTTTTTTATTATTTGTAATTTGCTGCATTTTCCCTTTGCACGTGAAAATCTTACAAATTAAAATGAACTCTTTGGGAGAAATTGTTATTCCCTTTTTTTTTTTTTTTTTTTTTTTTTTTTTTTTTTTTTTTGGCAACAATAAAGTTTATAAAGTTTAATAGAATAATGCCAGTTTATTCTGTATGAAAATAACGAACTTTTTCCTTTATAATCAAAATAGTTGAATACATAAATAAAAATATTATCTATATAGTATATAAATACTATTTTCATTTCTGCGTTTAAATCAATCTATATGCAAATATCTATACAAAGGCATTCATTAATTCATTCCTTTTAACTTTGATTTGACTTTAAAAACCATACATACTTTCACATTTATGATATTTTTAGATGAGATATAGTTGCTACGCAACGGTTAAAAGAAAAAAAATGAAATATAAGTAAATTCATAAAATAAAATGTTTTATATTATTCGAACACATGTATAAAATTCCATCATAAGTTATACACCTAATTTAAAAGATCTGACAAATGTTTTGACAAAATTGCAAACTAATAGGAATAATTTACTACTCTTATTTAAAAATTTCAGCATCAAAAATTTACCATTTAAATCCATTTTTTATATGAGCCATTTCTTTCAACAAATGAAAATTTGAAAATCGTCTGACTTGCCATTGAAAAGCATTACAGAGCAAAATAAAATGTTCTATATTTCCCGAACAAATGAATCAAATTTAACCAAAAACCATACAGCTAAGTCCGAGTAACTCATCAACATGCCACATTAATTTCAAGCCGTTCGGATGCTTTTTGCGGCAGTTATCGCGGAACAGACGGACAGACAGACAGACAGACAGACAGACAAACGGAAATCAAAACTTTTCGTGTCTCCACAGTAAGCCTTCACTGACGTTTCGGCAATTATTAAATATAAAATCATTAAAAAATTGTAAAATTTGTAATTTATTTGAATAATCACAAATTAAATAAATTTATAATTAAATAAAATTTTAACTTAATAGAAAATTAAAATTTTAAGAATAAAAATATTCTAAATTTTAAAAAATATGTTAAATTTATAAGGTAACAAATATATTAAAGTTTTTCGGATTTTTTTTTTCTTATCTCTGTAATGAAGTCGCTGATTTGTAGTTACAGTAAATAATCTTATCATATAAATCTTCTCTCCTCTGAAATTTTCACTTCGCCGCTTTTTCTCCGCCAACATATATGTGTAAAATTATATATATAGTGTTACGAATATTGTAAATAGTTAGTGTTTATGCTTAAAAATAATGTAAATGTTTCAAATAAGCTCTATTCATAAGCTAATATTAGTTTTTGTTGGATTGAATTATATCAATTTGTTGATTTTCTGCAAGCAAGTAATCCCTATTGGATTTCAATAGGAGCCTATGGAAACTTGGCGCAATACTGGAAATAGCGCCAAGCTGGCGTCACTTTTTCCGACTTATTCGGGTCGCCAAATTAGGCGATATATCGCCAAGTTGGCGGCAAGCTTGGCGACAGAGCCGTCTAACCCTTCCTTGGTAACCCACTTATGCGTCGAAAGATCCTAACAATCAGATCTGCTTCGCGGTATCTATGCAGATTTTCATTGGTCTATTCCCAAAGCGTTACTTTTTTTGTATATATAGAAGGACTACTCATTCTTCTAGAATCTGCTAGATTTAGGGATGTTTTACACTTAACAATCTTTAACTCGATTTTAAATTTTCTTTAAAATAGTATATACATTCTTTTTTTTTATATTGACCTAAACTATCTATCCAGTCAGTTACCGGCATTTTATATTATGAGTTATTGAAAAAAAAATCAGGTTAAACTAACTTTAGACAAATACCCATTT
Source organism: Maratus speciosus (assembly GCA_963932465.1). Lineage (NCBI taxonomy): Eukaryota > Metazoa > Arthropoda > Arachnida > Araneae > Salticidae > Maratus > Maratus speciosus. The sequence goes on along the minus strand of OZ010789.1, from coordinate 591,868,364 downwards.
AGGAGCCTAAAATGTTATAAAACACATTTACACACAAAAAAAGAAACTGATCCTTTAATAGAATTTTTACCCAATAATACATTAAAAGTTGAGTTCTCATATACTTGTTTGCTGCTAGTATTAGGAGGAAAAAACACAATTCAAAACAGAATATTTTCAAAATTGATATTTTATATAAATACACTACTACAATAAATAATAATTTTAAATTTTAAATAAATACATGACATGTTAGGCAGTATTACTTAAGTAACACAGATGCACTTTATAGTAAACTGCTACATAAAAGTTTAATTGTATATTAGAAATTAATGGTATCAAATATTTTGAAAAATAAGCAAAATAAATAAAAGCATACATAAATTTTGTTCCTCGTATTTTAAACCCTTGATTATTTATGGAATTCTAAAATTAAATACCATTAGACTTTTTCTTTTCAAAACGATATGCAATATTGTATAATTAATTGAACTGGAGAGAAAAGATTGTTTGGATAACAAAAACAACAAGAAAAATAAGTTAGCAAGATGGAATTTTTATTGTATTATTTGAAACCGCTACAGCTGAAACAGGATTTAATTGTCAAATAAATTATTCGTATTATGTTTGTGTCTTTGTTTAGGTGAATGTTATTAGCATTTAAATAACTAAGTGAAGAATAATTAAAAAGTATCGTATCTAAGAAAAACCAACAACAAAGGATTTTTTTAAGTTAATTCATTTTCAGGTTTTAGTTTTGAGTAAGATTTATTTATTTAAATAAAAACAAAAAAACCTATTTTTAGTGCAAAAAAAAAAAGTCAGAAATATTCCTTTGTCTTATTGCTTTTACAAACATCGTTAAATACAAATCTAATAATTTTGGCGAATTCCTTTACAACAAATTTTGTGAATATATAGCTTAAGTATATTAAGTCCATTTTAATGACCGTTAAATTAACTGACGCTAATTCGCGGAACATGCGGGGCACAAGCCTTTACCTTTAGCAATACCGGAAAGAGTAGTAGTCTGAGGACGGAAAATGCCACTGGACGCATTTAAAAGCCAAATGTAAATTATTTTAAGACATCGACCAACAAGGACGAACTATAGGATCGTTTAATAGGTCAGTCGACGTTTTTCTTCGATCTTATTAAACGCAGGACTACGCGTCTAATACGCCGGCGGCTTCTAGATCACCATAGCTCTACTTAAAACATATGACTTTTATCGTAAGTGCAATAAGTGTTTGAAACTTACATTTAGAAACACATTTTTTAATATGCAAAGTCAATAGACTTCTAAATATAAAAAAGGCACCAACTCATGAATTTGCATAAGACAATTTTCGCAGATAACCACGAAATAAAACATTTGACAAGGAATAGTATTTGTTTGCCAAAAACAAAATGTAATTATTTAAATAATTGACTTCTACATTTAAATAATTGTACTAAATTTGACTTTTCAAATAGTAGCAACAACTATTGACATTGTACTTCAGTTTATTTAAATAAGTCAGCTTGGAAAAAAGTATAGCGTATATACTGTTTCTGCAATCTTCATAGAGTTATAGAAGTAAAACTGATAGTGTTTATCTATAAATTCTGGGAAATAAATATAAAATCACAGAAGAAAAAGTGCCGGAAACATCCAAAGATTTAACAGGTAAAATTAAACAGTAATTTTGAATGTAATATAAATTTCCTCTTTATGCAAAAACATAATAATTTTACAATATTTTCCTACCTTTGCCCTTTTCTGAGAACTATTTCATAACAGATACGTAACTTTAAACAGAGAAATAATAAAATTCTTCTCTATTGCGTGTTTGTTTGTCTATTTCTTGTTAATTTTGACATCTTCTAAATATATGAGGATTTATCAAAATGAATAAAATCTGCATTTTTGTCCTACCTTGTTTGATTGAAGGCGAATATGATGTTAAATAATGTGTTAGCTTTTGAAATTTCAACGTGAGTACAAATTTTATTGTTTAATATTATTTATATAATAATAAAAGTATCATTCGTAGTAGCTATAATCATACGCACGTTTTTAACCATTATGATTAGTTTTATATAACATTTAATGTAGATCCTATTTCATAATATTTTATTAGAAATTTTTGATAATTTCCATAATTAAAAATACTTTTTTGAATCTAAAAATTATCTAAAGTATTTTTTAATTTCTTCCTTTTATTTCATTATAAAAGAAAATTCAATACGCTAATACTTTGAGAAAATATAAATTACAGATTGTCATGTGGATTTTGTATTAGCATTCTTAAATTCTGACGTCTTTTAAATATATGAAGTTTTATGAAAATGAATAAAACTGCTTCTTTGTGCTACCTGGTTAGATCGAAGGCGAATATGATGTTAAATAATGTGTTAGCTTTTTAAATTTCAATGTGACTACAAATTTATTTTTTAATATTTCATATATAATCATAAAAGGATCATTCGTATGAGCTGTAAACATACGCACGTTTTTATCCATTATGGTTTGATTTATATAACATTTAATGTAGATCATATTTCATAATCTTTTATTAGAATTTTTTGATAATTTCCATAATTAAAGATACTTTTTTGAATCTAAAAATTTTCTGGAGTATTTTTAAATTTCTTCCTTTTATTTTATATTTACAAAAGAAGATTCAGTAAGCTAATTCTTTGAGAAGATAAAAATTACAGATTGCCTTGTAGATTTTGTGTCAGCATTCTTAAAGTTTGACGTCTTTTAGATATATGAAGTTTTATGAAAATGAATAAAACTGCTTCTTTGTGCTACATGGTTTGATCGAAGGCGAATAAAATTTTAAATAATATGTTAGCTTTTGAAATTTCAACATGAGTACAAATTTTATTGTATAATATTCCGAAAGTAGTGAAAATACTCGAAGGGGAATAGAACCACTATTGACATTTTTTATAACAATTTTACGAGGGAAAACCAGGTGATGGGGCGTTTTCACACTCCTAAGTACATAAAGGATACATATGAAGAAGACAGTTTGATAATACAGTGCTGAAGAGGATACATTTGTTTTAATTATTTAGGGAATGATCTGCAAAATACTCCACTTTCGAGAATTGCTGAATGTCTAATTTTGACTGTTGACATGTTTGCTTCTTTTATTGTAACTTTCTAACATTCGCCATCATTCAAAAAATAAATTTGTAAAATTTTTTATTTTACTAAAAGAAGCAAGTTTCTACTTGGTAATCAACAATAAAAGCATTATAAGGAAAAAGACTCTGAGATACATCATAAGCACTTCAACTAAAGTTTGAAGCCTTAAAGAATAAATCACGATAAGTAACTTTAAATTTTACTAAAATTCCAACATTACTGCACTTTACTCTATACAACATCCGCAAACGTAACACAATCATGAAGTACTATTACATTTTAAGCTTGGTTGTCTCAAAATATATTTATTGTTGTATCCATGATTCCAAAATTCAGTAAAATTTGCTGTTCATCACGAAAATCCCTTAAATAATGCCCACCGGAACACGTGAAAAAGTGCACGAATAGATCATTGTGATTTTTGTTTACAGAAACTTCAAATCCGATGCATAAGTACAGACAGGTAGAAGTCTTTATCGGTGGCATTCGTACGCTGAAAACTAAAAAAGTTTTGAAAAAATATAGGCTGAAAATATAGTAAATAAAGTAAATCTATAACATCACATTCACATAAGTCTAAAAATCCCAAATTCCTACAAAGTAATCTATTATTGCACATTTCGCAGATCTATTCTTAATTCACACTGACTTCGCTTTTTTGAAAGAAAACTTAAGTAACGTTCGCAAACGACAGACGCATCCACTATCGATGAAGTTATTATTTGCTATTTCACGGAGAAAACTTGTGGACTAAGTACTTTAATACATCAAAATACTCCTTAAAACTATAAAAACCGATGTCGAACTAATCCTTGTAGCATTTCTACCTTAAATTTTATGATAAACATTTTTCTAAATGAACTGCCGTTCTATTTTGAATGCGATTTATAAAATTCTTGTCTGTCTGAATTTTTTCAGTAATAAGCTTCACCTAATGTATAATTTGTCCAAAAATGTCATTTAACTTTCAACACAAAGAGTAAAATGATTATTCAATTTTTTTCTGCATTTAAATGAACGAAATAGTAACAATGAATTATCATCGCAAAACAAAAACAAAAGGTCACAACATTCTGTACAATTATTAGCATTTCATATAATGAATGTTTCAATTTGTCTGTTTCGTTTATCATGTCTTCAAAACTTCCATTTGTTTCGAATGTTATAGCAAGTAAAGACATGAAATTTTTTTAAGAACTAATGATACGAAAATATATTTTTAGAAAAATCTTAGTTTATTTATGAAGAAAAAGCATATATCTATATGTCCTATGCATTTTTTTTTTCGAAATTACTTTTTGGAACAGTGTTGTCACATTTTCAAAAGCTTTTCTGTTTGTCGCTTTTTTAAAATGAGATTTTCATGAGAAAAATTGAAATATATATATATATATATATATATATATATATATATATATATATATATATACATACATATATACATATATATTTAAATAAAGATGTTGTAAACATTTGCAATTTTTATTTTAATATAATTAAATTGTAGTGTATGTTACCGCCTCATGAGCAGTTGTAGAACATCAAAGAATTTCAAATTGCTTTATATTTTTTTCTTTTTGAAAAAGTATAAAGGTAACACTTTTTAAAATCCTTTCAGCATTTATTGGTTTGAAAAGACATTTAAATATATTCATGTTATCCATTTATAGAAAAGAACTTGTCTATTCCTAATACATTCTTGTTTAAGGAAAAAAACCGTTTGTATTCAGACAATGTTGTTATATACATTTAATACGTTTTGAAAGGGAAATTTCATAAATTAGAATTGCCTAAAAATACATATATTCTAAGAATAAAGGAAATAAAAAAAAATTGAAATACTTTTTAAAAACGTAATTGAAGCATGGATTTGTATATTATATGTATTAGCTGTAGAACAAACTTATTTTATTAAAAATTACTTATTTAAAATGGTTTGAATAGATAAATTTGATGGCTCTGTGTAACATTAAATGATTTTTAGGTTGACTTCTATTTCCTTTTTCTTCTTTTGAAAAAAAATGTACAAAAAAAAAAATTGTTTAATCTTTTTGAAACTTATTGATAATGCAATAGGTCTACAAATTATCCTTCTATTTAATTTTCTAAGAAGATCATATCAATGGGTAATACATTCTTGTTATAAAAAATTTTCTGTTATGAATGTGGCCTTGTGTAGCAAGTTGTGATCTTGGTGTATTGTTTGCCTATTAACACACGCAATGCGTCTAATGTGGAAGTATTGCTAATATTAATTTTTGAAACTATTTTTCAACACGTTATAGATTGTTTTCATATAAAATGCATTTTAGTGTTGTTAGTGGGAAATCTGAAAGAAATTTATTAAATGTAAAAAATCTATTAAACTAATCTAAAAAAAAGGGAAAAGAAAAGAAAAAATACTTCTTTTTTCAAACCGGAGTGCTGGTGTTTCATCTCCTAATTTGGTTATAAGAGATAAAGTAAATATTTGAAAATGAAAAAAAATAATATTTTTGACAGTCATTCTTCGTCTGTCGTAAAATTGCTTTCTTTACTTATATATATTATAAAGACCAAACACATCTGTGCGTAACGCATACGTCATTTTGCGACTGGCAACACTTTGAAAAGTGAAATAAAATTTTGGCTTTACAATTTTCTTTACTGCAAATTTTTAAACTTCTAAACATCGCACATTTTTTATTTCTACACCGTCGTATAAGGAAAAAAAATGCTCTTTTAAATGCAATTTGTTTGAATGCTGTATCTCAATTTATTTTTGAGAGATTAATTTTTTTATTGTTTTTAATACCATTTTACTAATCGTGTCAACAAAAGTACCCCATTTAAATGAAAGTAAAGGAAAATAGTCGAGAATACGAGATATTGTATCTTTTTGTTGCCATTTTCTCATAAAACATGAAAAAAAAAATTAAATTAAAAATACGGGCTCTGTCAAGAATATTGCCTCTTATTCCATTATAATGACGTCATATGCATACTTTTCTATAGACGAAGTTTAAGACTGGATTGTAAAAGTGGATTGCTTTAGCGGATGCAAATGACATCATTTTATAAAAAAGCATGTTTTTTAATTCTTAAACCTGAATTATGTTTTGTAGAAATGCGTTATTTTCACAGCCCAGCTTCTTTGAAATTCTTCAGACCGCAATCCGCTAAAGTGGATTGCTTTAGCGGATTTATTTATTTTTGAGACATTAATTTTTGTTGTTGTTTTTAATACCATTTTACTAATCGTGTCAACAAAAGTACCCCATTTAAATGAAAGTAAATGAAAGTAATGACGTCATATGCATACTTTTCTATAGACGAAGTTTAAGACTGGATTGTAAAAGTGGATTGCTTTAGCGGATGCAAATGACATCATTTTATAAAAAAGCATGTTTTTTAATTCTTAAACCTGAATTATGTTTTGTAGAAATGCGTTATTTTCACAGCCAAGCTTCTTTGAAATTTTTCAGACCGCAATCAGCTATAGTGGATTGCTTTAGCGGATGCAAATGATGTCATTCTATATAAAAAAAAAGCGTGTATTTTAATTCTTAAACCTGAATTAGATTTTATGGAAGTACGTCATTTTCACAGCCCAGCTGCTTTGAAATTCTTCACAGGTGAAAATGCTTCACATTTGAAAATAATGTAATCGAAATCACACGCTGATGAAACGCAATGTTTCACAAACATTTAGAGTGTCTTTATAAAAGAGAAGTGACATGCAAATAATAGCCATTTATATTGTAGAAATTGACTATTCTCGCCTGGATGGATTTGCTTCGCCGAGTTAGACAAGCAAACAAATAATTCGAGGTTTAAAATAATATCATGTGACTGAAGTTTTGTCCAATATTCTCTCGAATAATAAAATTTTAATGGTAATCTTTAGGACATTCTACTATAATTTTATAAAAATAACATAATTAGCTTAATTTAATTTTCATAATCTTATATAATCTATATATTTAAAACACAAGTGTGTTTTTTAGTCATCTTCCCTGATCTTTCTGCTGAACCAATTTTATTAATATGTATATGTATTTACTGAAAGCTGTTTATTTGTAGATGTGATCGCACGATCTGTTTTTTAAATATCCCCACTTTTATATTTTAATTTTAAAAGCATTTTATGAAATTTCTTCAAAAGGGTGAATATTAGATAGCTTTCATTATTTCCGACAAGAAAGAAATAATGAGGTATTTTTATCTTTATTCATGTCATTTTGATAAAAATTTAAAATTGTTCATAAAAAATGTTGTATAGGGTTTAGTGGCGCAAAATCCCATTCGGAGCATAATATTATATTAGGGGTATAATAACAGAAAATGTCATACTGCTTTTGAAAACACGCATTTTTCCTCATACATTTTCTATATTGTTTTCCCTTCTGCAAGTGTACTAAGTTTGAGACCCTAAGCGAAATGCTTATTTAAGTGAAAATAAAGTCATATTTAATAGAAAACGGCCATTTTCTTATACAAAACTAAACAGTTTAGCATAAATGCGTCTGAAAAACATAAATTACGGAAATTTTTACTCTCCGGCATTGAAATTAGAATCTCAAGTAAAGAGTGCGTCTGTTCACATAAAAGATGTTTCTGACAATCGTGACTTCAAGTTTTCAGTTCAAATGATTTTAAAATGATCAAACAAAATGCAATTTTTTTAAATGATGAATATGGATATGAAAAGTGCTTATGCAAATTTCGAGAGGGTGAAAATTGCTGTTTTTCATTCCGGAATACCAAGCAGAAGAACCTCAATTGATAACCACATACTAATAACTGATCTTTATTATATTTTACTGATTAAGATCTATATTGTAAAGAACAAATGTATCTGTGCGTAACGCTGACGTCATATTGCGAATGAACACTTCACGATTAAATTTCGGTCTTGAAATTTTCGCTACTGCAATTTTTTAATATTCTGACGATCGTACATTTTCAATTTTCATCGCACAGCAAAAAATTTACTTTCAAATGCAATTTGTTTAAAAACTGTGTCTTAATTGACTGATGATATCGACTTATCTTAATTGACTGTTATTTAAAGTTTATCTTATTACGTGCCGGTTTCAATACATAATAATATTAAACATTTTGCACATAAAGCAACAAACATTGTTCAGCATTTGTTTCTGACTATTTTTACATAACGAAATTAATACTTCCTTTCTAAACAAATAACAGAATAATATTAAAAAAACACCAATCTCACATATTTCTGAAAGACAAATTAACGAATTAATACTTCTTTTATAAAAAAATAAAAGAATAATTAAAAAAAGAAACAAATCTAACATCTTTGTAATCGTACAATTTAAAGTTTTAGATCACCAAATAGGATTTTCTTTTTTTCAAATGGAATTTGTTTGCAAATTTCGTCTCAGTTTACCGATTGTCTATGGTTTTAAAGCATGGAATATTTTTAATTTATCTATATCGCGCGGAACTCGATTACGAAAGATTAACCGGTTTCTCATTAAAACAAAATAAAGACTTCATAATTTTCTTACGGCTAATATCCATTAAAAAAAACTTTCCTATGAAGAATTAAATAAAATATTATAAATAAAACACAAATTTAGCAGACATGTATAAGCTCTGAAATTATCAGAATATAAAAGGGTGCCGTGAGTAGAAAAATCTTGGTCAAATAACTCTTAGCTTGCGGCTAATAAGAAAATATCGCTTTTGATAAATTTCAAAAATTTATTTGATTGTATAATTCGTATTTTTCATATGAAAAATACATTTTTAATGTAAGTGGGCAATCTAAAAAATATATTGTATATAAGGAAAATATTAGTTTTCAATTTTAAAAAATGTTTTCACCTGTATTCTGTAACCAGAGAAGCCCCGGTACGATCCCCTAGTTTAAATAATTGAAAAGATTAATCTAAATTTTATTTTTCCCTAGAATGTACCATTAATATATTTATCTACTTTATGAATGTTTTAATTTGTTTTTACTTCAATTTTAATGGATACATTTGAAAAAGATCTGTTTCTTTTTATAAACTCCTTAATTTTTTTTTATTATCAGGCTGTAAACCATCAATAACAGATTATTATAATTATTTTTCTGGAAGGTATTTGGTATTATTTGTTATCTTTGGAAATTAATTTTCTTCGCACCCTACTTAAAAAAAAAAAGAAAATTAACAGCATTTTTTTAATTTATAAACAATTACAATAATATCATTATTGCTTTTTAAAATCGATTTTACTCAAATTATCAAAGAACTAGCAAACCCCGCGGCTTTGCTCGCGTAATATTTGAAATATGCCAAGTGATATTTATATGTCTAATTTTTATTAAAAGGTACTAACTAAATTTTTATTTTATTAAAAGGTACGTATTACTTTTAGGAATAATTAAAAAAAATTACTATTTAAAACACAGTTTGATTAAACATCATTGTTACATTGCATAAGGCAGAAATGAGACTTAAATTAATAAAACGAAATAAAACTAAATAAATAATAATTTAGAAAATATTTTGAAACTTTCATGCTCAAATAATACGCTCATTTCAGTATTCATTTGAAGTTTTGAATTTTTTAGAAGCCATCTTCTTACATCTTAAAATTAACTATCATGTCAAATTCCAAGCCCTACCACCTCTCTCAACATAAAGGGCTATGTTGAAATAGGAACTGTCACCATTAATTTGCCATCATTAATTTTGAAATCGGTTTGTTATTTCCTAATATTCCACAGAAACGTAATTTAGAAAGCTTTTGAAGGCCTTTTTTAGAACGTTTGTTGTTCCTGTGAACCCCAGGTGGTAGAATCATCGGCATAAAATACAGCCTGTGTAGGACCAGAGACTGTTACCATTGATTCACAACTATTACTTTTATAATCGGTTTATATTCCCTGAAATTGCATAGAAATCGTAATTTAGGACTTTTATAGAATACTTTTCACACCTCCCCTTCGCTTCACCCTTTTTTAATTCGAATTTATTTCCGACAGTCCTTCGAGGGCATTTATATTTTATAAGTAACTACCGTGCCATATTTAAAGTTTCTAGCATTTTCAGTATCACAGAAATCGCAATTTAGAAAGTTTTTAGCTCCTGCAACTCCTTGGTAATAGTGGCACAGATATAAAATATAGCTTATGTTTGAGCATGTTCTATCGCCAAGAATTTGTCATCATTATTTTTTTAATCGGTTTGGTATTTGATAAGATTGAATAAAAATTGTAATTTATAACACTTTTTGCTCATTTCATCTTTTTAAATTAGGAATTTTCTTTCAACTGTTCTGAGAAGCAGTTGCATCTTGTAAGTAAATACCATGCCATACTTGAAAGTGTTAGACCCCCCAGTTGAGCAAAAAACGCACATTAGAACATGTTTTACTTTTGCAACCCTCAGATGGTAGCGACAGCAACATAAAATATAGCCTATGTTATAGCAGGGATTGTCACCATTGATTTGCAACCATTACTTTTGAAATAGCTTTGGTATTTCCTGAGATTGAGTAGAAATCTCAATTTAGAACATTTTTAGAACGCTTTTCGCATTTTCAACCTTTTTTAAATTTCTAATTTTTTCGAAACTATTCTTAAAGATCATTTATATCTAATAAATATGTATCTTGAATAATTTTAAGTTGCTAGCCCCTACCTATCACAAAAATCGAAATTTAGAACGCTTTTATGTTCCTGCAACGTATAGGTGATAGTGATACCGGCATAAAATAGCGTCTATGTTAGAGCAAAGGCTATCAGCATCAATTTACTACCATTACTTTTGAAATCAGTTTGATTCTTCCTGAGATATTGCTGACAAATCGGCATTTAGAACGTTTTTAGAACGCTTTTCGCGCATTTTACTACTGCATCTCCTCTGGGGTAGTGGAAACAGATATAAAATATAGCCTATCTTGGAGCAAGATCTGTCACTATCATTTTTACACCCTTATATTTGAAATCGGTTCAGTACTTCCTGAGATGGCATAGAAATCGCAATTTAGAACGTTTTTTACAACGTTTTTTGCGCATTTTGAACCCCTTTTAATTTTCGATTTTTTAGGAAATGTCCTTAGAGATCATTGATATCTTACAACTAACTACCATTCCAAATTTCACTACTCTAGGCCCTTCCGTAACGCAAAAACCACAATTTAGAACTTTTTTTTCTCCTGCACCCCCTTTGGGGTAGTGGCACCGACATAAAACATAGCCTATGTTGGAGCAAGGGTTGTCGCCATCATTTTGACGCCTTTATTTTTTAAATCGGTTAGGTATTTCCTGAGATTGTGTGGAAACCACCATGTAGAATGTTTATTAGAACGCTTTTCGCGCATTTTCACCCCTTTTAAATTTCGAATTGTTTAAGAATTGTTCTTAGAAATCCTTTACATCTAATAAGTAGCTAATATTTTAAATTTCATATTTCTAGGCCCTTCAGTAACGCAAAAATCGCATTTTTAGAACGTTTTTTGCTCCTGCACCCCCTTTCGGGTAGTGGCACCGACATAAAACATAGCCTATGTTAGAGCAAGGGTTGTCACCGTCATTTTGACACCATTATTTTTTAAATCGGTTTGGTATTTCCCGAGATTGAGTAGAAACCACCATTTAGAACGTTTTTTAGAACGCTTTTCGTGCATTTTCACCCCTTTTAAATTTCGAATTGTTTAAGAATTGTTCTTAGAAATCCTTTACATCTAATAAGTAGCTAATATTTTAAATTTCATATTTCTAGGCCCTTCAGTAACGCAAAAATCGCATTTTTAGAACTTTTTTGCTCCTGCACCCCTTTGGGTTAGTGGCACCGACATAAAATATAGTCTATCTTGGAGCAAGCGTTGTCACCATCATTTTGACACCAATATTTTTTAAATCGGTTTGGTATTTCCTGAGATTATGTAGAAACTACCATTTAGAACGTTTTTTAGAACGCTTTTCGCGCATTTTCACCCCTTTTAAATTTCGAATTGTTTAAGAACTGTTCTGAAACATCAGTTATATCTTATAAGTAACTAATATTAGGAATTTCATGTTTCTAGGCCCTTCAGTAACGCAAAAATCGCATTTTTAGAACGTTTTTTGCTCCCGCACCCCCTTTGGGGTAGTGGCACCGACATAAAATATAGCCTATGTTCTAAGTTGGACAAACACCATCATTTTGATACCATTGCTTTTGAAATCGGTTCGGTAGCTCCAGAGCTTACCTCCTACAAATAAACAATTTTTACCTCTTTATAATATGAGTATAGATAATGGTCATTTAATGTTACTGAAATATGTAAATTTTGTTACAAAAAATAACTAAATATATTTTTTTTAATTGCAAAAATATAATTTAAATTTTCTTTTTCCCTCCTCAAGAATTTATTATTAATTTGTTTGCTATTTCATTCTTTTACCTTTTTTATTCCTATTGCACTGGATATATTTGAAACAAGACTCTGTTTTTTCTAGTTATCATTGATTTTCTTATTATCAGCTTGTTAACCATTTTATCAAGATAGTTAAAATCAAACGTTTTTTTTTTAAAGAATAATCTAGGATATCTTGTATCTATATAAATTAGTTTCGTTAAAGCACATTTCAAGAAATTAGTGAAAAGTAATTTCTCTTTAAAAGTACTACATTATAAATGTCACTTTTTTTTTTTTTTTTTTTAATTTTATTACTCAAATTATTAAAGAACAGCGTCATTTATTGCTGCAGAGTCATATAATCTTTATTACAAAACAATTACCTATTTATAAACAATATTATACTGTTAAAAAAGTTTTTATGGTATTTTAGGAAACTTTTTTTTTTCAAAGGGAATTCCTTATACTTAAGTAGTGAGTTTAAATTATTTATGTAAATGATATTTCCTTTGCAGCATATTTCAAAAAATTGCTAAATAGCAATTTCCACTTAAAAACAATTAAAGAGGTCACCATACCTTTTTAAAATATTGTTACTCCAATTATTAAATAGTACTGGTCATTTAATGTTACCGAGACATGTATACTTTATTACAAAAAATATATAAAAAAAAATAACAAAAAAACAACCTAAATTTTATTTTTCTCCATAGGATTTACTATTAATTTTTTTTTTTACCTACTACATTAATTCTTTTACTTTGTTTATATTCCTATTGCACAGGATATATTTGAAGCAAAACTCTGTTTGCCCATATTATCATATATTTTCTTATTGTTATCTTGTTAACAATTTTATCAAGATAGTTAAAAAAAAAAAAAAAAAAAAAAAAAAAAAAAAAAAAAAAAAAAAAACGTTTTTAATGGATATACAAGGTTATCTGATATTAGTTTTATAAAGCACATTTCAAGAAATTAGTGAGCAGCGTTCTTTTTAAAATTACTTAAGAAATGTCAATTTGTGTTTTTTAATTCTTATTATTCAAATTATAAAAGAACCACTGCCATTTATCACTGCAGAGACATAAAATATTTACTTCAAAAAAAAAAAAAAAAAAAAAAAAAAAAAAAAAAAAAAAAATTACCTAATTATAAACTATATTATAGAAAAAAGGGTTAATGGCATTTTAGAAAATAAATGTTTTTTTTTTCTTTTTTTCCAAGTAATCCCTTATCCTTATGTAGTGCGTTAAAAATATTTATGTAAGTGTACTTTGATGGTAATGAACTCCATATAATAGCAGTAACCCGTTTACCTTAATGATTGTAAATATTAGCTGTTGCTTGTAACAGGAAAAGTGGTTCAGAAGTGTTTAGCGTAATTTAAATGTCGTTAAATAAAATAAAACTTACTCATGTTGTAATCTGTTTTAAATTATACATTCTCAATATAGTTATAATTGTGTAATACGTCGTTTAAGTTGGGAGTAGAAATTGATCTCAATGAGTTAAATAACACAGCTCAGTATTTACATTACATTTAGAGCTATGCAATAACTAATTGTAGTTAATATCTTCAACGTGCCAATATATTAGACGTTTTATTATAATTGATAAATTTACATGAATTTTATATTAAATTATTTTAAAGAAATTTACACTGTTATTAATATAGAGGAAAAAATTAAATATTCTTCCGTCTTACTAACACCATCGTAACTCTTCCGCCATAACTAAGAGCACTAAAATATACATTCAGTACAATATGCAGTGCAAAAAATATTTGTAAAACTACTTATAGTACGAACACACCTCATTTGCCGCGTTTGACGTGCAATTTCCAACTTGCATAAATAAATAAAGGCACATTCCTCATGTGCTTAAGACATCTCTTAATGATACCTTACCTTCGGTGCTGAGATATCCATTATTAGATATTTCAATATCACATTCACAGCTAGATAACCAGTTAATTGAAGGCTGTGGAGCTATTGGAAATCACGAATGTTTCCATAAATTTTTTCTTCATCGATGGATTCGAAAGAATCTGATAGAGACCTGTTCGAAGCTTCGATCAATCTAGATATTCTGCTTAGGCATTATATATTTTACCGTGTAGCGAATATCATATTGAGCAAATGATTTTTTAACATAAACCAATACATATTAATAGCCTTTTTCAGTGTATGGTCATGTCTAATCTCTCATTTTTATCTCTTTTGGAAAGCCCGTTTAAAGATGCCCAAATTGTAGCCCAGTGTAGATAACGTAGCAGAAAACAGTATTTATCTGAAAATTTTAAGAGGTTTTTTTGTTAGTATATTTTCTTATATTGGCAACAAACTACACCAAAAAGTAATTTCCGTACTTTTTTATTAGCCGAATGTCAGTGCTTAATTGTGAAATATTTCACAATTTATAGCAAACTCACTGATTTTGATTAATTCAGTTATAAGGTTAATTTCGTTTTATTTTTATTTTACTATTTTTTATACGTGATTTTTTTATTTATTTTGTCGATTATTACTGGATATTACATGGAAGCAAATACCGAGATACTGATATTGTTTGGGAAAATATGACAATCTTCTACAATCAAGTTACACGTTCAATTTTTATATCGATTTTAATAAAATCACGTTTGAATTTCACATATTTTTTCTCACAGGTTGACGTGTAGGCACGGGTGAAAGTTATTTTCCCGTAATTGAGTTGCACACACATTTTTCAGCTGGATTTCAAACTGCAAACTAATCCATGAAAAAATAAGTAAATATGTGATACAGTTGTCAAAGAACTTGTTTTTGAGAGCATACTTGTTCAATATCCAACTGCGTAAAAAATTAAATTTATACAATGTTTAGAAGATAAAAACAAATTGTTTTTTCAGGTCGTAGCCACAGTCTATGAAGCGCCAGTGTTACTAAAGTTTATGTTTTAATAATTTTAAAACATACGATAATAGAAAGAAAAATCTTATTACTCATTTATAGCTATTGTATTATTTAAAGGGTTGGTTTATTGTTCTTGACACAACAGAGTCATTCAGGAAAATCGAGCTTTCCGGAAAAGTCCGTCCCTTTGTCTTATAACGTGAATTTCTCAAAATACGACTTTTGCTACGTAATATGTTTTTTTAAATAAGTTCTTCAATTATGAAAAGGGAAATTTTATTTGTTATATTTTTGGAGAAAATTCGCATATTTGAATGTACGAAGTGTTCGTAAAGCTTGCTTCTGAATGTAATTGGGATTCGAAACTTATATAGATCATATTTATAATAAAAATTATGCGTACAAAATAAATTAAACTGTTAACTTTTGAATATATTATGATGAATCATGACATAAAAGTGATTTATGAAACACAAAAAATTAATTCTTAAATTTCAGGGGGTCCGTGACACAAATTCCTATTTTTTTTAATTATAGGTATTTTGTAATGAATTTTTTATATAAAATATTTGTTTATATACCGAAAACATTGCATGTGGAAAATTACTGTAAACTTTTAAACATTTAATTTTTGATAAAACTCTTGAACCATTTATCTGATTCACATAATTTTTGCACTGTTGTATACAAAAAATATGTAATTTTAATTTCTCTTTAGGAGTATTAAATATAGTAATCACAAAATTTATAATGAATTAAAAAGTGAAAAAAATGAATTTTTTCCATGAGGTTCTGTTACAAAATTAGCACATTTTCGCAATTTACTCTCACAATCAAGAAACCTGACGACAATTTATTTGAAATATAACACTAAAACACTTTTGAAATTTTCATACATATCCCTTATAAGGAAGTTTGGCTATATTATTTTTAATATGACAAATCATGAAAATATTCATTGTAAGATAAATAAAGTGCTGTCAGAGAGCGGGTCGCGCGAGGCATCACAAAACAAAAAAAAAATGTATTTCCGGTTCAAATGATAATAGAGGCATGCAGTTTCCAATATTTAGCTCTAAAAAGAAATCATCTTTTTAGATTTTTCTGTCCTGGACCCACTTAAGTCAACAAAAATTATATCAAGCTGTATCCCTAATAATATTGTAGCGTATAACATACTTCATTACTAGGGTGGAGCGAAAAAAATTATTTTTTTACAATCAAAAGCGGGTAGGTGCCAAAAGTTGCCTTTATACTAGTACATCATCTGCGTGCAATATTACCGCTGAAAAAAAAATGGCTTGAGTCTGCGCTTTTGGTCCAAAAGTCGAAATTTTCGGTAAAATTTGACATTTTTTCAAAAAATTTAAAAAAATTCTACAGAGATGGTTATTATTTAAAAGTGTTATTTAAACCTTTACTAATAATGGCTTAACATATTTAAACGATAAAATGGTATCTTTGTTCTGTCTAACTGGAACAAAACTGTCAACTTTTGGTGAAAAAAAGGCGTTGCCACTCTGTTGTGTCACACAAATAATTGTTGTTTAGAGTACAGCTCTTACCTAGTTGCTTTCAAAAATACCCAGGAGGTACCACGTGCAGGTGACTGCATTTCATGTCACAATAGTGCATATCTCGACCACCCTACCACCTGAACTCTATGTTTTATTTTTACATTGAATTGTGATTTTTTTTATCAAAGACTGATTTTCTATGTATCAACGTAGTACATCTGTTCTTGGGATCCATAGACTTTGGATGCTGCTGCTGTGATCTCCTTTACGTATTTTTCTACCGTTTGTGTAAGAGAAGACAAACAGTGTAATGCAGTGCGGATAATATTAATGTAATCTATTCTGCCGTCTATTATCTTCACCAAGATTGCACCCGATAAATGCATATTGATTAGAGGTTCTGTTACCACAACACTTTTCCAACGAATTAGATTTATATTATTATCCGCTTCAAAGTTGATTGTCGATATTACAGATTTGCGTATGCCATCATTTACTCTCAACTTTCAATTATTATGTGCTGAGCAGCTGGCTGTTTAATGTGATGGAAATCGTCAGAGAGCATTGAATTAAGAATTTACTATGCGTATGCAAAGCAACCATACCCCTAAATAACCTTTTTTCAGTAGTCGTTTTATTCCGTTTTGTGAGTTGTTTAGTGGCACAGTAATTTCCCATGAGTTTTTAGATCCCTTTTTTAGCTGTGGATTATAATTGATTGTAAACTACCCTGGGGCCAAACTTGGATATCATTGTACATTTTGAGTGAACGTAGAGACTCTGATAGGCAATGAGTGCTCATTTGAAGGCGGATAATTCTGTTAGTCGTTGTCATCCATTCTGCGAGGGACGTGTTTAGAATGAACCATTACAATTGATCATATGCCACCTCCAAATCCAGTGAAATTTCTCTGCATCCTTTATTAGTCATGATCGTTGGTAAAAATTAGATTCTAACCCATAGGGAATCACTGGACCAATAGGAAAATCTTTGCCCACGTGCCATACTCTATTTATTTCCATTTTTGATGACATAGAGAGTAATTTTCAAACATTATTTTCTAAAATCGAGAAAAGGGTACTCAACACATACCAGAAATACCTGCTAGACATTTTCAAAGTTATTTAATCAAGATATGGCTCAGAAGAACTAACGAATAAGAACCCAAGAAACTTCTCCTACGCCAGATGGCTCACAAAGACGCATAAAATTATTCGCTTTTATATAAGCACTGGTTGACCATCAGAGTCTGGTTCACTCACAATGTATGTAATCCAAGTTTTAGCCGCAGGATGGTTTACATCAATTATAATCCACATCGAAAAAATTGATCTAAAAACTTTTGGGAAATTACTTGGCTACTAAACATCACAGAAAACGGCAAAAAACAAATACTAAAAAGATGATTTAGGACATCGAGAGTAAATTTTTCACATTGAGAGCAAATTCTTATTGCACTTTTGATGACGATCGCCATCACATTAAAGAACAAGCTTATCAACATATAAAAAATGCAAGAGTTAGAGTAAAGGATGGCATACTCAAAGATGAAATACCGAAATGTTGTAAAATGTTGTAGGAACAGACCTCCCAATTACTATGCAGTAACTGGATGCAATTTTGGTGACGATATTAGAGGGCTGAATAGATTCCATTAATTCCACTGCATTACTCTGCTTACCTTATCATACACAAGCAGTAGAATATGTGAGGATATATGTGAAGGAGTGTCACAGCAGCATCACCCAACGTCTGTGGATATAAAAAAGAGATGGACTAGGTTGATACATAAAAAACTTATGGCAGTTTTTGATAAAAAAATCACAATTCAATACATAAATAAAACATTGCGCTGAGATGGAAGGGTGGTCGAGCTATGCACTGTTGTGTCATGAAATACAGCCAATTCCACGTGGTACCTCCTGGGTAGATTTGAAAGCAACTACGTAAGTGCTGTATTCTAAATAACAATTAGTTGTATGACACAACAGAGTGGCAATGCCTTTCCCCCCCCCCCCCAAAAGTTGTCAGTTTTGTTCCACTTATACAGAACACTGATATTTTTTTATCGTTTAAATATGTTAAGTCATTAATAATAAAGGTTTAAATAACACTTTTAAATAATAACCATCTCTATAGAATTTTTTTTAATTTTTTGAAAAAATGTCAAATTTTACCGAAAATTTCGACTTTTGGACCAAAAGCGCAGACTCAAGCCATTTTATTTTCAGCGGTAATATTGCACGCAGATAATGTACTATTATAAAGGCAACTTTTGGCACCTACCCGTTTTTGATTTTAAAAAATTATTTTTTTTCGCTCCACCCTATTCATTACGTAACATATATCCGTTCCTGCTCTCTGCATGTAATTGCTGAAATTTAAGACTATATTTTCTGTCTCATATACCACATAAAACTTCGAATAATTTGAACAATATACAAAGAGGGAACACTTTTTTTGAAAAAAAGCTATTAGAAATTGTATTTATTAACAATAATTTAGATGTATAGACTCATATTTTCTTCTAGGGAATGAAAACCTGAAACATAAATATTAAAGACTTTTAAAATTTGAGCTTTACAGCTTTTGAATTCTTAGGAGAAAGATTTTATTTCGATTTTTTTATTTATATTCTTGTAAAGAGTACACATTCCTTTGAAGTTCCGCTGGATTATAGTATATTTATAAAGTAAAAGTAAATATCCATCTTGAATGGAGAGGAAAAAATATTCAATGTTATGAAGGGAATTATATTAGTTTTTTTTTAATGGTTTTGTGAAAAATTGTCATTGAAATACATTGGCTCTGTGTTTTTACTGAATACTCAAAAATGTCTCTAAAATGTGCATTATTTAATTTTTCATTTGATCCATTATATATAAATTTTATATAATAGTTTTTCGAATAATGACTAGATTTTATATGATACACATATTCTATTTCGTTTCCAAAATTAAAACCAATCCCAAAGTTTAACTTTGAGACTGAAGGGCGGAAGAAAAGAAATAGCTTTTTTTTTTTATTTATTCTTTAAGTAATTTGCTTTGAAGTTGTCCTTTTGTTTTAAATATTAGATTCGAAATTCTTCTAAGATACATTTTATACTATTATTTACCAGAATTTCTTCTATTAAAAAATCAGTTAACAAAATATAAAAGCACGAATATCTCAAACAATATATGTATTTATACTTTTTGCAGTA
The DNA here is from genome assembly GCA_963932465.1 of Maratus speciosus. NCBI lineage: Eukaryota > Metazoa > Arthropoda > Arachnida > Araneae > Salticidae > Maratus > Maratus speciosus. The sequence continues at coordinate 591,848,284 of OZ010789.1, read as the reverse complement.
GAGGTGCTGATCAAGATTTCTGTTATTGTAATATTAGTCGTTTACAACATCAGATAACGAGTAATTCTACTTAAACTCGCATCTCGAAGGTCAAACCGTTCATCATTTTGATTACTTACAATACCAGTATTTTTCGAAAATAACTAGGGATCTAAATGCGGAAAATGCAATTTCCAATAATTGCATTTCCCATGTATCTTCACCTTATTATACATAAAAAAAATATTTCCCGCTTTTTAACTGTAATTTGTTCAATAATTGCTGTTTCAAATGCACAAAATACATTAGAAGACACTTTCCTATTCCTTGATGAACAAATTAAAATTATGTTGAAGTTTTAATGGGTTTTCTAGTAACCACAGGTTTCTATTTATTTTCTTACATGATCTGGTGATTTTTTTTAAAAAGTAAATAATGTTTTTTTTTCCTAACGTACGTTTTTGCTAAAACTATGACATCACCAAATGTAATGTGGGAGAAAAGGGTCTTGTAGGTTTATTAATGACATTTCTTGTAATAGATATATTCTGGTCTTGGAAACTATTCTTATTTTCTTTGAAAGCAACCCCTTTTCGTATAAAGAAAAAAATGACTTAAGGATTACTTTTGTACTCTAAGATGAAATTTCTAGACTTTTATTTCGCACCAAACAGGACATTTGCATTTCATTTTAACTTAATAGCTATATTATCACCTAATCTTAACAACATTCTGAAGATTATCAACTAATCATATATTCTGCTAATCTTTCGTTCTTCACCTTTTAATTTCGACATAATGTTTATTCCTTTACGGACACTTAGAGCACAGTTTGTGTATCGCTACTTTAAGCTACTAGCTACCTGCCTCGAAATAGTGTTTTTTTTTTTTCTGTTTCCTTGTAATTGGCATACATTAGTAATTTTAAGTATATAGTATATCTCATAATATATTATATTTATATTTATCACTGAGCTGTACTACGGCACTTACTGTAGAGTATGGTGTGTGTAGAATATATCGTTAACTTACATGGACACACAAAAGAATTTCGCTAAAGAAGAAATTTAAGTATGTATGTGTATAAAAAATAACTGCTGGGAGAGCGTTTTCAGTTGTGGTACGCGCTCTTATATTGAACTATTTTTAAGATTTTATGGCTTCGGTTTGTCTTAATGTCCGTCCGTCTTTTTGCGCTCTAAAATTCGTAAATATACTCGGATTGCCCAGCAAATTTGTTTGTTATTGACATTTACTCTATTACGACCCCTATTGAAAATGAGTTTTGTACCACCTATAATACGTTTACAAGGACAGTCGAAAGTATTCCATTACATTATGGCCGATGGAAAAAAAACCTTTTCAATTGTATTTTAATGGCCGTAAATCCTTCCAAAAATAATGAAATTGGCATTCATTAAGTGCATTAAAATGTTATTTCTGTAGAATATGTGATGAAAAGATTATTTATTATTCATTTACAGGGCCACACAAAAGAATTATGTTTCACAATATTATAGAGTTTGCTTCGTAATTTAATCATGTTCAACTATTTCAGAGCTTATAGGGCCTACATCGGATCCAAGAGATCTGGTAATTTTGCTTCACTTAGGCATAAATAAATAAATAAATATGCGTTGCTGTCGTTTACTTGCTGTTACTATTTCATGTATAATATGAAGTGCATAGCATTTACAGGGACATACAAAATAATTTGGATACGATACTCTATCAAAAGTACTGTACATTAGCGATGAATTCAGGAAGCGCATTTTAACACCTTCAACAAACTTTAAAAGTATTTATGGATTCCGTTTGTCTATCTGTCTGACTGTCCGTTCTCTGACTCAAGATAATATACTCAGAATTCCATGAAATTGATGTATATTATTTATGTTTAGTATGTCATGTCAGTTATTGAAAATGAAATATCTAGCGTTAATAGTTCATTTACAGAGGCTGTTAGTGTTCAGTTACACTATGGTCAATGGTGAAAAATCTTTTGCTGTGGTTTTTAATGATTTTTCGCAATTCTAGACACATTGAAATATATATATATATACTTTAAAGTGCAAAACAATATGAGGTAGATGAAACAGCACCGTGAAAACGAATGATAAAACACATTATAGTAAAAAATGTTGTATAAATCACCAAAAATATAAACTCATAGGAAGCGTTTTAAGATGGAAATTTTAACAACTCGACATCAGCGAAGCTGTTAAAACATCCTGCTGAAAACAGGTCCTGTGTGTTTTATATTTATGGTGATTGATACGAGGTTTCATTATTTTATTTTATTTTACAATATGCGCTATTTATACAAGGTGATATGCTAAGCATTTTTCGGTCATTTACAGGGACATTCAAAATAATTCTGTTACATAACGGTCTTTCCGGAAAAAATGTTTCCGATTTATTTTATTCATGTTACAGTATTTAAACAATATTTAAATTGATATATATCTGGGGCATTCTCACAATCTTTTGACTTTTGGGAAAAAAATCTGGCGAAATTAAACTTGCTAAAATAACATTTCAATCTGATAGGCGATTGCCTTAATGATTCAAAATAAAGAAAAAATGGTCAGCAGCGGAAAAAAATTTATTTAAATTATGTTTAAGTTAAACTTGCGAGTTTAATTTTCCTTACCATTTTACCACTAAAACTTTCTATTTTCTTTTGAATTTTTACATATAATGAATTTGCATAGTACCCACAGGACAGTAAAATAAAAAATAATGACAATGTAGTATCTTAAGTACAAAATTTTGGTATAACATTGTCTTAAAGGGGTGTTGAAGAAGGGAAGGTAATGTAAAAAAAGGGGATGGTATAGGAAAAAAGGACGCAATGGGAAAAAAAAGGGACGTCAAGGATGGAACAGCAAGGAAAATTACCACCTATTTTAGGGAGATCATGTTAAGACTAAGTGGTAGCCAAAATGTTCATTGACTTTTAGAAACAGTTATTTACATTGGATTATATTAAAAAAAATAATTTACCTCGAAATGTGCAGGAATATACCTTGTGGCCGATGAGACTACCAATAAAGCCACGATGCTTGAAATTCATATTTAAATGCTGATTTAAATTCTACAGTAAATTTCCTGCCAAAGGATTTTAGATATTATTTCTCTAGCATACTTCTGCAAGAGAAAAAACTTGAAAAAAATTCTGTGGCTGCATCTGAAGTGATTTTCTGTATAATTTTAGAAGAGGAATGGTAAAAAATCTAAAACCTAGGAACAGAGTTTAAAAAATAATATCAACCTTAAAAATGTGTGCAGGCTAATTTTTAGCTACTTATTTATATAAAACAATAGTTCCAGTTTCAGAAAAAAAATGACATCGAATTACGTTTATTGAAATTTTTTTATCCAGACAGCTCCAAACCTAAAAATCAGCACCAGGGACACGGGACGGTATAGGAGTTTTCCAGTTGTTTGGACCCCCAACATCGTCCAAAACTTATTTATCTCGTTAATATTTTTGTGCAATCATGTAATGGGATGGTCCTAAGTATACGAAATTAAAAAAAAAAAAACACAAAAAAGTGTATTAAAATAAAAATTATTATTCAGGGACATGAAAGTCAAAAGATTGTGAGAATGCCCCATCTCTAAGATGCACTCCAAGATTTTTACTATACGATATGGTATGCATAGCATATACACTGATATACAAAAAAAACAGTACTATCTATGAAATGGATTTACTATTGAAGTACGTTTTCAGTTGTGGTAAGTGTATTTTTCTCTATTATTTGGTGTGTATAAATTCTCTATATGATATACAGGGCAGCAGAGAAGATCTTGAGTGCATTTCCGTTTCTCGATCTAAATTGATAAAGGAGAATATTTTAACTGTGCTATGCGCTTCCTATCTGAACTAAATTTATCATGCTATGTATTATATTATAAATTTGTCGATCATATACAAGGATAAAAAAAAATATTCAGGTTTTTTTCGGACTGTTGATGGTAATTATGAAATTGTGTTTTTAAATGTTTTATGCGTTCTACGAATTGTTTGTTTAGACATCATTTTGAATGTGTCGAAAAGTGTTTCATAATCTTTGCTTGATGGCTGATTTTACGTTCTTCTTATTTTTAGAACCGTTTCTCTAAATAACAGAATTGTAAATTTTCGTTTCCTACAACGAAAAGATCTGTTTTCACGAAATAAATATTAAATACCTTTGTCTAATTATAATTTCGAATAAAAAAATCACTATCGGGATGAAATTGGAAAACAGCTTCCAAGTATAAGGGAAATTCTTTGCTATTTATTTTTTTTTTTTACACATTATAGTGCTTTAATGATTGTAGCAATACAACAAAATACTACCTATAGTATACATTTCACTGTTTTTTATGAAAATAACTTGTTAGCTATAAATTTTACATATTTGTTTTTTAACTACACATAAAAATCCACACCTTTTTCCAAAAATTTTGCATGATTTGAAGGTTTTTTTTTTTTTTTTTTTTTTTTTTTTTTTTTTTTTAACTGTCAATGTATTTATGTGCTGTACAAGAAAAATGACAGAATCATAAAGAACAAAAGAATCAAAAATAGGTTTTTTTTTTTTTTAAATGCTCTTTGATAAGCATTCAATGTTCATCTTGAAAATAAATGCAATGACTGCAATTCCAATATGCCTGTGGCAATACATAAAATTTGCGTTGCCACCGAATTCGATTATGCGTTGGATGCCTATTTCTAGGAAATCGTTCTGAATAAACCCTCGCAGCCACTCTGTCATTGGTTTGGCATTCACCATAAATAAGTATCATTTCGGCATATTGCATGTATGTTTCTCCTGCTATAACGATCTCAGCGCTTACTAGCACATACGCTGCTACATGACTCGTGTTTTAACCCGAACGTTCGGCGCTGGTAATTTCAATAATACCGATTTTCAATGTTCGTTATAGCTCGGCTGCTCGTTTGCCTTCTGCTGCCATTTATCTAGTTCTTAGTGAGTATGTTTTATTTCCCGGGTGTTGATTCTACCTACTTGACTTTTGAATGTTGTTCGACTCTTAAAAGTTAGCTCAAATCTTACGAGGAAATAACCCTCTTTAGTGATAGCCCGATTTGACCACACCGGTTAAAGGTGGTTTTGCCGTAAAAAGGACATTGCACCCTGATTTTGATCTCGAATTACTTTAATTCATCATTTAACTGATACATCAATGAAAGACAAAATCATGTTCAAAAACCTGAAACTTTGAAATTTACTAACCATGTCATTTTTTATAGTAAATAAATAAAACTTTTTGTGTTATATCTCTTATGATATATGTAAACATTTAACTAAATATAAGTATAGGGATTGGGTGACCATATAAAAATTTAGATTTCGTATTTTGTGTAAAATCGATTTTTTACTTTAAATAATGCCACTACATGACTATTTACCTCATTTGAAACGTTTTTGTAATTAGAACTATATGTCTACGACCAACGGTTGAGAAAAAATTAAAGGTTGGCGATAGATAACATATTGCACCCTGTATATCTTTAGTAGCTGACACGTTCTGTGATCAAGCCTGTCAAAAAATCGCTGCACGAAATCTAATACAATTTATTCAAAAGAGAACGAAATGTACTATATTCCACTAAGAGATATAAACCGATTCATTTTACTAATGTAGAAAAAAAAGGCCGCGAATCGCAAAAAAAATGCCGCTAAAATTTCTAAAAATCATTAAGAATTTTCCTAATTTCGAGTATACGATTAAACTGAGTTACGAAAAAAACTATTTACGAATAAAGAAATCTCCAAAGAACGCGAAAAATATCTGCAAAAAAACTTTAAACCGCATAAAAGAAAAATCCAATACATTCAAAAATTGCTGTACAACTTCAATTAAACTTTACTATACCAGGAAAAGTTTAAAACCAGATATACATAACTAAAGTGAAAAATCGTTGTGAAACCAAAAACATCATTCTTTCTCAATTTTGTCTGCGTGGAACGTGAAAAAAAACTTACTAAAAATTGTATTGAAAATCGGTAAAAATTCTGAAAACGCTGAAGATAAGATTTACAATATTGCTCTAAATGTTTAAAACCGAATTTTTTTACGAATGTCAAACAATTGCAGTGAAACGGAAAATAAGGCTAAAAATATCATAAAAAATCGAATAAACTTCAAACAGTGCAGAAGAGAAAATTTATTATGTTTGAGGAATCGTTAAAAAAAAAAAAAAAAATCATTTTATGAACACTAAAACATATCAGATGAACATGAAAAGAAAAAAAACCCGCTAAAATTACTGAAAAAAAACAAACATTGCAGACTAAAAAATTTACGATATTATACTAGAAGTTTGAAATAGAATCCGTTCACGAATGTCAAATAGTCAGCACAGCACAGAAAAAATACTAAAAATATCATTGAAAATTGTATTAAAAATAGCTTAAAACTGGAAAAATTACACAGGAAAACGTTTTTTACAGCATGGTAAAAGTTTGAAACCGAATTAATTACGATGGTAAAAAATCGCCTTTGAAAGTGAAATAAAGCTAAAAATCACAATAACATTTGATTTAAATTCCCGATTAAAAACTGTAGTTAAAAACTGTAGGTGCAATCCTATCAGATATTTTATCTTTGCCTATAATGGTCTCTTTAGAACTGAAAAGACAGACAATCATACGAACTTCTTTTCTTATTATTATTTTAGAAGAAATAAGTCTGTGTCAATTCTTATGTAAATATTACGCTCAGTAAAATTGAACCATCTACAGATCTATAGTTCCTCAGATTTCAAGTTACTGCTATCGAATTTGAAAAATTCGTATGCATACATTTGACAACTTCAGGGAACTAAGAATAGATTTATATGGATAAAAAGTTCGAACTTGGTCTCTAAGAAGATATTTAACGAAAAGCTTGTAGTTTGCGTCAAATCTTGTATAATCCACTTGTCCCATTATATTCCGAAAATTAGCTAAAACCGATAAATAAGTACCCACTTAAAAATGAAATAAAATATTGAATAAAGCAAATAAATAAGAAGGGAAAATAATCAAAAGGCTTATAAAAGGAAAAAGGTATATTGTTTAGCGTTGTTTGAGATTATTCTTAAATATTTTCGCTTGAGGAATCGAATAAGACAAGTCTTAGATTGAAAATTATACTCATACTTCACATACGTATGTGCCTGAAATAAAATAATTTAATTTATTTGCATATAATAAGGTTGGTTGGTTGGTTGTATTTATGTCGGCCAATTATCAGCACGTGGGATATAGGCCCTAAGGGGGAGGAGTGCCTTCCGTGGAGGTCTTTCTAAGGGAACCTAACCCGTATTAACGCTTGGAGAACCAAGGTTCGAAGAAAACCACGAAAACTCCGAACGATTAGGCCGACGGCATATAATAAGGAAGTAGCAAGGACATAAATGCGAAATCCTTAGTATTAGTTCTTCAGATTCATTGGAAAGTATTTTTGAATAATATACATTTCGAATTCTGGACATACTTTTTTTGCTATTTTCTCGAATGTTTCTTCTTTTATAGTTAGTTTATCATGCCATCATATTTTTAATCAAGAATTACTTTTGCTCACAAATATATATAAAACTAGTACGTTATGGCCACCCCAAAACTTTCTTCTATATAAATCAAATAAACAGCACTAATTCATATGAAGGTATACCTAAAATTGAAGTTTGTTGAAATTCCAAGCATTAGCTATTGCGGAAATCTCAAAAATGCAGCAAAACAGCGTCACCTGTTAAGTGATTTACACAAAAATGCATAACAAGTCAATTCGTGTCAAGGACTAACAGAATTTGAAGTTTGATGAAAATACGTGCATTAGTTCTGTAGATTGAGCTATTGCGGAAATCGTGTAAGGTGTTACATTTTGAGCGAGTTACACCTAAAACCAATCAGCACAAATTTACATCAGGACTAAATGATTTTTTATTAAATTCCCTGCATTAGTTCTTGAGATAGAGATCCCACAAAATTTGTGTCACATACAGGCAGACAGACTGACAGGCAGACAGACAGACAGATAGACAGAATCACAGACTCACATACATATTTTGTGTATTCATATTTTGTGAAAACGAGTTTTTTGAATCCCTAAAATCCCTGACCCCTAAAACGTGTAAATCCGTCGAAATCCGAAAGTCTAAAAAATTCACGAATCCAATACCTTCTTCTTCTAAAGATAGAAGAAAATAAAAATTACCATCGCCAAAAACAGAAAAATGTGTTTACCATAAATTTTACCACTCCTGTAGTAGGAATATATCATCATATTTTCTTGACAAAGGTATAACCGAGCTTAAGATATTTCATTATATTCTTACTATCTCACAGTCAAGCACACATAAACTCAGTGGTAGTTACATACATATATATAAGTTCGTGTGCGTGAATTAAAAATATTGGCTAAGTATTTAAAATTTTCAAATTGGTACATAAATATTTAAAAATTTTGTTTCAATTAGGATACAAACATTTATGACTCGTAATTTTCGATTTTGATTACTTTATGAAAACAAATATTGAAATAAAATTCGAAAATAATTAAAGCTAAAGTATTAAATAGTCTATTTATTTTTTTTAAATAATATTTCCTTAGAAAGGACAAAGATTTCTTTGATTTCGTTATAAGTATTTATGTAGGAAATGAAAAGAAGTATTGTAAGAATCGATTCAGAAAAAGATTTCAAAAAATGTCTTTATTATCAATGCATTAGAGCTCTTCTTTTGGGGAAAAAATTCTTCTTTCTTATAAGGATTTTTTCCGTAGTCTGTATCTTTTCACCTGGAGTCTGAAAAAAAAAAGAATGTGTAAACATGTATCATTTTCACAGTCACTAGTAATGTAAACATTATTTTTTAAATGTACAAACAAATTCTGCCATAGATTTAATTCCTTTTGAAGTGACTTGTTTTAATAAACGACATAACGTTTTATTTTAATAAACGTAGAAAAATAAGTATTCAAGAAGTATTAATCAGAAGCAGCAAGAACTATCTTAAAAAAAAAGAAAGATAAAAGATAAATAACAGATCAAATCAGAAAAAGAAGAAAAATATTTTTTTATTAAATTGGTTTTTGTTAAAAAAAAATAATAATAATAATAATAATTACAAATGTAACTAGAAAAATAAAAAAATTGCGTAATTTTTATTAACTAGCACTAAACAGAAATATAAAAGTGTAATAACTAAAATAATATTCATAAAATTACATTGTAATTTCTCAAGCAATATGTTACTTTTTAATACTTTAATTAATATCCCCAGCTCTATGAAACGATACAATTTAAAGATGGATTTAGCTGCTAATGAGAATTAGTTATTGATTATAGCTAATTCAACAAATAATTAACCATACAGTATGTGAAATCATAAATGCAACCGTAAAAAGTTTTACTTTTGGTAGTTATGCTATTAAAAATCATTTTTTTTTTGTTATAGCACTAAGAGAAGTTTTAGAAGACCAATAGTAAACATCGTTAGTATTTTTGAAACTTTGGTACAATTTGTGAGAAATTTGTTTTCGAATAATAACTTTTTTTGTAAATTTTTTGACAGCGTGAATGCTATCATTAACTAAATGCTTTTGATGATTGAAAAATTATTTTTTCGAAAAGTATATCTTAGAAATGGAATTAACTGTACAATTGAGCTAAAGGATAATAGTTCACGCATTGTACACAAATTCTAGAAAATAGCAGTTGCAATTTATTTGTCTGTAACTGAAGAGCAGAACTGATGCAAATTAAATGAATTTTTTCTTGTATTCTTCATAACCTTATATAATTCAGCTCCTTATTGGTCATTACCCATTATGAACCGTGACTCCCAACAAACACACGATTACTGGCCGAATGGGGTTTTTGTCCCGGCCAAGGGAAGTTACGGCCACCTATAGCCAAACAATACTGTACCGTAAGTGACGCGCCGCTAGTTACGGCAGCTATCGCCGAACAGATTATGAATCGGCGGTGAGCATTTACTTTACCCATCAACCGCTGAGGGCCAGTTTCAGGTAAACATGCAATGGTCCATCATTGTCTAGAAAGTAGAGGGCTAATATTACTTAACCCGCATATTTATTTAAAGGTAGGAAATGTATTTTTTCTTCATCTCTTTTAAAGTAAACTTAATTATTTTAAATGTGGGTTTTTGTAAAAGTATAAATACTTTATGAGATTTATATTCAAAGCAGTAAAATAGATTACTTATATTAATTTAGTTAAAAAAATATTTTTTTTAAAAATAAAATAATATTTTCAAATTATGCTTCGATATCTTTGCATGGATATATTTTTATGATCACACTAGAAATAATGAAGGTATTATTTTTCAATTTCTGCTGAATTTCTTCTGAAAACCCGAATGCCTAAAAAGCGAACTAATTAATTACTTCTCATCAATGTGAAACACCTTTTTTTCAATTCCTACTATTAGCTCATACTCTCATTATATATGCGGCACTTTCACAATCTTTTGACTTTCATGTCCCTGAATAATAATTTTTTATTTAATACACTTTTTTGTGGTTTTTTTTTTTTTTTTTTTTTTTTTTTTTTTTTTTTTTAATTTCATATACTGGGGAACATCCCATTGCATGATTGCGTAACAATATTAACGAGATAAATACGTTTTGGACGATGTTGGGTGCCCAAATACCAGGAAAACTCATCTACCGTCCCGTGTACCTGATATTGATTTTTAAGTTTGGAGCTGTCTGTATAAAAATGTTTCAATAAAATTAATTCGATGTAATTTTTTTCCGAAACTGGGACAATTGTTTTATATAAATATGTAGCAAAAAATGAACCTGCACATATTTTTACGGCTGATATTATTTTTTTAACTCTGTCCCTGCGTTTTTCATCCTTACCGTCCCTCTTGCTAAACTTATACAGAAAATCCCTTCAGATGCAGCCGCAGAATTTTTTCTCATGCAGCAGTATGCTGGAGAAGGAATGTCTAAAATTCTTTGACAGGAAATTTACTGCTGAATTTAAATCAGCATTTAAATAACAATTTCAAGATCGTGCATTTATTGGTAGTCTTACCGTCCCCAAGGTTTATTCCTGCACTTTTCGAGGTAAATTAAAAAAAATAATAATAATTTAATCCAATTTTAACATCTGTTTCTAAAAATAAATGAACATTGTGGCTAACACTAGATGGTAAATTTCCTCACCGTTCCATCCTTACCGTCCGTTTTTCCCTATATCATCCCTCTTTTTAGGGTTCCGTACTTAAAAAACAAAAACGGAACCATTATAAGATCACACTTGTGTCTGTCCGTCTGTCTGTCTGTCTATCTGTCTGTCTGTTACAGCCATTTTACTCGTAAACTATGGAACGTGGAAAGTTCAAATTCGGGGAAGTAATAAATATTGTTGACCCACATATTTTCAGATTATTAAACATTTATAAATATATTTAGTAAAAATGTATAGGGGCGAATTCAGTTGCTTGTAAAAAAAATATTTTCTTTGTATATGGTGTGGGGGTATCGTGTGAAAGCTTTCGTAACGCTGAATTCAAAAATACATTTCTTTTAATTTTAGGTATTACATTTTCAAAAATATAGTCAAAAATGCAGCGCAAAAATATGTCCCCCCCCCCCCCCCATCTAATTCCGAATCTATTGAAGCTAAAATTATGAAACAATTAGAGGGAGTAGACGTTAATATAAACATTGCAGGAAAATTATAGCGATTACCCTAGGCCACATAGTTTTTGAGAAAATCGCATTTTCCGTTACACAGAGATTTCGATTTACGGGCATTCAGCAAAACTGTTCAGCAGCGCTGGAGGTACCTATCGTAGCAGAAGTATAAACGCATTGTTGATCATGGTTTTCGAAAAAACTCGTCAGTAATTAGCCGAGATATAAACCCTTAAAGTTATGGACGGTTTGGTCACACATAATGACAGGGGCGACGTATGTACCACTGGCTTTTAAAGCCTAGATAACAACTTTTAATGATATATGTGTGTAATGCAATGGTCAGTAACAGCATAAAAGCAATAAACGTCAAATTGTTAAAAATAGACTAATTCAAGGGGTCTCAAGACTCTTAAAGCTTCCATTTTTCTTTTTTTTAATTTTTTTTTAGATGTTAATCTTCCATTTTTCTGAACATTTTAATATAATTGTTTCCTTCAATTTCTCATTAGAACAGAATTTATGGCTTTTAGAATTATACCCGCTCAATAGCTGAAGCGGCCTTTTCGAAATTTTTAGGTGATTTTTCTCCAATTGACATTTTTTGGGATAACGCGCACGATATCTCAAAAACTTTTGAATATTCTTTCATGAAATTTCTAAAACATACGTTTTATATTAATATGTATAAACTGAACCTAAAATTTCCTTTTTTTAGTTCAAAAAAATTTTTTTTTAAGTAATTATATTGTTCAAATTTTCAAGATTTTCTATTAGCTAAATACAACTTTGTATTAAAAATATAAAAAATGCTTTAAATACAAATTTATTTAGGTTCAGGGTAATTATTATAATCTGAAATATAAGTAGGCGTCAAAATTTTTATTCTAGTTACAATATTTATTTTCTAATCGTGCACGTAAGCTGTTATACCAATATTCTGCTTATCAAATGTCTGAGTGTTTGGAGCTCCCTGTAAATGCTAATTCTTCATCTAGCAAATTTTTAAATACATAAAATGACGAACGTACTTATATCTTTCATCTAAATAAAATTTGTGTTTTAAAATCGTATACATTTTAAGATATTATATGTTGAATATGGTCTCTTTTTTTTTTTCATTTTTCCCAATTTTTGAGATCCCTGAGACCCCTTAATTAGAATGAATTACATAAATACTATGAGATTCGCGACAATTTGCACTGAATGGCTCTTTCAATACGCCTCGAGTGGCTTTAAAAGTTAATTAAAAACCTATCTGGAAAACGCGGCAAGGACCAAGGCGGTGTTGCATATTTGTGACTTCCTTTCGAAGCGCGCTTAGCACAATGCCAAATGTGAACTTTGAACGAATGTTTGTTTTAGCTGCACTTTACAGAGAAAAGTTATTACTATGATGAATTAAGTTTTATGAAATGACAAATGAAGTTTAAATATGCATTTCTTTTATTGTCAGTACCGAATTAAGTTCATTATAAAGAGATTAAAATAATATTAAACTAGTCGGATGTGTCAATCCCAAAACTTTCTTCTATCTCTTACATGTCAATACTTCCTGATAAATGCAGCACAGTAGCGCCATCGGTTAGGCGATTTATTTCAAAATCTAATCAGGGACAACTTTCATGAACTTCTAATCGAATTTGAAGTTTGTTGAAAATTCGTGCATTAGTTTTTGAGAGAGAGCTATTACGGAAATCGTGAAAAGTTCTGAGTTACAGTGGCACCTCTTGGGCAATTTACACCAAAAACTTACCAGGATCAGTTCACATCAGCGACTAACTGAATCCAAAGTTGGATGAAAATTCATGCATTAGTTCTTCAGATAGAGCTATTGCAGAAATCGGGAAAATTGCAGCATAGTAGCGCTACATGTTGGGCGATTTACACCAAAAAGTAATCAGCACCAATTTATATCAGGGACTAACTCAATCTAAAGTTTTATTAAATTCCGTTCAATAGTTCTTAAGACAGAGCACCCACAATATTTGTGTCACACACAGATTGACAGACTCACAGACAGACATTTTGTAAAAATATGTTTTTCATTACCTCTGACCCTAAAAGTATACATCCGTCGAAAACCGGAATTCGAAAATTTTCACGAATCCAATACTTTCTTCTTGTAAAGATGGAAGAAAGCAAAAATGAGTTATACAGAATAGCTGTATTTGATATTTTTTAGGTCCCATATCTCTTTGAACTTTCATGGTATATCCATTCACATTTTTCTAGTATATATATTGTTATACCCAACCCTATTTTGCATAATTTTTTACAAAGTGTTAGTATTCTTTTAGCAACGGTTTTTTTTTTTAATAATACAATTACTAATCCATATATTTATTGTACGGAACCCTCTGTCCGCGAGTAATACTCGCGCTTGACCGTATATTTACCTTACCGTCCCTTTTTTAACGCCCCTTTAAGACAATGTTATACACATATTATATATTAAAAGTACTTCATTTTTCTTATTTCTTATTTGAATGTCCTGTGTGTACTATGCAAATTTATAAGTAAAAATTTAGAAGAAAATAAAAAGTTATATGGGTCAAACGGTAAAGCAAATTAAACTCGCAAGTTTAAGTTAAACCTCAGTTAAATAAAACAAATTTCGCTGCTGACCATTTTTTCTTTATTTTGAATCTTTAAAGCATTCGTCTATCAGATTAAAATGTTATTTTAGCAAGTTTAATTTCGTCAGATTTTTTCCCCCAAAAGTCAAAAGATTGTGAGAATGCCCCATATAACTTGTTCAAATTTTCAATCGTTAATAAAATACTTATTATTCATCCAATGAAGCACAAATATTTTTTTTAACTTGTAGCGGATGACACTTGATGTTAATCCAGTTTTTTTTTTCAAATATTAATTAATTAATTAAATTAAATTAATTTTCAATAATCGAGAGAGCCCTCTTCTTTATCAAGTCATTTTAAGCACCACTCAAGAGGACAGAAGAATGAGAGAAAAAAAAATTCTCTTATTGACCTAAGTAGGAATTGACTTAACATATTTTTTATATTACTTGTTTATATTACTTACCTATTTTTTTATTTACTTGTATTGATGACTTTTAAGTTGTGTTTAATTGTTAGTTCCTATCTATAAACACTGTTTTGATGAGGTCTATAGATGCCTATGATGGTTAGAGTTGCAATAAAGCTAGAGAGCCTACATACACAACTTCCGTGTTGTATAATATTTTAACGGAGCTTCTTATTGTAAAATAGTCAATGAAACATCATCTTCATTTTGAAAGACCTATCCACTCTTAGCATATCCCTATGATTATGGCATTGAGTAGCATATCCCTATGATATGCCACTCAATATGGTGCGTAATTTTTTTTTTCGTGTCTACCACCATTTTTCATTTTATGGCCGCCATTTTAAATTTATAAAAACAAAACCTAGCCTATAACCCTCGGGCCGTTAAGACGAATTGATAGAGACCTCATTTATTAAAATCCATCCAGCCATTGAGATGTTTCAAGGGTATAAAGAAATCCACATACACAGATACGCGTGAAACACACAACCCTTCTTTTCAGTCGGGTAATAAACAGAATACAAGTTAATAGGAAATACATCTGAATTACAACAAGACAAAATGCTTAATTACAGTCTGATGCATTGGGTTTTTAAAAATTTATTGATAAGGGTAGTGCTTTTTTATATATTTTTAAAATTTCACGATGTAAGTATTCCTGATAAACAAAAGACAAAATTTATCACTTTTATTGTTCCAGCAAGCAGTTACTGTTGAAACTGACACTGCAAAAAAAGGGGGAGAGGGAAATTAAAATTCTAAAACTAATTCTAAAACTGATTCTAAAACTAAAATTTTTAATATCATTTGAAATATGTATTCATGGAAAATAAAACACATGCAAAAAAATTAAAGTTCTGAATTCAGCGTAAAAGAAATAAAATAAATAAATATCTTTTCTTAAATTTTTATCAATTTATGTATATTTACTTGTTTTTTATTATTATTTTACTAATAAATCATACAGATAAAGTCATATACCTGGCTTTAGCAAAACAAAAAACCTGGATTTGTTTGAAAATATTAGTACGTTGCATGATTTATATTTTATGGAGTAATATATATATATGTGTGTGTATATATAAATTCTCTATTTTAAATGAAAAAATTTTTATAAAAAAAAGTCATAAACACGCTTATTGTTCTTACTTTTAAAATATGCATTAATATTTAAAATAAATATATTTTTGTGAGCACATTGAAATAAAAATGAATATATTTAATAGTTATTTCATGTAATTTATAATTGCCAGAATATAAATTTACCAAATAGAAAGAAAAGGGTAAACGTAATTCCTTTCATACATTGGTTATAAGTGATAAGTATGATGAATAATTAGATGAAAGTTTAAAAAAATTGTTTAAAAGTATCATCTAATTATTCGTCACATTTATCATAATTGATAAAGAAAGAAAGTAAAAGAAAGAAAAAAAGAAAGTAAAAGTAAAGCAAAAAACATGTACAATATCAACAAATTTCTCGAGAAAATGAACTTGAAAATCATTCTGCCAATTTACCCTTGTTGAAATTTTATTATTTTTTTTCCTCTTGCAAAAAACAAAAGGTTTTTTTAAATAAATAAAAATTAAAAGGAAAAATATGTGATTGGGGGGATAATGAGCGTTCTCATTTATTAGAATTAATTTTTTTTTTTAAAACTTTGATAAAAACATCCCGTCTATCAGAGAGAGAAACACACATCAAGGTCATTTGAACTCTAACACAATAATTAAAAGATACATGGATTGTATGAGCTTAATGGGCTTTCTAATCTACTCCTTTATTACTATGTGAAATTTCATTTTCTAAATGAGTTCATTATCATAATACTAATAAAATAAAAAATAAAAAATGCAATTTAACAAATTACAACGACCATTTGAAAAATGATTTTTTTCAAAGACTAAAATTTAAGACATAAAAAATCGCACGGAGTTGATCATACATTACGTACGCCATGGATTGCATTTTTCGGTACTGTAAATTTTTAAACTGCTACGGAGCTGGTCATTCATTACGTACGCCATGGATTAAACATTAATATTCCTGGACCAATTTTAAATGAAATTTCATTCTTAAACGTCTAAACATCCCACAATATTACTTTTTACACCGTTGTATAGAGAAAAAAAAAGTACTTTTAAATGCAATTTGTTTGAAATCTGTATCTCAATTCGTTTCTGAGTTATAATTTTTTTTGTAGTTTTTATTACTTTTTTGTCATAGTGGCAACAGAAGTATCCATCTTTGTTGAAAGTAAAGGAAAAATACACATTGCTGTATTGACCAATCAGAAAACGAATAAAATGCGGATCCAATAAAACGCTTCAAATATGTTTTTGATTTCCTTCCTTATAGAGAATAATAACCATTTTTCCAATTGGTTAATAAATCTTTGTCAAACCTACTGTGAAATATTTAATTTAAAAATCATTTTTAATGTAGTAAACCTTATATAACCCGAAAAACACACCTTTCTATTCTAAAAAACAGTACCTAACGCTGTCACCGCCGTAGTAAATGAATTTTTGCGACCTAGGGTTTTCTTCACTAATATTAAGAAAACTACTGCACATAAAAACATGAAAATTCGTAGTGTTATAGTGACATATTTGATAAGCACACTGATGCATGAAGTTTTTTAATCGAAGAATTATTTAAAAATATATTGAAACTTACATTTGTTCAAAATCGTACCATTAAAAAAGTTTTATAGGAGCAAATACCATACATAGGAATTTAATATTTTTTTTTTTTCTAAAAATATACATCAGAAGCTCCTGGTGTTCAGGGTGATATTATTTTTTAATTTTCACTAATTTTCTGAGGGTTTATTTCGATTTTAAATTAATTTTTTCAGCATTTCGAGAGATATTTTTCACATATTTTAGAAAAGGTTATCGTATTAAATTGTTGGAAATTGCAGTAACAGCGTAAATAATAATATTTCCTTCAAATTAAAAAAAAATATTTACATGCGACTATTATAAACAGAAAAAACTCTTTCAAATCAGAATTAAAGAATTATATTAAAAGTCAGGAAAATATTGAAAATTATGTCACAAAAACTTTATTTACACGTGAATGTTAAAAGAGATGGAAATTTTTTAAAAGAATAAATACATTAATGTGTGTTAAAAGCCGATCGCCTTCGATTTTTTTTTAAAGTGCAGTTCAATCTTCCGCGATCTTTTTAAAGGCGATCAAATTAGCGTGTTTTTAGAGTCTACGGAGTCTCGACGGGGGTTGGTGAGCGTAGCTCGTAAGGGGCAGATACCCCTAATTAAAAAAAAAATATATACATATATATATTTAATGACTTCTGATTGTTTTCAAAAGCAAATCCCTAGTATTAATGTTCTATAAAATGAACTTCAAAAGGCCAAAAAACAGAATTTAAATGGTATGTTAATTTAACAAATATGTAAGAGGCTTAAAAAATACACAGAAGGATTGAGTAATTTTTTTAATAATTTGTTGAAATAATAGTTTAAATATTTTGTTAGAATGTATTAAAAAGTCGATATTATGTTATTGTTAATGCTGATTCATCACCATGAAACTAAGTATCTATAACATCATATTCGGAATATTCCAATCAGTGTTCTACATAATAAGATTTTTTTTTTTTTTTTTACAAACTTTATACTATCTATTTAGACGAGTGTCTTATACTTATTTTAATGAAAAACTCTGACTTTTTATTTAAACTAATTTGTTAATTTACATAATTTACATGTTTCTATTTAATATATATGAAACGTTTTGTAATTTTGAAAGTCGATCAAATATAATCGTTTTAAAAAATAATATTTAGAATCTTTGTTTAATTAAAGATTATCTTCTAAATAATTGCAGTGGTTTTCTCAAAATAATTGAACATGTTCTTTTTTAATAAAATGAAGTTTTTCTGGTTCTAGAGGCGTAACTATAGTGTCAGTATTCTGAAGTCAACCATAAACTGTTCAAAGTATTTTTTTTTTTCCTTTTCTCTATTTAACAACTGGGAGATTCTCAAAAGGTGGGATCATTAAACGTTAACTATATGTAATTTTAAAAATTTTCAAATTTAAGGCCAATTTTTTTAATAGTATAGTATATAAGTCTACAAAATTATACACAAACATTAAAAGGTAGCAAATATTCTGGAAAATTAATTATTAAAGCATTTAATTAGCAGTTGTGTCGTTACAAATTTTGGACATTTTTTCGCACGTAGGTTACAGATTTTGGACATTGTAGACAGATTTGGACGCTGCGCTTAGTATTTAAAAAATTCTTAAGACTAAGAATATAGTAAATTTGTCCTATAATTGTATATGTATACATATATATATGTATAATTAATTTTTTGTTATCCAGTAATAATAATAATAAAATCAAATGTTAATCTCTGATATTAAAATATTTACTACTTTTTTAGAAGTAATATCTTAATTTTATAGGAATTACACATTATGAAAAAAAAATACCTTTACATAATATTAGAAGTATGCAACATATAATTTATTCTTTTTTTTTCTCAAAAAAAAAAAAAAAAAAAAAAAAAAAAAAACGGTTATACTGCAATTTTTTTTAATGCACATATCTTTAATTTCTTTATCAAAAGAAAAGTCTCCTCTTGCTGTCACCGGTTGAGGTATATTTGGTGATTTCAACAAAATATCTTCATATTTTAAATTTGTGCTGTCTTTTTTAGATGGATAACGAAACCTGTTAAAATCAATGTCTGCCTGTGGAGTCAAAAAATGTATAGAAAATATTTGTTCACCATTATCAATGCTGATATTTTCAATAATACCAGGCCATAAGTTTCCATCATGAATTAATACAAAGTACCAGTCACAAAATGTCAATCTATTTTCAACTGTGAGGAGTCAATTGTAGAAAAAATATTTTTTTCACCAGCTTCACTGGTAATGCATTCTTGATTGTTTTTTACAGAGATTGTAAAGTTTAGATCGTTCCACAATTTGGACATTGTTATTAAATAATCTTTTGGGGTACATTTGCTACAAAGAAAACATTGCAAAATACGTAAAAACACGTAAGATCACTGAAAAATTACTTTTGAAATAAAAAAAGTAGTTTACTATTAATTGTATTAATCATACTTTTAACTAAGCATGTCCAAAATTTCGTAACGATCGCAGCGGTCGCCATATTGTCTCTATCGTTACACACATTAGTTGAGCATGCTTCAAGTCAAGTTATATTATTACACTTATTAAATACACTTTATTTATACAGAACACGACGATAAAAAATTTACAATAAAACATTATAATAAATATCTTTTTATACGTTTCAGAACAGCAAATCATCTTTAAAAATAAATTTACTAAAAATAAAATCGGCCTTTTCATCGATACCCGATTCGGACATCCCACTTTCTTATTTGAGAAAAGTGCATTTATTGCAAAAAAAATTTACAAAAACACATACAAATAACTTAAATTAAAAAAAAAATGATTTTAAAGTTAGATAAAAGAGTTTAAAGTACCTGCTTGATGTATTTTTCGTGGAATTGATAGCTTTTTGGCGTACGTTACTTTTGGACATAACAAAATACAGAAAAATGTTTTATAGAAAAGTCCTTTTATCTTCAAAAAAGCAATAAATCAGCCCAGCCTCTTAACGAAATTATCAAAAAATCATCCGTTTCCTTTAAGCATTCGTTGTTTACCATTAGAACCACCTGGAAGCAAGTTAAAACTCTTGGTGGTACATTGGAGCAGTTAACTTTATATGAATGTCCAAAATTGGCCTCTTTAGCATAAAATAATAAAATTTTAAGATATTTATACAAAGCTTTTACAATAAATTATGTCATTTTCTGTCTCTGAATAGAATTAAAAACTCAGTGTGAAAAAAAAATAAAGTCAATGATAATTAAAGTTATTTTTGAAAGGCTTAAAGCTATGACGTGTGCCCACCTTTTGAGAATCTCCCAACTATGATTTTCTCATTATTCGTCGTAGCGCCACTGATGTCTTTCGTACATGCAATATCTCCATCACTCTTTTTTTTTTTTTTTTTTTTTTTTTTTTTCTTCGTAGTATGCGTTGTCAAACTTTTAATATTTCTCATATATATAGTAGAAATATAATAAAGCAATACTATTAAATTTTTTAAAGCACACTATAATCTAAAAGTAATCATAGAAACAAAATAATATTATTTGAAACAGAAAATGAAAAAAAAAAGATGTTCTTTAAAAAATATATAATATATATCCTTATATA
Source organism: Maratus speciosus (assembly GCA_963932465.1). Lineage (NCBI taxonomy): Eukaryota > Metazoa > Arthropoda > Arachnida > Araneae > Salticidae > Maratus > Maratus speciosus. The sequence goes on along the minus strand of OZ010789.1, from coordinate 591,827,329 downwards.
ATATATGTATATATATCATAGGTCATTTAAACGCACATTTAATTTTAATTATCTGTGTGATCGATATTATGGGTATATGGGCATAATATCGAGCACACAGATAATTAAAATTCAATATGCATTTAAATGATCTGTAGCTAGAAAACATAATGATAAAGGAAATAACTCAAGGATAACTTAGAATCCCTAATGTATTCAGAAAACAAGATAAATGTTGTTCGTGAACATTTGACCTAAGGCAGTATAAGCTATTACGGATCTATTATATACCTATCTTCATCATTCTAGTAAGCTTAATTGATTATGTAGTATTTTAGAATAGAGAGGGTTTGTTGTGACTAATAATGGATACATTGGGCCAGGCATGTGAATTGAAGACAGTGAATGGATGTATTTTTTAATCTCAAAACAATTTTGAAAGCCACAAAATTTTATGCCAGTGTAATTTACAACTATATATGTGTTAATTCAAGCTCCTATTATTTGAATACTTGAAAATAATGTAATAAATAACCAAATGTGTCCTTTTTATAAAAAAAATAAAATAAAAAAATGCGTATTTGTTACAGATGGAATAACACCATAATAAATATGAAACATAATTGTTCGTAACATATACTATATGTTATTTTTCATTCTGTTGTTTTATGATAGCATTAATAAAATACATCTATACGTAAACTTTTAATTGCTAAGCTTTCGGGTAATCTACGCCTATATAGTAAGTTAAACATGTTCGAGGAATATTTTGATGCAATTTTTTTTTTTTTAATGAAATATGCAGTCTTGTACAAATATAACTTAAAATAGAAATTCTAAAAATATGGATTACCTATGAAAATTACTGAAATGAAGCGTTATTTGAAAATTATTTCCCTTTTTAGTGAATACGTTGCATTTATAATTTTTATCATTAAACCATAGTGTAGAAAATGACAAATACTTCCTAATTTACAAAAATGTAATGTAATCTGAATCATGAAAGGTTATATAAACAATAGCATATCTATAATTACCAATAAGGTTTTCTTTATCATTAGAAAGCTCAAAAACAAATATATTTTCAAGATTTAATCAACCATTTATGAAAACAAATTTCCTCTTAATTTAATTGGTTATCGGAAATGTTTTCACGTAGTTTTTAGAGCAAATTAATCAGTTTTTTAAAATAAGAATATCAGTTTTTGATCAAGTGATCAGTTTTAACAGATTCTATTAATTATGAGTTGTACATTTTTAATTTATTAAATTTATCACAACTATATTGTAATTGATAAATAATCCATATGAAATATAGTTTTCAAACTGTGTGAAAATGTGCTTAGGCCAAAATTCGAACCAGTGGCTCTGGACATAAACGAGTTATCCTGAACGTATTTTGTGACTGTGGCAACGTTTGCAGCATTCTAAATCTTGTCGCCACTGATAATAGGGAGCACATTTTCCTAACTATATAATTCCTAACTATATAACTTTAAATTCAAATCCTACGAATATGTATATTTGTAGGATTTGAATTTATACATACTTTATTTTCTTCATAACGTACATGATCAGCAAATTATCTGATGCTCTGGTATTTTTATTATCCATGATTTGAAAACACGAGTAATGAAAATTCACGATCACGAGATCAAGGTTTGGACATATTCAAAATTAGAAAAGTCCTTCCGGCCAGTGCCGGGAGGAAGAGGTAGCTTTCAAATCCCTTATTTTAAAAAAGCCAACTTATATTATTCAAACACACGAAGCTCAATTTAGTGGAAACCGAATATAGGAGATTCAATACTAATTTTTATCAATATTAAGTCATTATAAATGAGAATTTCGCGAAATTTGTCAGCTTTATCCAAGCTGCTTTTATTTAAAGTAACTTATATTTGGCTGAGGTGTTGATGTATATACTATCCACATGCCTTCTTACATGGAAATAGGCGAATACGTGTGTTATCGCGTGACAAATACAAGATCGTTTCAAAATGTTAGCCATACTAGAAATTCAAAGTGCTATAATTCAACCATTTTTAGGTGCGTTCGTAATTATATAAATACGTAGCACCTATAGTCGTCGTTCAGTCCGTCCGTCTGTCCGCATGTAACAGAGCAAAAACTACCCAACCGAATGGTCTGAAATTTTAAATATATGATTGTTGCAAAATTTTGTCGAGCCATTTCAAATTTTATGAAAATCGGATGTATAGCTTAATTACAGGGACAGTCAAAAGTTTTTCCTTACATTACGGCCAATGGGAAAAATTATTGCAAGTGCATTTTAATGATATTAGAGCCTTCCGAATGATCTGAAATTTTAAAGATATAACTGTTGCAAAATTTTGTCGAGCCCTTTCAAATTTTAGGAAAATCGGATGTATAGTTTAATTACAGGGACAGTCACTGTTTTTCTTTACATTACGGCCAATGGGAAAAATTATTGCAAGTGCATTTTAATGATATGAGAGCCTTCCGAATGATCTGAAATTTTAAAGATATAACTGTTGCAAAATTTTGTCGAGCCCTTTCAAATTTTAGAAAAATCGGATGTGTAGTTTAATTACAGGGACAGTCAAAAGTTTTTCTTTACATTAAAGCCAATGGGAAAAATTATTGCAAGTGGATTTTAATGATATTAGAGCCTTCCGAATGATCTGAAATTTTAAAGATATAACTGTTGCAAAATTTTGTCGAGCCCTTTCAAATTTTAGGAAAATCGGATGCATAGTTTAATTACAGGGACAGTCAAAAGTTTTTCTTTACATTACGGCCAATGGGAAAAATTATTGCAAGTGCATTTTAATGATATTACAGCCTTCCGAATGGTCTGAAATTTTAAAGATATAATTGTTGCAAAATTTTGTTGAGCTATTTCCAATTTTAGGAAAATCGGATGTATAGTTTAATTACAGGGACAGTCAAAAATGTTCCGTTACATTACGGGGAATGGGAAAAAAATTTTGGAAGTGCATTTTAATGATGTATCAGACTATGCGCTTTATGAAGTGCAAAAAATTATACATTCAGTACAATATGGGGAGCAAAAAATAATTATAAAACTAGTTATAGTACAAACGCACCTCATTTGCCACGTTTGACGAGCAATTTCCAACTTGTTTTAAGCTATAAACAAAAGATCAAATTTTCAGAAACAAAATCTGCTCCGGAATCTTTGTATCAAGGCCAAACACATAAAAAAATCTTTTTCATTTTCCAATTTTTTAATACCTCATTTTAAATTTTAAATTTAATTTTTTTAAATGGCAACCCTTTTGAAACAAGATGGCGAATGAAGCTGGCCAACGAACTCAGTCGAGACATTGGTATGTACTATGTACAGACCAAGTAACATCCAAATCGGTTCATAAATATGCTTGTTATCGCGTGACAAAAACCAGGTCGTTTTAAAATGTCAGCCACAATAGAAATTCAAAATGCTATAACTCAGCCATTTTTTTAGATATAGACGAAACAAAAACTGTTCCGGAATCTTTGTATTAAGGTCAAACACATACGAAAAAAATCTTTTTCATTTTCCAATTTTTTGGTATCTCATTTCAAATTTTAATTTTTTTAAATTTTTATAAATAGCCGCCCTTTTAAACAAGATGGCGGATGAAGATGGCCAACGAACTCGGTTGAGATATTTGTATGTACTATGAACACACCAAGGTACATTCAAATCGGTTCATAAATACGCTTGTTATCACGTGACAAATATCAGGACGTTTCAAAATGTCAGCCACGCTAGAAATTCAAAATGCTATAACTCAGCCATTTTTTAAGATATAGACGAAACAAAAACTGCTCCCGAATCTTTGTATCAAGATCAAATACATAAGAAAAAAATATTTTTTAAATTTTCAATTTTTTGGTAACACATTTCAAATTTAAATTTTTCTTAAAAATTTAAATGGCTGCCATTTTTAAACAAGATGGCGGATGAAACTGGCCAATGAACTCGGTCGAGACATTGGTATGTACTATGTACAAACGAAGTTACATCCAAATCGGTTCATAAATACGCCTTTTATCGCGTGACAAAATTCAGGACGTTTCAAAATGTCAGCCACGCTAGAAATTCAAAATGGTATAACTCAGCCATTTTTTAAGATATAGACGAAAAAAAAACTGCTCCGGAATCTTTGTATAAAGGTCAAATACATAAGAAAAAAATATTTTTCCATTTTCAATTCTTTGGTACCACATTTCATATTTAAAATTAAAAAAAAAAAAAATTTAAATGGCCGCCATTTTGAAACAAAATGGCGGATGAAGCTGGCCAACGAACTCGGTCGAGACATTGGTATGTACTATGTACATACCGAATTACATCCAAATCGGTTCATAAATTAGAGAGTTACAGTATGACAAAGGTCAGATATATAAATATATATATGGATATATATATATATATATATATATATATATATATATATATATATCAACTTTTGAACGGAGGGTGGTTTTGGGGTCTGGGGGTCATGATCGATGAAAATATACCAAAACTTTTTGAAATCGCTTCCCTCCGAACGGCTGCAATAGGTAGCTTTTTGTAATGAAAGCTACCTAAAAGAGTCAGTCTATAAAATAATATTGTTCATGAAGCTTCGGCTTGCGAGTTGACAAGAAAAGCACTGTTAGGCCTAATTAACTTGTTCGAAAAATATATATTATGAGTTTTAAGTGAGAAATGAACAGTATTTAAAAAAAGTATCAACGAAGTGGTGTAAAATTATCTTTATAGAATTGTATTAAAGTGTATGTGTTGTTATTCCAACGTCTAGTTATTCAATCATCTATATATTAACATTTTACATATAATCTCCCTACATATATATATATATACATTATTTTACCTTATTTCAAGATATATTTGTTCAAATGTTTCATCATTTTTTGTTATTTAATAGTGTAAAGAAAACAACATTTTCTAAAATGTTTCAGATTTAGATAGTTCACTTTTATGAAGCATAAATTTCAACAAATGCCTACAGATATTTAAATAACAGCTCTTTTGAATCTTATCACGTCTAGTACTGTGAATTGGAACGCTTTTTTAACACTGGGTCTTTCCAAACTAAATAATGCACGATTATTTCTAAGAATTTTTAATATGTAGCAATCGCATTTTTTCATTAGTTTTATCCTAGAAAAGAAATGACTCTTGTATAATTTAAAATATGTTTGGAAATGCACTATCAGCTCAGATAAATTGTCTTTTCGGGATTATATTTTCTTAATTTCATCCGATTTTCAAACTATATTTCCCAGAAAAGTAATTACTGACATTTCAGATAAAGAAAATTTATTATGTTTGTTTAACTTTTGTTTGCTACGAAGTTTTTTTTTTTTTTTTTTTTTTTTTAAATCTAAAGTAGGTTTTAATAACATGAATGAAGTAATTATTATAATCTAAACAACTAAGTACTACTAATTTTTTTAATTCCAATTAAGCAAACAAAAGACAAAGGACTCGTTTATCTTTCAAAATATTTTTAGAAATGTCCCATTGATTCGTGATTATATTTCTTAAATTTCATTCAATTTTCAAAAAAATCCCAGGAAAGGAATTCTGGAGTTAATGCATAAGTGACAGATATATTACCTTAGAATATTTTCCCACTCAATGCCATACGTGAAAGAAACGTGTATGGAATGTTATGCTTTATCTTAATTTGATATGCTAATAAGTAATGTTTATGCTTTATCTGTTCATGAATCAAATCCAGAAAAGCTTGGCTTTGATGGCTAAAGATCATTCATTTGAGATGCCTTGGATAACAAACGATCGACACAGTTCCCTCAGACAACATGTTGCCATGCAGGCATTTCAGCAGAATAAACTGTCGTTAAAGGAACTCCTTTAAATGTAGAAAGGCACATAATCTCTATCTATATTATAAAGGACAAACGCGTCTTTGCCTAACGCTGACGTCATTTTGCGAATAGCAAAAACAGCCGATCAAATTTCTTTTTTACTATTTTTTTTCATTTACTTTTACGATTTTCAATTTCAAACTCCATCGAATAGAGAAAAAAATTACTTTCAAATGCAATTTATTTGAAAACAGTATCGACATTTGTTTGACAACTATATCGCCATTTACTCAATTTTTATCGTTTTAAAAATAATTTTCAAGCATGGTATTTTTTTCAAATATATCTCTATTGTATGCAGACTGTATAGATTTCTATAGTGGGAAATATAAAACCGTTTGCACGGAATATAACCCAGTGGTAGGGGAGCAAAAAAAAACAAAAAAAAGCCGAATTCGGAATTAATTAGGGGAAAGCTAGAAATTGTTTAATCCCTTCTGTTTAGTTCTAGAATGAATATGCTATGTTTCCCCCACGTACTAGTTGAGCGTTAAAAAATATGTATAGAATTATAGCCAAAAAACACGTTTTTTTTAATACCATAACATTATCTCAAAATAGCTAACTCTGTCAAAAACATTGTCAATACAATTGTTATAGAGCTTAAAATTCTGAGTAAATTGAGTACCTACACTCAATACTTATGTTGAATACTAAGGTCATTATTCTACTTCAAAGTTTTAGACCCATCATCAGGGGAATGACCTCAGAATTAATTAGGAGAAAACTGGAAATTGTTTTAATCCATTTAGTTCAGCTCTAAAATGAACGTACTATGTTTTCTTCCTCGTACTTGGATGAATGTTAGAAAATATGTACATATTTATTTTCGAAAAACACGTTTTTTTTTTTAGTTTCCTTAGCAATATCTCAAAACAGCTAACTCTATAAAAAACATTGTCAACACAAATGTTGTAGAGCTTAAAATTCTGTATAAAATGAGTATCATCATTAATATTTTTGTTCAACATTAAGGTCGCAATTTCAAAAATTTTCCTTAATCGCTAATCAATAGCTTGAAGCCAGGAGAGACCAAGTTAACTTAACAATATCTCACAATAGCTAATTCTATGAAAAACACTGTTAGTACAAAAGTTATAGAGCCTAAAATTATGAGTAAAATGAGTACCTACACTTAATATTTTTGTTCAATATTAAGGCCGCAATTTGAAATATTGTTTATTTAACTTGGTCTCTACTGGCTTCAATAACTTGATTTGAAAATTTTTGAAATAGAATTGCGACCTTAATGTTGAACAAAAATATCAATGATGGTACTCATTGGCTTTCAAAATTTCAAGCTCTACAACATTTGTATTCACAATATTTTTTATAGTGTTAGCTGTTTTGAGATATTGTTATGGAAATTAAAAGAAAAAAAAAACGAGTTTTTCGAAAATAAATATGTACATATTTTCTAACATTCACCCAAGCACGCGGAAGAAAACATAGTAAGTTCATTTTAAACCTAAACTGGTGGAATTAAAACAATTTCAGGTTTTTTCCTAATTAATTCTGAGGTCATTCCCTGATGATGGGTCTAAAACTTTGAAGTAGAATTGTGACCTTAATATTCAACATAAGTATTGAGTGTAGGTATTCATTTTACTCACAATTTTAAGCTCTACAATATTTGTATTGACAATGTTTTTGACAGAGTTAGCTGTTTTGAGATATTGTTATGGTATGCAAAAAAACGTGTTTTTTTACTATAATTCTATACATATTTACTAACGCTTACCTAGTTCGAGGGGGAAAACATAGCATATTCATTCTAGACCAAAACAGAAGGGATTAAAACAATTTCCAGCTTTCCCCTAATTAATTCCGAATTTAACCCCCTAACCACTGAGCTAATATAAACAGCTCATCTTTTTTCTCAGCTTGTATTCTATAGCAAAATTAAAACATCCATTAATCAGTCAGTAAAAAAATAAATATAAATAAAACACATATCTAAGACATGTAATCGAATTTCGCACTTAAACCACTGAAATCCACCGAATCAAAATGTGTGATTGTAAATAGACGATTTCTTCAGTTGTTACATCCTGACGCGAGACTAATAGCAAAATATCTCTTTTTATACATTTCATTACTTTATTTGAAAGAATTGTTGCTGCTTTTCATAAAAATATATTTTTTAATTTTGTTAATGGGCATTCTAAAAATGTATTAAATGTAAAAATTCTATTAGAGTTATATATAAAAAAAGCATTACATCCGTGCGAAGCATTTTCACCCAATCTTTGAGATTATTTGTTGATACTTTTTTTTTCATTAACTGTATTTTTTTTTTTTTTAAATCTAACAACTTGTTTTAATGATATATTATACCATCTCAAAAGGCTCTTGCGAAGCATTCCGAAAAATACCTCATTCATCGCTGTTTTTAAGTATGTGCAGAGAAAAATGTATAATAATATCAGAAAATTCACTGAATTCACTCAATTGAAAGAGCACAGACAATTTAAGGCAGAAGCCTCGAATCCTAGCATGGACTCTTTTTCACTCAGATAGAAATATATGACATCTTTCGCGAAAAGTAAGATTGTGTTTAAGTAGAAAAGAGTAAAAGCTCTGCCTTTTGTAATATTTACTTGATTCTTCACTCTATAATGCTTCTTTCTCATTCCTAAATGCTTCTTTTTATGTTATATTTCGTAAATTTTGAGTCATTTTATCTTATTGGAATTCGCAAGTATATTTTGTACATCCTTTCGACCGTGAATTCCGCTCATTTCAATTGTTTACAATGTCAATTTTTCACGGTAATATATCACTAAATATAAATAAGTAGATCTTTATGAAACTTAAATTATTCATTAACATCTTCGGATCATGACTTTTCAATTTCCTTCAAAGGTATTTTCCTTACGAAAGTTTCCATTCCTTTTTTCTAATTCAAACTGTGTATTACGACATGGAGTTTTTGAAGTGGTAATTCAAAATTTTTCTAGAGTTTCAAGATGTTTTAGAATATAGCAGAAAAAAAAATTGAAATGAATTATAACGACTGGTATTTTCTCAAAAGCAATACCAATTTTTTTCAGTATATTTTCAACAATGACCTTACAATTTAAACTTCTGTTAATTTATAAGCATATGCAATCGAAACTTGAAAATTCTTGTAGTATCTGATCAATAGATCATTGTAATAAAACACAAAATACTTCATTAAGTCTGATAATACATGATAACATATATAAAATCTTGCTTACCTAACAAAATTATTGGTGAATATGAGATAAATCAAAACTTCTGTCTTATTCGATTTATTGTAAATAAATTTTATGACGTAGAAAATATCTGTATATTATTAAAACTATGATATAAAGTACAATTTTTGATACACATCAAACTTTTTTTCAAAGTGCGTATTTTGAGAAAGGCAGAGGAAATATATGTTGAAAATATACTATAAAACTAGTTGCCTAAAACATATTTAACGATAGTGCGTATCTCTAAATCCATAAAAAAAAATCAAAGAATAGCTCTGTATTTTCAGAAAATCTTTAGTTTATTTCTTTTAAACATCTATGACTATTTCTTATATTGTAAACATTCTGGTATTTTAACCAGGCACGACTTGCGTAAAGCCATATGGAGTGTTAAAACTTCAATTTTCGTGCAGCTAAACTTTTACCCTCGTTCTGTTTAAGGTCAATAAACAGTGAATAAAATGACTGATATTTTCACACCATAATAATGCAAGTGAAAAGTAAAAAGATGAAAAGCCAATGATGTGAAGTCACGATATCTGCGGGTATACAAGAAGTTTTACAAATTTTACGTTTTATGCATTTAATATATCGATAGTTTCTGGATAAAAATTGTTGTAAGAAGTAAATAAACGTAATTGTTTTGCATATAAGCATGACTGTTTACCATATTTGTTTCATTTAGAGACTGTAAAGCAGGAGAAATGCATGGTCACTGAGGACAAGTATTTGAACGGAAACTTAATTTACCAGAAATCGCTTTGTCAGAACTATAAAACATTTACTTTAATGGGAGAAAATTACTTATTTTTTTATAATCTTTACATTATACATTGTAAGGTAACGCATGTTTTTTTGTGTTGAAATATACCTTTGTGTTGTTGACATTACGGAGTTCCCTATGAAATTTGCTTATTTTAACCGGAAAAATATACAAATATAATGTTGCACAAATTTCTTTAAAAAAAAAAATAAGGAACGAAAAATATATAAAAAAATAAATTCTTCGATTAAATTCTTAAAAAAAGAAAACATTTACATAAGGAAATTAATGTTATATATATTAGTAAATATCATGCATTGCATTTCAATTATTAAATATTTTATTTGTTCCAGATTATGATATATGAAGTTTACGATAGTAGAATTGCAACATTTTAGACACTGTAATTGGATTAAAACCTTTAAAAAATGCATGCCTTATCACAGACATGTTATTCGTTCTGAATTCGAAACATTTGATCCAGCAGTCCAAATTTGCTTGCGATGAATTACTGAAATACATTCGAAATTTCATGTTCATTGCACTGAAATCTCAAGGCGAATTAAATGTAACAATCTTGATAAATAAAATACAAAAGTTAAAATTTTAGTTAGTGTCTAATCATACTTTTTCTTGTCCGATTTTTGAGTATTAGTAAGTGACCAAAAAGTGTTTTTGTGAAGTCTGAAAATTGCTTTTATTAAAATCAAGACAGTTTTCTAGTAGGTTGAGTCATTAAATGAACCATCATCATAAATAATATATAAATCAACTCTGTAACTTTTCTGATATACATCTTAAAGCTCAAATTAATAATAAAATTACTCACACGTTTTATGAAAGTCAATTATATATTTCTGTTCTTAAAATTAACTGTTTGGAAAATTTTATTACACTGTAAAAAAAAAAAAAAAAATCTCTAAAGTTATTAAAGTTTTTCTAGGAAACTGGGATTCCTAGAACTTTTTATGTAACGGCAACTACAAAAATTACTGTAACAGAACAGGAATTTTTGTTGTTGCCGTTATATAAAAAGTTCTAGGAATCCCAGTTTCATAGAAAAGCTTTAGTAACGTTACATTTTTTTTTTTTTTTTTACAGTGTACATGTAAAAAGTTTTGAAAGTTTTAAAAAATTTAAAATTAGCTAATGTAATCACCATGAATTTTAAGAAAATATAGGTTTTTAAATAAAATAACAAAATTATTTAGCAACCTGTGTTAACCTGAATAGTACAAATCTCTATTGATATTATAAATAAGTAAAGTTTGTTTATTAGTTTATTTGTACACTGTAAAAAAAAAATCTGTAGTTCTACAGATGTAAAGTTACATGCTTACTAAACTTTCTTCTGTAACTGTACAAAAAAGCTGCAAATCTACAAAACTAGTTTTTGTAAAGCTACAGAAATCAGTAACTTTACAAATGAATCTGCTAAAATTGCAGTAATCTTACTAAAATTTTATCTGTAACACTGGCTGCAGTTACATGAGAAGTTCTAGGCATCCCAGTTTCCTAAAAAATTCTTAGTAACCTTACAGATTGTTTGATTTTCGGCGCGAAAGTGCGTCTGTTACATGAATTTTTGTTGTTGCCGTTACATAAAAAGTTCTAGGAATCCCAGTTCCCTAAAAAAACTTTAGTAACTTTACAGATTTTTTTTTACAGTGTAGGATATAATTTCTGGAACTACCGAACCGATTTCAAAAGTAACGATATCAAAATAATTGTGTTAGTCCCCGTTCGAGCATAGGCTGTTATCTTATGTCCATGTCACTAACTCAAAGGAGGCTCAAGAGCAAAAAAAGTTTTAAAAATGCGATTTTTGTGTTATTAAAGGGCCTAGAAACAGGAAATTTTGCATGGTAGTTACTTATAAGAAATAAATGGTCTCTAAGTGCATTTCTTAAAACATTCGAAATTTAAAAGGGTTGAAAATGCACTAAAAGTGTTCTAAAAAACTTTCTAAAAGGCGATTCTTAAGCAATCTGAGGAAGTAGCGAACCGATTTAAAAAATAATAGCGTCAAAATTATAATGGCAGCCTTTGACCGAATATATTCTATATTTTATGTCGGTACCACTACTCCAAAGCGGGTGTAGGAGCAAAAAACTTTCTAAAAATGCGTTTTTGTGTAACGGAAAGGCTACACTGAAAAAAAAATTCTGTTGTTCTACAGATGTAAAGTTACAGGCTTACTAAAGTTTCATGTGTAACTGTACAAAAAAAGCTGCAAATCTACAAAACTAGTTTTTGTAAAGCTACAGAAATCTGTAACTTTACAAATGAGTCTGCTAAAATTACAGTAAGCTTACTAAAACTTTATCTGTAACCCTGGTTGCAGTTACATAAAAAGTTCTAGGCATCCCAGTTTCCTAAATGAAGTACCCTTACAGATTTTTTAATTTTCGGCCAAAAAGTGTGCCTATTACATGAATTTTTATTGTTCCCGTTACATAAAAAGTTCTAGGAATCCCAGTTCCCTAGAGAAACTCTAGTAACTATACAGATTTTTTTTTTACAGTGTAGAGAGATGGAATTTGGGATGGTAGTTACCAATTACATGTAGATGATCTCTAAGACCATTTAAAAAAAATCGAAATTTAAAAGGGTTTATTATGCACGAAAAGCTTTCTAAAAGACGTTCTAAATCGCGATTTCTATGCAATCTCAGGAAGTATCAGACCAATTTCAAAATTAATGGTTGGAAATCGCTGGTGACATACCTTGCTCCAACATAGGCTCTATTTTATGTCGGTGTCACTACCAGATTTGGGTTTCAGGAAGGAAAAACGTTCTAAGTTGCGCTTTTTATGATTCTGAAAAGCCTAAAAACATGAAATTTACATGATGGTAACTTATAACATATAAATAATCTCTAAAAACGTTTCCTAAAAAAATCGAAATTTAAAAGGAGTGAAAATGCCCGAAAAGCGTTCTAAAAAACTTTCTAAATGGCAATTTCTACGCAATCTCAGAAAGTATCAAACCGATTTCAAAACCAATTATTGGAAATCGATGGTAACAGCCATTGCTGTAACATACGCTCTATTACATGTTGGTGTTGCTACTACCTGGGGATTGAGGATCATAAAACGTTCTAAATTGCGATTTATGTGATACTGCCAGTGGCTAGAAACATGAAATTAGGCATGGCACTTACTTATAAGATGTAAATGCTCTCTAAGAACAGTTTCTAAACGATTCAATATTTAATAGGTGTGACAATGCGTGAAAAACGTTCCAAAAACTTTCTAAATTGCGATTTCTACCCAATCTCAGGAAATATCAAAACGATTTGAAATGTAATAGTTGCAAATTGATGGTGGGAGTACCTGCTACAACATTGGCTATATTTTATGTTGTTATCCCAACCACCGGGGGATTGTAGGAGCGAAAAATGTTCTATATTGTATTTTTTTTATACTGAAGGATGTAACATTCTGAAATGTGGCATGGTAAATACTTAAAATAGGCAAATTATCTCTAAGAACCGCCGGAAGAAAATTCTAAATTTAAAAGGTTGAAGAGAGCGAAATGCATTCTAAAAACATTCTAAATTACGATTTTTATGCAATCTTTTGAAATACCAAACCAATTTCAAAAATAATGGTTACAAATTGTTGGTGATAGAAGTTGCTCAAACATGGTTATATTTTATGGCGGTGCACTACCACTAGAGTGTTGCAGTATCAAAAAGCATTCTAAATTGGGATTTATGTGATATTGAAGATACTAGAAACTTTACATATGTCATGGTGGTTACTTATGCAATATAAATGCCCTCTAAGATCAGTTGAAAATACATTCGTAATTTAAAAGGTTTGAAGCCAAGGGAAGGATCGAAAAGCGTTCTAAAAAAGTCCCAAATTACGATTTCTATGCAATCTAAGTGAAATAATAAACCGATATCAAAAGTAATGGTTGCGAATCAATGGTGATAGTCTTTGATCCTAAATGGGCTATATTTTACGCCAGTGCCATTAACACCTGAGGGTTTGCAGAAACAACAAAACGCCATTAAAAACTTTTTAAATTACGTTTACTATGGAATATTAGGAAATTTCAAATCGATTTCAAAATTAATTTTGACAAATTAATTATGACTGTCTATGTTTCAGAATAGGCATTTTATGTTAGTGCCACTACAGTCATAGAAGTTGTACACCGGTAGACAAGAAGCTTAGAATTTGAGATGGTGGTTAATTTTAAGATGTAAAGTCGTACTAAGGGCGGTTTCTAAAAAAAGCAAAACTTGAAATGAATACAGAAATGAGCATAAAAGCTTCAAAATACTTTCTAAATTATCATTTATTTAAAATTATTCTTAGTTCTAATTTAAGTCTAATTTCTGCCTAATGCAGTGTAATAATGCAATTTAGTCAAACTGTGTCTTAACTAGTAATTTTTAAATTATTCCTAAAAGTATAATATTTTCTAATGAAAATGCTCTTTTGTTTCAAGAACATTCCACCAGATGGCAGAGATAATCCTTTTTATTTGATCTACTGTGACAGACACTCAGAACAGTTAGTTTTCTCCTTCCCTTATAGCAGTTGGCAGCAAAATGCTGGTGGATTAAAATCCAATAATATTCCAAAGGAATGATACGTTAAAAAAAACTGCAACAAACCATATTTCAAAGTATTTCTTTGTATTTGTAAATAGTCTTATTCATCTGTTTTGTTTTATTGTGCAGTGTGATCAGTATTGTGTCCAGCATATATATTATTCTAGTGTATTTAATCTTCAAATAAATGTTTTTTGTTCATCCTAAGAAGAATATATTTCTATTCAAATACATCAAAAGATAAAGGTAAAACGTTTAACTTTTTATTGTTTACCTATTGAGGAATTTCATATTCATGCCTTCCATATGGAATAACATTCCAACACATACAAATATCACTTAGCATATTTCAACTATTACGCGAGCAAAGCCGAGGGTTTTGTTAGTATACCTACAATAAATTAAAATAATACTCTTATTAATTTACTGTTTAATCACAAGTTTTTTGCGAAATGCTTTACCTGCCAAAAAATGTTATTAAATATACATTTTTATTAATCTAAAGATTGAAAGTTTCCATGTTTGCATACAGAATATAAATTCAGCATTATAATTTACCCTTTTTTCTTCTTTTATGAAACGTTTATTAAACTAGCAGCCTTTACCCGCTAAGCTTGTAGGTTTATCGAAACAAACCTGGAATCAAACGAAATGAAATGACCTTGTGATTTAAAGCAATATGGACCTTTACCTGGAATGTACTTTCGCTATGCTGAAAACGATATAAATGCCATTGTGCTGAGGTACATTATATATATATATATATATATATATTGCCTGCACATTAAGTTTGCCTGCACATTAGAATATATATGTCAGTTGTGGTTTTAGATTCCCATAAAACCCTACTCATAGCAACAGATATGATCAGCACTTTTCCATGAGAACTTGTTACCGCAGAACAGCAGATGTTTGAATTTGCTGATATGCAGTTTGCATTCTCTTCGCCTGGAAACAAGTAACAACCGAGAGCAGATTGCATTCTGACGCGGCCGATGGTAGGCACATCTCGCTCTAGACGAGAGCAGAGGCCGAGCTCCGACGATTCTGCGGGCGCGTATGCTGCAGAAAAACCCCCTACCCTCCCGTACTTGTAAATATAATTTCTATTTAATATGTAAAACTATAACCTAGAATCATTAAACTCCTTTTTTCATTAACTAAGGCCTTATCCTTATATCATCCTTATATTACATGGGTGCTCTAGGCCGAATTGAATCCCAAAACGAATTTAAAAAGTAAAATCCCCTAGGCTTTCTTACCGATCTACGTTTAAAATCAGAGAACTGTTTCGTTCCGTTATCAACCCTTGCATTTCAGCTGATGTGATTCATCTACATCTGATGTGAGCCATCTGTGTGAAGCTCAATCTCCCGTTTATTTTTATTTGTGCAAGATAGTTATCGCTGTACAAGGAATGAATCTTCGACTGCATATTTTTTTTCTACGGATCATTAATTGGATTACTTCAATATATCGTGGCGAAGAATTTATTTTTCAATTGGATAACTCCTTTTTGAAGTAAGTTTATTTTTTTCTCTTTCCTTTCTTGCCTTTTAATATGGAATTGCAAGAAATTGACTTTATTAAAAGCCAGTTGAAATCGGCTAAAACAGATAAAATCAAATTATTGCATGAATTTATATTTGGTTGCGATAAAAATCGCCAGAATAGAGCGAATTTAAGGAAATTTAAAGGTTTTTCTTTTACTGACAAAAGCGATGAGTATGAAAATAAACTCAAAGTAATGTTGGACGATTACGATCAGATACAATTGATTACTATTGCTAATATCTTATCCATTGACATCCATGGATCAAAACAAGATATAGCACAACGTATTTTAAGTGCACTAGTTGATATTTCGGCTTTTAAAGACACGTTTACGGCAATTTCCGAATCGGATACAGAATTTAATGATAGTCACAATAGTAGTGGAAGCACTGGTTTATCTTCCCCTTTGACAGTACAGCCAGACCAGGCGCATGTACACTGTACACACTCCGCGCCCAAACAGACAATTTCTTTCCATGACATTGATCATTTAATTACACCGTTTAGTGGTGATAAAACGGAAAACGTTCAAACATGGTTTCAGAGATTTGAATCTCTGGCCCATTCATTTCAACTGTCCGACATACAGAAATTTGTGTTTGCTGAGCGGGCATTAAAAAGTTTAGCATTATTGTATGTACGTAGTGAAAATAACATTTCTTCATATACATCGCTCAAAGAAGCATTGTTTCGCGAATTTGGGCAATCAGCTTCGTCCGCCCAGATACATCAATTACTAGCCGCTAGAGGCTGCCGCCCAAACGAAAAACTAATGGAATATTTTCTGAAAATGAAAGAAATAGCACAGAGAGGAAACATCGATGATATATCATTAATTCACTATATAATTAATGGGATTAACGATACACCACATAATAAAGCTATATTATTCGGGTGCGCCACGCTTGCCGAATTTAAAAACAAGCTCCAAATTTTCGAACGAATTTGTGAACAGAGTTCTAAATTTTATCAATCAATGTCACCGACTACACCCAACACTCCTAAGATTAACCAGAAGGAGAAAACTGCAAAATTAACTTGCTGGAATTGTTTAGCCCCAGGTCACCTGTCTACCCATTGTGTGCATTTAAATAAAGGGAAAAAGTGTATGAAATGTGCACGTTTTGGTCATGTTTCCAGCCAGTGTACAGAGCAAACGCCGGAACGCAAGCGTTCGACTCAAGGCACCTCCCCTTCACGCAAGACGTCGCCGCGCAGAGACGAACAAATTAACGTAGTCGAAATGTGTCATTCTCCTCCGCGCATGCAGAAACCTGTAAAAATTTTTAATTTACAAATCAATTCAATCTTGGACACTGGAAGCTCACTGACGATACTGAGAGAAGACATTTATGAACAAATTGGGTCTCCCCCCCTCACCGGAGCAACTGTACAATTGTCGGGTATCGGTAACCGTGTTATTCAACCTATAGGATCGTTTTTTACCAATATACAAATAGACGATAATACTTTCTCTACTTCTGTTTACGTAGTTAATTCTTCTCAGATGCCCATGCCACTTATCATAGGAACAGATGTCATATTTCAGGGTACTCTCACATGCGACAAAAACGGCGCTACTTTAACTAAATCTCCACCCACAAGCATTTTTATAAGCTGCATTACTGTGTCTGATAATGTATCTGCAACGAAATCTGAGGATAAATCCTATGTACCTTCATTTCCCGACGCAAGATGCACTACGGAAACATTTGTTTCGGATTCTTTTCCCCAAGATCTAAAACCGCCAAGAGTAAATAAAGATTTTTCGAATGAAAATATTCCTACTGACATAGAAATTGACTCAGCATATCTGAAACATCTCGCAACATTAACGCCAGACTGCTTTTCCTTCGATTTAAATTTCTTATCCTGCAAGCTGTTCGTGACAGTGCTCGTCTTATTGACCATCTGTTTATTACTGTTTACGTCTGCCAACGGACTCATTTATCAGCATTCGACGTTCCATACATCCCAACCATCTCGAGATTCGAGTGACGTTACTAATTGGACCGAAATTCTGCGTGTCCTTATGATTCCTTTTTTATTTTTTATACGCCGACATTTTGTGAAGTCATCAACGAGAAAGAGGAAAAGTAGACTTAACTTTCCAAAAAGAAATATGCTTCACGTATATAGGTGACTAGTGCAAGCAACGAATTTATCATAAATGTGTTTTCTATTATTACTACTATTTTTTTTAACTGTGTTTTTATATATTCTGTGTTTTACACTTATATCTGCTTATTCCTGAGAACATTTATATCGTACAGACTATAGACTGCTACTATCTGTGACTTTCTTAGTAACTTTATTTCAATATCTTCGTTTTTTTTTACGATTGCAGCAAGCATCCACGATTATTTTTTTTTCTGGACGAAACATTAGAATGAGGTGTTTACCAGTGTAACTCACCATTTCAAGAGTCCAATCATTGATGGAAATCTTCAACACAGAACGTTTTTTCTTCTTCGTATTTCTGTGTGTCATGCCATTCTTCAGTGCGATAAACTTCAAGTGCTTTTTTTTAAGAAGTTATCGCGTACCAAGCATTTTTATCAACAGTGTTTATTTTAAAATTATCCTTAGTTTGTGGAATATGCAACAGATTCTTTATTTTTTCAGCTCATATTAACAGAATTTATGTGCCTTTTTTTCCGAAGTCCTGTTCAACATTTTTTTTAAATCTCTGAGCGATATATATCTGTTCAAAACTTTTTTATTGAACCCATGCGGTGATTTTTTTTTTTTTTGCGCATGGCAAGTTATCTTTCTCTCGGACTGCAAATGGTGCATTATTTTTTTCATTTGCCTGTTTCGCAACGCGTGTTTTTTTTTATGTTGCGTAAACAACAACTTTATTTAAAATGACTATCTACACAGGACTTTATTTTTTTTGAACACTCACTTTTGACAAGAAGAAAAAGAATATTGTTGTATTTATACTTTTAAAACTGCATTTATATTTTTAAAACTGTATTTTATGTGTAAACTTTTTATTGAATTGCTAGATATATGTATGTGTTTTACCCCCCCCTCCCCCATCGCATATTTTTTTTACAGAAGTAAGAGCTGGCTGTCGAAAAAAAAAAACCTTTAGGTGGGAAATCCTTTTTTTTTTTTGCTTAGACGAGGCAAACCTCTTTTTTTTATTTTTTTATTCTCGAATGACGTTGGGATAAAGATGTTTTTTTACGAAATTCTTCCTAAGATGAGGCAGATTTTTGTATGTTTTCGTGATGATAATATAATGGGCAGACGGCCTTTCAGATTATATTTTTCATCCCTGATGATGGCTCATGAGAAAGACGGTCTCATGACGCAAATTGATGTTATCCTGAGATTTTTTTTTATTCTTTTGTTTTTTTTTCTTTGGAGATACCCCACGGCAGCTCAGCATTAATTTACATAAAATTTAGAATTAATTTTTTTTAATTATTATTTAGCTCAATTCTCTTAATTATTTAATGACAATTTTTTTCCTTTGGATTTTAATTATTTTTAGATAGTTTTTTTTTTGTTTTTTTGTTTTGTTTTTTTTTGTTGTTTTTGACATATCTTGTTGATTATTTAACGCGCTGTCGAGGTCGACAAGCGGACAAGATGGCCGAGTGTCAGTTGTGGTTTTAGATTCCCATAAAACCCTACTCATAGCAACAGATATGATCAGCACTTTTCCATGAGAACTTGTTACCGCAGAACAGCAGATGTTTGAATTTGCTGATATGCAGTTTGCATTCTCTTCGCCTGGAAACAAGTAACAACCGAGAGCAGATTGCATTCTGACGCGGCCGATGGTAGGCATATCTCGCTCTAGACGAGAGCAGAGGCCGAGCTCCGACGATTCTGCGGGCGCGTATGCTGCAGAAAAACCCCCTACCCTCCCGTACTTGTAAATATAATTTCTATTTAATATGTAAAACTATAACCTAGAATCATTAAACTCCTTTTTTCATTAACTAAGACCTTATCCTTATATCATCCTTATATTACATATATATATATATATATATTCTAATGTGCAGGCAAACTTTCAACTGTAGAAATCCAAGTTGTCGTACAATTATAGTAGGATTTCATAATGAACGATAGTACAATATGCAATATACTAAAACCATCCCTGAAAAATTATCTAACTAAAAATGCGAAAAACATTTACCAATAAAATCCATCCAATAAAACTTTTAAAAAAGCTAATCTTTCACATTACGTTTCCAGAAACATTATCTAATCAATAAGCAACTGTCATTAGTATCCGCCATCAAAAACTTTTTGAACAATCAGATCTTTCATCACCTGATTATAGAACTTTTCGCCACCACACATTGTCTAAGCAACGTAGTTATGTTACAAATTAAAGCAATTCCTGAAAATGTATCTAACAATACAACTACCATCAAAATCCGTTCTGTTGAAATTTTTAAAAAGGCTTTCATAACCGGCTTCAACTTATTAGCACTTTATAAGATATTTATAACTGCCCCCAATATCACTGTAATATAGCAAAGTAGAACGGTGTAGTATATACTAAAGCCCTGCCTAAAAAAATATCTAACAATGCAAGTTCCATACGACAGAAACTTTTAAAAAGGCTAATCCTTCATTTTCGGGTTCGACTGACAATATAACTTTAAAACATAATTATATTTCTAAATATCGTAGAACGATAACGGTGTACACTAAAATCTTACCTGAAAAATTATCTATCTAACATTTTAAGTCTCACCAAAATCCATTCAGCAGAACTCAAGTTATGTGCAACGAAAACGAAATTCCGATTTGCATTTTAGATACATTGTAGAAGTAGAAGTTGATAGAAAAGAATATTTATTATTACAATCAATGAAACTGCAAGTTGTTTATCGTTGTCTCTGCGGAATAAATACTGTAATTGCGTCAACATGACGTAATTAAAAAAAATTAAATCGGCAAATATTGAGATTTACGATCATGCTTACAAGAACTGTATTTCATTTTGTACCAAAACAATTTAGTTTGTGTTCCGATCACAGTATATTCCCTATACATTTTTTAAAAAATATTTAAAGAAAAGTTATTTTACCATCTCAGTGCCAGCTTGAAGTTATATACCAGTTACTTTATTGTGTACTAGTGAACCCCGCGACTTTGCTCGAGTAATATTTGAAATGTGCCAAGTGATATTTATATGTCTAATTTTTATTAAAAGAAATTATACTTTTAGGAATAATTCAAAAATTACTATTTAAAACATAGTTTGATTAAACTTCATTATTACACTGCATTAGGCAGAGAATAGACTTAAATTAATAAAAAGAAATAAAACTAAATAAATGATAATTTGGAAAATATTTTGAAACTTTTATGCTCAATTAATACGCTTATTTCAGTATTCATCTGAAGTTTTGAATTTATTAGAAACCATTTTCTTACATCTTAAAATTAACTATTATGTCAAATTTAAGTACCTCCTCTCTCAGCATAAATGGCTATGTTTAAATAGGAACTGTCACCATTAATTTTGAAATGGTTTGTTATTTCCTAATATTCCACAGAAACGTAATTTAGAAATATTTTAAAGGCCTTTTTTAGAATGTTTGTTGTTCTTGTGAACCCCAGGTGGTAGAATCCACCGCATAAAATATAGCCTGTGTAGGATCAGAGATTGTTACCATTGATTCGCTATTATTACATCTATAATCGGTTTATATTCCATGAAATTTCATAGAAATCGTAATTTAGGACTTTTTTAGAGAGCTTTTCGCACCACCCCTTAGCTTCACCCCTTTTTAATTCGAATTTATTTTCGACACTCCTTCGAGGGCATTTATATTTTATAAGTAACTACCATGCCATATTTAAAGATTCTAGCCTCTTCAGTATCACAGAAATCGCAATTCAGAAGTTTTTTGCTCCTGGAACCCTCTGGTGGTAGTGACACAGACATAAAATATAGCTTATGTTTGAGCAGGTTCTATCACCAACCATTGGTCAGGATTATTTTTTAAATCGGTTCAGTATTTGATAAGATTGTAAAAAAAGTGTAATTTAGAACGTTTTTAGAACACTTTTCGCTCACTTCATCCTTTTGAATTTGGAATTTTCTTTAGATTGTTCTAAGAAAAGAGTTGCATCTCGTAAGTAAATACCATGCCATATTTCAAAATGTTAAACCCTTCAGTTATGCAATAAAAGCAAATTAGAACATGTTTTTCTCTTTCATCCCCAGATGATAGTGACAGCAACATAAAATATAGCCTATGTTGGAGCAGAGACTGTCACCATCAATTTGCAACCATTTCTTCTGAAACAGGTTTGATATTTCCTGAGATTGAGTAGAAATCGCAATTTAAAACGTTTTTACAACATTTTTAGAACGCTTTTCACGCATTTTCACCCGTTTTAAATTTCGATTTTTTTTCGAAACTGTTCTTAAAGATCATTTATATCTAATAAATATGTACCTTGCCTAATTTCAAGTTGCTAGCCCTTATCGATCACAAAAATCAAAATTTAGAAAGATTTTTGCTCCTACAACCTCCAGGTGATAGTGACACCGACATGAAATAGCGTCTATTTAGAGCAGAGGCTGTCAGCATTAATTTGCCTTCCACTACTTTTGAAATATGTTTGATTCTTCCTGAGATTGCCGTTTTTAGATTTAGAACGTTTTTGAACGCTTTTTACGCATTTTCAACCCTTTTACATTTCAAATTTTTAAAGAAATGTTCTTAGAGATAATTTATATCTAATAAATATATACTATGCAAAATTTCATGAATCTATGTCCTTTCATAATTCAAAAATCACATTTTTAGAACGATTTTAGCTCCTGCATCTCCTCTGGTGTAGTGGAAACATACATAAAATATAGCATATATAACATAACAAATAAATATAAAATATAACATACATAAATACTTAGAGCAAGAGCTGTCACCATCATTTTTACACCATTATATTTGAAATCGATTGAGTACTTCCTGACGTTGCACAGAAATCGCAATTTAGAATTTTTTTTACAACGCTTATCGCGCATTTTCACCCTTTTTAAATTTCGATTTTTTTTAGGAAATGTTCTTAGAGATCATTGATATCTTATAAGTAACTGCCATTCCAAATTTCATGATTCTAGCCCCTTCAATAACACAAAACCGCAATTTTGAACGTTTTTTTTTTTTTTTTTTTTTTTTTTTTTTTTTTTTCTCCTGCAACACCAAGGCGGTAGTGATACAAAAATAAAACAGCGCCATGGTAGAGCAAGGTCTGTTGCCATCGATTTACGACCATTACTTTTGAAATCGATTTAATACTTCGCAAAATTGAGTAGAAATCACCATTTAGAATGTTTTTAGTATCCTATTCGCGCATTGTTACCCTTTTAAATTACGAATTTTTTAAGAAATGTTCTTAGAAATCCTTTATACTAATAAGTAACTAATATTTCTAATTTTATATTTCTAGACGCTTCAGTAACGCATTAATTGCATTTTTAAAACTTTTTTTGCTCCTACACCCCCTTTGGGGTAGTGGCGCCAACATGAAATATAGCCTATCTTGGAGCAAGAGTTGTCACCATCATTTTGACAAAATTATTTTTTAAATCGGTTTGGTATTTCCTGAGATTGTGTAGAAACCACCATTTAGAACGTTTTTTAGAACGCTTTATGTGCATTTTCACCCCTTTTAAATTTCGATTATTTTAAGAACTGTTCTTAGAAATCCTTTATATCTAATAAGTAACTAATATTTCAAATTTCATATTTGTACGCCCTTTAGTAACGCAAATACCGTAATTTAGAACGTGTTTTGCTCCTGCACCCCCTTTGGGGTAGTGGCACCGACATAAACCATAGCCTATGTTAGAGCAAGGGTTGTCACAATAATTTTGATACCATTATTTTTTAAATCGGTTTGGTAACTCCTGAGATTGAATAGAAACCACCATTTAGAACGTTTTTTAGAACGCTTTTTGTGCATTTTCACCACTTTTAAATTTCGAATTGTTTAGAAAATGTTCTTAGATATCATTTATATCTTATAAGTAACTACCTACCAAAATTTCACAATTCCAGGCTCTTCCATAACACAAAAATTGCATTTTTAGAACGTTTTTTGCTTCTGCATCCCGTTTGGGGTAGTGGCACCGACATAAAATACAGCCTATGTTCTAAGTTGGACTAACACCATAATTTTGATACCATTACTTTTGAAATCGGTTCGGTACCTCCAAAGATTAACTCTAACAAACCCACAAATTTTTACTTGTTTATAATATTAGTATAGATTATCTGTGCCCATGTTATACAGTATTACCCGTAAGGCATGGTGACGTTACGGCGACGTCGTTGTGAAGTCACACTGTGACTTTGTGACCGTCGATGTGACGTCACGTGACGTCGATGTGAAGTCACAGTGACTAGAATGTGAGGTCGTTATGGCCGTTTTATAGCTCATTTGTGACGTCACATTGTGACCAATTTGTGAAGTCACGGTGAGACCAATTTGTGAAATATGTGTCATTTGTGACGAAATTGTCATTAACACTGTGATGATTCTGTGACGACAGTGACAATGTTGTGAAGTCACATTGTGACAATTTTGTGAAAATTGTGTAATTTGTGACGATTTTGTCATTAACTTTGTGACGAATATGTGACTACAATGACAATGTTGTGACAGCGTTAAGATGCAATATATTTATTGAAAAATGAAATCGCTATTCGAGTTCAATCAATGCACCATGGCAATGAAAGCAGGAATGATTATGAGTAAAAAAAATTCTGAAGTTCACAGAAAAATTTCAGAATGTTTTTTTCACGATACTTTATTGAAATTTACGGTTTTTTTTCGAAATCCTTCGGCGAAATTCACCTTATTTGTACGATTTATTGACAAAATTTTATGTTTTTTCACTATCGTTTGACGAAATTCGCTTTTTTTCACTATGCTTTGAAATTCACAAAATTAACGTTTTTCTTCAATCTCTTGACGAAATTGCGATTCTTAGATGAAATTCACGTTTTTTTCTACGACCATTTCAAGAAATTTAGATTTTTTTTGCGATCGTTTGACAAAATTCCCCTTTTTTGTGCGATTTATTTACAAAATTTCGCCTTTTATGTGGTCCATTGATGAAATTCGCATTTTTTGTACAATCTTTTGACAAAATTTGATAGATGAAATTCACTTTTTTTCCTCGATCTTTTGACGAAATTTGCATTTTTTCGCGATCCTTTGACGAAACTCACGTTTTTCTTCAATCTCTTGACGGAATTGCGATTCTTAGATGAAATTTACGTTCTTTTCCACCACCTTTTGAAGATATTTAGATTTTTTTCGCGATCATTTGACAAAATTTGCCTTATTTGCGCGATTTATTTACAAAATTTCGCCTTTTATGCGGTCAATTGATGAAATTCGCGTTTTTTCTACAATCTTTTGACAAAATTTGCTATTCTTAGATGAAATTCGTTTTTTCCACGATCTTTTGACGAAATTTGCTTTTTTTCGCGATCCTATGACGAAATTCACGTTTTTTTCAATCTCTTGACGAAATTGCGATTCTTAGATGAAATTCACGTTTTTTTCCACGACCTTTTGAAGAAATTTAGAATTTTTTTCGCGATCGTTTGACAAAATTCACCTTATTTGCGCGATTTATTTACAAAATTTCGCTTTTTATGCGGTCCATTGACGAAATTCGCGTTTTTTCTACAATATTTTGACAAAATTTGCTAATCTTAGATTAAATTCGCTTTTTTTCATGATCTTTTGACGAAATTTGCATTTTTTCGCGATGCTTTTACGAAATTCATCTTTAATCAATCAAGTTATTCTTTCTTTTCTATAAACATCACAGCAAGTATTAAAAACTTTTGAGAGTAAAAGAATAATTAGGTAATATTTTCTCATTCTGCTTTTGCAATAATAAATTTACAGCAAATTGGAGCTAACAACTACAGTATTTACTCGCGTAATAGTCGCACTTTTCTGCCAATTTTTCATTGTGAAAGTCTAAGTGCGACTATTATGCGGGAAAATCTACTACACAATATTGTATACTCTAATGCTAAAACATTACTGGTATAAAAAAACACATTATAATAAAATTAGTAACTTATCATATGTTTCCAAACTATATGCTGTTTATTAAATACCATTTTTCTTTTTATAGTAATATTTTCATAGACGTAAAATTTACAAATAATCTTTGTGAAAATTTTGACAAAAAATTCTCATAATAAATCACTTTCACTGAAGGTAGCAGTACCACTATTGTAATATGAATCGGTGTATGAAGAATCTCCGTCATTCCATAAAATGTCATCTTTGCTTCCGTCCAAAGCGTCGGAGATTAATAGTAATATTCCTTTGTACAAATGCAAGATGAGCTGGAAACCATATTTGCTTGTTTTGTTGTTTGTGCCACTAATTAAGGGTATATTCGAAAAAATGTTTTTTCACCCTTAACAGCTCGAAATTTTCAAAGACATTTTCAGACTCATTTTTAAAAGTAAAAACATGAAACTTGCTAGGAGTGATTTTTGAAGACATGTTTAACGTGCCGTGTGATTTCATTTTCAGCTCAATTAATTAGAATTTGATTTTTAAACAATTATTTTCTCAGTATGACCCTTTTTTTCATTCCCAGATTGCACGCTTCGGAAAATTCGGCTCAAAACGCTAACTTTGACAGCGTATAATACAGTATTTTCTGCATTTATCAAAAAAACCGAGAAGCACGGCACATTATGTAGTTTCTAAATAAGAGAATTTCCCAGTTTGATACTTTTGAGAGCAAAAATGAATTTTAAAATGAATTAGAAAATAAGCAGTTTGGATCGGAATACAACCTTAAATTATATTTATTTGCTGTTTTTATTAATTCTGCAATTACTTACTGTTCAATCTAGGCCATTTTTTAAAGTTGCAGTACCCTGCTCTTTTTAAAATGGGCGAAATGCATCCTTTTTTTTAAAGTGAAATTCACCTTTAGTTGCAATCAGAAATTTCTTCTTAAAAACTACCTCATACAACAGTATTCCTAAATCAGTGTGTCCAAGACCTTGAGAAATTATAGAACTTTATTTCTTCAGAAAATACAAGATATTGTTAAATCATGTCGTTATTTAATTGTATTTTTCAATTTGTAATTCATAAAATCCTTAAAAATTAATGTCACTTTATTTATCATATTAACAAATTATATACTTTTTCTTATAGCATTACGAAACACATTACTATATTACATTTACTCATGAAGCTCTGTCATAACGCTCTGTTTTTATGAACTAGCATCTCTTTTTAATGCATTTGACTAATAACGCCAAAAGCATTTTTATATGAAAAATATCAATTATTTATTCAAATAAAGTTTTGAAATTCAATAGCGATACTTTCATATAAGCAACAATCCAAGAGTTAATAGTCGAAGAAATCGCCAAAGATTTTACTACCTACAGCAGTTTTTTTTTTTTTAATTATTATTAATATTCAAATAGTTTTAGTAGTTTAAGCGAGCAGTTCGATTACATGTTTATTAAATTTGTGTTTTATTTATGAACAATGTTTGATGACGTTTTTAATTTGTTATAAAGATTTTAGAATAACGTGTGGTGAAAATTTTATATATACAGTCTGTTACAAATACAGGCAATCATATTTACTTTTATATGACACAGTAAAATAAAAAATAATGAAAATAATGTAAAATAGTTAGTCATTTTTATGTGAATAAAGTATAAAAATTCAAACCATAAGCAAAAAATAGAAGCACACATTGGTTCATTATTACTATTATTATTTTATTTACAGGATTAGATGATAATCATAAATAACAAGCCCCCTTTAATCAGTCTGTTTTCTAATAGAGTGTATAGTATAGATATTTTGAAGTTTATGCGTATAAAATCATTCAAAAAGTAAAATATTAAAAGTGTCTAGAAAAAAAAATAATGAAATATATTTTACATTTTAGTTTCATTCATTCAAGTACATGGATATGTGTTTTAAAAATTAAAATCTTTCAATATAACCAAATTTAAATTCTCACTGGGTTGCATAATTTCTATATTTGTCAACAAATTAAGACACCGGTTTACTTTCAAAGCTTTTCGTTCATAATGTCTAACTGAAAAGTTCTTACCAGCTAAGGATATCTCTTTATAATTTTTTATAACTTTTTTCACATCGAATAATACGCATTGACACTGATTTTTCACTCTTAATACTACATATGTATGATATCCTTTAAATAGTACTTCTCCATTATGTAAAAATTTCCTATTTCTTCTAAATAGAATAAACAATCTTCTTTTCTTCCGAACATATATTAATTTTTAAATAAAAATGTGCAACGCAAATTGTTTGAGACAATCAAAAAATTTTATTCTATAAAAAGGCCTTTTTATTTAGTACGTTAAATACATTTAAATATTTACTAATTATGTTAAACTTTGATTATAATATTTTTATATGTCATTTTAAAGTTTGAGAAAACATGTGATTTTAACCTATAATATTTTAAAAGAAAACAAATCTGATTAAAATAAATTGATATAATTGATATTAATCATCTGATTAAAATTGTTGAGACAGTTATTTATTTCAATAAATTAAATAATAAATCTACTAAACTGTATTAGGTTAATGAAATATTATACATAGAATGACACAAAATGTATAACGCTTCCGGGGTTGAACTCATCCGTTTCCTGATAATACAAACGCGGCCACGTTAGGCTTAAGTATTCCGATGCCGTATTTGCCGACTGCCTTATTTAATCTGTCTATCTATTTGTTGTGTAACATATTCTTATTCAATTTTTCTCAAACCTTCAAAAAGTATACAATTATAACGCTTTAAGATCTAATTTAAAAATAACCAGATACCAACAACAGGGTTCCGATGTATACAAGCGATTACCGTTGCCATTCATAAGCATAAATTACAAATCCAAAAACAAATGAATGACTCTTTCAGCTATTCATTAAATGCTCTTAAAATATTTTGCAAAAGCATATTAATATTTTGAAATACGTTTTTCACTTTTGTTTACATTTATTTACAGTTTGAATTCAGTATACACGGTTAAAAATATCGCGAAAAATTACCTCTGTTTTTCAAGGCTATCTATTTTCTGACCAATGAGAACACTTCATGGTGTTCAGTGAATATAGCTATATTCGGTGATTCATTCCCGTGAATTATTTTGTACCGGATTAACGTTTCCTTTCTAAAAACAAACGTATTTCAAATTATTTAAAAGCTTTATTATGGTTTTACAAATATTTTAAGAGCAAAATCGGATGTCGACCGTTCTTTTTAATGATTCGTTCAAAGAGTCATTCAATTGCTTCTGGATTTGGAATTTGTGTTGTACATGTGGCATCACGACACACGAGTGAATGTTGATTTTGATTTTCAATCTTATAATGTTGAGAAAAACGCGCTTTCTTTTCCACTATTCGCAAAAGTTACATTTTTAGACAGATTATTCAAAATAAATTAATATTTATAAGAGATTACATTCAATTATCTAATATTCAGCTGCGATAACTTGAGTTAAAATTAGATTGGTAGCTTTATCTATCCCTATATGAAAGTAAACAAACAATTGATTCATTCGTCTTTTACTTTTAAAATATTAAAACAAACGTTTATATGCTCTGTTGCGCCATCTGTCGGTAGTTTAAAAAAAGAAATTTTCTTTTTAAAATGTTTTTTGAATTCTGAAGACATTATGGGGGGGAAAGGAATATTTCTTATAAAATGAAATTAGAATATCAGAAATATGTAATGCCGTGTATTACATATATATATATGTATATATATCAATGCATTATTATAATAAATAAAATTTTGTATTTTGTAGGGAAAATAAATTTGTAATTTAATAACAGAATTTGGGAAAATAAATTGTTAATGTAATTAATAGTTGCAATTTACTTATGTGATAAAAGATGATTTTTAATTATCAAAATTTATTACAGGTTTCTTTTATGCATGTTTAAAAAAAATCGGGATTTTCTCTGTTCAACTTTTTAAAATTTAAGTTATATAATTATTATTTTGGCAATTAATAAAAACAAATAAACTTTCTGTTGGAATTGTCTTTTATTTTACCACATATCATCAGATAAAATAGTTAATTGACAATATGTTTTAAAATAACATTATTAGTACTAATTTGAATGTTTTTGTGAAATATTTCTTAAATTTTGTGAGTGAAGTTCATTTGCATACTTTATATCAGTATTTTACCAATTCAATTAATAATTTTCTTGCCAATTAAATTTCAATGAAAAATGGGCTGTTTTTACTTTACCCCACCTGACCCTATTAATCAGACAAGACAAAATTTATTACTTCACAATTCTTTTTATAATGCAATGCTATATAATTTTTTTGAAAATGCAAACACGTCATTCTGACGGGCTATATTCTAGTTTATAAGAAAATACTAAAAGCGTTATAATTTAAAGAAAAGCAAACTCTGGAATAAAATATTTTTTCATACCTTTTTTTTCTCCTTAACGTCATTCTTTAAATTCCGATGTAATCCATGTTTTAGGAAGAACAAATTTTGGCAGTAGAAAATATGTCAATAATACATACACTAGCAATGATGGGAATCATTTAAACCACACCAAAGCTAGTGTAAATATCTCGAACTCATATTTTCGTCTAAAGTATGACCTTGGGATGATTATTCCTATGAATTTTTTAGGTTAAATGTTTTTATCTGACAGACTGCATGTTCATAACGCTACCTATTGTCCAGCAAAAAACTCCATCTGCCTGTTCCAAAGGTTAAACGCAATATGTTGTTTTTAATAGTTTTATCGTCTGCGGTTAGCACTGTTTTGTTTATCAAAGCAAGAACAGATGGCTTTTCCGTTTTTATACATTTATATGATATAATATTTTTATAAACTTACTTCCAATTAAAATTTCTTGTTTGAAGAATTTTTTGATGCATTTAACTTTTTTTTATGTGTTTCAAAATAATTCAAGTTTTAAGTTTTGTAAAGCTATTTAAGTTTTGCAAAACAAAAAAAAAATATGAATAATTAATTACGCCATGAGTTTTACATATATTTTGTATACAGTGAAACCTCCCTGTGCAACCACCTCCATTAAGTGACCACCTCCCTCAACGACCATTTTGTCATAGAACGAAATTTATTCCCATAGGCTCAATACTAATTTTACCTCCATTCAGAGACCATTTAAGTTGAACTCCCTCCATGAGCGACCAATTTCTTTGAAGAAAATGAAATAAATTCCGCTTTTTCCTGGTCGCTTGAAGAAAGTTTTATTAGAAAATTAATTCCTGAGAGCGCATTATTCATCAAACTTCTAAAGTTAGTTTAGAATTTTTTTTTTTAATATTTTATTCCGATAACTTTTAAGTGTTTAAACACCTTTGTGCCTCTTTAGGCAATGAATTTAACTCTGATGACAAATTAAGAATGGCGGTCAATAAACTGCCGTGCACTATTCTGTCAAGAAACTCTCAAAAAAATAGATAAATTAATGAAATCGTCATTATTTGCTCCCGTCCAAAAAAAGAAAAACAAATGCGTTTATTTACTGAACTTCGAAAGGACTTGGAAATAAAATCTATAAAAGATAAAACCGTAAAATCACAAAAAACGTCAATATATTCATTTTTTATACTCTGCAGTAATTAACTTATGTAATTAACTTTTGTTTTGAAACCTAAATTTTCATATTTTTTCAAAATGTGAAAAATAAATTTTAGTAACATTAATTGTTACCTTTTTTTAACAATTAAAATCTAGATTTAAACGTGACACCTATTAAGAGACCACCTCCCGGAGCGACCAATTTTTATTTGAACGGAACGTGGTCGCTTTAAAGTGGTTTTACTGTATTTTATTTTATATTCGGAAAAAGTTAAATTTATTTAAAAAAATGTGAAACAAGTAGCCAAATTTATTTTTTAAGAATAATTTAAATTAATTAAACACTAGCAGAAAAATTTATTACTGAAAATATGCAAGTGTTTTTATTTCTTATAATAAAGCATTGCTTTATTACAAAACTCCGTCCCTTCCCACACCCACACACAATTTATACATACAATAATTTATAAATATAAACCATTTTCCCGGATTATAGAATGCAGGAAGAAAACATTTTCTTATTATTGAAATCTCTACAGTTAATACATTTTTCTAGATTGACCACTAATAACACCAAAAAACATTTTTATATGAAAAATATCAATTATGTATTCAAATAAAGTTTTAAAATTCAATAGCTATACTTTCATATTAGCAACATTCCAAGAGTTAATAGTCGTAAATATCGTAAAATATTTTACTACCTACAACAGTTTTTTTTTTTATTCAAAAAGTTTTAGTAGTCTAAGCGAGCAGTTTGATTACATGTCTATTAAATTTGTGTGTTTTATTTATGTACATTTTTGGTGAAGTTTTTAATTTTGTTGTGAAATATTAGTCGGAAACAAACACTGAATTATTTTTATTGTTTGATGTGGAAACTTTTAATCTTAACATATGTTTTGTTTTATTGCGAGTTTACACTGCGAGTTACACTGTGAGCATATGGTAGGGTTTTTTTGTCATAT
This sequence comes from Maratus speciosus, assembly GCA_963932465.1. Taxonomy (NCBI): domain Eukaryota; kingdom Metazoa; phylum Arthropoda; class Arachnida; order Araneae; family Salticidae; genus Maratus; species Maratus speciosus. The sequence continues at coordinate 591,794,749 of OZ010789.1, read as the reverse complement.
AATGAGACGTACGTTACATGTAATGACATAACAGTGACGTCACAATTTTTTTTAATTGACAGAAAATTATCTTTTACAGTAAGTAACATGTTTTGAAGAGTTTTTATAATTTTTAAAAGTTTTCTAAGAAGTTCACATATCAGTCACAGTGTGACATCGCTGAGTGGTAGCATTTTAGTCACAGTTGTGACGTGACCACAGTGACATACAGTGACGTCACAATGACGTCACTGTGACTATGCATGCTATGAGGGTACAGTCTCTATGCTGATATCTAAAAGTTCAGTACTTTTCAATTATAACAACACCATTGTCGTCAAGCCTAATGGATGGGGATCAAACAAAGGATTCGAAAAAATAAACAATAGGCAGTATTGGCGTGAAAGTAATCCTTTAAAATATATATAACATTTTAAAATTACAGAGTTTCGAGAACTATTTTATTAAATCAATACAAATATACTGAAAATAAAAGCAGAAATAAATATAACACAATAATATATATATATATTTTTTTAAATCGTCATTTAAACTACACACATGAAATTGTAAGTTTCTCTTAGCACTGCAGTATTTGAATTAGCGAAAAATGGAGTTATAACTTTATTTTTTTTATAGAATAAAAAATATATTCCATTAAAGAAGTAAATTAAAAAAAATTGCATGGTTTCGATGAAATAATAATTACAGCAAAAAGGGATTTGCGTTCAATAAATAGAAAGTCACAATGTTTGGCATGATTTGAAAAAAAAAAAAAAAAAAAAAAAAAAAAAAGGGTACTTTTCTACTATATTTCCACACCTTGCGGTTTTTTTTTTCTTGGCACAATTCCAGCATCAGAAAGTGTGATTTCTTACCAAATGATATAAACAGTAATGAAAATATACTTGATGAACTTTTTTGTTTGTTTATACTGTAGCGTTCAAAAGTATTTTGACAAAGATAGTAATTCACTTAATTGAAAATAATAATAAAATACAAAAATCAAACTTTATTTGTGGAACTTTAGGAACTTTGGGAACTGAAGTTTATATCTAAGTTCTACAAATATTCATTTCTCTTTTTTTGCTCATTTTATTTATTTTTTATATTTGATGGTAATTTGCATTGATTTTTAATGGTCATATATATATATATTATGTTATTTTATTAATAATTTCCGTTTTTGATGGTGGTAGGTATTGTTTAGTTAATGACCGCCATTTTGAAACAAAATGGTGGATGAAGCTGGCCAACGAACTTGGTCGAGACATTAGTAAGTACTAAGCATATGAAAAATTTCATCGAAATCGGCTAAAAAATTTGAGAGTTACAGCATGACAAATTTCGGATATATATATATATATATATATATATATATATATGCTAGGGGGCTCTGCCCCCTACGAGCTACGCTCGCCAACCCCCCTTCAGGGACAGAAAAATAAAAAAAAAAAAGTATTTAATTAAAAAAAATTAGTTAAACATTCGAAAATAAGCTAATGTAAAATGAAATAAGTAAACAGTATCATTGTCTCCCGGTATTTTTAAACAGCGCTATAAGATAGTTCTTTTAAATAATTCATTTTAAATGTATCGTTTTAAATCTGACGTAATTTACACTAAAGTTTTATTTCTCTTATTAATATTCACGTGAAAATACTTTTGTTGTTAGAAGGAAATATTATTTGCGCTGTCTTCGAATTCACGATAATAGTTGAAAATATTATCTCAAAATATCAAGTAAATGTCTCGCGCAGATATATTTTTAAATTTAAATTGTTTTGCCATATTTTTTGGCCATTTTAAATATGACGTAATTTCCTCCATTTACAGGTTTTAACGCATAGTAATGATTTTTTTATTTTAACATTTTGTTTCTCTTTTAAAATTCCAGTGTAAATATGGTTCTTATGACACAATTTTCCTGCTTTTAACATGTAATCCTTTTATTCTAATTAAAAAAAAATCTGTTTACAATAGTCCGGTGTAAATAAATTTTTAATTTGAAGTAAACTTTATTGTTTGCGCTGTTTATACAGTTAGCAACAGTTTAAATTAATAACATTATTTAAATTTGTAAAAAATATCTCTCGAAATACTGAAAATTTGAATTTAAAATAGAAATAAAACCTCAAAAAATAGTCAAATTAAAAAAAAAAAATAAATGCAATCTGCACACCGGGAACTTATAACCTATAAAATGATCTAAAAATGATTAAATTCTCATGTATAGTTTTTTCTCCAATAAAACTTTTTTAATGGAACGATTTTGTCCAACTTTAGTATTAAATATCTCTGAAAGTAATTCTTCGATTTGAAAACTGTCTGCATCAGCGTGTTTATCAAATATTTCTTTATAATACCACCGATTTCCATAATTTTGTATATGACAGTTTTTTTAATATTAACAAAGAAAGGCCATGCTCAGAGCATACTTAGATACTACTACAGACAGACTGATTCGCGTTTAATGTATGAAGTCGCTCGCCAGAGGACTCTGATACCCTGCCCAAAATTGAAATTTGACTTTGACCGTGACTGAAACAACCTGGGAAGGGTAGATATGTAAACAAACACCAAAATTACGTCATGTCGCCATGGTTACGTTTACAATTCTGCTGACATTCCAATCAAGCTTAGAAATGACAGCTAATTCGAATACAGTTGTTAAGGGTTATTATAAACTGTCCATATCAATGTAAATGTAAAGTTCTATTTATTTAAGTAACTAATATAATGTGTTTCTCTTTAAAACTGTTAAACCAACACACATAAAAATATATAAATAAAAAAAACACATGCTTAGTCTAAAACATAAATGTCACAAATTTATTTGGTACCACTTAGTTATCCCGTCGACCAATTGCGCCAAATTATACAAATCGCTAAAACACTCGCCAAATTATACAAATTGACATAATTCTTATTTTAAATAACGAAAGAACAAATAAATTAGTATAACATTAATAAATATACAAATAAAACGTCGAAATAAAAATCACTTAATGACATAAACACGTGTAACTTGCTTAGAGTCAAGTGAATGTGACATTTACGATCAAGCATTATTCGCATTTAATCTTATAGTTTGGCGATAGATTTTTGGTCGACGGGATAACTAAGTACCATTTAATTACTATTTTCACTGCTGAAACAATTAATCTGATAGAATTTTTTTTAATATATTAAAATACTCATAAAATTCCTTGTAATAATTAATAAATGTAATTTATTAAGTAACACATACCCTTACATGATTTAATCAAAATTGCTTGCATAACATAGAATATTGAAATGATATTTAAATCCGTGATCACCGTTTCTTTCTCTGATTAAAAATAAGAATATTTAATGTTTAAGGAAGATCGGCTTTTTTTTCCTTCTTCTTCTTGGTTCGGGCGATATTAAAAACAAATATTTTACCGGTAACAGTAAATTAATCAAAAATAGCTGCTTCAAGTCAGTTATGAGAACTGTAGTTTGATAAAAATCAAATTTTAATTTTAAAACGTGTATATGAAACCAAGCTATTTTTATATAAATACGGGACATTCAAAAAAGAATAACGGAACCGGCATTTTTCATGAATGAACCAAACGATCAAGGTAAACAATAAATAATTTAGCTAATCTTAAAAGTATGTGTAACTCTAAAATGCTACAATTTGTGTAAAATAGCCTTTTAAATCGAAGGAAATTGAAGAATATAAATATTTAATTTATTACATGAAAATACGATCAATGATTCTGAAACCTCGACAATGAGAAACAAGCTTCTATCTGGGCAGGGTATAAATGTAAACAAAGAGCACGTTGTGAAGTTTTGGTTCAGGGTTTGAAGTTGGATCCGACTTCACTTTTTCGGCGAAATGCGCGGGCCGTTATATATCATAGTAGGCTATGGCCATGCTTAAGCCAAGACTCCCTTATCATAAAACATACTTGACAATCCGGAGAAAGTCTATGGGTGAAAATGTCCCCAATAATTGCCAACTTATTAGCTGACTTTGTCCCGTAAGTTACGCCACCTGGTGCATACTCCTGGTAATACTCCATAAACAAATGCATAGTAAAAAATTGAAAATGTTGTGTTATTGGCAAAATTGTATAAAATATTTTTTCGAATTCCAGTAAAATAAAGGCGTAAAAAAAAATATTTCGCACAATAATGTTCTGGCTTTAAAAAATGAAACATATCAAAAATGAAGATTTAAATATAAGATTTGGCACAGATGTAATATTCGCCCCATATTGGCGCGATTTTTTTCGGTTGCCAATTTGGCGAAAACATCAACAGCATAAACAACATAATCCGGGTTACCACATCAACCACTTTGGCGCAAGTTAAGTACCTGTTGCGTATATGATATTGGCGACAGAAAAAAATCGCGCCAATATGGGGCGAATATGACATCTGTACCTAAGATTTATTGATATTTTTTCAGGGTACTTGTTAGTTATCCCGTCGACCAATTTAGACAAATTATATAAATCGCCAAACTACTCGTCAAGTTCTACAAATTGACACAATTTTTTATTTTAAATAACGAAAAAACAAATAAATTAGTATAACATTAATAAAAATACAAATAAAACGTCGAAATATTGGTTTTATTGGCCACTATTGGCATTTAATCTTAAAATTAATTAATTTATGGCAAACCATTATTGGCATTTAATCTTGCAATTTGGCGACAGTAATTTGGTCGAAGGGATAACTAACAAGTACCATTTTCAGTATATATGACTTTGTGGGTTATTTGTTTTTAAATCTTGGCACAATTTGGGCTTCGGAAAGAGCGATTTGTTGCCGATTGATATAAACAGTTATGAAAACAAAACTTATGAACTGTCAGCTTGTTTTATAAGAATTTACGGCACAGATGTCATATACAAATCACGCCAATTTTGCGAAAACCTCGTTACCATATCATCTGTATCCGGATAACAATATCAAGCAAAATAACGACACTTTGGTGCCAGTTAAGTATCCGGTGCATATATGACATTTACGCCAGAAAAAAATCGCGCCAATATGACATCTGTGCCGAATTTACATGTATAAATTTAGTTTCTAGATATTATTATTGTTTTTTATATACGATTTGTTTATATTTGTATATAAAATTGATAAATGCCTTTTTTATATTAAATAAATTGTACAAATATTGGAAAATATTGCTTCTTTATGTGAAACAGTGAATATACTTCCAGAAATTACGTTGCCAAATTTTCTTCTCTCGCCAAGGCCCCTATACTTGAAAAATACCGATTTATTATTATATAATGTAGTAATAGCTAATGTTCTGTAATCTGTTCCACAGTCAAAGTTGACTGCAAAAACGCGATGCTGGAATAATGTGGTATCAAGTATACGGTTTAAAAATAAAATTAATTTTGCGCCAAACTACACTTACGCCAATTGGCTCTAGGTCTGATTAAGGAAAAATACTCAAATTAAGATTTACAAACACCAAAATCGTGGCATGACAAGAATACGGTATTTGCAGAAAGTTGAGAGACATGTATAAATTTAAGTGATTATTAAACTTTATTTTTCCATTTTTTTAAGTGTTTATGACTTCAGTCTGTTTCTTTTGTGTATCTATGCGTGTTTTAACTTTCCTAAAACACGCTGATACATTTTAGTAAAACTTACATAACATATGTGAGTTAAAACAAGGAAATTAATTACGGACCAAACTATGCCCGCCCAGATATGCTAATTGGCTGTGGAGCAAATTATGAAACTTTCCATAGATTAACACATACAAACTTTATATGAAAAAACAGTGAAGCTTTCAGCTAAAGTATGTTAAACTGAAATGATCCCCATACCTTCAAAAATAAAACAAATGAAAGGCCAATAAATAAATAAATGAGACTGTGCATGCATTGAAACAAATTGAAGGAGCGATGTTAAATTAATACTGTAAGGTGAAATTAATTGTGAAAAGAAAAGAAATAGCAGAAATAAAATAAAACACATATTTGAAAATATAAAAGAGAAAATGAAATATTTTACATTTTCCGGATCTAGATGCTATCCATTTATTTCAATAACTAATATCACTGAGAAATTCATGGTAAAATAATTTTCTTTCCTGATTATTATTATTATTATTATTATTATCATCATTTATTTACATATCGGAATACAGCAGTAAACATTTTTTTGTTTAACAGTAAAACAAGTTCATTTTTTAAATAAAATGTCTAGAACATATGAAAATTTTAAGATTAACAACTATCATTTGCAAACTGTAAAGCACATCGTACAGAAAATGGTAAAAGACAAATGGAAAACAAATTAAAAAATATTTCCGTTTCTCACGTTAGATGGCGCTAGTCACGGTAAACCATGTGGTTTCTAACCACGTGTACAGCGGACAAAGGAAACTTACCGATTGCGAGGCCTGTTATTTCGATAAGGAGGCCTTGGCTTAAGCATTTAAATTAGTTCTACCCGGAATATCTACGCAGATTTTCATTGGTCCATTTCCAAATGAAAACTTTTTTTTATACATAGAAGGATGTGTATATATATATAAACCAGTATAAGATTATATTAATCCTGAACCAGCAACCCCCCCCCCCTTCCTCTTAGAACAAGAAAAATAACTATGTAAACATTAAAACTATAACAAAAAATAGGAAAAAATAGGCTGCGGCCAATTTCAAAATGCGGCCATGTTTCAAAAGCAGCCGAGCATTCGATAAAATATGCATTAGTGGCAGTGGGTTTCGGCCAGAACAGTGATAGCAAAATCAAATGTTAACATTCGATGGCTATTATCACATGCTCCCCCACCGGACCCTACGCCAACAATATTAAATGAATGCCTCACCTGGAACACAGTAAAAGATGCTAAAAATATGTTCGTTGAAAAAACCACACTCAACCAACTTAGCCACATTGCCACAACCCAAATATAAAACATAAAACAAACTAAACAAAGCAGAATCCAACATCCAATCAACCAATCCTAATTCTTTCCAGGTCTGTTGCCAATCGACGCAGCACATCATCATAAAACCGTCCTTGAAAAGGCTTTAGGAAATATGAGTCATTCACTGACGTCGAAAAGCAATCGATCAGTAATGAAGAAAATCTGCAAAATCTGAATATATATATATTTTTTTAAATAAAAATTAAAGGTATATTGTTTTTGTAATATAGATTACTTTTAAAATTAAACAATTCCTTCTTAAACAGATGTTTATCTGTACAAATTCTAAAAAATCGAAATATTTGACTAATAATTCTATTAATATAAATGCGTTTGTAAATATTGGAGGACCAGTGAACAAGTTGATTAACCTGAAATATGTACTTTGTTACTTTCTAAAATTATTCTTAAATCAAGTTAATCATTATACTTTCTAAATTACTAATATTTCCTAATATTTCCTAATGCTTTTTCTTTGCATCAAAAGTACTTTTGCCACTTTTCCTATTGTGAATTTTGCAGGGATTGTCTCTTTGTAGCATCCAGCAGTAATCGGATATCATGCTCTGACATTCCATTTGCCTTGACATCGCCTCTCCATTTCCTTTATATCCTAGTAAAATCTTTCACCCTGTTCCTCACTAACCGCACCTAAAATTTCAGGAAAATAGTGTAGGTGTGAATCGAGAAAATGAACTTTTAAGCTCATATTACACCCTAAAATGTTGAAATTTTTTACCATCTCGTCTACAATAGATTTGTAGTCTGGGTCCTTTTTGTTGCCAAGAAAGCTAGTAATATGTAGTTTGAAAGATTTCTAGGCTTTTCTTTCGTTTGTTTTCATTTTATTCTGAAAATTTTCATCTTTCATCATTTTTCTGATGTCTGGTCCTACAAATACACCTTCCTTCAGTTTTGCTTCAGATAAACCCGGGAACTGCTCACAAAGGTATTTGAAACACTCACCTTTTGGCAAAGCCTCGTCAAATCGTTTTATAAGACCTAATTTTATATGAACCGGTGGAAGTAACACTTTTTTTGGATCAACAAGTTTTTTTCGTTAACAGGTCCATGAGGGACAGGACGTATGGCAGACGGAATGTCAGGATAAAATATATCCTTTTTGTTCTTTAAACTGATATCTTTCACATTACAAATACAAAAATAGCTATCATCACTGTGATTTTTAGGTTCTCTCCAAACCATTGGTATACCAAACCGAAAAAGATTGCTTTTTATCTTGAAACCATTGCCTTAATTCTTCTACACAAATACCACAAACTTTGTGTGAAGACCAAGACTTGTTTTGATCACCCAATTTTATGCCAAAATAAGCGACATAAACTTTTTACAAAATTAGAAATGCTTTTTTGTTGTTTTTTCACTGTATAGTTACCACAAATATAGCAGAAGCAATTCGGCGAATTAGCACATCCTCTAGAAACCATGTTCTCTAATGCAGCAAAAACTAGAAGTAAAAATTACTACTATAACTTATAACTCACAGGGTAGAATAAAAACATATGTGCATAGCACAGAGTAAAGAAAGACACTGATTCAAAGGTCAGTGGAAAAGAGTGTGAAGAAGGGGTGGCGAGTAGATACCTGCAAGCAGGAGAGATCCGATTTTAACTGGTTTCCTTTGTCTTGAATATTGTATTTAATAGGCAGTTTACCGATTAAGAGAAATATTCTGTATTGGAATAGTTTCTTTTTTTTTTATTAGTTTACTGCACCAATTTACTGTTTTAAGTCCATAAATTTATTTACCAAACTCATATAAATAATACTTTTTGGTCCGAAATATACTAAATTCATGAAAAATCAAAAAATTATAGATTGCGATTTGTGATGAAACTGTACGTGATGGAAGTTTTTCATTATTTTACTAGTAATCAGCATCCAAAATACTATAAGAAATACTACTTACAATACCGGCATTTTTTTCATCGCAGGCTTGTGTAATTATTGTTCCCATTGCCATCCATTTAATATATAAACATTTCACTCATTACCCTGAAAATGCATATATGTAAAATAAGCATATTACATACATTTAAAATATTCACCTTACACCCATTTCATTAAAAATTCAAAAGGATAAAGTAAGAAATATTACTATAAAATAATTACTTAATCATCAAAGTACTGCTTCTAATTTACACATGAAAAAGAAATGCTATTGCCGATAAAAGAAAAAACGCCATTGGCGAGATTTGCGCCCAGAAAACTTAAAGCACCGAAAAAATCCTCCTCGCTTAGCGGGTTCAACAATATTTCTAAGAAAAATCTAAAAAGAAAAAATTGAAAGGAAATTGTGATAGTTAGAACAGAAAGCACTCCGACGTCTATATTAGTGATTTACAATCAAGTTTTCTAATCGGTACTTTTCCAAGTATAGGGGCCTTGCGGTTTTTTTTAAGCTTGCCGCAATTCGGGCTTCAGTAATTGCGATTTGTTGCCAAATGATATTAAGAGCTATGAAAGCAAATATTATGAACTTTAGTGCTTTTTTACATATATATTCATACATATAAACTTTTTAATTATATAAATTAATATTGTTGTTATTTTTATACACTTTACTTCTGTTTGTATATAAAAAGACATAAATGTCTTCATTACATTAAATAAATTCTATAATTAATGAATAGAGAATATGGGTGAAAACTTTCTTTCTCTCGCCAAGGGCCCTTAATTTGGGAAATTGGAAAATTAATAAATTGGAAATTTTCTGAATTTTCTCCCATTGCTCCATAACTAAGCAGCGTTCAACAACATATTATATACTAAAACTATCTCTGAAAAATTGCCAATCTAACAATGCAAGTCCTATCAAAAACCGTTTATTATAAATTTTTTTAAAAAAAAGATAATTGATACTCGAGTTCACCAGATTGCAGAATATTCCCCAAAACTCTATAGCCGAACAACGTAGAAGGATATGTTGTATACTAAAACCTTCCCTGGAAAATTATCTAATTAACAGTGCAAGTCGCATCGAAATACATTTTGCAAAATCTTTTTGAAAATGCTATTTTTAATATTCAGATTCATCTCATTAAAGAAATCCAAATACTCTGAAAAATAAAACTCTCACTTTTGACGATTCAGCAATCCTTGTGCTCTATTTCGTCGTTTTTGACGATCATTTCCTATCAACATCACATGACTTTTAACGAAACGTAAACTCTCAAATATTTGACGAAAGTTTTGCCTCAATCACTGTCACATTCAATACACTTTCTAGAAACAGTTGCTGTACCTCCTCAAATCATGCGATTTTAGCAAGCAGATAATTGCTTGTTTATGTTAGTCCTGTAATAATTTATTTTAAAATAGCACTTTTTAGTGCTTTTCAGAAAATACTGAAATATAGGTATTTATTTTTTCTTCATTAGTTATTTTTTAAGACGTTAAAATTTTTAGGAATGCTTATTATTATTTTTATTTATTTATTTATATATTGTTGTTTGCTATGTTTTAATTCGAAAAGAATAAATTTTCTGTGCTCTACAAAACTATTCAAAAAGAAAATTTGGTCAATAAAATTTCAAACTTCCAGGATATGTTTTTTTTTTTTTTTTTTTTAAATTTATTTCAGAAGTATATTCTGTTTTCAATCAAATTAAAAATAAACATAATTGATCCCTCTCCCCTTTATAACCAGTAAAGTATTAAAATGTTATCGGCCTACTCAAAGTGATAAAATCTCACGCAATATGCACTTCACAATTCGTTATTTGTGACTAACAATTTAACCCGACCATATTCTAACCATTCATTGAGCAAAGAAAATTTCACTAATAAATTATTTTTTAAAGCCATATTATAATTATTCATTGACCATTTGAAAACCATAATAATAAATTAGCCTTACTTAAAACTTTCAGAAATTATAGCAGCACCGATAAAATTACAATCTACCTTATAAAAATATAAACACGCGGCAGAATTCATTACATCAATCTAAAAACACACCTATCCAAGTCCCCAATATCGAGATCGGAAGAGCAACGGTCTCCTATGCAAAAGGTCGCGGGTTCGAATCACACCGAGGAAAACGAAAAGTGAATTTTTTCTTTCTCCTCTCAATAAATACAGGAGCTTCCAAACTGTTCGATGGATGGCACCGCCAGTCCTCTTTTGACGAAAGTTTTGATGAAATTTATATTGTGAAACAAGTGAAGAAAGTAATTTCATTAATTTGACGAAATATTAGCTCGGAGCATTCACAGGAAATGGTTTCGTCAAGAAAATTTCGTGAAATCTGAGTAGTCATTTCTGAGTGTGAACCATAATTCGACATCAAGCAACATACAACGACGTGCTGTGTACTAAAACCTTTCGCAAAAAATTATCTATCTAACATTGCAAGTTCAGCAGAACTCGGGTTATAAGCAGCTCGAACGAAATTTCTTCAATATATAAATAAGTAGAATTAGATTACTCTAAAAATGCTGTCGTCCACTTGAAACTTCACCAATATTGTGAACGTCGCTCAGACCGATGCCACGCTTATGCCTTTTTGCCTTAAAATCCAGTTGTTTGGCGATAAAATGAAAATCGTAAATAAACATACAACATGTAACTCCCAAGTACCGTCATTTTTATAATTACATCTGCTAGTTTCTTCTGCAAACCACATGACGGACGAGTTAAAAAATAAATAAAAAAACAAAAACAAAAACAAAATTGTCACTCAGATATTATCTTATCAAATTTTTGGAAGCATTTTTTAAAACTTAAGCAAAAGATAAATCGCCAAACATTGTTCAAAACTGCAATATTTTATATTGAATAAATTTGTAAGCATTAAGAACATTCCCTTTCATGTTTAAATCAAATATTTTCGGTTTATAATATTATCACTCGTCAAAACTGTTTTACTTTTTCCCTTTTTCATTTCTTTTTTTAAATTTTAACCCTGTAAGTGCTTGGGGCGTAATATTCCGTTCACTCCAGGCTTTACAGCAATACAATCAATATTTAAGATAATATAATTCTATAGATTTAATGAATTTTAAATACATTGAAGAATGATTAATACGCTCAAGGATTATATTCATATTTGTAATTGAGATTTTCTTTTATAATGTTGAAAGAATCATATTTTCTTAGCATTTAAAACAAAATGCAAAGAAAACAACATTACAATTTTATCCTTTTGCAAGATGCTCGGAGGGTTTTAAATAAAATTTATAAGTTTATTTTTTCGAGATGTGTAACCGTTTCAATTCATTTATCAACGAAAATGATCGCCAAACGAATAATTGTAATTCATTCGTCCAAAATAACAGAACTTTTCGTGATAATTCTATAAATAATCTACGTAGAACGATGTGTTATATACTGAAACTTTTCCTGAAACAGTGCAAGTTCCATCAAAATCCCTTCAATAGAACTCGAATTATAAACATCCGGAACAAAATTTCTGTTTGTATTTTTTATATATATACTAGAAGTTTTCGCCTGCTACGCTGGTGTGTTTATCCACACGAAATTTGAATCAAACTAATGTAGTAAACAATTTTATTGTAGTACAAAAGTAGTTAGTTTTTAAATATAAGTAGATTACGAAGTTATTCGAAAACGTAGTTTAAGAATTACATTTTCATGCTGCTTCGTTTATTTATACTAAATTTATGCGAAATAAAACTTAACCTCTACACATCTGAATTGCATTACATATATTAATCTAAAATGTAAATCTTATTAACATTTCAGTTAAAATATTGTTTTAGTTCGTTTATGTTACTTTTTCTTTGTCATACCAACACTGAAGCAATCGGATATTATATGTTATATTATTTCTTGAAGTATTGGTGGAGGACAAAGGACTATTCATTTCTGTCGGGAAGGGAGGAAGCTAAAAAAAAAAAAGAAATCGTTTCAAAGCTTCCAAATGTTTTCCAAGTTTGTACAAAATATAAATTTGTATCTTCTCTCATGCTTTCCTGTTTTTCATATCATAACACTAAATATATATGACAATATGGCTTAAATAGCTGTGCTACAGCAGCATTATAGCGTGGATTTCAGTGCACTACCATACAAAATATATTCGCTCGCCAATATTCGAACAGAGTCGATGGAGAGAAATAATCATTGTGTAGTCAGGGCAATATGCCGAAATTGTTAAGCCAAAATTAGCCCATCAACTGCTTCATACTAATTTTGTCGAACGTAGCAATAGTTGAATACGCATGGGAGTTTTACCAAGCTTATTAATAGTCACACAAATAAGGTCAATTGGTTTGTTTTCATCTTCTTCACGAGGTGGTGGAATGCTGTCTATTAAAATAATAGAATTTTTAATGAAAATAAATGATTGAAAATAGACGAAATTCTATGGAACAAACATATATGATGATTTTTTAGAGCAGAAGATATGCACACAAATACCCTCTTCCGAGTTCATGCAACTAATTTTATACTCTTGGCGGAACTCTATTTTTGACTCCAATTCGGTAATTGACAGTTTTTTTAACATCGTTTTAGGTAAAAGAAGTTAAACTTTAGTCATTAAAAAGTGTATAAAGGCATATTTTCACCGAATCTGTTACCATTCGGTAACACCTCTTAAAACTGTCCGTGGTAATATTTATCGTAAAATAAAATAATTTTGACTATGAGCCAAAAACAGTCATCAGAGTTTCAATTTACCTTTGCAACAACAAAACTACCCTCTTTAGATAGATGAGGACTATTGATGTCCTGCTCATTAGAAAGATTTTAATAAAATTGCTTCAAGGAACAAAAGCATTGATTTAAAAAGTAGATAGTAAGTAGATACCTACGTTCTATATTTAAAATAAAACTTGAACCTGAAAAGAAAAATTAGTTGTGTAGATTACGTTATTCGGATATGTTTTCTGCGTCTACTAACTTATAAGTTACTGGAAAATTGTTTTCTTTGTTTCTGATGTGGTAACAAGACAAAGGAAAATGCAGTTTAATGTTCCAAACAAATGGATTTGTAGATAAACTTTTGAGAGTGAATGGAAAATAATAATAAGTGAAGAATGGTCTGAGAAAATTGTTAAATAGCCCATAATTTTTGCACAAATCGCTCATAAATTGTACATTTATATATGTACTCAAATACTTTAAGAATAACAAAAGAATAACAAAAGAAATAAGAAGAAAGTCATTTAGCAAAACAGAAAATAGTGAAAAACTTTGGATTTTCTGATACCATAATCTACGATAACACGCGAAAAAACTTTCATATTCTAAATGTGAAAATATGTTTCAGTGTCTCATAATAATGTTTTTAGAATAATTGTACTTGTCCTGGTGAAACTTTATGAAATTTGATGTGTAAGATAACTGTACCAAACATATTGGATATTTTTCAGAAATAAATAAATAAATATACTTATAACAAAAATTCTTACAATTTTTCCTTAGAAGTAAATTTTCTATATGTGCAAGTGTGCATTTTTTTTCCATTCAAAATTAAACAAATATTCTCCTTTATATATTTAAGCGGGATTGATAAACTTGTTTAGAAAATAAATAATATTAAATACATAATATAATTTAAAAAATGCCGTAGCAGTAATTTGTTGAAGATTTTATTTAACTTTATTTTGTTTTAAATTTTCTTTTAGTTCTTTAACAATTACTTTTCGGATTTAGTATTAATTATTGAATATCATTACTTATTTGCGTACAAAAAATATTTTTAAGAACTTGCAATAAACAATTTTAGTTATCATCGCTGAATTAATACACTTTCTAGTAATACATAAAAATAAAATTAAGATACATTATGATACTTTGTACGTGCGACTAAATAATCAATGAATTGAACATCTGTCTGTTCATGCATATTTCAAAATTATTTTCCGTTTCAAAATTAAGCAAACTATTTTTTTTAAATAAAAACTTAAATTTATTATATATAAAATTAACAGTAATATATTTATCTAACATCAACAGTTTCATATAAGAAGTCATAATATGCACACATATCAAATATTTTTGTACCAAAGTATTATTCGCTTGAAATACGCCTTTGTGATATGAGAATCATGCCAAACAGAAATAATGCAATAACAAGAAAATGGAGAGAACATAGTCCAGGGGGAATACATTTTCTGATGTCTCTATTTTCTTTTTTATTGTTTCCACATCCATTAAATTCGGGAATTCGCAGTACAGAAACAGAAGTAAAAAAAAATATTATTTTGAATCTGAATTGCAGAATAATATCGTGAAAATTCCCATAAAGTTTTCTTGAAAATAAAAAATCACCACTCAAGAGTCATCATGATAAAATTTTGATAGTAACGCCACATTCTTATATCTATTTTTTACTACTGTCTGTTTTATAAAGGGACATGCAATTTTTTGAAATATATATTTAAAATAAATATTAGAAATATTTATTGAATTCGTAATTTTCTATTTATATTTTTGCATGATCTACCTGAATGATCTTCTATAACATTATTTCTATAGCACAATTATATAAATACCTGTTTAAAATGTAAGTTGACATCTGTTGAATATCATTAAAAATAATAACAATATTTTTATGTCCCATTACATTTTTTATTTTAGATAGTTCAATGTAAAATATATTCCTGGAGATTAGTTCTCTTCTAAAATAGTGTTCATTTGAAGTTTGTCTCTCTTCAGTACAATTATTCTAAACCACAAAAGAAAAAGTTATGATTTAAAAAACATCCGTCTATAACTGTCAATATATATGAAAGCCAATCACAAAAACTATTTATTCTGATATTTATCTTCAATAGCATAATAATGATGGAAAACTATCTATATTAGAAAGGAAAACGTGCCTGTGAGCAACGCTGACGTCATTTTGCGAACGGCAACAGCAGACTATTACACTGTAAAATAAATAAATAAATAAATAAAAAATAAATAAATAAATAAAAAACGGACTAAATAACGGAAATACTACTGGCAATCTAGACGCCAGTACTATTTCCGTTTTTTTACTGCAATTTTTACTCATAAATTACAGAAAAATTTCCTTTTTTGATCAGAAAAACGGAAAATGTTCTGTAATTTATGGGTAAAAATTCCCGTAAAAAAAAGGAAATAGTACTGGCGTCTAGATTGCCAGTTGTATTTCCGTTTTTTAGTCCGTTTTTTTTTACAGTGTAAATTTCTCTTTTATTGCAATTTTTTATGACTTCTTAAATTTCTAAACATCGCACATTTTCAATTTTTATATCGTATAATAGCGAAAAAAATTTACTTTCAAATGCAGTTTGTTTCAAAACTATACCAAGATTCGTTTGAAATCTGTATTCGTATTTACGCAATTTTTCTTGTTATTAAAATAATTTCCAAGCATTATTTTTTTTAAATCTATCTCTATTATGCGAATGATATATTGCGAATGATATATGCATTGCGAAAGTTAATTCCGTTTGCGCTTAAATTAATATAAATAGCTCATAATAAGCTTCCAGTTTATATTTTACTGGGACCCGGACTTTTTTGCCCACGTAATAGTTGAAATATGCCAAGTGACATTTATATGTCTAATTAGTATTTAAAAAAATTATACTTTTAGGAATAATTCAAAAATTACTATTTGAAACAACTAAACTGCTTTGATTAAACATTTGCATTATTATACTGCATTAGGCAGAAATGAGACTTAAATTAATATACTATTATATTAATTTAAGTCTTAATTTATAATAATCTATTTTACTGGGACCCGGACTTTTTTGCCCACGTAATAGTTGAAATATGCCAAGTGACATTTATATGTCTAATTAGTATTTAAAAAATTATACTTTTAGGAATAATTCAAAAATTACTATTTGAAACAACTAAATTGCTTTGACTAAACTGCATTATTATACTGCATTAGGCAGAAATGAGACTTAAATTATTCAAAAGAACTAAAACTAAATAAGTTATAATTTAGAAAATATTTTTAGCCATTTATGCTCAATTAATACGCTCATTTCAGTATTCGTTTGAAGTTTTGAATTTTTTAGAAACCATCTTCTTACATCTTAAAATTAACCATCATGTCAAATTCCAAGATTCTTGTCTAACGGTGTACCATATCTATCAATATAAAATGCTATGTTGAAATAGGGACTGCCACCATTAAATTGCAAATATTAATTTTGAAATCGGTTTGGCATTTCCTAATATTCCACAGAAACGTAGTTTAGAAAGTTTTTAAAGGACTTTTTTAGAACGTCTGTTGTTCCTGCCAACTTCATGTGGTAGAGTAACTTGAAATCGGTTTGGCATTTCCTAATATTCCACAGAAACGTAGTTTAGAAAGTTTTTAAAGGACTTTTTTAGAACGTCTGTTGTTCCTGCCAACTTCAGGTGGTAGAGTAACCAGCATAAAATATAGCCTCTGTAGGATCAGAGACTGTCACTATCATTTTGACACCATTACTTTTGAAATCGGTTTGATATTTCCTGAGACTATGCAGAAATGGCGAATTAGAAAGCTTTTTGCGCATTTTCACCTGTTTTAAATTTCTAATTTTTTCGAAACTGTTCATAAAGATAATTTATATCTAATAAATATATGCCATGCCTCATTTCAAGTTGCTGGCCCCTACCGATCAAAAAATCGCAATTTAGAACGTTTTTTGCTCCTGCAACCACCAGGTGGTAGTGACACCAACATGAAATAGCAGCTATGTTAGAGCAGAGGCTGTCAAAATCAATTTACTAAAAATACTTTTCAAATCAGTTTGATTCTTAATGAGATTGCTCGCAAATCGGCATTTAGAATGTTTTTAGAACGCTTTTTGCACATTTTCAACCCTTTTCAATTAAAATTTTTAATTGTATAAATTTTTTAATTAGATATAAATGTTCTCTGAGAACATTTATATCTAATAAATATATCCATGCCAAATTTCATGAATATTGATCCTTTCGTAACACAAAAATTGCATTTTTAGAACGTTTTTTCCTCCTGCACCCCTTTTGGCGTAGTGGAAAAATACGTGAAATATAGCCGATCTTGGAGTAATAACTTTTACCATCATTTTGACATCATTATATTTGAAATCGGTTCAGTACTTCCTGAATCGCAATTTAGAACGTTTTTTAGAATGCTTTTCGCGCATTTTCAACCCTTTTACATTTCGATTTTTTTAGGAAATGATCTCAGAGATCATTTATACTAAAGTAACTACGATGCGAAATTTCATGATGCGAGGCCGTTCCATAACACAAAAACCACAATTTAGAAAGTTTTTCGATCCTGAAAACACCAAGTGGTAATGACACAAACATAAAATACAATCTATGTTACAGCAAGTGCTGTCAACATCAATTTACAACTATTAATTTTGAAATCGATTTTATATTTCCTAAAATTGCATAGAAATCGCCGTTTAGAAAGTTTTTAAGAACACTCTTAAGAACGCTCATAAGAACGCTCTTCGTGCGTTATTACCCCTTTTAAATTGCGATTTTTAAAAAAAGTAAGAACTTAGAAATCCTTTATGTATAACAGGTAACTAATTTTCCTAATTTCATATTTCAAGCCCTTCAGTTGCACAAAAATCGAATTTTTAGAACTTTTTTGCTTCTGCACCCCCTTTGGGGTTGTGGCACCGGCATGGAACATGGAACACCGGCCTATCTTGGAGCAGTTATTGTCACTATCAGGTTCGGCTTGGTATTTTCGGAGATTGCGTAGAAACCACCATTTACAACGTATTTTAGAACGCTTCTTACTCATTTTCACCCCTTTAAAATTTCGAATTGATTAGGAAATGTTTTTAGAGATCATTTATACATTATAAGTAGCAAATATTCCAAATTGCATATTTTTAGGCCCTTCAATAATACAAAAATTGCATTTTTAGAATGTTTTTTGCTCGTACAACCCATTTGGGGTACTGGCATCGACTTAAGATACAGTCTATGTTCAAACGGGGACTAACACAATCATTTTGATATCATTATTTTTAAAATCGGTTCCGTACTTCCAGAGATTACCTCCTACAAATAAACAAACTTTACTTCTTTATAATATTAGTATAGATAACGAAATTAAAACATCCATTAATCAATAAGTAAAACAATAAAATACTAGAAAATATGAATTCTTCTTTTTCAGAATTTAGTGTTGCCCCCGATGAAAAAAAAATATATGTATATATAAATAGTACAAAACATATTTCAATTTTAAGACTTAAAGCACACACTTTTATTTCATGTAAAATGACGTCTTTCGCATCCGCTTAAGAATTCCACTTTTACGATCCACTCTTAACCATCTACAGTAAAGCATGCATAGGCTGTCACTATCGCGAAATAATACACAAATGCAGCAAAAATATGCCGTCATTAAAGAAACTTGCAGAAAAAACGGCTATCTAATGATTCATAGGCGTTCATTTTTTGTAACAATAATATCCCACACAACCCAGATTCGTCCAATTTTCGCCTAAAGTACGTAATTTGGATGAATGGACGTGTCCAATTGAAGTCTAAAAGTCCTCCGGACTTCACCTAAATTTCGTCAAATTACGTCCAAATGTCACCCCCCTTTACGTAAGAAGTACGTCTTTTGGGCCATGAAATGAGCATAAAATGAACATAAAATGAACGAAATTTGGATCGGCCAAAATTTGTCCATATTACGTCCAAAAAATACCTCCATCCGGACGAAATACACACGAATTTTGGCTGTAATATAGGCGTCCAAAATTTGTCCATATTACATCAGAAAACACCACCCACATTTGGACGAAATATAGACCCCCTTTAGCCTTAATATGCATGTGTTTATTGATCCAAAATACGTAGTTTGTACCAAAATGAGACGAATCTGTTATCTCCCCTAGGCAAGGATGACGTTATATTAAAAAACTGAAATAACAAAAACTTTTAATATAAATAATTTTGACAGAAATTTACTTAGAATTTTTTTCCCCAAAATCATATTAAATACTTAAATATTTTAAATTAATTCCTTGCCAGGACTCATTCATATAAATCAGTAAAAGCATATATATTTTATACATATTGCTAATAAACTTTTTTTATGATACTTTTAATTTTCTAAGATCTTTAAAGAAAATACATTAATTCCTAAAGTATATGTTATAGCTTGGTTTGAAAAACAGTGGCTATACGAGACTTTAATCCGCTACATTCGGCCCAAACACAACTACGTTCGTTCACGAAAAAAGAAGAAAATTTTTAGTAATACATTTTTTAATTCATAATACAATTAAATGCTACATCAGAATGCGTTAACATAAGCCGTAAATTTTTTAAACTTTAATGAAAATTTTGCACTACTGGAAAGAAATTAATATAATGGATAATGAATACAAGGACATTTAATCATTGTTTTGACGTTAAGTACAGCCAAACCTTTTCAAGCTTCCACATTTATAATATTATTATGATTAGTATACTATCATTACTACATGGAGGTAATAACAAAACTAATCGTTAAGATAACACTCTGTGAATTCAACAACACTCAATGAAAAGTATATTCTTTTAATAGGACGCTAGCGTCCTATTAAAATAATTATGTTTTGTGCATTGCTAGATTCTAGAAATCTATGCATTTCTGCTATTCTTCACATTTTTATTTTATATACTACTTCTCGTGGAAAAAAAATATATATATTTCTTGATTTTCGTTTATATTATCATTGGTGATGATAATGCTTCTAAAAAGGTCCTATATTTGCATAGCTGCCAACTGCTACAATTTTTAACTAGCACTAATTTTTAATGGAAATCTTCGCTTTACTTAATAACATATATCTATAATTAAATCATATGAAGATTTTTAAAAGAAATTAGTGATGGCTAGAACTCGTAGAATTTTGCCGTTGTATTTAGAAATTTTATTATATTATTCATTCGCATACAATATCGTCAACTGCAAAGTTTTACATTTTGTGAACAATGGATTTTTTCTTTTAAATTCTTTGTAAAATCAGTGTTATTCAACTACTCCACGTTTTTTTTTTCACTTGAATTAAAATAGCTCTAACAGGGAATATGATTTTCCTTTTAAGGATGGTTACACTTAAGAATGGAATGTATCAAAGAAATTGAAGATTTTGAGTTTTTCAAATGCTACTAATTCATGGAAGAAAATGTGATATTCCCTAACAACTTTTATGTATTGTGAATAAAATTTTACACGCTGAAATTTGCATTTGTTGCCAGGTGTGCAAAAAAATTATTTTACATTTTTAATAATAACAACAAACAATATTTTGAAATATTATTAAAGAAATTTAAAATGTAATACGAGCGTGAACTTTGTTTTTCATAAGCACACCTACTCCCTACTGCACCTTCATAATATGTAAAAAAAAATATATCCCTGGACTCCAAGATTAACCTTCCATTACTAATGCATGGATTATTAAAAAATAGTTCCATTTCATTCATTTTAGTAATTGACTTTTCACTGATTAATGTAAAAATACATACTGTATGTTCTGGTATGTAACAATAATTTTTGATAGAAGAAAAATTATCAAAATTTATAGGTGCATATTATGAATCAATTTTAAAAATAAATTATAAAAAATATGATCATAAGAACTAAGACTTTTGATTTAATAAACCTGCAATTTGTATTTAAAAAAATGTTGCTATTAGAGTATATGAAAAATAATAGTATTGTACTTTAAAATAATTTACATCTTATTTTTCACTATGTATCTCATGAAAGTTTTTGCGAACAATCAAACAACAATCTGCACAACATATGGCAATTATAATAAAAAATACAAAAATTAAATCTAAAAGTATATGTATGTGTTACATGCCAGAATACAATATCAGTAAAATGGATTCGTATACATGATAAATATCTTTCAAAAAATATTTTGTCAAGTATATCAATCAGTTTAAGCTAATTTTGTGAAATAGTGTTAGTGAGTTAGTGTTTACAAGACTCACTAAAAGGAAAATTCTTTTGAAAAGCCATTGGGAGGGGGGGGGGGGTAAACTTAAAATATTATTGCATATTGTTATACACTATATTTTATTGTAAAGCAAAGATAAGAGTACTAGTATAAAATTTAGTATATCATCAAAACTTATTCATTTAAATACTGATTTTTATTTATGTTATCACCAAATTAAGTCTTAAAAAATTAATCTGTGCTCTTAATTAAATATCATATATTCAATTAAATATTGAATAATCATTTATAAATGAATTTACATTTTGTACAGTTAAATATGTAAATTATCAAATGTATTTCAGATTAACCTGATTATTTGTAGTATATTATAAAATAACAAAAACAATAGATTCAGTGTATTTAAGTAAAGTTTTGAAATCAAAGTTTATTTAAACATTGCTTAAGCATTAAAAATGAAATTTATCAAATATTTTCATGCATAAAATATGGTTAAAAATTATGTACAAACTTTTAGTTTAAAATTATTCAAAATCTTTGGTGAACAGTGTACATATATTATCATTTTTATAAAGGAATATACAATAAAGATGCAGGAAATATTTTCAAAAATGAAGTTTTATTTATTTATTTTCCAATCTGGCTCTTGTTGACAACAATATTTTCTTTTACAATTCATATATAAAATATATTTTTCACTGAAAGTCAAAAAGGGTGCTATATTTCATTACTATAAAGTAGACAGGATGATCATGCGGAAACTGTTTGGGGAAAACTCTGTTCTATGTTAATGCTTCTCAGATTTATTTTCATTATATTTAACAGACACCAGCTTCAAAGCCTATAAATAAAAAGAATAATAATTCATTAAATAGCACATATCAATAATTCATAACGTTAGATGCAAATTAAAAATAATTTAATTTTAGTTTTAATTTTTCCTTACAGATAGCATCATCAGACATCTTGTATTATTTCATAATAAAATGAAGTTTTTTCATCCAGCTTTGAATCTCTCTATTCTAAAAAAAAGTAACTCCCGCTGTCACCGCCGCCGCCGCCGCCGCCGCCGGTTTTGAATTTTTTGTGACCGGAGGTCTTTCTTCGTTAATATTAAGAAAAATAATGCATACAAAAATATGAAAATTGGTAGTATTATACAGAAATGTTTGATAAACACGCTGATGTAGACAGTTTTCAAATCGAAGAATTATTTTAAGAGATATTTAATGCTAAAGTTGGACAAAATCGTTCCATTAAAAAAGTTTTATAGGAGCAAAAACTATACATCGGAATTTAATACTTTTTAGATCATTTTATACGTTATAATTTCCCGGTGTGCAGAATTAATTTATTTTTTTAATTTGACTCATTTTTCGAGGTTTCATTTCTATTTTAAATTCAAATTTTCAGCATTTCGAGAGATATTTTTTTACTTATTTCAGAAAATTGTACTAATTTAACCTGTTGCCAAACTGTATAAACAACGGAAACAATAATGTTTGCTTCAAATTAAAAATTTATTTACACGTGACTATTATAAACAGAAAAGAAAAACTTTCAAATTAGAATTAAATAATTACGTATAAAAAGCAGGAACTTATTGAAAATTACTTCATCTATAATTACACGTGAATTTTAACAGAGAAAGGATATTGTAAAGTAATAAATTCATTAACATGCGTTAGAAGTCTTAAATAGGAGAAATTACATCACATTTACGTCACATTACACTTATTACGTAAAATGAACAAAAAATAATATTGCAAAATAGTAGTTTAAATTTAAAAATAGCGCGAGACATTTACTTGATATTTTGAGATGAACTTTTCAACTATTTTTTTTTTGGACAGCGCAAATAATATTTCATTTCTAATAAAAGCATTTTCACGTGAATATTAAAAAGGGAAAGAAAAGTTTGGTGAAAATTACGTCAGATTAAAACGATATATTTAAAATGTTTTATTTAAAAGGACTTTCTTTTCGCTTTGTTAAAAAATACCGGGAGACAAAGACTCTGTTTACTTAATTCCTTTTATATTAGATGATTTTGAAATGCCATTGTATCTTTTAACAGCAGCTGATTTTTCCGTAAAATTCCCCAATCAAAGAGAAATGAATAGAAACCCGTTTATAGGGAGATCGCCTTTGTTTTTTTAATTATAATTCAATCTTCCAAAAAAATTCAATTAAAGCCGATCAAATTAGCGTGCTTTTAGAGACTGCAGTGTCTGATCGGGGGGTTGGCGAGCGTAGCTCGTAGGGGGCCGAGCCCCCTAGTGATATAAAAAAAAAAAAACATTTATATATTTTTAAAAATTACTAGCCGGTGTTTAATTTATTTATCAAATTTTTATAATTATTTTTTAAACAAACAACTACTGATGCGATGTTTACAAAATATATAAAAGTCAAGTACTTTATAATGTTCAATTGTGTCCTTTATTTTGAATATTTAAAGATCTATATTTATATAAAGTAAGGATAAAAAAAGAAAAATCAAATAAAATTTGGTGCTTTCTTGTTATAGCAGCCTCCTCAATTACAATTATGTCAAGGTGGCAGTTTCAAATTTGCAAAAGATCAACACCAAGCTTATACAGTATAACCTCGATATCTCGAATTTGTGGGGAACTGAAAATAATTCGAGATATAGAGGTTTCGATTTATCAAGGTTTTGACAAAATTTAATCTAACAAACTGCTTTTTGCTGTAAAAAAACAGGATTCATCAAAAACTACGCATAATCTGTTAATAATTAACAAATTACACTTCTCAAAGCCTTAATAATTTCAAAATTGTGTTACATACAAACTTGTTTCGATTAAATAATATCCAATTTGTCATTAAGAAATGCAAGCAGTTGTTTCGGAAGAAAAAGTTCTTAATTGAAGTCTGCCGTCTCGCAGAAACTTTTTGCAATCGCACAGTCTCCTCTCACATAGCAATGGTACCAAATGCTGATGTTCTGATATTTTCATTTGATTCAAGAAATCTTCGCAGCAATTCAACTTCCATCTCAGCTTCTTTCACTGTAATTTTTTCATGTTGTTGTTGATCATGTAGGTCTTTAATTTCTTCATCAGAAATTTCTCCATTAATACTCGAAACAATCTCCTCATCCGTCATAGTGTCGCATGTTTCAAGCTCATTGTCTACATTCAAGAATTCTTCGAATGAAATCTCAGTGTGACACTTTTTTTTATCGATCCCCACTGTTCTGGATTCAGTTCTTCTTCTTCAGTTGCTTGATTAATGGAATCAACTTCCTCAGTTTCACTGGAAGTTACATATTCTAAAAATTCTGCTATTATGAAACAATTTCTTATTGTTGTTTCTGTAACATTTTCCCATGTATAGTCAGCCATTCGCATTGACTGTAAGATGGTGATAGGTGTGCTAGAAAGTTTACCTTCACCGATATTATTCAGAAGTTTCTCACAATTTGAGCTTGATAATCAACTTTGAAGCTAAGAATTATCTCCTGGTTGAATGGTTGTCCTGGTCGAAGCTTCGAAATCTTGTTTGGCAGCAAAAATTTAAGTGATATTTTTTAGCGTTGGAAGATTAGAGTGGGCTTTACAATTGTCTATGACGAGGAGAATGCATATTTTACTTTTAGCCATTGTTTTACGGATTCCTATCAGCCAATCAGCAAAAATTACGTTTGCCATACAAGACTTTATATTTGACCTGTACAGCATTAGAAATTACTTAATTTTAGCAAAGCACCTCAGATTTTAGATCGTCCTATCATAAGAAAAGGAAGCTTTCCTTTACCACTTTGATTTGCTGCCAAAATCACAGCTACATGAAGTTTACTGTTTTCCATGCCGGATTTCTTCACCTTTAAATGCAGCCGTTTTGTTGGGAAAACATTGGTACAATAATACAGTTTCATCTGCGTTAAAAACACATCATCTGCTTTATAGTCTTTTATAAGAGAAGGAAGTTCTGAAAGCCACTCTTCACAGGTAGCTAAAAAACCTGATGCACTTTCACAGCAAAGTTTCCAAAAAACGATGTTGTCCAGGCCTCCCACTGGTCCGTTTTTTGAAAACTAATAATTTTTTAGAAAGAAATTCATAGAGGGTTTCTGCAACGATTGCAAGAAAAACGCGCTTCCTGGTAGGTTGCTGTGAAATTTATAAAGAAAATTTTTCTTTAAATAAAAGTGGTGTTCAAAAAACAGACTGAGTGGGAGCCCTGTGTTGTCCCTATTTTCGGTTTCAAAAGCCTTCCATTCTTACACTTTAAGTTCTTTGTATCAACAAAGCGATAAAAGAATGTGAAACCAGCATCCAGATCAAATTCTACAGCTGACAATAGCCAAAAGAAAAAGTCGAACAAATTTCTGTGGAAAAAATTTCGACATATCAAGGGTTTTGAAAAATATATTTTTCGAGATAAATATGGAAAATACATAAGAATTTTGATGAAAATGCAGGGGAAATTTCTTTTTTCGAGATATCGAGGTCTGACTGTATATACATCATACAAACATCATGCACAATATGTATAAGCCAAATGCTCATATATGAGCCATATAAGTAATATTTATATCATATATCAGTCATATATATCATTAAACAAAAACATAATTTGCAGAAAAAAAATTATTTTACGCATTGTTTATGCTCGAGAAGGGATTGATACAGCAGATTCGCTCAAATCCGCACAGCTTGGGACCAGAGGTTGTGTAGATTTTAGCATTTTGTGGATTTCTGGTTTGTTTACATTTTTTAGACAATAATTTGAATGTAATAATGCAATCAAATGTATAATGAATGTTTGCAATACAGCAAAATATTAAAATAATTAAGTAATAAACTAAAATGATAAAAAGTAAGATAATTTAAAAAAAGATTAAATTATTAAAAGTAAAGGTCAAATAAATAATTAATAATGTATAATTAAATATGCATAATAAAAATGAGATACATTTTCCTTGAATCATTCAATGATACTTTCCTCATAAAGGTACCCTATTAATTCACATGAAAACCAAAAAGTAAGGAAGTTTTATTTCAGGTTTGCCAGTGTTAATAACTATAGAAAAAAATTGATTAATACATATATATATATATATGGTAAAAAGGATGATTAGCAGTGATATCAGCAATATCCCTTTTTTTTCAGTAATAAATTTATATTTCCTTCATGAAAAACAACGAGTTTAGTCTCATCATGTTATCGAGAATTACATATTAAAATACATACGAAATGATATAAAACTAAAAAATCCTGTTACTTTGCCTCTACAGCTTAACTGAAATTTTCATTGTTTGTTTCTGCAATGATGTGCGGATTTTAGGCAGTTGCAGATTTGAGGGAGTCCTGTATTATAATTTTTCTTCAGCTGCTTCTACAGTTAATGTTAAAGTCTTGCAAAAAAATATGTTTAAACCAAATGAATTTTTTAAAATAAAATTCGAACAATAGGATACTTAAACTACCCTAAAAACTTAAATTACAAAGATACATGGAAAATGCAAACCTTTAAAAAAGTCTCAGCTTTATTTACATTTCATTCGAATGGAATGTAAGTTTTTAGATTAGTTTAAGTATCATATTGTTCGAATTTTATTTTTATTTCTTTAAGATCAATTAGTTTAAACGTATTTGTTGCAAAATTTTAACATTTACTGTAGAAGCAGCTGAAGAAAAATTCTAATATCTATCCCTTCTTGGGACTATACAATGCATGAAATAAGGTGTTTGTTGTTGTTGTTGTTGTTGTTGTTCTGCAAATTATGTTTTTTTTTTTTTTTAATATGTCAAGTTTTATAACTACTGCAATTCAGAGAAACTCATTACAAAATTAACAGAGGATGTTATAATTAGGGTTGGATATATAGGGTATTGCATCACAATTTGTGATGTAACTAAAATCCATAATAAAAACAAAAAATTCAAATTTACTTAAATTTGGTTATCCAATTTTCCACTGGCAGTGGTCTCTATGAATGCAAAAGTAAATTGTGTTGCATGCTTGCTGGTTATTTATGCTACTATGAACTGCAATTTTGCGGCATTGAAACATTTCACCTCTGAACTGGGAATGCCGGTGAGTGAATCAATTTCTTTTCACCAGTCTTTGACAGAGGAGTTAATTAATGGTAATATTAAAGAAAGTTGAAATCTTTTTGAACTGCAAAAAAAAATAAATAAATAAATAAATAAATAAATAAAATAAATAAATTTATCTTGTAATCAACACCATTATATACATTTTAAATTGTCCTATCAGAGCCTAACACCATTTGTCAGTTTACTGGTTCATAAATGTCAGTTATTGAATACTTGCATTATTAATAATTTAAAACATGAAAAGAGAGACACATCTATAGTATGGTATCATATATAAGTAAGGTTTAAGTAATTTGTTTTTATAATAAATATTTAAACTATTTTTAAAGCATATTTTTTTTTCCCACGTTGCAAGTAAAGTGTCAAACACTGGTTCAATTTGTGTCAGTTATTGGTTTTTCAAAATGGGGTAGTGTCAGTTACTGAAGTTATTCACGATATTTATGAAAAACATTTATTTTTAATAATACAATATAAAATTTTTCAAAATTTTGTCATCAGTAATTTTTAACTGTATCTCTACCACGCATTCAAAAAAAAAAAAAAAAAGCGTAGAATGGATTTAAAATTTTGTAATAGTGATTTGAACAATAATTTTTAATGTGTCAGTTACTGGGGGTTTCACCCTAAATCAAGTAATAAAGAAATTTTAACAAATTATTAAATAGAACATAAATTTGTTTTTAATTCTTTTTTCCATTTTAAAATTTTAAACTATGTATGCATTGCATATATAATCAAAAGTTATTTTCTTTATTGGAAAAAAAAACTTGGTATTCAGCTGCCCGGTATTCGGTTATTTGGCCAAATCACTATTTGTCCCATCCCTAATTACAAGTAACTTTGATTCATTACTGTTTATTGATTATTTTTTGATAAGGCAGGGGGGGGGGAGGTGTTGGCATGTTACAGTTACATAAAATATATTTTTGGAAAACTTTGGCATGCGAATGTGAAAAGGTTTGCCATCCCTGAACTATTCATTATTTATAATTGCATTACATTTAACTACTCAATGTCACAATTTTAAACAATTATTTTTAATATCAACATTTTTATTAGTTTGTGGGCTAAACCTTAAAATTCAGGCACGCTACACCTGCTGAAATCACAACCCCCAGGCATGTAAAATTGTTTTGTGTTTTTAAATTTACGTATCCAAGGACTACAGAAACAGGGTTCCTACGCAATTCTGATAAAAAAATTCCCTGACTTTTCCAGGTTTTCCCTGACTTTATTTAAAAATTTCCCTAACTTTTCTCAGTAAAAATTCAGCTTGTAGTAATGTAGTTGTATTGTTAGTATTGCTTGTAGTAAATCATATTGTTGTAAAACCCTCCACAATGGACTTTAATTTAGATAAATGCTAAAAAAAAGTATGTGCTGCATGAATTTCTGATTTTTTATTTTTCATATTGTTATATAGTTTGCACAAATTTCATATAAAAATTTTTGATTGGATGAATAATTAATTCAAGGTTTCTTCATTTACGACGATAATAGAAATTCCAATGTAAGTAGTACATAAAAAATTCCCTGACCTTTTCAAATATTTCAAAAATTCCCTGACTTTTTGCCTAAATTTTCGAATTACCTGACTTTTCCCTGTTTTCCAGGTTTTCCCTGACCCGTAGGAACCCTGATAAAATATTGGCATTAAAATATTATTTAAAAATGGAAATACTTGCAATTTTTTTATATATATATATATACTACCTTCCAATATATTTCAATTTAACCTTAAAAAATATATACTGTTTATTCTCCAAACAGAAATTTTTATGAGTTATAAATATATGTTTTCCGAAACTGAGATTATACTCTGTGCTGTAAGCGGGTGATGCTGCCCGCCACAAAATTGAACAATTTGAATTTAAATAGTTCTTTCTTTAAGTATCTCAATCAAAAAATTTAAACATAATATCACATTAAAATTGATAGTAGATAGATTGACACATTCACACACAGATGGTGTTATATAGTAACAGAATATAAGAAAAGAGATTAGGGATAGAAAAAAATAGTTGTAAAAAGAGTTGTAAATAATAAATAAAATAAAACAAAAGGTTTTTTTTTTTTTTTTTTCACTCATCATTACAGTTGAAGTACAAAGGTTTAATAAGAAACAATAACAAAAACCAAAACATTTTATTTCAATTTCTAATCGTTGTTTCTAATATTTACTATGTGGAAAAAAAAGTTGCTACTGGCAAAGAAAAAAAAAATCTTAACATAATTTGCACCTGGCTAACATAATAAAAAAGAAAAGTGCCCAGCTAAACTGATGGCATTGAGCTCACAGGCTATTCACACTAATTGTATATTATACACTTATTTTAAAGAATAATGCCCCTCAAAAAAATAAGTGAAGGGGAATTAGCCCCCGTTTCCCCCTTTATACTTAACCAGTGAAACTCCAAATCTCATCAGGGAAGCCCCTTATAATAAACCGGTATACCAAATTTGGAGCAAATCGAATAATCCTGCA
Source organism: Maratus speciosus (assembly GCA_963932465.1). Taxonomy (NCBI): domain Eukaryota; kingdom Metazoa; phylum Arthropoda; class Arachnida; order Araneae; family Salticidae; genus Maratus; species Maratus speciosus. Next base: position 591,764,349 of record OZ010789.1, on the reverse strand, counting down.
AAAAAAACATTTATCTAAATTAAGGGTGTGGACTAGCCCCCCTTTATCTTTAACCAATGAATCGCCAAAACGAATCAGGGAAGCTCCTTAACATAATAAACCGGTATACCAAATTTGGAACAAAGCGAATAATTCTGCATGAAAAACTCGTTTATATAAATTAAGGGGGGTGGCCTAGCCCCCCTTCCCCCTTTATCTTTAACCAATAAACCCCCAAAACTAATCAGGGAAGTTCCTTAACATAATAAACCGGTATACCAAATTCGGAGCAAATCGAATGATTCTGCATGAAAAACCCATTTATCTGAATTAAGGGGGTGGACTAACCCCGTTATTCCCCCTTTATCCTTAACCAATGAACTCCCAAAACTAATCAGGGAAGTTCCTTAACATAATAAACCGGTATACCAAATTCGGAGCAAATCGAATAATTCTGCATGAAATACCCATTTATCTGAATTAAGGGGGTGGACTAACGCCCTTTACCCCCTTTATACTTAACAATTTAACCTCCAAATCTAATCAGGGAAGCTCCTTATCATAATAAACCGGTATACCAAATTTGGAGCAAATCGAATAATCTTGCAAAAAAAACCATTTATCTAAATTAAGGGGGTGGACTAGCCCCCCTTTATCCTTAACCAATGAATCGACAAAACAAATCAGGGAAGCTCCTTAACATAATAAACCGGTATACCAACTTCGGAGCAAATCGAAACATTCTGCATGAAAAACCCATTTATCTAAATTAAGAGGGGCGGGCTATCCTCCCTTTTCCCCCTTTACCCTTAACCAATGAACCCCCAAAACTAATCAGGGAAGTTCCTTAACATAATAAACCGGTATACCAAATTCGGAGCAAATCGAATCATTCTGCATGAAAAACACATTTATCTCAATTAAGAGGGGCGGGCTAACCTCCCTTTTCAACCCTTTACCCTTAACCAATGAACCCGCAAATCTAATCATGGAAGTTCCTTAACATAATAAACCAGTATACCAAATTCGGAGCAAATCGAATCATTCTGCATGAAAAACCCATTTATCTGAATTAAGGGGGGGGGGGACTAACCCCGTTTTTCCCCCTTTATCCTTAACCAATGAACTCCCAAAACTAATCAGGGAAGTTCCTTAACATAATAAATCGGTATGCCAAATTCGGAGCAAATCGAATCATTCTGCATGAAAAACCCATTTATCTGAATTAAGGGGGGGGGGGACTAACCCCGTTTTCCCCCTATATCCTTAACCAATGAACTCCCAAAACTAATCAGGGAAGCGCCTTATCACAATGAACCTAGGAAAAAATTTTTAAGCAAATCGGATGTTTCTATCAAGAGTTATCGCGTTACGTACATACGTACGTACATACATACATACATACATACATACATACATACAGAACGGGCGGGCACATTAGCTCTCAGGCTTTGATAGCCTGTGAGCTAAAAAGTACCACATTATTCATTTTTTATGCAAGCTGACAATTGTAAAATCAAATACCCACAGACATATAAATTGAAAATTTTATTTAATAACAGCATTTATGGACTTTAACTGAAAATTTACCTTATTCAAAGTTAAATCCTGTTTGAAAAGAGTTGAGTCCTGCTGAGTCCAACTTTTATTCAATCAATAATGATATCTATACACAAAACAGTTGTTTTTCCAAAGACAAGAAGCTTGTATCTACTGGGAGAAAAAGAAGGGAAAAAAATGAGTGGATCCAGTATAATCTTATTTTAAAGCAATTTTAAAATGCATGAATTTTGCAAATATTGTGATTACTTTAACTCATACACACACACATAAAAAAATAACAATATTAGATTAATTTGTCTAATTCACCATTTTTAGCTCACAGGCTATCAAAGCCTGAGAGCTAATGTGCCCGCCCGTTCTGTATGTATGTATGTACGTACGTATGTACGTAACGCGATAACTCTTGATAGGAACATCCGATTTGCTTCAAAATTTTTTCCTAGGTTCATTGTGATAAGGCGCTTCCCTGCATAGTTTTGGGAGTTCATTGGTTAAGGATAAAGGGGGAAAAACGTGGTTAGTCACCCCCCTTAATTCAGAAAAATGGGTTTTTCATGCAGAATCATTCGATTTGCCCCGAATTTGGTATACCGGTTTATTATGTTAAGGAACATCCTTGATTACTTTTGGGGGTTCATTGGTTAAGGATAAAGGGGGAAAAGGGGGGTTAGTCCACCCCCTTAATTCAGATAAATGGGTTTTTCATGCAGAATCATTCGATTTGCTCCGAATTTGGTATACCGGTTTATTATGTTAAGGAACTTCCCTGATTAGTTTTGGGAGTTCATTGGTTAAGGATAAAGGTGGAAAAACGGGGTTAGTCCACTCCCCCTTAATTCAGATAAATGGGTTGTTCATGCAGAATGATTCGATTTGCTCCGAATTTGGTATACAGGTTTATTATGTTAAGGAACTTCCCTGATCAGTTTTGGGAGATCATTGGATAAGGATAAAGGGAGAAAAACGGGGTTAGTCCACCCCCCCTTAATTCAGATAAATGTGTTATTTATGCAGAATGATTCAATTTGCTCCAAATTTGGTATACCGGTTTATTATGTTAAGGAACTTCCCTGATCAGTTTTGGGAGTTCATTGGTTAAGGATAAAGGGGAGAAAACGGGGTTAGTCCACCCCCCTTAATTCAGATAAATGTGTTTTTCATGCAGAATGATTCGATTTGCTCCGAATTTGGTATACCGGTTTATTATGTTAAGGAACTTCCATGATTAGATTTGGGGGTTCATTGGTTAAGGGTAAAGGGGGAAAAGGGAAGTTAGCCCGCCCCTCTTAATTGAGATAAATGTGTTTTTCATGCAGAATGATTCGATTTGCTCCGAATTTAGTATACCGGTTTATTATGTTAAGGAACTTCCCTGATTAGATTTGGGGGTTCATTGTTTAAGGGTAAAGGGGGAAAAGGGAGGTTAGCCCGCCCCTCTTAATTTAGATAAATGGGTTTTTCATGCAGAATGTTTCGATTTGCTCCGAAGTTGGTATACCGGTTTATTATGTTAAGGAGCTTCCCTGATTCGTTTTGGCGATTCATTGGTTAAGGATAAAGGGGGGCTAGTCCACCCCTTAATTTAGATAATTTTTTTTTTTTTTGCAAGATTATTCGATTTGCTCCAAATTTGGTATACCGGTTTATTAAGATAAGGAGCTTCCCTGATTAGATTTGGAGGTTCACTTGTTAAGTATAAAGGGGGTAAAGGGGGTTAGTCCACCCCCTTAATTCTGATAAATGGGTATTTCATGCAGAATTATTCGATTTGCTCCGAATTTGGTATACCGGTTTATTATGTTAAGGAACTTCATTGATTAGTTTTGGGAGTTCATTGGTTAAGGATAAAGGGGGAAAAACGGGGTTAGTCCACCCCCCCTTAATTCAGATAAATGGGTTTTTCATGCAGAATCATTCGATTTGCTCAGAATTTGGTATACCGGTTTATTACGTTAAGGAACTGCCATGATTAGTTTTTGGGGTTCATTGGTTAAGGATAAAGGGGGAAAAGGGGCATTAGTTCACCCCTTTTAATTCAGATAAATGGATTTTTCATGCAGAATGGTTCGATTTGCTCCGAATCTGGTAAACCGGTTTATTATGTTAAGGAACTTCCCAGATTAGTTTTGGGGGTTCATTGGATAAGAATAAAGGGGGGAAAGGGGGAGCTAGTCCACCCCTTAATTCAGATAAATGGGTTTTCCGTGCAGAATGATTCGATTTGATCCGAATTTGGTATACCGGTTTATTATGTTAAGGAACTTCCCTGATTAGTGTTGGGGGTTCATTGGTTAAGGATAAAGGGGGAAAAGGGAGGATAGACCGACCCTCTTAATTTTGATAAATGGGTTTTTCATGCAGAATGATTCGATTTGCTCCGAATTTGTTATACCGGTTTATTATGTTAAGGAACTTCCCTGATAAGTTTTGGGGGTTCATTAGTTAAGAATAAAGGGGAGAAAGGGGGCTAGTCCACCCCTTTTAATTCAGATAAATGGGTATTTCATGCAGAATTATTCGATTTGCACCGAATTTGGTATACTAGTTTATTATGTTAAGGAACTTCCCTGATTAGTTTTGGGGGTTCATTGGTTAAGAATGAAGGGGAAAATGGGGGCTAGTCCTCCTCCTTAATTCAGATAATTGGGTTTTTCATGCAGAATTATTCGATTTGCACCAAATTTGGTATACTGGTTTATTATGTTAAGGAACTTCCCTGATTAGTTTTGGGGGTTCATTGGTTAAGAATGAAGGGGAAAATGGTGGCTAGTCCACCCCTTTTAATTCAGATAAATGGGTTTTTCATGCAGAATGATTCGATTTGCTCCGAAGTTGGTATACCGGTTTATTATGTTAAGGAACTTCCTTGATTAGTTTTGGGGGTTTATTGGTTAAAGATAAATGGGGAAGGGGGGCTAGGCCACCCCCCTTAATTTATATAAACGGGTTTTTCATGCAGAAATATTCGATTTGCTCCAAATTTGGTATTCCGGTTTATTATGATAAGGGGCTTCCCTGATGAGATTTGGAGGTTCACTGGTTAAGTATAAAGGGGGAAACGGGGGCTAAATCCCCTTCACTTATTTTTTTGAGGGGCATTATTCTTTAAAATAAGTGTATAATATACAATTAGTGTGAATAGCCTGTGACCTCAATGCCATCAGTTTAGCTGGGCACTTTTCTTTTTTATTTCTTCTCTGATCGAGAATCAAGCAGAGATAGATTCTCGATTGTCTTGTTCACAAAAGAAATTAACACCGGATAAATGTGCTTTCCACAACCAATATTTTATGTGCATTGTACTATAAAAGAACGTAAAGCTACTCAGTAATGTAATGATTGTGATGACTCTAGGACAATTTGGCAAGGGTCAGCAGCCCTTTATGCACCTAGTGGCCCATTTTAATTATTTTATATCTATTGATTATAAGAAATATTAATTTAATTATTTGGTTGCAGGGAAGTAACGTGAAATATATCAGATGCATGAAAAAAAAATCAAGATACTCATCCATCGATCTATCGCATAAAAAAAAAAAAAAAAAAAAAAAAACCTTGACAGTTTTGCCAGTACTAAGTCAAAGGGAAAAATTCAGAAATTTGCCAACTGTTCATGTAAAAGAAAATCATGAAATTTGTGGATTAGTCGCAAGAAAGATCTGCAAAATTCTACAAAAATGAAAAAAAAAACTGAATTTCACCAATCGGTCATAAGGAAATAAAAAAAAAAAAAAAAATTGTCAACTGGTAGAGATAAAATATTGTGAAATTCATCAATTGGTTGCAAAAAAAAAAAAAAAAAAAAAAAAAAAAAAAAAGCGAAAATTGTCATTTACTGGTCAGAAAAAATCACAAGATTTGCCAGTTGATCCTCAGAAAAAAATTGAGAAATACTTCAGTTGGTTGCTTTAAAATATTGCGAAATTTGCGAATCTGTCACAGGAGAAAAATCATGAAATTCATGTCTATCGTTAGAAATATTGAAAAATCAGGGGTCGATCCAGACAAAATTTGGGGGCCTATTTAGGACACCTTCACAAAAATAAATTTAATAAAATGGGCCCCTTCACAAAAATTAATTTAATAAAATGGGCCCCTTCACAAAAATAAACTTAATAAAATAGGCCCCTTCACAAAATTCCTTTTAATAAAATAGACTCTCTATGCAGAGTTGCATAATATAGACGCACACGCGCATGCCATGCGCGGAAAGTTTTCCGCAAAATTCGGAACTTTGCGGAAAATTTTTCTGAAAAAAAAAAAAAAAAAAAAAAAAAAAAAAAAAAAACATAATTTTTGTTTTTGTAACTTTATTTTTTTTTTTTTTTAAATACCGAAATATTACAAATATTTCCCAATTTTATGTATGATTTATTTATTGTTTGGCAGGGGTAATTCTGTTCCGAATTTTCCGAAAATTTAAGGCATTCGGTTCCGAAAATTTAAAAAAATCGGACATCAGCCCGAAAATTCAGGCATAAAAAGATATCACATAAAAATATTGCGAATTTCAACAAACGGTCGCCGAAAAAAAACAATTTTGTCAATCGCTCGCAGAAAAAAATCACCACTTTCGTCAAAGCATCGCAGCAAAAACGTGAATTTCGTCAAAGGACGGTGAAATGACAACTGGTCGCATGAAAAACTCGTGCAATTCGTCAGTTTATCATGGTTGGTTGGTTGGTTGTATTTATGTTGGCCAATTATCTGCACGTGGGATATAGGCCCTAAGGGGGGAGTGCCTTCCGTGGAGGTCTTTCTAAGGGAACCTAACCCATATTAATGCTTGGAGAACCAAGGTTCGAAGAAAACCAAGAAAACTCCGAACGATTAGGTCGACGGGCGCGATTGGGCCCTCCCCAGCACCTCCCGTCTACCAGCTTCGAGAGCAGAACCTCTCGGCCACTGGTGAGGCCAGTTTATCATGGAGAACAAATCATGAAATTCTTCAGCCTGTTGTGGGAAAACACAAAATTTAACAAACAATTGTGGGAAAAAAAATCCACAATTTTCGCCAATCAGTTGCAGATAAAAAACCGCGAAATTTGTCAGTGCACCAAGGAAGAAAACTGTGAAAAAAACCACGATTTTCTCTAATCGATCTCAAGAAAAAGCCTCAAAATTTGCCTATGATACAAGGAAAAAAAATCGTGAAATTTGCAAATCGGTCGTGGTTTAAAAAATCGCGAAATTCGTCAGTAGATCGTTGGAAGAAACTGCGAAATTAATAGATCAGTAGCGGAAAAAACTCATGATTTTCTCTAAGTGGTCTCAAGAAAAAGCCACAAAAACTTGCCTATTGGTTCAAGAAAAATATTGTGAAATTTAAAAATTGGTCACAGGTAAAAAAAAAAAAAAAAAAAAAAAAAAAAAAAAAAAAAAAAAAAATCCGTCAGCGGATTGTTAGGAAAAATCGGAAATTCATTGATCAGTCGTGCAACCCCCCCCCCCCCCCTTTCGAGATTTGGCCGATGAATCGCAAAAAAGAGACGAAGTTTTCCAATCGACTGAAAGAAAATATTGCTGAATTCACTGATTTGTCGTGGGTAGAATGCAAAATTAGTCGATCAATTGCACTAACAAAAAAAAAAAAAAAAATGTGATTTTTACCAATCGTTCGCAAGAAAAAGCGGAAAAAATGGCTAATCAGTAGAAAGAAACTATTGTGAAATTCATCAGTGTCTCGTCATAAAAGCTGCAAAATTCGTTGCTCTATCGTCTATTAAAATTCGTTGTTAGGGAAAATGTACGATTTTCTAAAATTAGTCGCAAGAAGCTGCTGCAAAATTTGCTTATCTGTACAAGGAAAAATTTTCAAAATTCCCCAATCTGTCGTGAAAACGGCCTGTGATAATCGTCAAAAATTGGAAATTCATCGACCAATCATGGAAAAATCCACAATTTTTGCCAATCGGTCGCAAAAAAAGCGACAAAGTTTGCCAATAAGTAGAAAGTAAATATCGTAAAATTTGCCAATCGGTCGCAGCTAAGAAATTGCAAAATCCTTTTGTTGATCTTTTAAACAAATCGTAAAATCGTTGATTCAATCAGTCGCAAGAAAAAGAGAAAAAATTTGCCAATCGATTAAAAGAAAATATAATGAAATTCGAATCAGTCACGTGTAAAAAAAAAAAAAAAAAAATGTCAGAAAAGTCACAAAATTCTTTGATCAGTCATGAAAAAAGCCATGATTGTTTCCAATCTGTAGCAAGAAAAAGTTGAGACATTTGCCAATCAGTTGTTGGTAAAAAACACAAAATTCATGGATCAGTCATGTGAAAAAAAATTACGATTTTCACCAAGCGGTCAAAGAAAAATATCACAAAATTCACCTACCAGTTGCAGTTAAAAAACGCAAAATTTGTCAGTGAAATGTAGAAAATATCTCGAAATTCTTCAACCAGTTGCAGGAAAAAAATTCTCACAATTTGATGATTGGGTCCGAGAAAAAAACGTCAAATTCGCCAGTTGACAGAGAGAAAATTCTGAAATATTGCGAAAATCAATTGATTGTCAGAAAAAACAGTGAAATTCATCATTTGACCACAGTAAAATCACAAAATTTACCAATGGTTTCTTTCGGTTGAGTATGTCAGCATTTTACAAAATGTATTTTGCATTCCTATAAAAGATGCCATTGCACCTCTTCATGTATTAAGAAAATCTCCCTGCAGCTTTCTTTTTTTAAATTCCCACAGAACATTTTTGTTCAGATGAAGTTCGTTGCAGAACATTGCAAAGTATTCTGCTTTGGGGATATACACATTTTTGTATGAAACGACAAACAAAATCTTCACTTGGTGCCCCCCTTCGCCTTTCATTCTGGCACCCGGAGCACATAGCCCCTCTGCTTCTCTGTACCCCCCTAGTTTCGGCCCTATATAATATAAATATGATATAAGATGTATAAATGGCATCCAAGAAGTAAATAATATGCATATAATGATACATATGAGGCACATATATATGAGCATTAGTAGTACTGTTTCTTTTAGGCCATCATTTAAGGCACAGCACCCTGCTTATTCTAAAATTGACAAAATGCATCCTGTCCTTTTTAAAAATTGTGAAATGAACCTCCAGTTGTATCTAGAACATACTAGTAAAAATTTTCCTCATACATTTTTCATGCACACAATAATATAACATTTCATGTTGTTCAGCAAAATAATTCAGACTTTTTTTTTAAATTTTTAGTATTAAGTAAATAAGTTCACATTACAATATGATAATGAATGAATAACATTTGAGTAATGATCTTTTCTTAGAGCACTAGAAAATTTAAAATATACAAAGTTTGGTGTCTTAGTAAGAACTAGATATAACATAAATTTAAATCAGTCAAAAAAAGAAGTTGCTATCAAATTGGAAGTTTTTAGAAATTGCGTACTTGCAACACATAATATATTAATTGTCAAAGAATTTTTTTTTTTTTAATATGCCCCTAAAGCAATGTAAAATTCGTTTCAACCCAATAAATTTTTGTTTACTTTTTAGAAAACGGCATTATGGCCGAGAAAAAACATGTAAACAAAGCATTCTTATTTGCGTAATCAAACGCTGATTTCTCCTATCAAAAAGTCCAAATTAAAGTCAAAACTATTGATAAATCAAATAAATAACAACACACAGAATCGTGAGAGAAATGTTTTATGTAAAGTATGCACACAAACACAATAAATCTAGAAAACAAAGTCAATTTACTTACCAGCATTCACACTCATTTTCACTATTTCAGCATGGCTTTCATTTCCGCGATGAGATAAACAAATCTTCCACACGTTGATTGATTGATGCGGAGCGTAACTCCACAAAGTGATATTCTGGTAAAAATAAACAATGCATTAAATTCTTTACTTGTTGAAAGCTGTATAAAAAATTAATAAAACAAACAAAAGTAAATAATACAAGTTTCGGTCAATGAGGCCTAAATCTGTATATGCCGCCATTTTAAGATGGCGGTTGATAGGTTAAGTTTTTGTCCAGATTATGTCCGTACATGACGAGGTCAGGTTTTTGTCCCGGAATTAACGAAAATTAGATTAGTACTGTTTCCATCCAGTTTAAGTTATTAAAACAGAAAACTGGACAAACAGGTGAAGGTTTAGTTTGGGAGTTGACGAAAATTGGATTAGTTGCGTTTTCATCCAATTTATGTTCTTAAACTGGTGTCCATATTTTGTAGTTATTTCGTAGTTACGTCTATGTCAAACATTCAACAAATTCTGAACGTATTTTAGCTGGCTGTATACGTCCAAATTACATATATAGACGTATTTCGGAAATAGTAGATGAAAACTGAATATAATCTGGACGTATGTGTTGTGTGGGTATAGACGATTTCAGTCTTGACGTTTTGGTTGGAAACTGACTCAAAATAAACGGTTGCTATGTTGTATTTTCTAATTTGCTTGTCTGTGTGCTGCAGCTATATCTTATATCTATATCTCTCATCTAAGTGTTTTAATGCTTGATATGTACTAGTAACATTTTCCACGATTTATATTTAAAAAGAAATGGCGCATAGCAACAGTTTGTTTGGAGTCAGTTTCCAACCAAAACGTCATGAATGACGTCAAACTGAAAACCTCTATACATACTTCAAATTAAATGTAGTTTATAATAGCTCCAAGTTTTAACATAAATTTTTCGTTTATATATTTTTTTCAAAATAGCACGTATTTTATTTACATTTTCTTTCGTTTGTTATGAGAAAATGGCAACAAAAAGATATAATTGCTACTTTTCAGCTATTTTCCTTTACTTTCTACAGAAATAGAGTAGTTGAGTTGCCAAAGTTAGACAAAAGGTGCTGAAAACTACAAAAAAAAAAAAAAATAATAATAATAATATTTAAAAAAGAAATGGACAAACAGTTTTCAAACAAATTGTATTTAAAAGTACTTTTTTTTCCAATACAATAAAAATTGAAAATGTGCGATATTTAGAAATGAAAAAAATTGCTATAGCGTATTTAATCGTATTGATTTGTTTTACGCCATGCTTCTTTAAGGTAACGTTATTTTTTGAAGACGACTCAAAATAAGCTGGGACAAAGAAATAGCATACCGTACCGGGGCACAGTGTGATATTTAGCTGAAAAACCTGGCCAAAATTATTTAAAATCTTTTGCGCGTTCTATAGCAGATAAAATGTCTTAAGAAAACGAAAAATATTTTAATATGCTAGAAACAACTCACTTTTCGTACAATTTATGCAAATATGTGTAACAAATTAATATCCTACTGACCATCATTCTTTTGATCATAGTCGTCCTCATCATCCTCTTCAGAATCTCTCGAAAATTAGATTCTGGCAATAAAAACTGTAATGCCTCTGCAGAGAATTTTTTATGTTTTGTGGAGTTTTTTCGCATACTAAAACTTAAACAAGAATCAGAACATAATGAACGAAAATTAGTGTTGCGAGTTTCAGCCGTTTCCTCTGATAGCTGCCCGATTGGATGCAATCCACACTGTTAAAAATTTGCAGCATTCTGGCAGGTCATTTTACCGTTTTTTCCGAAAACAGTTACACAACCATAATTTTAACACTATTCTGACCATATTATTGACCATTTTATGGTCAGAATATAGTTAAATTATGGTTATAAAACCGTTTTTTCAAAAAACAGTCGAATGACCTGCCAGAATTCTGCAAAATTTTTAACAGTGCATGTTGTATAATAGTAGCTCTATGATTCAAGATTTTGTGTAATGTTGTTGACATTGGTTGCCAACCATAAAAATTTAGATAATGGTTAGAGGTATCATTCGCAAATTCTTAAAATTTTTTAGTATTTATTTTAGAACCATTAGATAACCCTTCTAGAATAGTTTTTAGATAGTGCATTAATTTTATGTCAATTCCTGTAATTTAAGATGATGTTTCTGGATCTGAGAAAAACTTTCTTGAGATGTTTCCGTTATTGGTGTTTCCGAAACCGGCTTTTGCAATGCCTACCAGTAATCGCATCTCAATTTAAAAATTGTCTTGCATTGATTTTTTTCTTTTATTGACAATCTATCATTATCACTTCTTGCTTGCCATTTTTTTTATTGGAAGCTTCTAAGCAAGATGTAGAATTGACTCGAAAAATCTGATCCTAGACTGGAGTATTGAGAGACCGAATTTTAAAGAGTCGGGGTCAATATCTTTAACTATTTTTAACTTATTCAAATCTTTGGATGATTGTTTGGAAATATTACATCGCATCGTGGGATTGGTGCTGGTAATAGCACTGTAAACTTTAGCATCGACAATAGTCAGCATTAATCTGTACTGAACGTGCAGTAAGCCATAAGCTGTGAGTATCTTTGTGTTTATTAAATTTCGTGCCTACTCTTCAATGTATTTTACTTCCTCTTGGATTATGTAATTATCTGTATGAATAAATCTTATTCGTATAAAACGGCAAAAACGTGGACTTGAAAGTACAATGTTCTGCCACCATACTTTTTGAAATCCATTTATGTACTTATTAATCTCAAATGAACTAAAGAGCTTTGGAAGATGTTTGAGGAGTTTTCAAACTGTTGTTTGAACATTTGTTGCTGGGAGCCGTCACACTCACAACCCCATTTGCAGAGGTACTCTAAATTTTTCAATTCTGCTTCATTTGCTTTGTGAAAACATCTTCTATGTATTTACACAGTCTTTGAGTAGTGTGATATAAAACATTTTGAAGTTTTACTTCCGCCATGTTGTCAGTAATGTGGTATCTTTTGAATATAACAAGTAGCTTTCTTTAGCTCGCTATAGAAGTGAATAGCAAGGACATATATATTTATTAGAAGTTCGGATTATATTATATTGATTGTAAGTGAAATCTGTTGCAACCAACATGGTCAAAGCCTCAGTCGGTGATAACGTCAATCTACTAAGTTTTGTTGTCTAAACCGAAGAATTCAAAAATTTTCAATATTTTTTCCCCTAGTTGGGCTGGCTGTAACGTCTTTTATAATTTTTGAGACATCTTAAACTGCATGTCCTGCAGCTCTTTCGCTCATTTGAGCTGCGTGTGTCAATTGTTCGTTGCTTATTTCAGATCTTAATTTTTCTGTTTTACGCCTCTCACTTCTGTCACTACAATCTTTAAATTCTTTAGCTGGGCGACTGAGTTTCTCTATTGTCCTTGTAGGAAAATAAAGCATTCGTTTCAGTCATTCATCGTTGTTTTCTTGAAAACATTGTTCAGTGAACCGCGAAGAAGCTCATTCCCGTTTATAAGTATGTTTGAAAGATTTTACTTTGTAACGGAGCAAATGTATTTAATTTTCTGGACATTTCGTAATTTCTATAAGTTTCTTTTCTAGAAACTTCAACTTCTTGCTTATTTTTCTGTGTCACACTACTTTGATTACATCACACATATATTTTCTTGATATTTGTATTGATTTTTGTATATTGAATAAAAAATAATATATGTATATCTAGTACACCTCTTCTTAATAATGTAAAACTCTCTTACCTCGTTAGTGAGTAAAGAACGCCTTTCTTTATGGCTAATCTAAAATATATTATCCAAAATGATAACAGATAATTCACATATTACAAACACTAGGTACAAAACCAAAATGTAACATTATTTACAAAGAATCATTTAGTGTACGTTATCAATGTACGATCAAAAAACATCTTGCTTAAAATAAAAAGAAGGCACGTCTAACCACTTAACTCTTTGAGCTTTGGTAGGTGAATTTCTTCAAAATTCCCAAATGTCACATTGGCACCAGTATTTTGAAATAAAAAAATTCGATTTAAAATATAAACTAAAAAAATGCATTAAACTCTTTTCGAATAAATTTGGTCGAATATTCCGGTGTTATTGTGACATTTGGGGATTAAAATTAAGTGGGAAAAAATTCAACCACCAGAGCTCAAAGGGTTAAAAAAAAAGGGATTTTTTTCTCTTCAATTTTCAGATTTGTCCTCTGCATACCAAATGGTCACCACTAGGGAGTAAAAAAACTACAGCATATATTAAATCTAAACAGTTAATAAATTTAAAATTTTAATAAAGTAAAAAAACTGTTTTTCAAAAACTTTTTTTGAAATTTTGTTTTACTTATTAAAAAAATGGGGGTCAAATGGGGGTAGATTTTATTTCATATCTTTTAATTAGCCGACATATACTGTATGAAAACACAAGAGTTCTTATTGAACTCAGTTTAACTCCCTATTAAAATTATAATTTTATCTAAAATATTTAATTTAAAAAAAATGTGGTTTCAAACGTGAATAACATAATGAAGATGCATCATATTTACAAAAATATTTATGTAAAAGGAAGTGTACATCTTTGTCTTTAGAAACCGTAAAAAGTTTCTGAAATTCTACTAAGAATAGTTTTTTAGACGTTCGATAAAAAGATGCATAGATCAGAAGCATAAAAAGAGAAATGCACAAACCATGAATTCCAAGTAAAATACCAGACAACTGAAGAGTCTACAGATCGAAATGAACCCGTTATCATATGGACAGGATAGTGCTCTTATACCAACCAGAAAATGATCAGCTATATACGCGATTTGAAATTTTGACTTTTGGCCAGCTTTTTCAGCGAAATACCACACTGTGCGGGGGCTAATAAATAAAAGACAAATTTAAGACATGAAATAGAATTTCCGGCTTAAACTACTGAAACGAAATGATTAAAAAGCGGATTGTGAGTAAAGATCTTCGGAGATTTCTACGACTGTTTAATCATGTCCCAAGACCAATAGGAAATTATCGTTTTTTTACATGTAAAATTTTTATCTGAACGCATTATTGCCGCTTTTCAAATAAAGTTGATTTTAGTATTGTTAATGGCATTTTAAAAATACATTAAATGAAAAAACAATCTATCTGAGTTATATAAATACAAAAAAAAAAAAAAAAAAAAAAAAAAAAAAAAAAAAAAAGGAAAACAGTTGAATTGTTCAAGGTTTTCTCACCGCAATCATTAAGATTATTTGTTGATATTTTTTTCACGAACTGCATTTTATTTTCATCAAACAACGTGTTTTGACGACCAAAGCTGTTTACAGAACCTTTCAAAAAATACCTCATTCATCGCTGTGCTTTTATTATGTTCAGAGAAAAAAGATATTGACATTAGAAATAATATATGTGATTGTTATCGCATATATTCTGTAATCCGGGAAGCCAGGTTTTATCCCTGGCTTTTTTTTTTTTTTTTTAAGTAAATTTGAATCAACAGAATCAATTATATATTCAAAATCATAACAATCCTTTTATGTTTGAATACAGATTCTCATTCTAACAAAACAAATGTAAATTTTTGTATTTAAAAACAATTTATTCCTAAAATAATAATTATTTGAACTACTATCTGCCCCGCCCGGCTTTGCCCTAGCCTACAGGTGCACAACCTTTGTAAGAGAACGACCACTTACAAAAATGTCTGGGTTCTCGAGGGCCACATCAGTAACACGAAGAGAATTCCATTTCGAAGAGGTGATCTGTGGTCTATAATCGGATAAAAAGTATGGCTTCAGGGGTATGGGGGTTACCCCTCTAGGTTCCCCTAACCAGCCGCATATCCAATTCAGTTGGCAAGGATATATCAAAAGTTTACATTTGTATGTATAACAGAGATATAGCAAGGATTATTTTCAAAGAACGACAATATTCCTTGACTTTATTTCAGGGAGTAAATTTTGTTTTATTAAAAGTGCTAAAAAACAAACATAGGCATGAAAGTGGCTAGTGCTGAAAAAAAAAAATGAATTTTATGAACGAAGGGTGGCAGGAGGAGCCGATCAACGAAATTTGAGATTTTTGCGCTCCTGATCGACAAAATCACAACTTTTCCGAAGCCGATCGACGAAATTCGCTATTTTTCAAAACCTGATCGACAAAATTCGCGATCCTTTCGTGCCTGATCGACAAAATTCGCGATCCTTTCGTGCCCGATCAACGAAATTCCACGATTTTTCCGAGCCCGATCGAAAAAACCTGTGTTTCCGTAACCGATTGACAAAAAGTGCGATTTTCCGCCCCTGACCGACGAAATTCGCGATTCTTAACTAACTCTGAAGAAAGTTCTAATTTTTTCCCTAGGTAAATTGACGAAATTCGCGATTTTTTCTCTCGATAAACGGACGAAACTGACGATTTTTCTGCAGATAGATCAACAAAATTTTAAATTTTTTCGCGCACCATTGGCAAAATTCGCGATTTTACCGTGCCTGATCGACAAAATTCGGAATTTTTTATGTCCGATCAAAGAAATTCGCGATTTTCCCGCACCCGATTGACGAAATTTGCGATTTTTCAGCGCTCTATCAACGAAATTCGCAATTGTTTCTCGCGATAAGCAGAAGAAAACGCGATTGCTCCGAAGCCGATCAACGAAATTTGAGATTTTTGCGCTCCTAATCGACAAAATTCTTGATTTTTTCGCATCCGATCGACCACATTCGCGTTTCTTTAGTGACTGACGAAATTTGCAATTTCCCCCCTCGGCAAATTGACGAAATTCGCGATCTTTTTCTCGCGACTGACGAAACTCAAAATTTTTTTGCAACCGATCAACAAAATTTGCAATTCTTCCGCGCTTCAATGATAAACTTGATGATTTTTCCGTGCCCGATCAGCGAAATTTATGATTTTCATACTTGATCGTCTAAATTCTCAATTTTTTCGAACCCAACCATCGAAATTCGGATTTTTCCATGCCCGAACAGCGAAATTTGCGATTTGTCCGAGCCCGATCGACAAAGCTCGCGATTTTTCTTTGCCCGATCTGCGAAATTTGCGATTTTTTCCGCACCTTATCAACAAAATTTGTGATTTTCCCTCGCCTGATCAACGAAATTTGCGGTTTTTCCACAGCTTATCGACGAAATTCGCGATTTTTCCGCACCCGATCAACGAAATGAACCATTCTTAACTGACGAAATTTTCAATTTTTCCCGCAGCAAAATGTCGAAATTAACAATTTTTTCCTGCGATCATACAGATAAATATTGCATTTTTTTCTAGTTATAAAGTTACGAAGTTCGCGGGCCACAGGTTATGCATCCCTGCCCTAGCCCATAATAATATTTTTGCGTAGCCATTTCCACATAATTTAACTTTGATTGTAAACATGTACTTCAACAAAAAAACAGAGATTTCTTGTTGTTTCACTGTGGTGGTTCAGAAACATTTAAAGTCAGCTACATGGTACATCTATTCTATTTGTAAGTTGATACGTCTTAGGAGAAGATAATTCATATGGGCAGCAAAAAGACCAACCCGCGACTACTGCTATGTTAAAGAAACCTGAAATTGTAGCGCAATTTTGAATTTTTGTTTAAAATTTTTAGATGAAAATGTAATTATAAATACATCATAAACTGTAGTACTGAAAAAGGAATAATAAAATTGCAAGAAAATACTACTGTATAGAGTTTTATAAAGGTATCTTCCAGCAAATTGATTTTCTAATAGAGTAAAGCCTCTTTAAGATCCAGAAAATACTCCACATGTAGAAATAAACATTTATACGGATGGTTCCAAGATGGAAGATGAAACGGCATATGCCTTCTGTGTGTATCAGAGAGGAGAGTTAATCCACGAGGATCAAACTAAGTTAAGTAAAGAAAATACTGTCCTGGCCATAGAAGAGGCTGTGCTGTGGATTAGGAACTCCCCTCATAAAGAAGTATTAATACACTCGGACAGTCTCTCAAGTCTCTTAGCAATAGAAGATGTTTTTTCAAAAAATCTCATCGCAGTACAAATTATCAAACTACTCCAAGAAACAAGAAAAAAGTTCTTCTTTAAATAGGTCCGTGGACATGTGGGTAATGTGGGGAATGAGCGTGCAGATTCTTTGGCAAAAGAAGCAACCAAAGCCACATCACATGCCAAATACAAATTCTTTCCCAACCCTCCTTCTTACTTGAAGAAGCTTCTAAAATCATCTCTACACGAACAATGGCAGACTCGCTGGGACTATGGTACCACAGGACGGTACACATACGCTTTAGCCCCAAAAGTCTCGGAAAAGAGAATCCTGCTGCATAAAAATCTTTTTCTGTTTGCCACTAACCACGGCCCATTTTCATCATATCTTTATAAATTTAACAGGGTTCCTTCTCCATTATGTGTATGCGGTCAGCGAGCTACATCATTGCATTATATCTTTAACTGTACCCTTACATCATATTACCATATAAGAAAATCTCCAATTATTTCTTTGTCTCAGTGGTTCTCAGTGGTTTTGTCAAATCCATCATTTTGTCAAAAGATAATTGAATGTATGAAAGTTTTTGAAAACAACACGATTGAACTATAATTGAACTGTTGCAAGAACAATAGACTTTTGAACTTTTGTGTGTGTATATAATTATATAATATTCATCATAATTATTCACTATTTTACCTATTTTTTATATTCTACATTATTTTTAAAATTATGAATCTCTTTCTAATTTAGTATACATATACGTAGCTTTTATTGTATTTTTGCAGAACGCCCAGCTTTGCAGAGTAATTGAGCTTTTGCCGCTCCAACAAGTTTAAAAATCCTATTATCTATTATCTCATGATCTTATTAATTACAAATATCTAAATTTCTCTCGTAAACGCCCAGTAAAAATTGGGCTTTCCATCGTGTATATATTGTACTTATATTGTATTTAATCTTAATATTCTCAATTGGCTTTCCTGTAGGTCCCTTCGGGCCTTTTATTTATTATTATTATTATTATTATTATTATTATTATTATTTTGTGTGTGTGTGTGTGTGTGTGGTGACGGCGGTAGTAGATGGAAACCGCTGGGTGGTGCTTGTGAGTGCTTAAGCCATTTGGTAGGCCTCCCCACCTAGCTGACCCCTTAAGACACCACTCTGCTAATCGCTTTAGAGCGTAGGAACCTTGTCGGGTTCGACTCCCGCTGGCTCCATTGCACACTCTTTGTGGAGTTCCCGGATGTAAAAATTCTCTCTGTTGTAAATTTCATTGTGCTATCTCGTCCCTGTATATCGACGATGACTTATAAGCGGGCCTTGTTGTCAAGCACACAAGTCTGATATATGTGTCCAATAAAACAAACAAACAAACAAGTCTTTTGTACGTTCGTAGAGTAAACTAACACATTTAGA
This sequence comes from Maratus speciosus, assembly GCA_963932465.1. NCBI lineage: Eukaryota > Metazoa > Arthropoda > Arachnida > Araneae > Salticidae > Maratus > Maratus speciosus. The sequence goes on along the minus strand of OZ010789.1, from coordinate 591,745,706 downwards.
GACTACGCCACAATCGATACAAAGTGTTCAGTCAATTAAGGTTCCCTATCGGAGCGGAAATGATTTCTTCTTCTTTTTTTTTTTTTTTTTTTTTTCGTGTCGGTTTTATTAGCATAAAAAAATAGATGATTATTGTCCGAATTCTCTAACATTTGAATGGATCGTAAATATAACTAAAACCAAACCCTTTTTAAAATTTCATAAAAAGTATACATATTTTAGAGGGTAAACGTTTAACCAAAATGGATAAAATTTGCACCGAAATGTAAATCCTCTTTATGAGGCGTAAAATGACCTGACTTCGACGGTGTATTTCAAAAGGTTAAAATTCCTATTTTTACAAACCGATTGCACCATCGATTTGAAGAAGGTTTCAGCTTTTTAAGCATATTTTTAGTTTGTTAGTACATTTAGACTGCATCTTGGGGAGATGTTACAATAAGGGAGAAAAACGTTTTTCGGAAAAACGATCATTTTTAATTTTTTTTTCAAATGATTGATTGCGATTTATTTTTTTAATTGACTGTAGCATTTGAGACGTAAGAGCACAATCTTTCGAAACATGTCTTCTATTTTTAACTTTATTAAGTGGTTTCAACGATCTTAGTTAATAAATAATGACAAAATACCCTTCCCCCCCCCCAAAAAAAAAAAAAAAAAAAAATTCTGTTCTTTATTTCGCGTATCAGCGCCTTCATCGCATGCGTGAGAGATTTTTCCGTCTCCTAAGGACCGAGATGGATTTTTAATGAAAGTGAGTGACGGTTGATAATTAATAACTCAGCTGTTAATTAGAATTTTGAAATTCTGAGAACCAGATACATCAGAAGAGACTTTAGGCTAGTCTCACAAAACTTTTGAACCTAGTTCCTGCCTTATATTTTGCTAGCCATAGCACCAAGAAATACAGACAGAGCGATTTGTTCTTTTATTAGTATAGATGGGTTCGTGGTTGAAACCGAGGGAAAATATTACAAACAGAAAAAAATAATAACAACTCAGAATAGAGGCAGAGTATCTCTGCATGCTGATTTATTTAATTCTTGACGTCTTCGCCATTGCATTAAAAACAAGAAAGAAAAAATCATGCGCGAATCATAGTATGAAACACTTTCCAACACATTCAGAATAGTGTAAAAAAACTGTACCGTTTAATTACTTTGTCTAATTCAATTTTTGCCTAATTCAACCATATGGACACTATAACGCATTTGAAAACCAAATTTAAGCTGTCTCCATCTACAATCGGAAAATTATCCGAATTGTTTCAGGAGCACTCTACCTAATATATGAAAATGAAAATTTGTCTGCCTGTCTGTAATGATATACAAATCCGCAGTTTGGAAGCCAGAATTGTGAAACGTTATGTACATGTGTATTAAAACACGGCCGAGGCAACTAAAGGAATCCGGAAACGAAATGATTTATAGTTAACTTTTAATTAATAAAATTAATTGTAATTAATAATTAGAGATATACATATTACGTACGCAACTCTTGCAATACTAAGAACATTGCGGGCATTGCGATAATTATTTTACCGATTTTTTACCGATAATTATTTATTTTATTTAATTATTTTACGATAATTATTATACAAATAATTAGAGATTATTTAATTGCGCTTAGTTATTACACATTTTTAAAAATGAAGAAACACATTTTATCACAAACATCAACAAAACTTTTTATTGTATTTATCCCCTTATTCCAAAGATATCATTTTATCGTTTGCTGCCATAGTAACATGATAAATTAAATTTCATTAAAAAAAAGGCAATGTAGTAGAAAAATATTTTACTAAATCGAACAGTTATTTTTAATTTTGGTTTTAGAATTAAATTCATGAACTCCCGCGCACAGAACGGGTTAAACAGCTAGTCTAATATATAAAAATGAAAATTTGTCTGTCTGGCTGTCTGTATTGCTATAGAAATCCATAGTTTGGAAGCGAGAATTGTGAAATTTTACGTACATGTCTATTAAAACACGGCCGAGGCAACTAAAGTAATCCGGAGTCGGAATAAATTACAGTTGATTTTTAATTTTAAAAAAACCACAAATTTAACAGCAATTTCCAATCAAACTGAAACATTTTTCAACAATTAAACATCCACAATGAAATTCTGACCATAACAATTACTCATTTATTGCATGATTTCCACGTAAAAATGCAAATAAATCGTTTGACGAATTAAAAAAAAGTGAGCATTACATCACAACTTTTCTACTGCAAGATTTCCATGTGAAAATGAAAATAAAACTATCAAAAGTCATGCTTTGTTTGGATTCGCGAAGCATTATTTAATAAAATAAATATTTAAAAGTAACAATATTTTTTATATTATTTTTGCATCTTTATTAAGCAAAAACGTTATTTTATGTTTTGGAGCATTTTAACTTTAGAAATGTAAATTCAGACAAATAACGAAGAATTTCCTCGGATTTTTTTATTTATGATATAATGAATTTAAAAAATAATTTTATTTGTTTACGATTCTTTTGTTGCCACTTTACAAATATATATATATATATATATATATAATTCTTCAAAAATTCATAAGTATCGTCTGCGTAAATGATTTTACATAATAAGAATAAATTGTATATTTAAATTCTTAACACTGAAAAATACTTTTATAATTGAATGTAAATAATTGAATTTTCACAATATTTAATTCATTAAAAATATGCTATAATTTTCATACAAAAGACATTTTAAAGATTTTAAAAAAGAAATCGTGAAATTATTTAATTTATCGTGGTTCTATCTATAAGGATTTATTACCATGATTTATTTTTTCATCTGAAAATATGTATGTTTCATTTTTATTTGCAAAAATGCCTCCGTAATAGAAAAACAGACCCCCTCTTCGCCTTCATCCTAAGTCATAATGTCATATATCTAATTTGTTGCAAATTTTGTTTACTCTCCGAATTTTTAGATACTTTTTCCCTAAAACAATAAAAATTTTGATTTTTTTAATAAAAACCATTTTTGGGGGCATTTTACCAAAATTTGGGAAGATTCCCGGGGGAAATTTTGGTGGGAAGTTAAAAATTCGGATTCAGCGACCCATAAAACATATAGTAAGTCTTTTTCCAGAACTACCATGAATTTTGCTAGGTAGAGCCCCTATCCGGTCGCTATTTCCTGGACTATAATATATAGTTTGATGAAATAAAAACAAAAGTGAATGTTACGTCATAATTTTTCTGTTTCATGATTTCTATGTGAAAAATAATATAATTATTTAATTAATTTGACGGAATAAAAATAGAATGTTACTTGATATTTGAAATATGAAGAACGTGGTGAATATATAACGTCATATAAGTGTGAAAAAGGTATCCATCATAAAAACTCGACTATGGAAATATGTTTGTATTTTAATATTATTGCTCCAATGATGAATGGAAATAAGTTCATTTATATCTGTATTATTTTGCGTCTGTTTTATAAATTTATACATTTTTATATCGGGTTTTCATTTGATTCATGAGGACAACACTTCGACTGTATAGTTTTTTTTTTTATGTTGTATGTTAAATTTTGAAATTTGTTTTTCAAAACAACCATTCTTAAAATTCCGGGAAGCGCCGTGTACTGTAGATAGTTTAAAATAAAAATTATGTCAATTTGTATAATTTGGCGAGTAGTTTGGCTATATTATTTGGCGAAATTGGTCGACGGGATAATTAGTAGCGCTTATTTTTCAATGACAGTCTGCCCGGGCAGCGCCGGTCGGGTCAGCTAGTATGATATGTAGATTTGTATCTATTAAGTACACGCATGCAAAAATTTAATTCAGTTAAGGAATACGCATACCTCTATTGAAAATTCCCCATCAGCAATTTCTGCTAATAAGGAGAACGTTAAGTGGATTATTTTCTGCAGCCCTGTATATAAATTATAGAATTTATATACAACGAGCAACATGCGATGAATTAGTTAAATTTAAAAGTGGATATCAATTTTTAAAACGCACTTCCAGCAATTATGACTCAGAGGTAGTGCTGTAACCGATTTTTTATGTGTCCCTGTAAATGAATGACAAATGCTATGAACGCCCTATTCTATCGTAATCATCTTGCAGTGAAATTCAGAGATTTATAACAGTTTCAATACAATTGAAATAGAGTAATATTGCGTTTCCTCTTATGATAATATATCGTAATCTCAGTAAAATACTCTGCAAACGATTTTTCCCCATGTGCCATGATGTAATGGAATTCTTTTGAATGTTTTTATAAATGAACTACTAATCTCACATACTTCATATACAATACCAAACATGCCTTGGTGGTCATAAATAACGTTTATGAATTGCATGGAAATAAGGGTATATTTACGGGAGTTAGAACATGGAGAGACGAGCAGACGGACAGACAAACCGAACGCATAAACACTTTTGAACTTTACTAATTTCAAATGCTCACTGTAAAAAAAAAAAAAAAAAAAAAAAAAAAAAAAAAAAAAAAAAAAAATGGAAAAATAGTTGCCCTTATCGTACCGGAAAAATTTCCGAACCAGCTCGGAATAAAATCCGTAAAATACCGTTTTATTGACTATTTCCTTTTTCTTTTACGGATTTTATTCCGAGCTGGGTCGGAAATATTTCTGGTACGATAAGGGAAACTATTTTTCCGATTCCTACAGGAAAACTGGTCGTATTTTATTTTATTTTATTTATTTATTTATTTTTTTTTTTTTTTTTACAGTATAAAAGTTATAAATTTAAACTTTAAAAGCTGTAAAAATAGATAAACCACAGAGATTGTAACGAGTAAAAAAAATCAATATGTAACAATGCAGCACAGTTTCAATTATGAAAAATATGGCTCGAGCTGCTCAACAATTATGAAAATAAATTCCAAGTAAAATAAAAAATAACGTGGAAAATTGAATGATGGCCTTTCATAGACCCGTCAAATTTAGAATAGTTTTATTTAGTTATTTTGAAAATGACTCGGGTCGAGTTGAAAAATGTCAACAGTCTAAATAAACCTATTTTTCTCGTTTTAAAGCTTTAATTTACACCTTTTAGCATTTGAAATTAGTAAATTCATTGTATTTATGGTTAAGGGGTTTTAGTATGATTAACATACAAACTTTATCACATTGGGGTTATAATTTCAGGAGGTATTAACCACTTCTAAGGTAATAAACAAGGGGAAACAGAGATTATTTCCTCGCCTTACACTGAGAAAATATATATATATATACCACCTTCACCTAGAATGAATAGGTAGGAATTTTCTGTATCCCTAAACAAGAAATATAGATTTCTGAGCTATGCGAATAGCGTAAAAAACTAAGCTGAATAGACGAAATTATCTAGAATTTCTAGTCTCTTGTTTTCTAGGTGACAAAACGAAAATGAATCTTCTCAATAGCGAGAAATTATTATTATTAAATTCTGGAATGGTTTCATAAGAATAATTATAGTTACTAAAACTAACCTCTTGTGTTCGCATCTATTTGCAGGGATTTTTAAATAAATTTGGCCACGAGAATATAGGAAAACGCTCTTAAATTCTAGTAGGAGACCCTAGAACTCGCTGTCAAAGGGAACTAGAATTTATTAGGATGACATGGAACTATTTTTCTAGAGCTACAATTTAGATTCTAGATGCTAGAACTATATTTTTTTTCTCGGTGTATCTCGAGCAGCCATTGGGGTGGTTAAAAGAATATAAAAATATAATTTAACATTAGAAGATGTAAATTTTGTTTGTTTTACCTAAAATTATCATCCAAAGGCACTTGAAATTTCGTATCTAGGCGCAGTTCGAACAGTAGATTTAAAATCTATTGTCAAAATTATTACAAGATCAAAAATATAAATTTCATATAAATAAAAACATATTAGGAAACAAGTGTAAATTAAATTTAGAAAATCAAAAACCCGACTGCGTAAAAAGAAAACTAATTAATTATTTCTCATCAATGTGAAACTATATTTTATATTACTTACCTATTTTTTTATTTACTTACATTCGTGACATTTAAGTTGTGTTTAATTGTTAGTTCCTATCTATAAACACTGTTTTGATGAGACCTATAGATAGATGTCTATGAAGGTTAGAGTTCCAGTAAAGCTAGAGATCCTACCTACACAACTTCCAAGTTGTGTAATATGTAAATAGAGCTTCTGACTGAAAAATAGCTAATTAAACATTGTGTTCATTTTGAAAGACCTATCCAATGATATGCTACTCAATATGGTGCGTAATTTTTTCTTTAGTTATACAGCCATTTTGTATTTTACGGCCCTCATTTTGAATTTATAAAAACAAAACTTACCCTATAACTATCGGACGATTAAGACAAATCGATAGAGACCTCATTCATTAAAATCCATCCAGCCGTTGGGATGTTTCGAGCGTATAAAGAAATCCACTTACTCAGATACGCGCGAAGCACATAACCCTTTTTCGGCAGTCGGGTAAAAATACTGTTATCTTGAAGTATATTTTTGTTATATGAGATAACATGTCAAAAGAAAATAATAGAGTGACGGAATATAAAGATCACACAGTGACAGCAGTATACGCCATCTTTGTGTTTTTCTTTCTATGTACTAGATTACTTCTACGACCATTACATTGAAAAAGAGTGCCAGAAGAAAAGGAAAATACATTCTGGATTGAAGAATATTAGTTTCAAAAGTTCCATAACCCTCTCGAATGAGAAATAGTGAAGTATCAATCCAGAATCATAATAATAAATCTCCAATCGTAATTTCCAAATTGAATGAGCCCATAAATAAAACACGTTATGATTTAGGATAGTTCAAATTTAAATATATTTATAAAAAATATTCATTTATTTTATTATTTTCTTTTATATTGTTGAATAAAATGTCATCAATAATTTGTTTTCGTTAACACAAATATATATATATATATATATATATATATAAGTTTACATAAATATATAGAGGAGACTAGGGAGGGTTGACCATACGAGAGATTTGGCCCACCTATCAGTTTTCATATTTAAAAGAATTTCAGAGATTTATCAATATTTCAACTAAAGCTACCGGAATGCTCAAACAACTCTCTGTTTCGTACAGATAATCGAAATAGGTGTAGAAAAAAATCAATTGTGAGGCGTTTTGAACCTAAAACTTGTGTTTTTTAGAAATATTTTGTAAGCTTTTTTGAGATAAAATATATCATAGAAATTTAAGTAAGTAGGTTTTAAGTAATGCAAAAATATATCGAGCTTTCACTCCAGGCATGAAAATTATAGAGTAAGTTATGCTTAACATAACAATGTGCTATTCTTTAGAAAAATGCTATGTGGGGAGGCTTAACCCAGTCAATGTGAGGGAGGGTTGAGTACATGTTCAAGGCTCCCTTAACACATTCACGGCGGGAAACGAGAATTCTCGTTTTCATTCAAAAACATCATTGACTTCGTGGCTTCAACCTTACAGACTTCAACCTGGGCGTGGCTTCAACCTTACAGAAAGTGCATTTATATCATGTTGTCCATATTTTTTAGATTGCAAGACATTTTATATTAAATTCGTTCATTCAAAGATATTTACCGATTCATAAACTTGGGAAACCTATCTTGCAGACCAACTTACAAAAGTCTTTAAAGTCTTTCAGAACAGGGAGGGGCTTCAACTGTTTTAAAATTCAGATTTCATAAAATTTGCCCCTAGGCTATATGTAAATTAAGGGGTTTTGCAAAACTTTTTATTATACACTGTGCATAATGAGACATTAATGATTATATATGAAAATGAATGTAAATTTATTCTGCAAAGGTACGGTAAAATGCAGGGATGAAAAAAAAACGTTTAAAACTGATTATAGAAAGATGTAAACAATTTCTATTTGCACTGCACGAAAAAAATTAATTAAATATAAAAGGGAAAGTTAATAGGAACTTTTTTCCATTTAAATATTACTTACAATAGGTAAATAGAAACAGTGGAAAATACTAGAAAGTACTAAATCAGCAGTCTTAACCGTTTCAGGACAGTGTTACGTTTATGAAACCACTTTATTTTAATTCTCAAACTCCACAATGGCACCAAAATTTTGCTAAAATCTTTTCAATTTAATATGTATGTGAAATATAGCCTTTTTCATATTTCCAAATATTTTTTTTCGTATATTCCGATGCCAGTCATTTATTTCAACATTTTTGTACTGAAAGTACTTTGCCTCTGAAAGGGTTAAAATATGTTAATGATAACTTAAGTACTCATGCGGCTGCAAAAAAAACATAGCGTATATCGAAAAACTTTTGGAAGATACGTAGACAATTTTCAACATAATGAATAGAATGAAATGAAGCCAAAATGTGTGACAACTACAGTTGTCAAGTCGAGTGTCGCAAAAAGTATGACAAGGAGACGAAAAAAAAAAGCAGGACAGTGTCTCCTAAATACGGACGTAATAATATATGAAACCATATGAAAACGGAACACGTGACTAACTGGATAATGTCTTAAATGTTGCAATTTCATTTTCCCTGTTGTACAATTATACCTGTTCATACAAAATACTGTTTAAAACAACGTTTTTCTAATCTGACGCGTGATTGCGCCCAAACAGATTTTTTGAAGCATCATATTTTCAAAAATATTTTTAATAATAATTAAAGTCTTATCTTTAATTAGTAGTCGAAATATCAGTATTTTATTTTAGAAAAATATATCTAGATTAAGCGAACGAAATTTCTCCTGATTTAAAGAGCGATTCTGTTTAAGGATGTGCTGGTGCCGAAGAATTTCCTGGTCAGAAAATTCCCTGTAGCGTGGCAACTCTGTGATTGTATAATGAATAAAATGATATGTAAAACTTTATTCTACATTCATTATTTACAGAATAAAAAATCGTTTTGTAAAAAACGGGTCCTCCATCTCTAGTCTGCCCTATATATGCAGTGGCGTTTCAAAAGTTTCTGGCCAGATAGTTTCTTTGATTTGTTTGACAGACCGTTTCAGCACAATCCCTCCAAAAGTTAGGAATAAGCAAATTATACCTCTGACCACGTGATCATTTTGATTGGATACTAAAGATACTTGATGCAAAGGGGAGGAATTTGAAATTCGCGTGTGCAAAAGTTTCCGACCATTCGTCATCCATTAGTTTTCGGTATAGGTAAAGTGTTTTTTGGCCGTGTTTTTTAATTAATCAACGTGAATAAAGTATTTAAAATTCAATAAGGATAAGTTGAATAATTTATTGTTCCTAAACGCGTGATTTGTTTGTCGCTAAAGGGACAATCCTCTCGTGATATTGCGGCAAAATTGTCGATCGAAAAAGTTTCTGTGAACGATATTTAAAAAATATATAAAGATGGTCATGGCTTTCGGAACTTACCACGGTCTCGGGGACCCCGGAAAACGACTTTTCATTTGTACAGAATTATCAGGAGAAAAGCAGTTGATGACCTGCATAAAAATTCCGCTGCAATTACCCGCGATTCACGGTGTTAAAATATTGCTGAATTAAGTCTGTCTACCGTGTCAAGACGCTTACATGATGTAGGAATTTATGGTACAGTCTATGTTAAAGAACCTTTGATTAGTAAAAATCATCAGAGGGACCGACTGGCGCTTGGCAAGGTATACAAAGACTAGTCAAGTGAAAACTGGTAAAAAGTACTATTTTTCGATGAATCGGCATTCAATCTTTTTGGAAGTGATAGCAGACACTACAACCGACGACCTTAAAAAATTAGATAAGATCCGAGATATGTTATTCCTTCCATTAAGCTTGGAGGGGGACACGTTATGCTGTGGGGAGCATTTTCTGGAAAATGTGCCACTCCGTTATTTGAAATTCGCAGCAAGATGAATAGTGCAATGCATAAGGATATCTTGAAAGATCATTTTATGCCTTATAGGAGGAAACATTGTGGTCGCAATTATTTGTTTCATCATCATAACGACCAAAAACATAAATGCAAGCTCGTCAAGCAGTGGCTGTTGCAGAAAAAAAAATCCGTTTTTAAAATGGACAGTCCAATCATCCGATCTGAATCTAATAGAAAACCTTTGAAACTAACTTGAAAACGTGTGTGGAATTATAAATTTTCCAATTCAGCAGCAATTTTACAAAAATTGCAAGAACCGTGGAAAAAAACTTAACTTTGACGATCTACAACTGCTTCTTGAATCAATGCCACGTTGCTACGCTGCAGTACTTATTGCTAAATGAGTGAATACAAAATACTAACTGTAAATGTTGCTGATCACTGTTATTTTCTGTTATAACTATGTTATTTTCTGTTATTTCTGTGTATGTCATTTTTTTTTCAAACTTGCTAAGGTGGACGGAAACTTTTGAGAACATGCGTTTTCTTTTGCAATTAATTTTGTCAATTAAATTTATTGATATTTATTTTTTATTCCATAAATATCTTCCTAACTATTATATCAATAAAATGTATAAGTATCACTTTGAGTTTCCTCTCAATATGGGTATACTTACAAATTAACCAAAAATGTTATGCTGGCCGGAAACTTTTCACCACCACTGTATATACATATATCTTGCGAAAATTGTGAGGATTCAATTTTGTGTTTGGTACGTACTTTTTTACTCCCCCCATCATCCGACGAGCAAGGAGTTGTGTGTATTTATTGTTCTTGCTTCAATTATTTAGTAGTTTTATTGCTACGTTTTGAACCCTCTTTTCATAATTTTCATGATTCTCATACTTTTGAGATAAAAACTATATTTACTTAGTGCATATAAAAACTGCTTTGCGCCTGATGCACTAGGCTTGTTTTCTTTATACACTTTCTCGAATCCACATATATATATATATATATATATATATATATATGTGTGTGTGTGTGTGTGTGTGTGTGTGTTACGTTATTAGATCTAATTCCGCGATTTCCTTATCTTATTCTAAATTACTACTTTATATTCGCTAAATCCTTATTTTTAAATAATCTCTATCGTTAATTCTGTTAAATTCTCTTTAATTTAATATCTCACTTGTTTAAATTACTTAAATATTACGATTTTAGTATTCTTAAATTAAATGTTCCATTTCCGCTCCTTTTTCTGTTAGAATGTTCTTTCAGCAACTATTTTATTTTCCCTTCCATTTTATTTACCCCTCGCACATTCCGGGGCTATCCTTTTTACCTTCAAATTCATCCACTCGCTCTGTCAGCACTATTTCCATGGCGTGGTATTCTTAATTATTAATTGGTTGCGAACGCGACCTACGTCATATTTGTATTCCTACACTTGATACACAAAAAGCCGATGCTCGCTGTGTTTCAGCAGATTTTAGTCGTATTTCCATTTTTCATACCACCCCCTGGTCACCGTCCACGTATTCGATTATCTACAACTTTGTTCATCCCTAAATTACAACTATAAAGCGATGGCTAATATACTTGATGGAAGCTGCGCCGCCGAAAGATGTTTAAATAAAATGCTGAGCTGAATTTACGCCTAGTCTCAATTATTTCTGGGGAAACTTTCACGAAAAAATGTATTCCATGGCCTTCGCTCGTCGACTGATACAACTTCCAAATCCTCCTATAACGTTAATGTCGTAGTCTTTAACACGACATGATTCCAGCGTCGTTATATAGAACATTTTACACAGAAATATTTTTGAAAATTAATTTTCAGTGGCTTAATACAGAAGTATGCTTTTTATTGGTGACTCTTGTAAAATATATATATATATATATTTATATATATATATTAAAATTAAATCATTTTTTTAAACTGTAAAATCTGGATATCTGTTTAAGGATATATTTATAAAATTAATTTTATCCCAAGATTTTATTTACAGCAAGAAGGACACTGCTATGTGAGATCTCTGGAACATTAAAGTCATATATATTATTTTGAATGAAAAAATCTTTTTTCTATGTACATACATAATGCAAAACGAGGAATGACGAGTCATACAAAAACTTTTTGAACCGGATTCTGACTGTTTTGGTGTTTGAGACTGTTATGTTGTTGAAGTTTGATGATGAATTTGGGTTTATCAATGAAAAATGGAATAGAAGTGTAGAAACAATTTTTTAATGAAATATTCTTGACCACTAAGCGACCACTAATGCTTATTTTATTTATTTATTTATTGTAGTTTTTTCACTTGAGCCCTTACGAATCACCTGTTGACATGGATGTGAAGCTGCCTTCGACAAATCGATGTAGAACGCAGCTACGCAAAAAATTGCCTTTTTTCTTAAAATTTAGCATTAATAGTAGGATTCATGTGTTATATGCTATTCTGAAACGATGCCAGTAAATCCCAGTAAATCGTACATAAACTTATTAGTTATGGATAACATTAATTTCATTTCCATCTTAATTGTACAAGTTACCGGCTAGTCACCGGCCTAGTTAAGATAAACTTTTCAACGTAGCAACCTCTATAATATTTTTTTTCTATGTATATCATAATAAAACACGTAGAAATGTACTATTTTCAATTTGAGAATTATATATATAGAATATTTTATTTTATTTTATTTTATATATTTTAAACAGATACGTTACATTAAAAATATTCCAAAATATATTATAGAAGCTTAAAAATTTTAGTAGACAATTCCTTTTTCTTCAGCAAAATTTTTATTTAATATTAACAAAATGAATATATTTTTATAAGTAGTTCAGAAACTGTAGATTTCAATGTTTGTTTTATATTTTATAGATAACATCACCTACATTCAAATAAGAGCCTTATAATTTCAATCAGTTTAAGTATTATCTAAATTTAAATCCTAATTACAGAAAATTCAGAGATTGTATATGATTCATATACATGTACAAATTAACAACAAAGAAAGGAATTATTTAAGTAATAAAATACCATTATCATTTTTTCAGCGTTTTAATCGAAAATTATTTAAAATTTCAAACGCATTACAAAGATTACACCATAAAAAAAGTCCCTGCCTGCTTGGCCTACAGCCGGAGGTACATTTTGAAGTTAAGAATTTATTTCCGGAAAAAGTAAATCCTGATTAGAGATAAACTCAGTGTAACAATTTTATCTGTCCTCTTTTGGTGAATTTTTAACTTTATTTTTCTGTAAGAGCTGGTTTTATCAGAATCATGTTAACCCTTAAATACATGATTTTTTCCTTTGTTTTGAAAAAAATTATATATGATTCTCAGAAAGGTTTAACAGAAAAAAAAGAAAAAAAAAATCAGAGATACATTGTTCGTATAATACGTCATCTTTTCTCTTATGTTGCATATCTGCAATACAATTAATAATTAAAATATTGCAAGTTAGTAAATATTTTTATAAGTCTGAATCTAAATACATTATTATATATATATATATATATATATATATATATTATTTTGTAAAACTTAACCCTTAAATGCATGAATAATTCTTTTAGAATTTTTTTTTTTTTTTTTAATTCTTATATTAAAGATTAGACACCGAAATTTTAAGATGGATTCTTAATTTTATTTAGTAGCGTATTTTAGTGCTTTTTACATGATTGACATTTCTATATAAATATAGTGGTCAAAAAAGTTAATTAAAAAGCGATGCACATGTGCACCAATATTCATTTAAGGGTTAAGACGGGGTATAAGGAAAAAAAAAAAAACATTTTTCCACGCTCCACAACTTCAAATTTTCAGTCACATTTTTAGGCTCATTTTTTAAAAGTAAAAACATGCTACTTGCTGACGTGATTTCTTAAAGAGATTTATAAGCAACGTATGTTTTTATTTTCCCTTCAGTTAGTTACAACTTTATTTACAAAATATTATTTATTCAGTACCACCATTTTTTTCGTTTCATGCAGTATCGCTTCGGGAAATTTGGTTCAAAATGCCACATTGGCAGCATTGTTTGAAATATATTCTGCCTTTATCAAAAAAAAAAAAAAAAAAAAAAAAAAAAAAAAAAAAAAAAAAAAAGACTAATCGGGCATATTGTATAGTGTTTGAATAAGAGAACCTGTCAATTGGATGCGATTGTGAGCAAAAATGAATTTAAAAATGAGTCAGAAAATAAGGAGTTTAGATTTGACTGCAACCTTAATACGATAATTTTTACTTCATACACTTATTTTTGTTTGATTTATTTTTGCTGTGAGATTTGGTCCTATCAAAAACTTGTCAATATAAAAGTTGTAGATAATATTAAATCTAAGCGGACTGGATATCTTGTGAATTGACGAAGTTATGAATTTTGTCTTCTTCAACCCCTCCCTCCCCACTTCTTTTTTTCTTTGTTTTTTATTTTATTTTATTTATTTATTTATTTACTAGCCGCCTCTGGCGACCAGTTTGGTCTCCCTTAAATGTGTGCTAAGCATTGCATCATGTTACTTTCATTCTTAAACTAATTGACTTGCTCAATCCTTCCACGAGTACAAAGATTCTGATAGAGAAATCAAGAATTCTTTGCGAACTTGATAACACATTTCATACATTTTTGTTGTTATGCGTATTTCGTCTTTTTTGACAAATGCTATTTAATTTCCGTAGCTGTAAACATGAGTGAAATTTCAAGTGTTTAAACTGAGATTTGTTCATAAATCTCTCTATTCTAAAAAAAGTAACTACCGCTGTCACCGCCGCCGCCGCCGGTTTTGAATTTCTTGTGACCGGAGGTCTTTCTCCGTTAATATTAAGCAAAATATTGCATACAAAAATATGGAAATCGGTGGAATTATAGAGAAATGTTTGATAAATACGCTGATGCAGACAGTTTTCAAATCGAAGAAATATTTAAAGAGATATTTAATGCTAAAGTTGGACAAATTCGTTCCATTAAAAAAGTTTTATAGGAGCAAAAACTGTACATCGGAATTTAATCATTTTTAGATGATTTTATGAGTCAGAATTTCCCTGTGTGCAGACTGCACTCAGATTATTAATTTGACTCATTTTTTGAGGTTTTATTTCAATTTTAAATTCAAATTTTCAGCATTTCCAGAGATATTTTTTTGCACATTTTAGAAAATGGTATTAATTTAAACTGTTGCCAACTGTATAAACAGCGCAAATAATAATATTTGCATCAAATTAAAAATTTATTTTACACGTGACTATTATAAACAAGAAAATATAAAAGGCAGGAACTCATTGAAAATTATCATAAAAACCATATTACACGTGAATTTTAAAAGTGAAAGAATGTTGCAAAACAATAAATTCATTAACATGCGTTAGAAGTCTTAAATAGGAGAAATTACGTCACATTTACGTCACATTACACATTACGTAAAATGAACAAAAAATAATATTGCAAAACAGTTTAAATTTAAAAATTGCGCGAGACATTTATGAAATATTTTAAGATGATATTTTCAACTATTTTTATTAGGATAGCGCAAATAATATTTCATTTCTAACAAAATTATTTTCACGTGAATAGTAAAAGGAGAAAGAAAAGTTTAGTGAAAATTACGTCAGATTAAAAACGATACATTTAAAGTGTCATTAAAAAAAAACTTTCTTTTCGCTTTGCTAAAAAATACCGGAAGGCAAAGACTCTGTTTATTTAATTCATTTTATATTAGCTTATTTTGAAATGTCAACTGATTTTATTTAATCAAAGACGGAAACAGCCATTGTATTATTTAACAGCCACTGTTTTGGCTTTAAAATTTCCCAATTAAAGAGAAATGAATAGAAACCCGTTTATAGGGAGATCGCCACTGTTTTTAAACTCATTATTCAATCTCCCGAAATATTTTTTAAGCCGATCAAATTAGCGTGCTTTTAGAGTCTGCGGTGTCTGAACGGGGGTTGACGAGCGTAGCTCGTAGGGGGAAGCGCCCCCTAGTTATCTAAATTAAACTTATTTTACTTAAACATGCTGTTACTTCAATGCTATTTTTTACTATTAATAAATTTATGTAAATTTTGCAAATCATGCTTTTATAATTCTTTTTCACTATTTAATAACTAAATAATGAATATATATACTTTTGCTTTTATAGATTTGATTTCGGAGTTCATAAATATGACAATATAATAACGTAACTAAGAGAAATAGGAAAATAAAAACCTCGTGAATGCAAGTTGTTAACAAACGTTAGCGCCATCAATTTACCTACTATGACGTCATAAGAATATTGTCCATTCATTGTTGGAGAATCTGCTTTGTGAATGATTACCACCATGGTCTTTGTTGGAGAATCTGCTTTGTCAATGGTTACCACCATGGTCTACTATTTATCATGAATGAATCTCTTGTGTTTGTTTACTTTATGAAGTGAAATAGAAATATGTCAACTTAATTTCAATTGAAATTATCTTGGAATATATATTTATTTGAATGTGAATTAGGAACAATACTTTGATGTTGGAATGAAACATTTTAGTTTATGTTATTATTATTACGATTAATTTTTTATTTAGGTACTTTTCCATTACAGGGGCCTTGGCATTATTTTTTTTTAAAGCTTGGCGCAATTCGGGCTTCAGAACGTGAAATACGTTGATAAAATATATAAATAGCTATGAAAACAAATCTGATGAACTTTTATTTTTATTTATATGTATTTATTTGCATATAAACATTTTATTTACACACTACATTTGTTTACATAGAAATTACTTCTGTTTCTACATAAAAATAGATTATTGGCTTCTTTGGATTAAATAAATTGTATACATATGGAAAAAATTGCTTATGTATATGCAATAGGATATAGATTGTCGGAAAATACGATGCCAAATTTTTTTTCGCCAAGAACCTATGCTGGAAAAATATCTGTTTATTTATTTATTTATTTATTTATTTATTGTATTTTAAATGAGGTAAATGAAATATGTGTATTTTAAGTGAAAGATTTATTTTAATTGAAATGAGAGATAGGTTTATATTTTTAATGAAATGATGGCGATGGAAGAATATTTGGCGATTTATCACCTGCGCCCGACTAACTTCTATGTATAACAGTACCGAAATGTCCTTTGGCATATAAAAAGTGAAGCGATTAGCCCGGAACTATTGATGACAGTCACATGACTTCGGCTTTTATTATATAGATTGTTTACAGTAAGAAGTGGTCCTATCAATTTGGCTCATTTCTATTGAAGTAATAATAACTTGTATTATAATCTAGAAATTATGGGTTTTTTCGGTTTTCACAAAACCCCTCTCTATTTTCACCCCCTTGTTCCGATTTTGCCCATTAACGAACGTGACCGAGATTTTCTTCCCTTTGATTTTATTTGTGAGTTTGGAAGAGATTTTTGCAGCATTGTGGAAGTTACCATGTCCATAAAAAAGTGATATTATATATATATATATATATATATATATATCGCCTTTTTTTTTTCAGAAATTCCAACATAATGGAGAATGTAAAAGGTAGTATTTATTATGAAATCTACCTAATACGCTATACTAATCATACCGATTTAGATGACTAAAATAGACAAAAAACTGTTTTCTTTACTGACATTAGATATCAATTACTGCTAATATACTGTCATAGTTGTTTAACATGCAAACTGTTTTTATTCGCGATTATGTAAGTATATATATTTTTTTCAATTTACATCTGCATTACAAATACATCATAATATTATAATTACGTAATAGTAGCCTTACCATTTTAGATGACTAAAAAAAAAAGTATTTTATTTTTTCTATACTGATAAGATTACTCATCATCCTTCAACAATTATTACATAAAATCGATTAATATATTCTTTGTTTTTTACTCATTCTGTATTTATTCGTATTTACTTACGTACATTTTATTTCAATTTACATCTAATCTTTAGAAAAATGTATTTTCGTTTCGGATACTGGTAATTAAATATTTTGAACAAAATACCACAAGCTGTAAACATATGTAAAATATGCTGTTGTTTAAACAACTTAATTCAAAAACATATTTTTGATTTTAACGAAAGCTATTCAAACATTCCCATTAAAATAGTCTCTAAAGTAACAGAAGCAAAGTTTATATAAAATTTTTAGTTGTATGTTGAAAACTGTTAAATATTTCCTACTTAAAATGCATGTATATAAAGTAAGATATTTCCATAAACACTAATTTATCAGAATAGGTAAAAATTCTCTTTTTAATTATTCCAAAAGTTTAGCACCGAAGGTTTGTTAGAATGAAAATAAAGTTCTTTTGTAAACATAAATTGAATCTCTCTAAAAGAGAACTTGTTTGAAGAGTACAGATTATAGGAGGAAGTTCATTAATTTACTTTAATGAATGTTATTTAAAAAAGAAATAACCAAACCACAAGTGTTGGATCGTATGTTGTAAACTATTTTGCATAAAATATTCCGTTGAAATGGTGTAACAGCCCAGTTTTAAATAGAAAAAAGAATCAATGATTAAACCATGATAAAATTTTGTAAATAAATTGAAAAATATATATTTTGTTTTGTAACTGCGCTCTTTTGCGATATATTTTCTATTTTTTTATCAATTAATTTTAAATGA
Source organism: Maratus speciosus (assembly GCA_963932465.1). Classification (NCBI taxonomy): domain Eukaryota; kingdom Metazoa; phylum Arthropoda; class Arachnida; order Araneae; family Salticidae; genus Maratus; species Maratus speciosus. The sequence continues at coordinate 591,727,287 of OZ010789.1, read as the reverse complement.
ATTTGAATGTATGAAAGAAGTGCAATTATTGCATTCAGAACTTTAAAAATATATTTTTTTTTTGTTTTTCAAACAGTATTTAATGAATGGTACAGCTCGTTATCAAAATATTAGAATAAGTGAGAAAAAGTAATAAGATAAATTTATTTTTCATTTATTTATTTTTGATACTAAGTAAATGAAATTAAATTTCTTATAAATTAAATCTGGAATGTTTTGATAAAAATTTAACATTTACAAAATATACAATACAATACAATATATTAGGGATACAATTTTCTGAAACACATCAAAATATTAGAATAAAATTTAGATTGGTTCAAAATTATAGAATATTTTATTTTAGGCAACAATATTACGTAATGAATATGAAGTAAATGGTAGTTAATATTTTGTAGCATCTCCTTTAGCTTTCATAAAAGCGTACAGTGGTGGTCAGAATTATAAGAACAATTGAAAATTGAGCAGAAAAATATTATTTCTGAACTAAATAAAGTGAAATTTATGCATAAATTGCTTTTTTATACTAGAAATCATTGTAGAATGCAAAACATTGGAAAATGCAAAATATGAATGTTTGGCCGTAGTTAACAAAATATGTCATTGTAAAAATTGGACAAAATTATAAGAACAATGCCTTTTTTTGCCTGAAATACACTAATAATTAATAATTTACCCATTCTTCTCAATCACTTTTATCAATCTTGACGTCATGGAGTTTGATAGTTCCTTAAGAACGTTCTTGGAAATTTTTGACCAGGCTTTTTCGATGGAGGACATGAGCTCTTGCTTGTTTTCATATTGTATACCATTTTTTGTATACTTCGTGCGCCAGAATACCCCACAGATTTTCCAATGGATTCAGATCAGGGCTTCTGGCCGACCAATGAAGTAGTTTCACGAAATTATCATCAAACCACGATTTTGAAGTTTGGCAAACATGTACTGAGGCATTGTCCTGCTGGAAAAAATAGTCTCCACTCGTTATTAACGGTGCTTCCGGTAAAAGATTATCACCCAATACATCAATATAACTCTCAGAATTCATTCTACCCTGCACAAAAAACTATTGGAGTTGTTCCACTAGTTGCGAAACCTCCCCAGACCATTATTGAGCCACCTTCAAATGCATGCTTTGAGAAAATTTCCTTTTCTCTACGGAGATCATACCAGAAGTCGCGAAAACCATCTGGTCCATCCAAATTAACCTTTTTCTCATCTGAAAAGACAACATCACTCTACTTTTTTCCCATAGTAATGCATTTTTTTGGTAAACTCCATCCTCAGTCTCTTATGAACTTTTGTAAGAGGCGGTCTTGACATATGTTTACCATAGCGAACCTTTTTTTCTTTTTGTAAAGCATGTCGAACAGTTCGAGCACTGCATTCTAAGTTCAATTCACGTTTTATTTCTGTTAACGTTTGTTTTTTGAAGCAAGCTTGCCTTATTATCATTCTTTTCTCCCGTACAGAAACAGAAGATGGCCTAATTGTATGTCTTTGCCGCTCGTATTTACCGGAATTTTTAAGATAATTGTAAATAACCGTTCTTGATCTATTCAGCTTTGTCGCAATTTGACATACAGAAAGTCCTGAACTTTTAAATGCATCCACTTTCCCTTTCTCAAACACCGAAAGCTTTGTACCTAGCGGCATGACTGAAAAACATAATATGACAATCCCAAACGCTTACTACGCATTTATATCGTCACTGAGTTCCGTGTGCTGAGCAAAAAATATGCAAATTTTACTTTTTAGAACACACAAATACAGTTGTTCTTATAATTTTGTCCATATCAGATGGCTGTACAAATACATAATACATTTTATGAATATGAATTTTCCACATATTTCCATAAAAACTTATAAAAATATTCTTGATTTTTCTTTTAGTTTCCATCCATTAAATTTGCATAAGTTTCCGGCCAAATGTGGCCAAGATTTGGCGATTTTTTCCTTGTCCTTATAATTTTGACCAAGACTGTACAATCGATCGTGCATATTAGGTAGCTTTCTTTACAAAAAAGCTACCTATTGCAGCCGTTCGGAGGAAAGCGATTTCAAAAAATTTTGGTATATTTTCATCGATCATGACCCCCAGACCCCAAAACCACCCTCCGTTCAAAATTGATATATATATATATATATATATATATCTGACCTATGTCACACTGTAACTCCCGTAATTATGAACCGATTTCGATGTAATTCGGTGTGTAAATAGTACATACCAATGTCTCGACCGAGTTCGTTGGCCAGCTTCATCCGCCGTTTTGTTTCAAAATGGCGGCCATTTAAATTTTTTTTAAAAAATTAAAACTTGAAATGTGGTACCAAAAAATTAAAAATGGAAAAATATTTTTTTCTTATGTATTTGACCTTTATACAAAGATTCCGGAGCAGTTTTTGTTTCGTCTATATCTTAAAAAATGGCTGAGTTATAGCATTTTGAATTTCTAGCGTGGCTGACATTTTGAAACGTCCTGAAATTTGTCACGCGATAAAAGGCGTATTTATGAACCGATTTGGATGTAATTCGGTGTGTACATAGTACATACCAATCTCTCGACCGAGTTCGTTGGCCAGCTTCATCCGCCATTTTGTTTCAAAATGGCGGCCATTTAAAAAATTTTTAAAAATTTTAAATTTGAAATGTGGTACCAAAAAATTGAAAATGGAAACATATTTTTTTCTTTTCTATTTGACCTTTATACAAAGATTTCGGAGCAGTTTTTGTTTCGTCTATATCTTAAAAAATGGCTGAGTTATAGCATTTTGAATTTCTAGCTTGGCTGACATTTTGAAACGTCCTGAATTTTGTCACGCGATAAAAGGCGTATTTATGGACCGATTTGGATGTAACTTCGTTTATACATAGTACATACCAATGTCTCGACTGGGTTCGTTGGCCAGCTTCACCCGCCATCTTGTTTAAAAATGGCGGCCATTTAAATTTGTAAGAAAAATTTAAATTTGAAATGTGGTACCAAAAATTGAAAATTGAAAAAATATTTTCTTCTTATGTGTTTGACCTTGATAAAAAGATTCGGAAGCAGTTTTTGTTTCGCCTATATCTTAAGAAATGGCTGAGTTATAGCATTTTGAATTTCTAGCGCGGCTGACATTTTGAAACGTCCTGATTTTTCTCACGTAATAACAGGCGTATTTATGAACCGACTTGGATGTACCTTGGTGTGTACATAGTACATACAAATATCTCGACCTAGTTCGTTGGCCAGCTTCATTCGCCATCTTGTTTCAAAATGGCGGCCATTTAAAAAAATTAAAAAATAAAATTTTAAATGAGATACCAAAAAATTCGAAAATGAAAAAGATTTTTTTGTATGTGTTTGACCTTAATACAAAGATTCCGGAACAGTTTTTCTTTCGTCTATATCTAAAAAAAAATGGCTGAGTAATAGCATTTTGAATTTCTCTTGGCTGACATTTTATTCTGAATGACATTCTGAATGGCCGACATTTTAAAACGACCTGATTTTTGTCACGCGATAACAGGCGTATTTATGAGCCTATTTGGATGTAACTTGGTCTGTACATAGTACATACCAATGTCTCGACCGAGTTCGTTGGCCAGCTTCATTCGCCATCTTGGTTCAAAAGTGTTGCCATTTAAAAAAAATTAAATTTAAAATTCAAAATGAAGTATTAAAAAATTGGAAAATGAAAAAGATTTTTTTTATGTGTTTGGCCTTGATACAAAGATTCCGGAGCAGTTTTTGTTTCTGAAAATTTGTTCTTTTGTTGATATCTTAAAAAATGGTTCATTTATAGCACTTTGAATTTCTAGCATGGCTAACATTTTGAAACGATCTTGTATTTGTCACGCGATAACACACGTATTCGCCTATTTCGATGTAAGAAGGCATGTGGATAGTATACATCAACACCTCGACCAAGTTCGCTGGCCAGATTCATCAGCCATCTTGTTTCAAAATGGCGGCCATTAAATTAAAAAATATATATATATTTAAAGTGAGGAGCAAAAAAATTAGAAATTGAAAAAGGTTTCTTTCTTAAGTATTTTATCTTGAAATAAGGATTCAGGAGCATTTTTTGTTTGTCTTTACCTTAAAAAATGGCTCAGATATAGCAGTTTCAATTTCTATTGTGGGTGACATTTTGAAAAATCTGATTTTTTGCATGCGACAGCACTCCTATATATTAACCGATTCCGATGTGAGTGAACATGTGCACAGCAATTACTAAGGTCTCGACCAAGTTCACTGCTTAGCCTCATCCACCATGTTGTCTTAAAATGACAGGGACTTTAAGAAATTGCCGAATTTGGAAGCCAAATATAAGTTACTTTAAAGAAAAGCAGCTTGGATAAAGCTGACTAATTTCGCGAAATTCTCATTCATTATATTGATAAAAATTAGTATTGAATCTCCTATATTCGGTTTCCACTAAATTGAGCTTCGTGTGTTTGCATGATATAAGTTGGCTTTTTTTAAATAAGGATTATGAAAGCTACCTCTTCCTCCCGGCACTGGCCGGAAGGACTTTTATAAACAAGGTGTTTACTAACGTTTCTATCAATATTAGTTCAAATAGAATTATATGTGCCACTAACTCAGTTTTACGTGAAGGAAGATTTTCTTGGAGTTTTTTCTTTTTAGTTATCATACGTTTTCGATGAGATTAAAGTCTAAGTAAATGAAATTAAATTGGTGAGTTTGGTGGCCAAGCAAGTACCTTAATGTTGCTTTGACGGGGCCAATTCTTAGTTCACACCGAGATATGCGGTGATGCTAAATTTTGTTGAAAGATGAAATCATCTTCAAATAAATCTTCTGATGATGGAATCATGTAATATTCCAAAATTTCTTGATATACCTGAGAGTTAACATTTTCGTAGATGATGCATAACTTTCCAGGTCCTTCTGCACTTATGCAACCCTAAACCATGACACTAGCAGCAAATTTTATAGAACGATTAAGGCATTCTTTATCAAATGCTTCTTGCTTCATTCTCCAAACTCGAATACCTTGATTACCATATGAAACAAAAAACATACTTTCATCACTGAATAATATATTTTTCCAATCTTCTTCGCTCCATAAACGTCTTGATTTACACTCATTCAATCTTATACGCTTTCGTTTTACAGTCATGAGAGGTTTTATTTTCGGTACACGAGATTCAAACCTTGTTGTCGATGTAGAAACTTCCACTCCTTCTTCTTTCCATTTTCAGTGCAAGAATTGCACACTTTTAAAACGATTTTTTTTTACTATACGCTTCAGTTTCCTGTCAAATCTAGCAGATGTTTTTGGTTTTCGGCCACCATTTCGGTGTTTATTTTGAAATTCTCCATTTTTTTTTTTTATTGTGCTAGTATTTTACTAGCGCTTGATTACAAACAATGTAAATAATTCGCTATATAACATTGATTTTTACCATGCCGATACAAATCAACCGTACGAAATGTAATAGATTCAGGAATATCACTCACACGACCTATTTTAAGACGAAAAAGCTAACAAACTGCAAAAATAATACTGATTTTAAATAAAACTAGGGGGCTCGGCCCCCTACGAGCTACGCTCGCCAACCCCCGTCCAGACACCGTAGACTCTAAATGTACGCTAATTTGATCGGCTTTAAAAAGATTTCGAAAGATTGAATTACAATTTAAAAAACAGTGGCGATCTCTCTATAAACGGATTTCTATTCATTTCTCTTTGATTGGGGAATTTTAACGCCAAATCCGTTGCGGTACTACTTGATTATCCCGTCGACCAATTTCGCCAAATTATATAAATCGCCAAACCACTCGCCAAATTATACAAATTGACAGAATTTTTATTTTAAATAACGAAAAAACAAATAAATTAGTACAACATTAATAAAAATACAAATAAAACGTCGAAATAAAAATAACTTGATGACGTAGACACGTGTAACAACATTTCATAAGCTAATATAAAAGGAATTAAGTAAACAGAGTCTTCGTCTCCTGGTATTTTTTAACAAAGTGAAAAGAAAGTTCTTTTAAATGGGACATTTTAAATTAATCGTTTTTAATCTGACGTAATTTTGACCAAACTATTCTTTCTCTTTTTAATATTCACGTGAAAATACTTGTGTTAGAAATTAAATATTATTTGCGCTTTCCTAACAATAATAGTTGAAAAGTATCCTCTTCAAATATCAAATAAATGTCTAGCGCAATTTCCAAATTTAAACCGTTTTGCAATATTATTTTGTGTTCATTTTATGTAATAACTGTAATGTGACGTAAATATGACGTAATTTCTCATATTTAAGACTTCTAACGCATGTTAATAAATTTATTGCTTTACAAATTCCTTTCTCTCTTAAAATTCACGTGTAATTATAGTTTTTATGACATAATTTTTAATAAGTTCCTGCTTTTTGTACATAATTATTTAATTCTAATTCCAAATGTTTTTTTCTGTTTATAATAGTCACGTGTAAATAAATTTTTTAATTTATTTACATGTATAAATATTTTTTTTTTGAAGCAAACATTATTGCTTCCGCTGTTTATACAGTTGGCAACAGTTTAAATTAATATCACTTTCTAAAATCTGTAAAAATTATCTCTAGAAATGCTGAAAATCTGAATTCAAAATAGAAATAAAACCTCAAAAAATCAGTCAAAATAAAAAAATTAATGCAATCTACACTCCGGCAAATTCCAACGCATAAAATGATCTAAAAATGATTAAATTCCTATGAACAGTTTTTGCTCCTATAAAACTTTTTTAGTGGAACGATTTTGTCCAACTTTAGCATTAAATATCTCTTTAAATAATTCTTCGATCTGAAAACTGTCTGCATCAGCGTGTTTATCAAACATTTCTGTATAATACTACCGATTTTCATATTTTTGTATGCATTATTTTTCTTAATATTAACGAAGAAAGACCTCCGGTCACAAGAAATTCAAAACCGGCGGCGGCGGCGGCGGTGACAGCGGTAGTTACTTTTTTTTAGAATAGAGAGATAGTCTGAATTTAATCAACGATGGCACTAGTTATGAATTTCTGATAAGTAAAGGAGAATTAACGTGATATATTCTGATATTTGGAACCACTTGAATAAATATTCTAATATTTTGCCTTTTCAAAATATTTTTTTTAAATTAATCTTTTCAAAAATGATATTAATTTTAAGATAATAAATAAGTTTAATCAACAATAAGTTCTTAATAAAACTATCGTTTGCATTTTTGCATTAAAAGACATTAAATTATCAAATGGTATTTTCAATTTGTAAAAAGAAAAACAGTAATTGTTCTAATATTTTGAATATGAGCTGTATAAAATTCAAAAGCGTACGCTAAAAGAAAATGTGTATATCTTCAGATTACTCCTGCAAAACTATGTGAAAATATTGAAGGGAGTTTTAAAACGAAAGTGAAATTTTATAATAAAATGAGTTTTTTAAGATGTCCTGTAGTAGCTGTATTATTGTTAGATGTAAAAATGCGAAATCAAATGTAGATTAATTAAAGAAGCTACACTTCCCATCATTTGTACTTTTTAAATGATAAATTTTGTAACAAAAAAATTCTATTTTGAATACATTATATAAAATCGTGCATTATGTAACGAAATAAAGAAATAACATAAAACGTGTTTTACAATATATATATATATATATATATATATATATATTGGACGTTATTCGCCGATTATTGATAAAAGATGAGTTTAAACATATATATATTCATGTAACATAATATTTATGAAAAAAAGTCTCCAAGTAAATCCTTTGATTATTGCCCTTTGACTCAGTAAAAATTAAAACCACATAAACCTTTTATCTTATGTCAAACAATAAAAAATCTTCGAGAAAATGCAAGCGTCTACTTCTTTTAACGCTTGCAATTTTTTCTGTATTATTAAGAATTAGTTTCTAAATTTAATCTGATATTCTCGTACATTCAGTCACGAAACAAAAATTGTAGGACCTTAATATTATAAGCATTGGATGCTTCTGGCATTAAACTGATATAATTTCAAACTAGTTGGATGTGCCAATCGCAAAAATTTCTTCTATGTCGTATGTTTTAATATTTCAAAATGTTGTTACAAATGACAGTATTTGAATTTTATTAGTTCAATACTATATCGCTTTCACTTTCATCTTAAATTTTTGCTTCATTCAATTAATCGGAGTAAAAACGAGTTAATCTCGATCATGATATTTATTACAATCACGAATTGTTGACTTATCAGGATGGGAAGTTCACGTCGATTCACGAGCAACTGGTGTACAATAGAACTACGAAAAATTAAGAAGAGTACACAAAAATCGCTATTACAGCGCCCCTTCTGGCGGAATTTTTCAAAATCCAGGCAGGCGCTTCTTGCCATGACCAAAAACATAAATAAAAATTTGGTTCAATTCAATGCAACTTCATACACTTTTCAATGGTACAATATTCAAAATCATGCAAAAATCGCTATTGCAACGTTCCCTACCGGCATATATTTTTTTTTCAAATTAAGGAATGACCTGCTTGCCATAAACAAGAACGAAAAAAATGGTTCAATTCTATGTATAACATCATACTCTTTTCGATGGTACAATATTAAAAATCGCACAGAAACCGCTATTATAGCGCCCCCTTTCAGCCGATTTTTTCCAAATTCAGGTAGGACCATGTAGCCATGACCAGAAACATACACAAAATATTTGGTTCAATTCTATGCGTAACGACATACACTTTCGGATGGTACGATATTCAAAATGCCACAAAAATCGCTATTACAGCGCCCCCTACCGGCGGTTTTTTCTAATTTAAGGGAGGACCTGCTTGCCATAGCCAAAAAATTTAAAAAAATTGCTCCAATTCTCTGCATAACTCCATATACTTCTTGATGGTACAATGGCGACAGACGAACGGACACACGGACAGACAGTTATTTTCTATAAACATGTTTTTTGGGATCTCTGATTCCTAAAACGTGTAAATCCGTCGAAAACTTGAAGTCGAAAAAAATTTCGATTACAATAATTTCTTCTATTGAAGATAGAAGGAAGTAAAAAATATTTTGAATGTTTGCTCACAAAATAACCAGTTTATTAAAATTGCATCATAATTATGTCATTTTAGAAGACTTCCAATCCACTGTAATTTATATTAAAGAATATAATTTATGAAAAGTTTTTAGATAAAATTCTTAAAAATGATTTAATAGTATATTTATTAAAACTTCCATTATAATGTAAAATATTCTTTTCCGCACAATTCTAAGCAATAATCCAAAAGGTAACACCTCAGAGACTCAAGTGACCTTCTAGTATTATAAATCTGCATATATTGTTATTAAATGAGTTATAGTTGATATTGTGTTACAATGTTGATAAACTTTTACTTTTGCATCGAGATGTAAGTCATTAAAAAAATATATCACAGCTTTATATATATTTATTTTTTAATGCTTTTTGTACCTTAGTTATCCGCATGTTTATCAGTTTTTTCCTTTATTTCGGATTAAAAATATTAAGAGCTATTTTTAGGGTTCCGTACTTAAAAAGTGAAAACGGAACCATTATAAGATCACTACTGTGTCTGTCTGTTCGTCTGTCGCAGCCACTTTACTCGTAAACTATGGAACGTGGGAAGTTCAAATTGGGGGAAGTAATAAAGTTTATTCACCCACATATTTACAGATTACTAAACATTAACAAATATATTTAGGGAAAATGTAGAGCGGCTAATTAAGTTACTTAAAAAAAAAAAATCTCTTTTTTGTATTTCGTGTGAAAGCTTACGTAACGTTGAATTCAAAAGTACATTTCTTTTAATTTTATGTATTATATTTACAGAGATATCGTCGAAAATGTAGATTAAAAATATGTTACCGCACCTCTATTTCTGAATCTACTGAAACTAAAATTAGAAAAAAAATTAGAGGTAGTATACATTAATTTAAACCTTGCAGAAATATTATAGCGATTACCCTACTTTTTGAAAAAAGTGCATTTTCCCGTTACATACAAATTTCGATTTGCAGACATTCAGCAAAGTTGTTGAGGAGCGCTGGAGGTATTTATTGTAGTAGAAGTATAAAAGCATTGTTGATAATGATTTTCGAAAAATACCGTTTGTAATTAGCCGAGATATTAACCGTTAAAGAAACGGACGTTTTGGACATACATAATGAGAGGAGCGGAGGACTCTATGTACCATTCGCCTAGCTTTTAAAGCCTAGCTAACAACTTTTAATTATATATTTGTGTAATTTATTCATCAATAGCAATATAAGTGCAATGAACGTAAAATTGTTATAAACAGACTAATTTAATTAGAATTAATCATATAATTACTATGAGATTCGCGACTAGTTTGCAACGAGTGGATCTCTCAGTACGCTTCTTTTGTCTTTAAAAGTTAATTAAAAACCTATCTATAAAAACGCAGCACGGACCAAGATGGAGTTGCATCTTTGCGACTTCCTTTCTAAGTGCGCTTAGCACAATGCCAAGTTTAAACTTGGAACATGGGTTTTGTTTTAGCTACACTGTAAAAAGAAAATATTATTACTACGTTGAATTTAGTTTTATGAAATGCGAAATGAAATTTAACTTTCAAGCACCACTTTCATTATCAGTACCGATTTAAGTTCATCATAAACATATTAGGATAAGATTAAAAAAGAGCTATACAGTAGCAACATTTGATATCATTTCAGCTTCATATCTCTTTGAACTTTTATTGTATACCCATTCATAAATTTCTGGTATATAGCACCATACCCAATCTTAACATTGTATCGTTTTTTACAAACACTTCTTTTACCAAAGATCGCTTTAATAATGCAGTTAATAACTTTAAGTTTTACATTGATTTGTACGGAACCCTCCGAGTGCGAGTAATACTCGCACTTGACCATTTATTTTATTAGGAAATTGCTGGTAGCATTTGTGTGTTGGAGGAAAACTTTGAGTAACAACAGAAAAATTTGTTTTTAAGACATGCAATATTTTAATTAAATATATTAATATTAGGTACGTATTTTTTAAATAATCCTCTATTTATTTTAAGAGCATTGCAACTGGTATAGCAAAGCCATAATTTCATATTTTTTAAACTACCATTTCTAGTAAATTATACCTCTCACTGATAATATTACCTGTTTTTTGGATAAAAACAATTCTCATACGCTTTCATTTGTTTTGCTTATTTCTTATTTCTTATTTCTTTTTGTCGAATAACTACTTCTTTTAAGCGAAATTTATCTCTAGCCAACTTATTTCTATGTTTCCAAAAGTAATAATAGTGATAATAAAATAAAATCTACTTTAAATGTGTGATGTAATGATGTAAATGCTGTTGTAAATGTTATCTGTTTTCAAAGAGATACCATCTCATTTTTTTATTTATCACAAGTTATTATTAAATCTATGTTCTCAGCAATATTGCTGAGACTAATCCCTCTCAGGGAAGTCCTGGTAAATTTCAAAACTTTATTTCAATGCAAATACGATACTTTTAAAATTGCGTTTTGGTGTTCTTAGTGTACAAGCTAAAACAATTATATTAATAATAACTATCTATGCTGTTATGCTAAATAAACCAACGTAAAATGAACTTCTTTTTTACAAAATTAACTTGTAATAACATATTAAGATACAGTATAGTTATGCATTTTACCTTTCTGCTAAACATTAAAAAAAAGAGAAAAGTGTCCCGTTAACTAATGGCGTTGAACTCACAAGCTATTCACACTAATTGTATATTATACTCTTATTTCAAAGAAAATGCCCCTCGAAAAACAAATTAAGGGTGAGGGGACCGCTCCCACCGTTTCCCATCTTTATATTTAACCCATGAGCCTCCAAATGTCATCAGGGATGCGCCTTGTCGAAATATATCGGTACACCAAATTTGAAGCAAATCGGATAGAAAAACCCATTTATCTAAATTAAGGGGTATTAGCCTCCTGTTTCCCCGTCTCTATTTAATCAATGGACTTCCAAATATAATCAGGGAAGCGCCTTATTAGAATAAACCTGCCTACAAAATTTGAAGCAAATCGGAAGGAAACCAATTTATCTGAATTAAGGGGTATTAATCCCCCGCTCCCCAACTTAGGCTTGAACACTGAACATTCAAATCTAATAAGGAAAGCGCATTATTAGAATTAACCGGTATACCAAATTTCAAGAAAATCTGATAATGCTGCATGAAAAACCCATTTATCAAAAGTAAGGGGGTGTCTTAGCCCCCCCCGTTCTCCCCTTTATACTTAAACAATGAGCACCCAAAACTAATCAGGGAATCGCCTTATCAGAATGAACCTAGAAAAAAAAATTGAAGCTAACCTGATTTTTCTATCAAGAGTTATCGCGTTACCTACATGCATACATGCATACAAACATACAGATCTGGCGGGCTCATTAGCTATCTGACTTTAATAGCATGTGAGCTAATAAAAAACACTTTTTTCTTACAGTCTGGAACGCGGATGATTAATTTTAGATCACTTATTTAATATAATGTCATAGTGTTCTGAGTTGTACACTGTAAAAAAAAATCTGTAGTTCTACAGATGTAAAGTTACATGCTTACTAAACTTTCACCTGTAACGGTACGAAAAAAGCTGCAAATCTACAAAACTAGTTTTTGTAAAGCTACAAAAATCTGTAACTTTACAAATGAATCTGCTAAAATTTCAGTAATCTTACTAAACTTTTATTTGTAACCCTGGCTGCAGTTACATGAAAAGTTCTCGGAATCCCAGTTTCCAAAAAAATTCTTAGTAACCTTACAGATTTTTTGATTTTCGGCGCAAAAGTGTGTCTGTTACATGAAATTTTGTTGTTGCCGTTACATGAAAAGTTCTAGGAATCCAAGTTTCCTAGAAAAACTTTAGTAACTTCACAGATTTTCTTTTACAGTGTATGAGTGTAGAACGGGTGTGAAATTACTGGGCAATTTAGAGCTCTTATAACACTGAAGCAGTCAAAGCACACATAAATGTGACTCTAATGCGGTTATCGATAACTCCACATTTGTTTAACTTTTGCATAGGAAGTTTTAAACATACAATAAAAGAAATATATGCTGAAAGGTAATGATGCATATAAAGTATTTTTTTTATTAAATTAAAAATTAAATACCTTTTTAATTAATGAATTCTCTTTATATGCCTTCCGCGCAGTATTTCTCATAAATATTGCCATAGTGAACCAAAATATTTTTTATTAAGATGAGGTATAATATGTATTTAAGATGACTTACACTGGAAAAAATACAATGATTAGTTCTAATTTTTTTTCTCATAAATTTAAATTTATTTTTAATAAAAAAATACACTGCTCAAAACAATTAAAGGATATTTGAAGTTTTATATAAAATAAAGATATAAACGAAATTTTTTTTGCCGAAAATAGCAGAAGAGAATCACAAATGCAAATTTCTCTGGTTTTCAAACTGTGGAGTATGCAAATTTTGAGTTCCACGTCAAAAACGTCGCTTCAGCGGCAGCGAATGAAATTTGACTTTCAACTGGATAAAAGAGAATGAAGACAAGGATGATCGGCATTCAGTGATTACTTTGTTTCGATAAGTACGATGTCTATGCGAAGTCATTTGACAGATTCAGAAGCTTTGAGAATTGTTGGTATTTTAGAAGGGGGCCAAACTCAAGCCGAAGTACCGCAAGCCATTGGAGTGTCACAAAGTGTCATTTCCAGGATCTGGAACCGTTTTTTGGAGAATGGATGTGCAGGCCGAAGACCAAGGCAAGGTCGTAGACGGGCAACAACGCCCAATGAAGATCGGTATTTAGCGTTAACAGCTCGGAGACACCGAACCATGAACGCTACTCTTCTCCAACAACACCTTCGCTCGGCTACAGGCACCACAATTTCAACTCAGACTGTCCGAAACTGGCTCCATGCTGTAGGCCTGTATGCTCGCCGACCGATGGTATGTGTTTGATTAACATCAAGGCATCGTCGCGACCGCAGGGAGTGGGCAACCGAGCATGTCAACTGGAGGAGAAATGAATGGAGCAATATTCTGTTTTCTGACGAGTCCCGTTTTTCTGTGTATCCGGATAATGGGGGTATTTTCATCTGGAGGGACCGTGGCAGTAGGAATAATCCTGCGTTCGTGCACGAAAGTGTCAGATTTGGCGGTGGGGGAGTGTTGGTGTATGGTGGCATCTCCATTGGCGGGCGCACTGACCTCTACATCATTCGAGATGGAGCTCTCACTGGTCGCCGATATAGGGATGAGATCCTCAGACCTATTGTAGTCCCTTACGCTGCAGCAATCGGAGATAACTTCATTTTAATGGACGATAACTGCAGGCCACATCGTGCAAACCTGGTGGAGGATTTCCTTTTCGAGCAAGGAATCGTTCGAATGGAATGGCCAGTGTGTTCTCCAGACATGAATCCAATCGAGCACGTTTGGGACGCTCTAGGAAGACGAGTTTCTGGCCGCCAACAACCCCCACAAACTCTCCAAGAACTGGAAAGAGCTCTTCTGGAAGAGTGGGGCAGAATACCCCAACTCGTCATTAATAGCCTCATTGAGTCCATGCCTCAAAGGTGTTCAACGTTGCTGGCCGCCCGGGGAAACCATACCCCCTACTGAAAATGATTTTCTTTGAAGAAAACACCTTTTCTTATTCTTTTTTTCTCATATGCACAAATTGTGATTTTTTTTCCTTTAGTACACAAATGCGCAATAAAATGCATTTTTTTCTGCCAAACATGTGTAATTTATTCTCATATAACCTACTATTTCTGTCGACCATGTATCAATCAGCTAAACAGTTTACCAGATGCAAAATCCACCTAAAACTGCAATATCCTTTAATTGTTTTGATCAGTGTATTTATAAGTTCTAATTTCTTACTTGATCAAGGCATTTCATTCATGAAGATAATGTAATTTTATGCATCTAAAGATTTATATTATCGATCAAAATTTATAAATTCTATTCAGACATTTAAAAAAAAATCATGGGCACAATGACCAAAATCACAGTTTTTAGAAAATTAAATTTAAAGGTAAAATTACCCTTTACTCATATAAAAAAGAACTCAATTTGTTTAGAGCAAAACTGTCCTTCTAATGTTTTGTATGGAGTTTGTTTTAAAATGTTCCTAAATAACCTTATTTTAATATAAGTTATATAAAAAAACTTACACTTTAAAATGTACACGACCCCTGAAGCACGTCACGTTCTACAAATCCGTACTCGTATCAAGTGCGAATTCCACATATGTGGCTCTTTGAAGGAACACCCGGTTGGCAATCGATTGAAGAACTTATTAATATTCAATCATCACGTACACAATTATTAGACTTGACGTTGAGTATTTTGATGATATAATGCACAATAATGATTTAACGCAGAGTTGTGAAATGTTTGAAAAATCAATGTGATAACAATTACAGTTACTGTTTGTGATGTCATTTACGTGCATGTGAAAAATTTTTGCATTTGAGACATATTATTACCATAATTTTGAATTGCATGCTTCATCTTCTTTTTTACAACTGATATCATCAATAAATAATTAACTTCTAAAAGAAGTTTAAAATCAGTTTAATCTTATCAGTTTAAAGTTTCAAAAAAAAAAAAAAAAAGAAAGAATACAATTCCTCTAATACACATCTTATTTTTTTAATGAAATTCATTATAAAAGAATCCTCAAAACTATTTATTTTTCATTTTGTTCACTAAAAATGATAAATTTTATAAAAATAAATCTTTTTTTAAAGAAAGTTCAGTAAGTAAAAATATATGCAAATTTAGCTATCTCCAGTAATTCCCCTCAGACATTCTTTTAATCCTCTGTACACAAAAACAGCAGATATTTTATTCATTTTTCAGTTTTTTCTTAAAATTCTAAATCCATTTACTAAAGAATGAAAAAAAATATAGTTATTTGAGAAAGTTTTACTTTTAGCTTTGAATCTCAACGGGTGAGGTGAATAGTTAATTAATTTTAAGCGAAAACGTAAACAGGAACTTTTCATTAGTTTTTGTTTTTACATTATTTTGATACACGTGCGTTCACTTCTTCTATTATTAAGAATAGAATAACAAAAATAATTAATTCATATCATGTTAAATTTTAATATTTAAAAAAATGAAAATTGTCTTAAAAGGTTATTTTTTTAATTAAATAAAAATATCCTTATACGAGGGTCAGCTGAAATGTCCCGGGCCCAACAAAGAAAACAACTTTAAAAAAACATTTATTTCCCAACATAATCTTCAGAAAGGCAAATAAATTTATCATATCGGTGTTCTAATTTAATTAAATCTTCTCTATAATGCGATTCGTAAAGCTCTTCAACACAGTTATTTATGGCATCAATAACCCCCTCGTTGCTCTGAAATCTTCGTCCATCAAGAAATTTTTTGAGGTTAGGGAATAGGTAGTTGTCACTGCGTGCTAAATCTGGCGAAAAAGGTGGATGTTCAAGCAATTCGAACCTTAAATCGTACATTTTTCACATTGCGATGAATGACTGATGTCCTGGAGCATTGTCATAATAAACAAGAATTTTTTTCGCCAAATGAGGTCGTTTTTCCTTACCTCGTCGCTCAGATGTTGCAGTAAACTTGCGTAGTACTCACCAGTGATACTTTTACCCTTTTTCAAGTAACCTATAAAAATAATTCCCTTCGCGTCTTAGAAAATACCCGCCATAAACTCGTTAGCTTTCAAAGTTGACTTTGCCTTTTTTGGAGCTTAGTCATCCGGCGCAATCAACTGTGTTCGACTGTAATTTGCTGTCAGGAGTGTAGTGGTGCATCCAAATTTCAACCATACTTATAAGCCGTCTCAAAAATTCTTTGTTATTTTCACAGTAGTGCTTCAAATTCTAACTTGGAATGTTTTTCCGAAGCAACATTCGGTCACGTGTCAACAAACTTGGCAACCACCTCGCTCAGACCTTGTAGTAGCCCAACATATAAGTTTAAATATTACCTGTACGTTATTTTTATATGTTTACAGCGTTTGATATCTCGAACAAGATTAATATGTGGTCTTCCAGGGCTATTCGATGAATTCTTTCAACAATTTCAGGAGTTGTCACTTTCACAGAATGTCCAGAACGAGGCTGATCACTCGTGCTCGTCCGCCCCATTTTAAACTATTCAACCCACATTTTAACCATTGAATATGAAGTGGCAGAGTTATTCAGTATTCTGTCCATTTTATTTTTGATTTCTTTATGCGTTAAACCCTTTAAATGTAAGTTTTTGATTACCACTCGTTTTTTCCAAATCTTCCATTTTCGTAAAAACTCTAAACTAGTCTTGATTTAAACGCTTTTAATAAACAAATCACCATGCTACTGCTCTGAAACTGTGGAAATAAGCTAGTCAGGGATAATACTATGCAATGCTAGAGTATAATTACCCTAGTGACGTCATTTCTATGCAGGTCCCGGGACTTTTCATCCGACCTCCGTCGTATATATACTATGCAAAAGGAACAATAAATTTAAACCGATCTTAACTAGCTACATATTCCTGTACATCAAAGTTCAATTATTTAATTCTTAAGACCATTTTATGGCTATGAAATGAAAACATTTGTGGTATCAAACCTTTTTAAGTTGACGTCGTAAATAAAAATATTTCTACAAATATTTATCAACAACATCTAATAGTAGAAGTTGTTATTATCTTTAGTTGATATATTAAAAAGCACCGAAATAAAATTTGCTGGAATAACCAATTTGGACTATGTAGTAAGTACACTGTAAAAAATAACGACATTTTTACAGTACAAAGTACTGTTCATCTCGCGCACAAACTCGATCACAGTGAATATGCTGTATCTTTCTTTGGTTTCCTGACTATATTAACATGGAAAATACAGTAGATGCGTAAAATTAACAGCACAATCTGCTGACAATTTGGACGCCAGCAGTTTGTGCTGTAAAAAAACGCGTCCAAATTGCCAGAACATTGTGATGTTAATTTTACTACTGTATTTTCCATGTTAATATAGTCAGGAAACCAAAGAAAGATACAGCACATTCACTGTGATCGCGTTTGTTCTGGCAAATCCACAGTGTTTTTTTTTTTTTTTACAGTGTATTTATTAATTATTTTTACAATGATAATATATTAAGCAATCCAAACTGTTTCAATTGGAATGCATCAAAAGAGACAAAAACCCCTGAAAAATATATCGTACCCAAAAAAATTTTAAACATCAATAGCAAAAATAAATTAATTCTATAAAATGTGTCTATTTACGGAAAAAACGCAATTGTGAAAAAATTGACGTAAAATATTTCCGAAACGAATAACCGAGCGTATCTAAAAACAGCAAAACGGCTTTTCTGAAAAACAAAAAATGGGTCTGAGTTTGTACAACGAAAATACAAAATTATTATTTTATATTACCGTTGAAACGGAGAGTTAATCGATGTTATAG
The DNA here is from genome assembly GCA_963932465.1 of Maratus speciosus. NCBI lineage: Eukaryota > Metazoa > Arthropoda > Arachnida > Araneae > Salticidae > Maratus > Maratus speciosus. Next base: position 591,708,855 of record OZ010789.1, on the reverse strand, counting down.
CAACAGGCTTTGGCAGTAAAGAAGATAATATAGAAATCGAGTGTGAGAAAATTTCAGCGCGAATTTTTCATCTGAGACGCCAAAAGTTTACGTTTTGAAAATCACTTTAAAAAATCGTTCATTTTCAAATTATTAATATGTTTTTTCTATGTTTTTATTTATTGTCGGGGGTTTTTTGCATACAGGTATAACAAAATATTACGTTGAATGGCTAAGTATCGGTAAAAAAAAGGAATTTCTCATTTTAGTCGGAAAGGAAACTAAAAAAAAAATGCGAAAAATTCGAAATCCAAAATAAACTTTAATTAACAAAACAGCTGTTAATCGAATATAACTATATACAGTGAGTCCACGTATAACCTGACCGACCTTCATTTTCGAAACCGTTGGTCGTAGATGCATACTTCCAATTAAAAAAATGGTTTAAATAAGGCAAAGAATTGATTTTAAAGCGATTTGGGTCAAGAAAAACATTTATTAAAAAATTACCAAATTTACATTTTTGTACGGTTCCCCGGTCCTATAAGTGATATTTAGTAAAAATTTACTGTGACACTAACGAGTAAGACAGAAAAAGTCCCATTCATCTAAGATTAAAATTGACCGAGTTAGGGAACTTTGAAATGCATGACTTATACCACCTTTTTGCAAATCAAAACAGATGATTTCGACCATGCTTTCAGGGGTCGTATATAAAGTACTTAAACTTATTTAAAGGTATCTGCGGTTTCAAAGAAATCGTACAACTATTACGATTGAGTTAACTTTATTAGTTAAGTTTCAGATTATTTAAAATAATTGTATTTTAGCATACGTTTTATTTTGTAAGGGTTTGAGGCTATGATTTTTTTTAACAAAAATTATGTATTTTCATACCGTTTTATTTAACTTGCAACGATCGTCTTTCCAGTTTAAAATTTGTTCTCGAACTTTTACTGACTGTCAAATGTCCGATCGAAGTTAAAATTTTACATACATACTTAAATCCGATTACAATGTGATATTATTATGATTTTCGACGCTTACCATCTTATACATATTTATATTAGAGGACAACGCAAAAAAAATTCTGTTAGATTACCCTTAACAAGTTTTAAAAATGGTTTTAGATTAGATAACAAAAACCAACGATGGTTGTGTTTTTTAACTTTTATAATCACGTTCTATGTATTTTTTAACGCTAAATAAAAAAATTACCTTCTCTTTTAACCATCATGTCAAGATTTTTCGAAAATCGTAAATTTCAAGCTTAAAAAATAGCGAAAAATCTGATACTATAAAATAGATGTAAGACTTTTTATTCAGTTTAATTTTATTTAATTCAATAATTTGTTCAATTTTGTGGCTTATACTAGATTTCTTACAGCTAAACAGCTCAAGGGTCCTTTGAGGTTGGGAGGGGAGGGGGTGATCAATTGTGACTTTGAGCTTTTTAACTTTGAAATTTGCGATTTGAGAAAAATCCTGACGTGATGGTTTAAAATGAAGGTCATTTTCAGATTCAGCGCTAAAAAATCACGCGAATCTATTTTCAAAAGCTAAAAAACATGGCACATCCCAAAATTTGAAAGACGGTGTAATCTAACAGCATTTTAAAAAATGTATCATTCTTGTAAAGAATTTAAACTGTTATTTTTCATCCTTTTATTTAACAAAAAATCTGTTATTTTTATTCTCTTATATGTTCAGTACAAATTGTATATTTTGCAGTAATATGTCACAATGATTAAAGATTTCAAATTTATATTGCAATGCTAATTTTACTCTCAACAATTTCTTTAATATATCTGACTAAATTATATTTCTACTAAATTTGTGAATGACCCCTAATTTGCAGCAAAAAATATGCTCCAACTTTAAACAGCTATTATTTGGTCAATTTTAATCGTAGAATAACGGGACTTTTTTTTGCCTTACTTGTCAGAGTAACAGGAAAATTTTACTAAATATAACTTATAGGACCGGGGGGACCGTATAAAAATTTAGATTCTGTAATTCTTCGCTAAATTGTTTTTTCGCTTCAAACTTTTTTTATCTTAACTCTGAACCTAATTTTGACCATTTTTGTAATTGGAAGTATGCATCTAGGGCCAACGGTTTCGAAAATAAAGGTCGGTCAGGTTATACGTGGACACACTGTATAACTATATATATAACGAAAAGGGGGCACAATTTTATCAATTTGGGTTACTTTTATGACTGACTCAAACAATAAAGAGTTTTTTGGAGGATTATGAACACAAAAAATTATGCTTTCAAAATATGTTAAGAAAAACTCTAATAATAAAATCCAAAATATGGGACTCGGGTGCTTTGAAACCCATCTTTGTCTAATATGTAAATTAGCAATCATCTATGTGCGCCGCTAAAGAAATAAACACATACACACACAGAAAGATAGGAAACATTTTATTTTAAAAATATAGGTAAAAAAAAAAAAAAAAAAAAACAAGATTATAATGTTTGTTAAATTAGCCCATTATCTACTGATGGTACTTATAAGTACCATTAAAATATTTTTTTATAAAATTCATTTAATACATTGTTTAGTAGTAATACAGTTCAGAATGAGTTATAGATGCATTACTTTATCTTGTTCCAAAGCATGATTGGTTATACAAAACAAAAATATTTTTAAATGGATGATTTCTTTTGCTTTTGCATCTTTCGCGCCTTCTTGGCGTTGGGAGCGTGTGAATTTTCAATTCGGAAATATTTCTATATTTATATTTAAGAACATTATATTTGTACATTTCCTAATTCTACAAAATACTAAGAAAAACATTTAAAATAAAAGATTTGAGTAGGGTTATAAAAATTGCACAAAATTCCCATACATTCAAATTTAACTAATCCTTCTAAATCGTTCAATCTTTCTAAAATGCTTCTAAAATTTATGAAATGGTTATGTAAATCTTCTAATGTAGTTTCAAAAATTCGCTAAAAATGCTTTAGAAGATAGAATTTTCATGAATTCATAATTCAATACATAAACAGTTAAAAAGGGGTAAGGGCTGAGTGGTTATATCAGTCATTCCGCTTATTGCTTGAAAGCTTTAGGCAATAGGGTTCGATACCCACTTGTAGTCCTGGCTGAAAGCTACTGGTTCTTTTCCATTGACAAACTCCAATGTGTCTATGTTGTTTTTATCATGCATATAAGCCTAATGAATAGGGGAAGGAAACATAAATTGGTCACTTTAAGGTTTGATGAATTTTTATGATATATTTTTACTCAGCAAATTTCTAGAAACAAACACCAGTAGTAACTAATAACCGTAGTTTCATTTTCTATTTTACTTTCAAAAAAATATTGTAATAAGATTGTAATAAGTTAATAAGATGTACACATTTTTTCAAAGAAAAATTACAAAATATCGTCGTATCTTGTAAATATATTGAAAATATATAATGTATAGGGAAAGGAAGAGTACAGTGACTACTATGGTGTCATGTATTTTTATGATACCTTTTTAATCAGAAAATTTCTAGAAGCAACACCAATTGTCACTATAATAACTTAAAATTCAATTAACTATTTTACATTTGTTTGTTTCTTAATTTTAAAACGTACACGTTACTTTAAAATAAAAACTATAAAATGACCATTTTTATCCGACTAGGCTCAGCAAAGTTGTAAGCATAGATAATTTAACAAATCAAATTCATTCAGAATGTATATTTAATCAACACAAGCTAAAGTTACTAAGCATTAAGAATATGTATTATTAATTGTAATATTTTAAGTATTCAATCGTTAGAAAATAAAGTAAATAGTAATGAGTTTCAATGTGACGAAGGAAGGATTAGACATCCCCAGCAGACATGCACAACTGTAAATGCCCAATGTAAGCTTTTCTCTGAAGAAGTCATTGCCCTGATCTGTCTTATTTCTTAGTAAAACAACTTTTGAGCAGTTTTTTTTTATGAACAATGGATAAAAAATGCGTGCAAAGTAGCCATCTAGCTATTTTGACGATATATTTTTTATGGCCACATGGCCTGGCATGATGCAATTACAAAAACAGTGGCCCAGCATCTAATCAACATGACTTAACGCTTACAAACACACATCATTTGAACGCAGCTTTTCTCTGAAGAAGTTATTGCCCCGACCTGTCTTCTTTCTTAAAAAAAAAACAACTTTTGAGCAGTACTTTGATACGAACTATGAATAAAAAATACGTAAAAAGTAGCCACATAGCCATTTTGACGATATCTTTTTTGTGGCCACTTCGCTTGGTATGACGGAATTACAAAAACAGTGGCCCAGCATCTAATCAATATGACTTAACGTTTACCAACACACATCATTTGAAGTCAGATTTTCTCTAAAGAGGTTATTGCACCGACCTCTCTTCTTTCTTAAAAAAAATAACTTTTGAGCAGTATTTTGATATGAACAATGAATGAAAATGGTGTACAAAGTAGCCACATAGCCATTTTGACGATATCTTTTTTGTGGCCACTTCGCTTGGTATGACGGAATTACAAAAACAGTGGCACAGCATCTAATCAATATGACTTAACGTTTACAAACACACATCATTTGAAGTCAGATTTTCTCTAAAGAGGTTATTGCCCCGACCTCTCTTCTTTCTTAAAAAAAATAACTTTTGAGCAGTATTTTGATATGAACAATGAATTAAAATGGTGTACAAAGTAGCCATCTAGCCATTTTGACAATATCTTTTTGTGGCCACTTTGCCTGGCATGACGCAAATACAAAAAGTCCTTCCGGCCAGTGCCGGGAGGAAGAGGTAGCTTTCAAATTCCTTATTTTAAAAAAGCCGACTTATATCATTCAAAAACACGAAGCTCAATGTAGTGGAAACCGAATATAGGAGATTCAATACTAATTTTTATCAATATAATGAATGATAATTTCGCGAAATTAGTCAGCTTTATCCAAGCTGCTTTTCTTTAAAGTAGCTTATATTTGGCTGCCAAATTCGGCGATTTTTTAAAGTGCCTGCCATTTTAAGACAACATGTGGATGAGGCTAACCAGTGAACTTGGTCGAGACCTTAGTAATTGCTGTGCACATGCTCACTCACATCGGAATCGGTTGATATATACGAGTGCTGTCGCATGCAAAAAATCAGATTTTGCAAAATGCCACCCACAATAGAAATTGAAACTGTTATATCTGAGCCATTTTTTAAGGTAAAGACAAACAAAAAATGCTCCTGAATCCTTTTCAAGGTCAAATACTTAAGAAAGAAACCTTTTTCAATTTCTAATTTTTTTGCACTTCACTTTAAATATATATATTTTTCTTAATTTAATGGCCGCCATTTTGAAACAAGATGGCTGATGAATCTGGCCAGCGAACTTGGTTGAGGTATTGATGTATACTATCCACATGCCTTCTTACATCGAAATAGGCGAATACGTGTGTTATCGCGTGACAAATACAAGATCGTTTCAAAATGTTAGCCATGCTAGAAATTCAAAGTGCTATAATTCAACCATTTTTTAAGATATAAACAAAAAAACAAATTTTCAGAAACAAAAACTGCTCCGGAATCTTTGTATCAAGGCCAAACACATAAAAAAAATCTTTTTCATTTTCCAATTTTTTAATACCTTATTTTAAATTTTAAATTAATTTTTTTTTAAATGGCAACCCTTTTGAAACAAGATGGCGAATGAAGCTGGCCAACGAACTCGGTCGAGACATTGGTATGTACTATGTACAGACCAAGTTACATCCAAATCGGTTCATAAATACGCCTGTTATCGCGTGACAAAAATCAGGTCGTTTTAAAATGTCAGCCACAATAGAAATTCAAAATGCTATTACTCAGCCATTTTTTTAGATATAGGCGAAACAAAAACTGTTCCGAAATCTTTGTATTAAGGTCAAACACATACAAAAAAAATATTTTTCATTTTCCAATTTTTTGGTATCTCATTTTATTTTTTTTATTTTTTTATTTTTTTTAAATGGCCGCCATTTTGAAACAAGATGGCGGATGAAGCTGGCCAACGAACTCGGTCGAGACATTGGTATGTACTATGTACACACCGAATTACATCGAAATCGGTTCATAATTACGAGAGTTACAGTGTGACATAGGTCAGATATATATATATCAATTTTGAACTGAGGGTGGTTTCGGGGTCTGGGGGTCATGATCGATGAAAATATACCAAAATTTTTTGAAATCGCTTTCCTCCGAATGGCTGCAATAGGTAGCTTTTTGTAATGAAACCTACCTAAAACATTGGACCAGCATCTAATCAACATGAATTAACGTTTACAAACACACATCATTTAAAACAGGGATACTCCACCTGCGGGCCCCGGGCAGCATGTGGGCTGGTGAGCCTTTATGTGGCCCGAGACACATAATAATTAATCCATTTATAAAAAATCAATTAAGATGTGCATTAAAGTTATTTCAAAACTCACTTTTTTTCAGGAAAAGACAAAATCTGTCCTGTTATTTATAATGAATTTAAAAATTATTTTAAAATAACTTGTGTTACATTCATATATGCATTTCTTAATCTTCAACACTAATAAAACATTACTATGAAGTAATTACATTTTAGCTATATATTTGCACAATTAAACAAAAAGGAAAAGTTTTTTGCATTGAGAAAAAGACTGATTTATTAGAGATTTTTTATTCTTTAGAACGTGGAAGTTCTGCATTGTTACATTATTACGTTTTATACTTATTATATAGATAATACTACTTTTTAGAGTTGAAAGTTTGTCGCAAAGAAAATTGACATAAAAAAAAAATGTTTACACCACTATTTCTAAAGAAGAAACTCGTGGTCTATCTCTACAACATTTGCAATAGAAATTTACCGCGAAGTTTATTGCTTGGAAACAGTGGTATTAAAATATTTTACTAACATTTTTTTCCGAGACAAACGTTTAATCCTACTGATAATACCAACTTTGAGGCATTTTTTTGTTATACTACTTATGTTATCTTATTACTTTAATTATTTTTTTAAGTTTGTTGCGGGCCGCTTACAATCACAAACATAAGTTCTGCTGCCCGCGAGAAAAAGGCTTTAGAACGGCTGATATAAAAGGTTATATCATAGTGATCAAACAGCATAGAAGCAAATAATTATAACACTACATATTATTTACCTATCTTCAAGAAATTGTGACACTTACATAAATCAAAAATGCAAAAAGCAATAAAATCTGCAGAAAATACAGCAGAAAAAACACAAATGGCCCTTTTTGACCCCACTGCCCACTTTACCCTTCTTTCTTCTATGTATATTAAACTAATAACTATTACAATTGGGAAAATTCCATTTTGAAATTAAAGAGTTTTGTTGAAACTACTGTCGCGTACGGCGAAAAAGGGAGTACTCAAGGAGATACGTAATAAGCGTTACAAACAACGCAATGTGTACATACCTTAGCTCTAATGAGAAATACGTTAAAGAGTACACAAAATAGTAGCGAAATAAGGACAGTTAAAATTTGATTATTCAAGAAGATTTAAAAGAAAAATATACGCTCAAGCCATTTTTGACAATCTTATTCTTTGCTTGTTTACAAGGGTGACTACATGCACGCAATAAAATTTGGTATTAAATGCAAATATTTTAAAATATATTAAAGTTATAAGAAATATTTCGTTTCAATGATTCGATATTTTTATTTTTTAAATAAAGCTCATCGCAAAGAAATTGCACGTTTTAATAAAAAACACTTTTGAGTTGCATCATTTTACAAAATATATTTTTTTCTAAATGTGTTTAAATACATTTTTAAAAGTATTTCACGTAATGTCAAATGTTTTACAGTATGGTGAATCATATAATAAAAACAAACAAAATGTGAAACAAGATCTTATTTTTAATTTTAGATTCGGAACTTCTTTAATTAAATTCCGAAAATTTCAGCAGCATAATTCAGCATAATATATATTTTTTTATAAATGGGAACAAAATGTTTAAAGTAACTACAAGGCTGTATATTATTTTTCAGAGTGAAAGTACTACAGTAAAAGAAATATGGTGTCTTACGAAACATTGTATAATGTTTTTGACATCCTTACACATGCCTTCTATGTAAAAATTATATGGACTTTATCATTTAAAAGACGCCTTTAAAAGATGTATGACAATTTTTTTTTTGTCATTTGGGGCTACTCTGCCTAGTTACAATACGGAGATTGAGCACCATCTGACTGACCACCAAAATAATTTTATTTTTATTTTATGTTTTGCAATGTTTTTCATTATGCATGTTGTCTAGTGACATTGCTTACCATGTTATTGTTTTGTTAAATTAATGAAAATTAATCCACGCTCACAAATAGCTAATTTAATTTAAATTTAATTTTAGGTTTGCAATATTTTTCATTATGCATCATGTCTCGTGACATTGTTTACTATGTTTATTGTTTTTAAATTTAGTGAAAATATTTTCTATCACAAATGATTTTGAAAATGTCGCCGTTGGTGCGACGAAACGATCGTCAATCTTAATAAAGATATTTTATCACTTTTTAGCATTATTTTATTAATCTGTTTATAAGTGATTTTTATACATGTTTTTATTTCTCTACGATACTATACTCAAAAAAATGAACACAGTATATTGCAATAAGCCACTTATTAATAATTTCGAGTTTGAACGCTTTTGCTACATTAGTTTTTACAGGGTTATCCAAAAGATATCAGTTCTTTTTCAATTTGTTGACGATCCCATATGGGGTTTCGGGAAAAAATCTTCGCGGAAATATAGGACATATACTATATTGTTTGCATACCTGCAGTTTGAGGTTAATTCCTCATGTATTTTTCTAGATATTGAACAAAACGTCTAAAATCGCAAGTGATCGGTCACCTTTGGCCATATAGTGTACAAAGCATTCAAACAGCGCCGAGATATGGTAGATGGTTTGCCTCGTTCTAGTCGATCTTCAATGTCTACCAATGACTCAAGCATTGATAAAATGAAGCAGCTGGTGCTTGAAAATCTTCGTAAGTGTCTTAGAGAGTTGGCTCAAGATATTCCACATATATTTTAAGTCCGTTCATAAAGTGATGACTAATATTTTGGCCATGAAACACATTGCCACACTAACGGTTTGAATCAGCTCAATTTTAAACCATTTGGAAATGGTTGTTGTATTCGGTCGAGGATGGGGCCAAATGATGCTCGCATTTTATTAACCATTTGGAAATGATTGTTGTTTTCGGTCGAGGATGGGGCCAAATGATGCTCGCATTTTATTAACCATTTGGAAATGGTTGTTGTTTTCGGTCGAGGATGGGGCCAAATGATGCTCGCATTTCATTTTTTTTAACGAAATTCAACGATGTTCTTTTCTTTTAGAAGAATTTTTATTTGAATAGGTAATAGAAAGGCATAAAATCGTTAAAAATTTTTTGAATAGGTAATCGAAAGGCATAAAATCGTTACAAATAGAAAAAGTTACAAAATGGGTAGGCGCAAATTATCAGATATGGAAAAATCCAAAGCCAAAGAGCGACGCCGAAATGAAAATCGTCTTGCAAAGCAAAAATCGAGGTCTTCAACTCATTATGTAGGCCATGGAAATCGAGATGTCCAACTGATTATGTATCCCATGAAAATCGATTACAGAATAAAAGACGAACGCGAAAAAGGAAACAATCTAATGTTTAATGGATTGATAGTAAAAGGCCATGTCTCGAGGGGTTCCAATCCAATAGCCACGATGTTTTACAATCGTTTTATAAAAGAAATTCCAAATGGTCGTTGTAATCTATTAAATTACTTTTTTTTTCTTTTCTCCTATTGTTCTGCAATAGATTTTGGCTAAAAATGCAACTAATGTCATCAACCAAGAGCGTACTATGGCTTCGTATAACTTCATTTTCACGAGCTAAAATTTACCACATCGATGAGACTGTTTTGAGACAATTGAGGTCATATATCGTCGGTACCATGTCAAAAAGTGGTGCCAATCAAGATATCTGAATATTAAAAAAGTAGCCTACTATTTTCACATTGGATAGTTTGACATGGTACCGACGATATGTTTATTCGCAGAAGGAGCTAAATGCCATACCAACCCAAGAAGTATGGAAGATTGGTTTCTGACTGGCATAGTTGCAGTAAACTCGATTTGGTCTACTTGAAAGGTGGCAAAATCAATTTAAATTTCGATGAACAAAAAATTGTGTGTTTTATTTAACAATTTCGGGTATTTTTTACAAGAAAAGTACGTACCCTTTAAAAAATATATAGATGTTCCTAATTTAGAAAAATATGTTCTTAATTATTAAAAAACTCCAGAAACTAATATATATTGAAGATTTAAAGAAGCACAACTAAAAACAAAGTTTCTTTTGCTATCTCGGATTTTCGGAAATTATTCAGAATAGTTTTTATAGTGTATTAATCAGTTTTCTAAAAATGGAATATATGTAGTTTGGATGATATCAATTTTATATTAAACTAGAGGGCTCTACCCCCTACGAGCTACGCTTGTCAACCCCATTTCAGACACCGCAGACTCTAAAAGTTCGCTAATTTGATCGGCTTTAAAAAGATTTCGGAAGATTGAATTATAATTTAAAAAAGAGTGGCGATCTCCCTATAAACGGATTTCTATTCATTTCTCTTTGATTGGGGAATTTAACGGCCAAATCCGCTGCGGTGCTACTTGATTATCCCGTCTACCAATTTCGCCAAATTATATAAATTGCCAAACCACTCGCCAAATTATACAAATTGACATAATTTTTATTTTAAATAACGAAAGAACAAGTAAATTAGTGTAACATTAATAAAATTACAAATAAAACGTCGAAATAAAAATAACTTGATGACGTAGACACGTGTAAATTGCGTAATGTCAAGTTAATGTGGCATTTACGATCAACCATTATTGGCCTTTAATCTTATAGTTTGGCGAATGATAGATTTTTGGCCGACGGGTTAACTAAGTAGTACCAAAGACACAATCGCTAATTTCGTCTTTGCTTAAGTAAAATAAGTTAAACATTTCAAAATAAGCTAATATAAGAGGAATTAAGTAAACAGAGTCTTTGTCTCCCGGTATTTTTTAACAAAGCGATAAGAAAGTCCTTTTAAATAAGACATTTTAAATTCATCGTTTTTAATCTGATCTAATTTTGAGCAAACTATTCTTTCTCTTTTTAATATTCACGTGAAATTACTTTTGTTAGAAAAAAATATTATTTTCGCTTTCCTAACAAAAATAGTTGAAAAGTATCCTCTCAAAATATTAAATAAATGTCTAGCGCAATTTCTAAATTTAAACCGTTTTGCAATATTATTTTGTGTTCATTTTATGTATTAACTGTAATGTGACGTAAATATCACGTAATTTATCCTATTTAAGACTTCCAACGCATGTTAATGAATTTATTATTTTACAATTTCCTTTCTCTCTTAAAATTCGCGTGTAAATATAGTTTTTATGACGTAATTTTTAATAAGTTCCTGCTTTTTGTACATAATTATTTAGTTCTAATTCCAAATGTTTTTTTCTGTTTATAATAGTCACGTGTAAATAAATATTTAGATTATTTACACGTATAAATATATATATTTTTTTATTTGAAGCAAACATTATTGTTTGCGCTTTTTTTAAATTATCCCCATTTTTAATTTTAAAAGCATGTTATGAAATTTCTTCAAAATGGTGAAAATTAGATAGGTTTCATTGTTGCAGACAAGAGAGAAATAATGAGGTATTTTAATATTTATTCATGCTATTTTCTGATAAAACTTCAAACTGTGTAAATCATGTTGTATAGGGTTTAGTGTCGCAAAATCCCATTAGGAGCAGAATATTATATTAGGGGCATAATATCGGAAAATGACATACTGCTTTTGAAAACACGCATTTTTCCTAATAAATTTTCTATATTGTTTTTCCTTCTGCATATGTACTGATACTAGGTTTAAGACACTAGGCAAAATGCTTATTTAAGTGAAAATAAAGTCATATTTAAAGGAAAACGATAATTTTCTTAGATAAAACTAAACATTTTAACACAAATGCGTCTAAAAAACATAAATTACTGAAATTTTTACTCTCCGGAATGGAGATTAGAATCTCAAGCAAAGAGTGCGTCTGTTCGCATAAAAATGTTTCTGACAATCGGGACTTCAAGTTTTGAGTTAAAATGATTTTTAAATGATCAAACAAAATATACATTTTTTTTTTAAATGATGAATTTGGATATGAGAATTGCGTATGCAAATTTTGAGAAGGTTAAAATTACTGTTTTTCATTCCGGAATACCAAGCATAAGTGTCTCAATAGATAACCACATCCTAATAACTGATCTTTGTTATATTTTACTGATTAAGTATCTATATTATAAAGAACAAACGTTTCCGTGCGTAACGCTGATGTAATTTAGCGAATGGCAACACTTCACAATCAAATTTCGGTCTTGAAATTTTCGCTACTTCAATTTTTTAATGTTCTGACCATCATACATTTTCAATTTTCGTCGCATAGGGAAAAAATTTACTTTCAAATGCAATTTGTTTAAAAACTGTATCTTAATTGACTGATGATTTGATAGATATTTTCTAAAATAATTTTCAAGCATGGTTTTATTTTAAGTTTATCTTATCACGTGCCGGTTTCAATACATAATAATAATAAAAATTTTGTACATATAGCAACAAACATTTTTCAGCATTTGTTTCTACTATTTTTGCATAACGAAATTAATACTTCCTTTATAAAGATATAAAAGAATAATATTAAAAAAACCACCAATCTAACATATTTGTGAAAGACAAATTAACGAAATTAATACTTTTATAAACAAATAAAAGAATGATATTGAAAAAACACAAATTTAACATTTTTGTAATCATACAATTTAAATTTTTAGATCACCAAATAGGATTTTTTTTTCATATGGAATTTGTTTGCAAACTTCATTTCAGTTTAGTGATTGTCTATTGTTTTAAAAACAATTTTAAAGCATGAAATATTTTTTAATTTATTTTTTTCGCGCGGAGCTCGATTGCGAAAGATTAATCCGTTTGCCCTGAAAACAAAATGAAGAGGTAATCATTTTCTTACGGCTAATATCCATTAAAAAAACTTACCTATGAATAAATAACTAAAAAATATAAATAAAACACAAATTTAACAGACATGTATAAGCTTTGAAATTATCAGAATATAAAAGGATGCCATAAGTAGCAAAATCTTTGTCAAATAACTCTTAGAATGCGGCTAATAAGAAAATATCGCTTTTGATAAATTAAAAAAATTTATTTGATTGTAAAATTCGTATTTTCCATATGAAAAATAAATTTTTAATGTAAGTGGGAATCTAAAAAAATTATTGCATATAAAAAAAATTATTAGTTTTCAATAAAAAAAATGTTTTTACCTATATTCTTTGACCCGGAAAGCCCGGGTACGATTCCTTAGTGTATTTAAAAGTACAAGGCCGTTTTCTTAGTCAACTGTCCAGAGCTTTCTACTGAACCCATTTTGATAGTTTTTTTTTTTTTTTCAAGTGAAAGTAATTTATTTGCAGATGTGCCCGCACTGGCTTTCTTTAAAATAATCCCATTTTTATATTTTAATTTTAAAAGTATTTTATGAAATTTATGCTATTAGTGGCAATAGGGTTATTTGCATTGTTGAAGAGAGAATGGAAACAATGGGAATTACCATATCATTACGGATGTCGTTTTCGTATTACAAGTAAAAATAACTTTTTTAAAACTTCTGAACAGAAAATGACATCGCTATATAAAATAACACATTTTTACCGATAACAGTTTTGCATTTCAATATATTTTTAAATCCGCTGACACCGAGATTGAGATGCTCATCTCAGACTGCTGCAGTAGGTGAAAATTAAGTCATAGTGAAAATGAAATGAGTATGAGTATTTTCTTTGATAAAACTAGTATAATATTTAAAAGTATATATTGTAAATAAACAATTTTATTCAACAGTACGCTACATAATAGATTGATTTCAAGCATGCGAAGTATTAATAAATGAAAATTTGAATTTTCCTATTATGACATTTTTACTTACAGTACTGTTATTTCCATATTAACAGTGTTTTGCTTATGAGAAATTAAAATCTAGAGGATGTAGAAAAATAAATAAATTTATATATTGCATTTGACTTGTTTTAACATATTTCCTGTTATCATAAGTTTTTATTTAAATAGTTCATCATTATTTTATAATAAATAGCCCATGCGAAAAAGAAAATTCAACTGAATAAAATAGTTTTAATAGTTTATTATAAAAAATATTTAAAACCACTTTATCAACAGGAATAAAAAAATAGATATAATAAAGATATTTATAAAACAGCAACACAAAAACTTACTTATGACTTACATTATTCTTACGATGAATATAAATTCTAGAAAATTTAAATTTTATGCATTTGTAAATTGTGTCAATGCTTACAACATAATAACTAAATCTTACATGTAATAGAATGTCACATTTTTTGCAAAGTCTATAATTTCACTATTCTAAAAATAAATCTGAAAATTTTCTAAATGGTATTAAAATCATTAACGTTTTCATCTAAAATACTTTTCTAGAACGAAACATCGATTTTCATAAGAGAAAGTATTACTTAAGAAAATGGTGGGTTTTCGTACCATCAGCATGGTTCTGGAATCATTTTTGTTATAAATATACATTCTCTGTTCTATTGTAAAAGGCATCATTAAGTAAAACAGAAAACCGCTGACTTGAAAACGATCTCTATAACGTATATGGTCATAAAAATGTGATCCCTTTTCCTGGATACTTGCAATAAAAAATATTTATGGGCCTTACATAAAAGGCTCTCTATTAAGGTTCTTGTTCTGAGAAATCTTAGTAATGCTTTCCATAGAAATGAGCATGAAAAACTTATTTCTTATGTTATTTTGAGTGTATTTTCATGTGTAAATGCATATCTGGTAATATATTTATACAGGGTACAAAGGAAAGTTCCTTTAACCTGAAAATACTTGCAAAAGGAGAGAGCTACAGCTGTGCAAGTGAGGTAACGGTATAATAAAGCGACTACGCCCGACCTAATGCAAACGACAGTGGCACCCCTAGTGGCGAAATTTGTAAGATAGTTATTGAAAGCGAAAAGAGATAGATAAAAATTTCCAATCAGAAAGTTTTAGAGCATCAATTTATTAGTACGAAACGACATTTGGTTCACACGGATACGATAAATCGCCGCCTGTATACCCAAAACTGTTCGAAATCGAGGAGCGACAATTCTATTTTGCATATTCACATTCCGTAAATGTAACAGTTCACAATTTCAGATTGTGACGTTTACTGTGTTGTAATGCAAATGGTAAAAATAAAAATAGTAAATAGTAAAAATTTAATTTTCAATGCATTTAAAATTTTAGATTAAACCTTTCAGGGGCAGAAGAATTCTGTTTGTAAACTGGTGAAATAATCGACTGACACCACTAGAATATTCAATCGAATTTCTTATAAAATAAAAACCCGCTAATTTTCACATTAATTATAAAAGCAAAATTTTATTAAAATATTCTTGCTGCCATTTGTTATTTTTGGAATTAAGATTACCGTCTAGCCACCGCCCTTGAAAGGGTTAAATCTATGTCGTCGTATTGAAGAAGCTCGCAATAGACGTTCCATACTGAGAAATGTGCACGTAGAATTACTCTCGCGAATCCAAACGTGTATCGTGAGCAATGGCAAACTTTTCGAATATACTGAATATTAACTTTTTATCACTGTGAGAAAGTTTGTCTATTATTTTTGTGTGTGTGTGATGTTATCGAAATATATTGAGATAATTACTATTTATATGATAAATTGTGCGCATTTCTTCATACTATTCCATTCAAACGTTTACACAAAATAGAGTGCATCGATTTCGGACATTTTTGGGTATACAGGTGAAGATTTATGTTATCCATGTAAACCAAATGTCGTTTCGTACTAATTAATTGATGATCTAAAACTTTCTAATTGGAAATTTTGCTCTATCTCTTTTCGTTTTCGATTTGCAACGGCTATCTTCCAAATTTCGCCACTAGGGGCGCTACTGTCGTTTGCATTAAATCGGGCGTAGTCACTTTGCTATGCCGTTACCTCACTTACATAGCTGTAGTTCTCTCCGTACGCAAGTATTTTCAGGTTAAAGGGACTTTCTTTTGCACCCTGTATATAAATTACATTTTTAAGAAGCATCTCATACGTTTCAGTAAGCAATTCCCTGTAAAGGAGAAAGGAATGTGATTTATTTTGATGCAGATGGCATTTCTAAAATTTACTTTTACATATTTAAAAATATCTCACCATGACTAGAATGTTATATTGTACACCATTGTGTTTCAATAAGTGTCTAACTGTGTGTATATCTGTGTAGAGCATCATGGAGGAAACACACACCTTGATGAAATTTGGCGCAAAGAGGGATTTGAAACACCTGAAAATACTTCTAAACAATAAATAATTCATTTTTAAGGGGGCACTTTAAACTTTTCAAAAACCAGTTTTCGGATTTTGTTTTGTATTCTGAATTTTTAAACATTTCTGAACGCTATGGAAAAAAAAAAAAAAAAAAAAAAAAAAAAAAAAAAAAACATTCAAAAATCTACATTATTTCTTGAGTTATTTTTAGTAACATTATTATTAGTAACATTAAGGTCGCAATTCTATTTCAAAATTTTTCAAATCAAGAGCTTGACGCCAGGAGAGACCAAGTTAACTTAACAATATCTCAAAACTGCAGCCTTAATATTGAACAAAAGTATTAAGTGTAGGTACTCATTTTACTCAGAATTTTAGGCTCTACAATTTTTGCACTGGCAATGTTTTTTATAGAGTTAGCTGTTTTGAGATATTGTTAAGGTAATTAAAGAAAAAAAAGTGTTTTTCGAAAATAAATATGTAAATATTTTCTAACATTCATCCATGTACGAGGAAGAAAACATACTACGTTCATTTCAGACCTAAACTGAAGGGATTAAAACAATTTCCAGTTTTCTCCTAAATAATTCTGTGTTCAACCCCCTGACCACGTGTCTAAAACTTTAAAGTGGAATTGTGACCTTAATGTTCCACAAAATTTTTAAGTATAGGCACTCATTTTACTCAGGATTTTAAGCTGTACAACATTTGTATTGACAATGTTTTTGACAGAGTTAGCTGTTTGGATATACCGTTGTGGTATGTAAAAAAACGTGTCTCTTGACTATAAATCTATATACATTTCCTAACGCTAACCTAGTACGAAGGGGAAAACATAGCATATTCATTCTAGACCTAAAAAGAAGGGATTAAAACAATTTCCAGCTTTCCCCTAATTAATTCCGAATTAGGCCTTTTTTTGCTCCCCTACCACATGGCCACATATTTTGATTTTAATTTCGAAGTAGGTGTGTTATGATTCGATTTTGTTCAAAAATTGTTTTCTATATGTATAATTTAGAGTTTTATGATGCGCGCAGTACTTAATGTTTGTTTATTTACGCATTAGTGAGATGAACTTTTAAATTTAAAATTTAAATATTAATTTTGTATATACAACATTTATTTTTTATGAATAATATAACTAAGAATATATACTTTATACAGACAGAAAAAAAAAATCTTAATTGCATATTATTTGTGTTTTGGTACTTTGAAATAGGCAATATTTTTGGTCGTTTCGACGAACTCAAAGGTATTGTGCCCCCTTAAAGTTAATTATTGAAATTTGCTTTGATTTTTATTATACATATCGTCTCTTCTTCATAATACTTGCAAAATTTAAACACACTGTAAAAATCAAATAAAATTCTTATCAAGAACGCAAATTATTTTTTTATTTTTAAATATTTTTTTAATTTTTTTTTTTTTTTTTTTTTTTTTTTTTTTTTCAATGGAGCCTAACATGAGACATTTTCTGCTTTCATAATAATTTATTTAAATTATTCATCATATTAAAAAAAAAAAAAAAAAAAAAAAAAAAAAAAAAAAAACTACAAATTTGCTAATCACATCCAGAATATTACCCTTTTCAAAAAAAATATTTTTCTTGCAGGAAACTTTAATTTTCATATGAGAAAAACCTTACTTAAGAAAAGGGTGCGATTTTGCGCCATCAATTCTGGAGTCTTTTTCTTATAAATATACATTCTCTGTTCTATTGTAAAAGGCATCATTAAGTAAAACAGAAAATCGCTGACTTTAAAACGGTCTCCTAACGTACATGGTCATAAAAATGTGAGCCCTTTACCTGAATATTTGCAATAAAAAATATTTATGGGCATCACATAAAAGACTCTCTATTAAGGTTCTTGTTCTGAGACATTTTAGTAATGCTTTCTGTAGAAATGAGCATAAAAACCTTATTTCTTATATTACTTTTGAGTGTATTTTACTGCGAATATGCATATATGGCAATCTATATATATAAAAAAACGTCTGGATTGGGGATTAATGAACACACAATCCAAACTACTGAACCTAAAATCTTGAATATTGGGGTAGAAATACTTCTTATAACAGAGAGTGCCACTATGAAAGGATTTTCTAAAATTCCACCCCTAAAAGGGGTAAAAAAGCGAAGGAACTTTAAAGAAATTCCTTAAAAAGCTGATTTTATAGTTATTTATCAACTGATACCATGTTTTAGTGTATTTTTGTATGCTCAATCGAATGGTACTAACCAAATTCTTTTAAAGTCAGTAGTTCTTCGGACATTTCATATTTTTCTAACTTGCCGATTTATTTGGCCGCATTATTTCTCTTTTCTATTTAACAATGGAAGTAATTCGATTGCCACTATTTGGAAGAAGTTTCATAAAAAGCTTCTAAAATTAAATAAAAAATATAAAAATGGAAATATTTTTAAAAATATCTAGATGACGCACATCTGCAAATGAACAGCTTTCATTAATAATAATAATTATTGTTATCAAAATCGGTTCAGTAGGAAGCGCAGACCAGATGACTTAAAAAACAGCCTTGTTTTTTAAAATATATATAATTATATATTACAATAAAAGAAAGAATGTATGTGTCTAACTGTCTGTATTTACGTGTAGAGTATCATAGAGGAACGACTCACCTTGGCGAAATTTAGTGGAAAGAATGATTTGAAACACCTGAAAATAATGTTGATAGTATAGATAATTAATTTTTTAAGTTTCTTTTTAATTAATTTGTTACTAAAATTTTTCTTTTGCTACGATTTGTATCGTACACACTGTCTCTTCTTCATAAACTTGCAAAATTTCAAACAAACTGTAAACAATCAAATAAAACTCTTATCAAGAATGCAAATTATTTTTTTATTTTTTAATATATTTTTAATAATTTTTATACTGAAATGTTTTTTTTTAGCTCACAGGCTATCAAAACTTGAGAGCTAATGTGCCCGCAGGTTCTCTATGTAACAAACGTATGTATGTACAGTCGTGGAAAAAAAAAAAGTAAACACTACCTACTAACTCCTCAACAAATTAACGTAGACGAAAGTTACTGGTACCAGACGATTGGAAATAAAGTCTACTTTTAAAGGGTGTGTATAAAATTTGCTTAGGGGGACATATACATATTAAAACGAATGCAAACTTCATTTTTCTTTCAATGGAAGTGCCCAAATTTAACAAGATATTTCAAATCTTCGGTTCAAAATATGCCTACAAACCAAATTTCAAGTTATTCGAATGATAAGTTTTTGAATTATAGACATTCAAAATTTAGTACTTCTAATGTTAAATTACATTTTCATATTTTTATTTATATCTCCTGAAATTATGCTCCTAATGAGCTACTTTTTTTGTAGCAATAATACTAATATACCCAAACATAAATACGTTGAATTTGAAATTTTTATAATTTTATGATATGAATTATGAATTATGAAATTAATATTCGAAAAAAATATGAATTGCAACATACAATTTTTTTTAATGGATTTAGATTTATTAAGTCCTGATTTATGGAAATCTAAAATTTCACATTTTTCTTCCAAGTAGTTTTCAAATTATGCTTAAAAAACGGCGAAATGATGGTTTAAGGGGCCGTCTATGACAGAAGTGAGTAAATTTTTGAAATTTATTCTGCTATCCTGTAATCAAACAGGTTTCATTGACGCTTAAACGTGCCTTGATCAAGAAGGCGGCTCTCTCGGGTAACATTCGAGTTCGGAACTTGAATTTTGATACCGCCCTTAAAATACGCTCGTTTTAAAATATTTAATTTATCATAAACTTATGCCACGAATTGCATAAAAATTTGTTTATAGGTTAATAGAAAGGTGTGGAGTTCATTTATGCTTTCAGAATTGTGTACTGCTATTGAAAAAACAAAGTTATGGTTCGTTTTAATATGTAGATGGCCCCTTAAACAAATTTTAAATGCGTCACTTAAAAGTAGACTTTATTTCCAATCGTTCGGTACCAGTCTTCTACGATAATTTGTTGAGAAGTTAGTAGGGGGTGTTTACTTTTTTTTCCACGACTGTACGTATGCATGTATGTACATTAATGGAAACATTAATTGCTATTTTTTATGCCTTAACATTCTTCTAACCAAAAATTATATTACTTCAGATTAAATATGATTGCTCTTTATACCCAAAATTTTGAATTAAAAAAGCTATCCCCTCGAAACTTTTTTTTCCTTGTATTATTATGATGCATTAAAAGATGTATGTACACAAAATAAAGTGTTTAATTTTCATTTGTTAATTACGCCTAATTACATGATGGATCATAACGTTCTCTCATAAACATCTACAAAAAATACATCGAATTCTTTATTTTAATTTTATCATGAATGTTTTAGTATAATGACATACATCTATTGTCTATATGTCTATGACATATATATAACTATATGATGATGCTTTTGGTGTATCATACGTAAGAATTTCGCAATCAAAAGAATATTCTTGAGTTGTAACAGTATCGTCCGACTAAAAGCACATCTGCAAGAAATTTCCAAACTTTTTGTTATAGAAAACTCAAAAGTATTCATAAAAATGCTGAAAGTTATTTTTAGATTTCTTTTTCAATTTGTATTTTTTTTATTATGTTTTATAAAAGTACAATATATTTTGTAAAGATAAAAATTACATATTTTTTGTTTTATTATTCATCAATGTCATACATAAATCATGCAATATGTTTACCTATATGGTTGGAGAATTCATCATTCTGGCAACCACGCATCCCTAGTAAATATATTTTTTGTTTTATTATTCATCAATGCCATACATAAATCATGCAATATGTTTACCTATATGGTTCAGAATTTATCATTCTCGCAACCACGCATCCCTAGTAAATATATTTTTTGTTTTATTATTCATCAATGCCATACATAAATCATGCAATATGTTTACCTATATGGTTCAGAATTCATCATTCTGGCAACCACGCATCCCCAGTAAATATATTTTTTGTTTTATTATTCATCAATGCCATACATAAATCATGCAATATGTTTACCTATATGGTTCAAAATTCATCATTCTGGAAACCACGCATCACTAGTAAATATATTTTTTGTTTTATTATTCATCGATGCCATACATAAATCATGGAATATGTTTACCTATATGGTTCAGAATTCATCATTCTGGCAACCACGCATCCCTAGTAAATATATTTTTTGTTTTATTATTCATCAATGCCATACATAAATCGTGTAATATGTTTACCTATATGGTTCAGAATTCATCATTTCTGGCAACCACGCATACCTAGTAAATATATTTTTTGTTTTATTATTCATCAATGCCATACATAAATCATGTAATATGTTTACCTATATTGTTCAGAATTCATCATTCTGGCAACCACGCATCCCTAGTAAATATATTTTTAGTTTTATTATTCATCATTGCCATACATAAATCATGCAATATGTTTACCTATATGGTTCAGAATTCATCATTCTGACAACCACGTATCCCTAGTAAATATATACGTTTTTATGTACCATATGTATTCAGGCGATAAAAATGTAAATAAAAATCATGTTCAACATATTTCTGACAATACTCAAAAGTACAGCTTTTAAAAGTACTTCGTACAGTAAACAAACTGAAAAATATTGTTTTTAGCATAACATATTATCAAGGGATCTATTTAAAACAAGAAAAAAAATATGACAGGTTTACATAAAATTTGAAATGTTTCCAAGTAAATGTTAGGGATACTTTTAAGTTTCTGAAGCTAATGAGCAGATAACTAGTTAAGATTACTATTATCATATATTATTTTTCGACTTGTTTATTATATTTCATACTAGCTGTTACCCGTGACGTCGTTCACGTTACATAAAAAGAAGAAATGAATTAATTAAGTAAAGCGCTTCCCTTCCGATAATTAAAAACATATATATTGAACCAATTGTTTATCACATTTTATAAGAGACAATCTATATATATATATATATATATATACATTACGCTATCGCACGTGACACAGAAATCGCAATTATTTGATAATTGTTTAATGTCAACGCTCAAATGAAACGCATCTCATTGGTTATTGAACAGCATTTAATGCATCTCTATACCTATAAGAGGGGTATCCGTAGGGGGCCCTGTTCTGTCACCAAAAGTGACGCCAACTTGGCAATATCTCTAATAATTCGCCAAATTCCCATAGACTTCCATTGTAAAACCAATAGGGTTTACTTGCTTCCAGGAAATCAACAAATTGTGATATTTTCATGCAACAAAAACTAATCTTAGCTTAAGGGATTATATTAATTATATTTAACCCTCTCGCTGCGTATTTTTTTTTTTTTTTTTTTTTATCAAAATAGATTAAAAAATTTCGCATTTTTCTATTACATATTTCAAATCTAAATATAGCTTAGAGTTTAAACATGTAAACATTTTTTGTAAAGTAGTTCAAGATCTTAGATAGGACATGATATTAGAAATTAGGTGAAATCAGGGCTGTCACTGGAGACTATTTTTATTGTCTCGCACCACTATTGTAAGAAAATCAATTTTGCAGTATATTTCTCTTGTAGATGTTGTTAAAGTCTGTATGAATTTTTTTGTATTTAAAAAGTGGTCCGAGTTGAAATAAAATATAGTCGCCGGTGAAAAAAATGAATCGCTGAGGAAATCTCGGATTGTGCAAATTTTGCTACTTTTACGTTGCCCTACGAGATCTCGGGTTGCGCAACGAGAGGGTTAAGGGAGTCCAAGTAAATTAAATTATGAATAAATGTAACAGGATACAATGCTTAGCATGCTTTCCCAAACATAAATTTTAAGGGAGATCAAAATGGTCACCAAGGGAGGCTAGTATGAGTAATTTAAGGTATTTCTTTATTATAAGTTCATTGACATAACTCAGGTTTATACGCTGGACCAGGGTGTCTGCTTATATCATGAAGTAATAAGAAAATGGCAAAGATGTCATATACGCACAGGGTATCTAATTGTCACCAACATAGATTATTTTGCTTGACATGGTAACCCAGCTATTGTTGTTTATTTATTAATAAATTGTTTATTTACTTTAATTTTCTTTTAAAATTATATAAATTGCTTTGTTGTATAGTTTTTAATGAAACTTTTTTTTATTTACAGTTATTTCCTTTTTTAAGTAATAGAACATAATTTAAAAATATACATGTAACTGGTATTCGTTTTCGCCAAATTGACGTCAAAAACATATCGCGCCAAACCAGGTGCGTATATGGCATATGTGTCAAGAAAATTATCGGATGATATTGTTTTATATGTTTTACAATCATACTTAGCATCAAAGGAGGACGAAGAAATCATCATCTGAAATATTATTAAGTCTTTATCACACAAAAAACAAACCTGTTTACAACAATGTATTAACTTTTGCACCAAATTTCTTTCTCTAAAAAAAGTAAATTGATTACGAACTCCATTATAGAACATAATCTTTCTATCTAGTTAATGTTTTACTTTTTAAGAATGAAAATACATATTCCCTGCTAACCATTACGTGATTTTCGACAGTGATAATTTTACTGTGCATATTATTGATATTTGCAATCCATTTGCTCTTCGAAAGTTTATTTTTTATTTTTTATTGAAATTTAAATCATTGTGTTAACCGTGCGCAAACGATAAACCGCATTGATAAGAATTTTCTTTAAATAATAAGAACTAGTACCATAACACAATCTCATTTTATTTCAACATCAAAGCATATCCATTTTATATTTTCCATATATGACGTCACATTTTCCTTCTTTCCCCACTTACTCAAAATTCATGCACCTTGTATTATTAAAAATACTTGAAAATTTCCGTTTTAATCTTTCAATTGGAAATTAAATTATTATTCTGGGTTTTTATTTTTTGGCAACGAAAAATGGCAGATGGTTAAATTTTATCGGAAAAATGTCAATTCATTGCGTATGAAAAATAATGAAAATTTGTATTATTAAGCAAAATATTTAAATAAAATAAATTAAACATAGCCTATGTTCATTTCCGGGTTGTAATCCATCTATATCCAAAAATACAAAAGCATTAATTCATCTGTTTAGATACTGTCTTCATCCAAACTTTCGGACACACATTGACATTTATAATATTATAAGGATGTGTTAATTTTTGCGTACAGGGTTTAAAGTAATACTAGTTAGTGCCCGTCAAGATTGACGGTAAATAACTTGAATGTTTCATTAGAAAAATTCTTGAATTTTTAATTGGTTGCTTTTAAATTAATTATTGATTGACGAATTACGTGACGAATTTTTATATTGCATAAGTGATTCTTATCTCTTTAAGGCGATAGATGGTGCTGCCAGTCTAACCTATTCAATGAAAAGAAAGAATTTCAAGTTTATAATTTTCAACTAATTACGCTTGCTTTTATCAGAAATTTACCTAAAAGTACCGGGTAGAGAGTGTATTTTTACTTTTTACGACCTCATTTTTTTTAATAACAGTATCTATTTTTATTTATTTATTTATTTATTTATTAAAACTACGCGAGCATTAAAAGCTGCCATGAATTTTATTTTTATCTGTCACATTTTCTAAAAACCTAAATTCGAAACTTGATGCAGCTAACGATTTATAATATATACTTTGTACTACTTGAATTTTATTTTACATTTTTATACTTTTTTTAAATATTAAACCGGGATATCAAGGTAATTTCTTTTCCAAATTCCTTTCACTTAAAAAAGATTGGTGTAATTTGATGTAGTAGTTTTTTCTCAGAGACTGTCGAAAGAAAACACCTAGAGATTTAAATATATAGATTTTTCCTTATCTTGAAGTTGATCCGAGCTGTTTTTAGTTAGATAAGTTTGTATGAACAAGTTCATTGTATCAGTGGATTCCAGCTTCCCTTGCTATTCAAAAACGAATGCTACGGATAAGGCAAAACAAAGAAATTTCCTATCTCGTATGTAGTGAAGGTCATCTGAGGAAGAAGTTTTTAGATGAGAGAAGGGTTCCCAGTTCATAGGTGAAAATCCCCGTAGGATAGGTTTGGCAGGCATCACTGAGTGAGAGAGAGAAAGCAGTTCTGGTATAAGCTTCAACGTAGTAGGTTGGTGTTTCCTGAGTGTAGTTTTCGGGAAAGAGTTTGAGTCTTTGAAGATAGCCAGCGCAACGGGAGGTCAAGGGTGATCCTCCGATAAAAATTTATGACATACCATAGTGTGAGTGAGAAATAGAGTATTTTAGAAAGTTAACTAAGTGCGCAGAAAGTACTTTCCATATGTAACTTAGTATTGGGCCGGATCCTCTATATCCGAGATCTTAAACGTAAACAATATTTTATTTATATGTAAATAATTTTGTAAATATTTTTTTTTCATAATTTTAGTTGAATAAGTTTAGCATTCTTTCTGATAATCCTCCTCACAACGTGCCCGATATCATATATATACAACCTGTGGCCATAAAGTTCGGTGAATGAATTTTTATTTCAAATACAGTATTGTGCAGCATCAAATACAATTTACTGTCCTTCAAAATAATCTCCATGGATGGTAATGCACTGTTGTGAACGAGTATATAAGTCCTGGTAACTGCTGTAAAGCAGTTCTTTCGGAATGGCTTTCAGCTCGGCCGTCACGTTGCGTTGAATGTCGGTGATGTCCGTAAATCACTTTCGCTTCAGAGCTGACTTCAATCTGGGGAAGAGGAAGAAGTCTGCAGGTGCAAAATCAGGTGAATAAGGGGGTGGTGACCAAGTGTCACAACTCCATACGCGGTCAGAAACTGCCGTACAACAAAGGCGGTGTGCGGACTCCGCCGTGACGGCCGAGCTGAAAGCCATTCCGAAAGAACTGTGTTACAAGAATTTCCAGGACTTATATACTCGTTCCCAATAGTGCATTACCAGCCATGGAGATTATTTCGAAGGACAGTAAATTGTATTTGATGATGTACAATACTGTATTTGAAATAAAATTTCTTTCACCGAAGTTTCTGGCCACAGGTTGTATATATAGGTGGTGGCAGCTTATCAAAATAAAATAAAAACATTTCGAAGTCTGTGTTACTGGCGATCGCGAGTCTAGGAAAATTCATCAGCGTGAGTGCAACAGATACCATGTCAGACAAGACAATGGGAGCAAAAGTGACCATCACACGCGGCAAAATAGCTTCGTGAAAAATTTTCATCTTACTGGAACTCCTACTGCTGTATAGTATTGGCCAATGGAAATATTTACTATTGTTTACTAAAAGTATTATTGCGAATTAGTTCAATGGGTGTCTTTTAATTGGGATAGAAAACTGTGGTACTTTAAAGTACCATTGCGTCATACAGGGTTAAACGTGAGGTTTGAAGAAAAACAAATATGGAAGACGATACGACGTTATAATTTAACAAGAATTAAAAATTCTACATCAGGGACTGATTATCAAACACTTTCTAATCCTAGCGGGATATTACTAATTTTCATTATTTAAATTAATGAAATCAGATATCTAAGATGACAACATAAAAAAAGTAACTCGTAAAATATCAAGTTTTAGCGATATCTCTTCATATCTGCTAAATTATGCAAATTCTTTCTTGTACCTCCGTACGCGATCTATATCATTTAGTCGAACCACACAGTATACTCAAAATTAGATAAGTTTAAAATGCATATCACAGCATAAAACAAAGCTCCAGCAGTGATCGATCTTAATCAGTGTTTTAACAGAATTATTTTCTTTGAGACTGTAAATGAGTAGTATTAGTCGTTGAGCCAGAAGCCAAAATTAGTGATTTTGGTTTCATCTCTGAGGACTTGATGATATATACTTTTTTGGATTCACAATGGTCCAAGGAGTTTATTTTATGATGATACTATGAAATTTGTGGTAGCTTATAGACGCCATATTGAAAAAATGAGCGCCATCTATCGCATATAGATACATATGATTTTTTTGCCAGTATCACATAATTAAATGGATTTTAGTGAAAAAAATGGAAAGAACAAACATTGTTAAGCATAAAACGTTATACAAATTTTATATTTATTACGATTTTATTTTAATATGATGCTTATCTTTACATTTAACTTTATGTTTATTGACATTTTCGATGGGATAAACATCCTGTTTTTCATTTTAATGCGTATTATTTTCATGTGGTAAGACACAGCAATTCAAGAAAAAAATTAATACTGGTGAAACTTTTGTACTTCGTCTGTTAAGAATTAACCCCTTCGGGACAACGGGTGCATATATGCACTTTCGGAAACGTGTTTCCATCGCTTGCTTTTGATACCACTAAAAAAAGAAAAGTAAAAATTTCCTTATTTAATTAAGAATTTTCTTGATGGTTAAGCTAAATTTAATTGTTTGACAAAAAGTGGTGTTAACCGAATAAAATTCATGTAAAAGCATCATCATCGGTTGACATTCCTGTGTCCAAATAACTTCCATCGTCATAGAACAGTTCTACATTCTGCATATGCTTGTATATCTGAGGTTATTAAAAAGACACGCATATGATGGTGATACACATGTTCTTGAACAAGAACATGCCATCAGTTCCAAAATAGCTTCAGAAGCAGGAGGACTGCCATTCCACTGGACCTTTAGATAGCCTTTTCCTTCACTATCTGTTCCAAAAATCCAACCATATTTATCTGGGGATAGAAGATCAGGATCTGCCTGTAGGCACTTCATCCAAACAAGACCGTGGTAATTAGCTCGCATTACCTATAGATAGAGTGTATTACTATATGGCAGAAGGCGATGCGACTGCACAAACTCATTTTTTACAAAAAAATATATAGAATATAGCGCAATTCATTGATGTCTGAGCATTTGTGCTTTCCATAATAAAGATGGCAAACTTACGGCTCAAGCTGTTTATTTGTTTCCTCTGCTATATCAGCGTCAGTATCAAGCGCCTTAAGCGCATTTCGAAATTCAGTGTCCTGAATCATCATTTTCCCTTGCAAAAGCACTTACTGTATCGCACCCGACAGGGAATGCATTACATACCGCTTTACCTAGAAGTCCATGCATCTCAATCAAGTTGTAGCACATTACTTTACCCTGTCATTGGATCCACATTTTGCAAATATTAACCCTTTCTAGTTTTTCAAATCGTTTAAAAAAAAAAAATATGATAACTGCTACATTAGTATCTATAGAGATTATAATAATATTTCTAAATCCAGACGCTAAACCATGGTGTGAGCGAAATAAAAGTCGCGTATAACCTCTTCTTAGAATCAGGTCAATTTAGTGTATTCTTCATTATATCGTTATATCGTGAATTTATACCATTTTTCTCAGTAAATAACGTACATCATTCGTATATTCAACTATTTCAGATAATGTTCATTTTCCCATTTTTGAGAAATGAAATGTATAAGTTCTTTCTTGTTCTCCTCATCAGATAGAAACTGCTTCCATTTTCGTACGGGGTGTCCAGGTGTATATGACTTTTATCGCATTACCAACAGTTCATATTTTTCGTTCATTTCGTTTTATTGACACCTGCCTGCATGTATCAAATACAACATCGATTCTTTGAGAGGATGTAGAATCTTTTATTATTTTAGAAAACAGATTCTTTGCTAGTTGTCCAAATGATTGTAGCTCCTGCGGTAGCTTTGAACAAAACACATTCCATCAATGATATTAACATTACTAACATTTGCATTCGTTCAGCAGTCGCAATTTTGTCATAACATCCATCAGTTTGATTTTTCAGTTTTTCGCATTAAACCATCAAGTGTTGCTAAAGACTATGGAAGAGGCCCTATGTGGTAGAAAAAGACAGTTCTCATATCGAAATTTCTTCGCTCTGCAATGATCGTCATCTGAGCAAACATATTTCTTTCTGCCTAGGCAACAAACTCTGATTTATTAAATTTTACACCCTGTTTCTCCTTAAAATCGGAAAATGTCTTTAGCTTCTTTATTTTTAGAGGTTTGGAAAACCCGTCTGGCTTTGAGTCTTCAGACAGATATTCTCTTTTGAAAGTTTGGTAAGCTTCTTCACCCATCTCATGAGCTTTGACCATGTCTTCGACAATTTCTAGATTTTTCATTGCTCCAGTTGATTCTATTACCGTGCCTAGATTTATGCATTCATTGGTAATCATGTTCTGTAAATATGTGATATCACGTTCGTCTTTCTGGATGTAGAACTAATTTTGGTTCTTTGACGAATCATGTGAAGAAATGCTGTCCTGATATCAAAAGTATCTCTCGACTGTGGCAGATCTTTGACTGTAAATTTTGACCCCTGCATTTCTTTACTTATTGTCTCTTCAATCGTCCAATTAATTTAATAGCATGCAAAACCAAGAAAATCTTTTAATCACCCTGTTTATCGGCGGCCATTTTCCAATATGGCGTCCATTAGCTACTCTGTTTTTGAATGTATCATGGGATAAATGTCATTCTGATGTTGTGATGAATTCAAAAATGTGTGGTTTACCAAGTACGCTGACATGAAACCACACGAGCCCCTGGCTCAACGACGGCGGCCATTTTCCAATATGGCGCCCATAAGCTACCCTGGTTTTGAATGTATCATGGATAAATGACATGTTGTTGTTGTGGTGAATTAAAAAATGTATAGTTTGCCAAGTCCGCTGACATGAAACCACTCGAATCCTTGATTCAAAGACGGCGGACATTTTTCAATATGGCGCCCATAAGCTACCCTGGTTTCGAAAGTATCATGGATAAATGAGGTGCTGATGTTGTGGTGATTCCAAAGATATATAGTTTACCAAGTCCGCTGACATGAAACCACACGAGCCCCTGGCTCAACGACTGATTTTATTATGTTTGAAATATTACTGTTCCATGTAGCGAGACCTGCCGCGCCACCTATAATTAAAATTACAGTGACTATAATCTGAAGTGAACTGGACTAAGCTTTGAGTATAGTGTTGAGATGTGAGTGTGGGAGAAAGCGGCGGTGCGCTGCTTCTGTGTTAAATAAATTCTTATATAAAGTAATCAGCGCCTTTAAATAATTTGTGTTATATTGTGAGTTATTAAACATGGTCCGTCGACCCAACGGAGGAGTATAATTACAGTAATTCGTGTGTTTTCGATAGCAAGAACAAATTCCAACAGTAGGTGATTTAGTATCTGTTTGTGCTTAAAGATGTTTAGTTCACCTTTGTTGTGAGAGTGTCGTGATAATTTGTGCCTAATAAGAGAAGTTGGTGGCTAAGAAGAATTCAGTGTTGAGATATTATTTTGATAAATGTGCCCGTGGAGTTATACAGCTAAATCTACTTCGTAATTGCCGCAGCGACTGAGGTAAGAGCAATTTTCCTAATTTTGATTTAGTTAAATTATGTCTATTATTGATAATTTAAATAAAGACGAGCTGAAGCTTGTTGTTGAGGAATTAAGTTTAACTGCTTCTGAAGGCAGTAAAATTATAGAGTTGAGAGATATTATAGAGAAAATTGAGCACTACTCAAATGAGCAATTAATGAAAGGCGTAGTCAATTCGATTGTTGAGGAGTATAAGTCGCGAAAAGAAACCGAGAAATCTAAACTAGAATTAGAGAAAATTAAATTAGCGCAATTAGAAAAAGAGTTAGAAATAGCAAATATTCGCAAAGAACCTTCCCAAAATTCTGAATTTGAAAAAAATAAATTAGCTCAGTTAGAAAAAAAATTAGAATTTGCCAAATTGCGTAGAGGTTCCCGCGAAAATTTGCCGTCCTTAACAGAAAAATCGGAAACGGAAATAGTGAGCAATAACCTAGAAAGTTTTATTAAAAGTGTTAAAACATTAACTATCTGTGTACCGACGAGAGCTGAGTCATTTAACCTTTTCTTTCAATCACTTGAAAAAGCGTTCAAAACTAAAAATGTACCCGAAGAATTTAAGTCAGAAATTCTTCTAAACATTCTCGGGAAAAAAGCGAGTAATTTAATGATTTATTTGTCAGAGGAGGAGTTGATTAGTTATGATAAATTGAAAACAGTAGTCTTAACCCTCCGACTGTCTTGGAAAAGGGCAAAATTGTAATGTTGTTTTCTCTGCATTTTGTTTTAAATGCTAAAAAAAAAAAATTATTCTTTGAACATTTTATAAAAAAAACTTAATAACGAATATGAATGCAATACTTGCAAGTATTCATCATTGTTCAATGTATTAAAAATACATTAAATCAATAGAATTATATTACTTTAAATATCGCTTGTATTGTAGTGAAACCTGGAGCTTAGTGAACGTATTAACACGGGCTTGTCAGTGAGGGGGTTAAAGGAATTTCAACCTACAGCGCAAGAGTGTTTAAATAATTTCCGGGAAACGCAAAAATTACCGTCAGAAAATTACGTTCAATTTGCATCTAGGTTGAAATCAATTTTTCTATATTACTGTAGTCTGCGTGAAGTAAATTATTTTAAATCATTATGCGATCTGATTGTTTCAGACAGAATTTTCAATTCGTTAGATCGCGAATTAATGAATCATATTTCAATTAAACAAGCAAAATCATATTTTAAACCACAGCAACTTGGCAGAGAATGCGATATTTTCTTATCGGTTAAAAATAAAAAAACAGAAATGAATCAAATTCGAGAAATTTCGTAAGTGAAAATAAACAAATAGGGGGAAATAAATTGCGAAATACACGCCCTGAAAAGGGGGTCACAAATGTTTTCATTTCGGAAACAAAAAATAATAAATGTGCTCTGTGTAAAACTATTGCGTATCATGCATTACATTCTTGTCCGCAATTCAAAAAACTTTCGATAAAAGAAAGAGTTGAAGTTGTGAAATTAAATAAAGCATGTTTCAAATGTTTAAATTATAATTGTTGCGTACAGAAATGTAATTATAAAAACTGCGATTGTGGACTACCCCATAACAAACTCATTCATTTTCCGAGGGAAGAAAATGTTTTGAGTAATAATCAAAATAAATTTCGAGGTCGTGTTTCAGGCAGGTGCAGAAATAAAAAGTTCAAGCGAAGGAAAATTTTCCTTCCCTCCAAGCCAGACTGTCGCCACTAGTTTCGAAAGAAATAAAACAAAAACTGCATTATTGAGTACGGCTCGCACTTTCATGAAAGATAAATTTTTGGAATGGCAGGAAGTTAGATGTTTATTGGATGTCGGCTCGCAATTGTGTTTGATAACTTCGCAGTGTGCTAATCGATTGCAACTTAAAATTAATAAAACAAACACTTTAATTTCGTGTTTAGATGATTCTTCTATCACAGTAAAGGGTTGCGTAAAGACGAAATTCGGGAATAGAGATAAAAGTTTTGAAAGGAAAATGAATATGTTAGTAGTAAAGAAAATTACAGATTTAATTCCGCAAAGAGTGATTAAGGTAAATGTTGAGGTCCCAGATTTGACTATGTTAGCAGATTACCGATTTAATTTTCCTGATAAAATTGATATGTTGATAGGTGCGGAAATATATTATGAATTATTAAGACCAGGACAAATATATTCTCAGAGTTCGAAATTACTATTTCAAAATACTGTATTTGGATACGTGGCTAGTGGAAGCATAGAACAGGGAGATGAGGTTAAAGTTCATTGTGGGCTAATACAGGAGGAGGATTTAATATTTCTATAAAATAATTTATTATTTTATTTAATAATTTCTATAAAATAATTTAAGTATCACTTTAAGAGAGTTGTGGGAGGTGCTAATCTCACTTATGAGGAACTTCTTACTGTAGTCATACAAATTGAGGGAATCCTAAATTCCAGGCCTTTGAGTCCGTTATCAGATGATGAGAATGATTTTGGAGTCTTAACTCCGGCTCATTTTCTGATAAACAGGCCGTTAAATTCCATTATTGAGCCTGATCTAACCAATATAAGAGAAAATCGCCTCAAAAAATGGCAAAGAATAACTAAAATTCTACAATTTTTTTGGCGTAAATGGCATCATAATTATTTAAGTGAATTACAACAAAGGGGTAAATGGAGATTTGAAAAAGATAATGTAAAAATCGGAGATTTAGTGGTGTTAGTAGAAGAGAATTTACCGACAAATAAGTTGCCATTAGGTAGAATTATTGAGGTGTATTACGGTCACGATAACAAAATTCGAGTAGTTAAAGTAAATACTCAAAATGGAACATTTAAAAGGTCGATAAGTAAATTATGTGTTTTACCCATGCCTGAAGCCAATGACAAGTAAAAAAAAAAAAAAAAGTAATTGTGTATTTATGTGTGTTGTATTGATATTTTTTCAAAGGATTATATTTAAATTAACGTATATAGTGAATTTTTGTATTAATTTGTGTAATTTAGAGTACTTGGTAAATATTGTTATTGAATGTTATAAACATGTCAATGGGGGCCGGTATGCTCCATGTAGCGAGACATGCCGCGCCACCTATAATTAAAATTACAGTGACTATAATCTGAAGTGAACTGAACTACGCTTTGAGTATAGTGTTGAGATGTGAGTGTAGGAGAAAGCGGCGGTGCGCTGCTTCTGTGTTAAATAAATTCTTATATCAAGTAATCAGCGCCTTTAAATAATTTGTGTTATAGTGTGAGTTATTAAACACTTACTATAAAACATTAATCCTTTATGTACTGAATTAGGAATTCATGAAAATTTTATGTTCTAAATAATTTTTCGTGAATTGTTTAAACTAAATTAGAACATTTACATAATCATTTAATAAATTTTAGAAGGATTTTAGAAGGGTTAATTAAATTTGAGTTTATAGGGATTTTGTGAAATATTTATAAACCCACAACAATCTTTAATTTAAAAAAACTTTTTAATATTTTGTAGAATTAGGAAATGTACAAATATAATGTTGTTACAATAGAAATATAGAAATATTTCCGATTTTAAAAATCCCCCCCCCCCTCCCCCATCCACGCCAAGAAAGCAGAAAAGACTCAAAGGCAAAATAAATCATCCTTTTAATTTTTTTTTTTGTTTTGTGTAACCAATAATGCTTTTGGAACAAGGTAAAGTAACGTATCTATAACCCATTCTAAACTGTATTACAACTAATCAATGTATTAAATGAATTTTATAACAGGTTATTTTCATGGTACTTATAAGTACCGTCAGTAGATAAAGGGTTAAAATATACCTAAAACAATTTTTCTCTCTATATAATAATACAATTAAAGCGTTTTGTGCGAACCTGAAAATGAACTATAAATGCTACTCATTATATTTTCTTAAAAAGCCTGTTGTCGTCCTTCTCAATCATGCAAATCAAGCTTATTCAATCTGGAATATATTGGAATAATGAAAAGCACTGCAAATAATTTTACTTCATAGATTTAAATAAAACCGAATTATTTTCGGTGTTTTTGTAAACGAACTCCAAATGTTAGACACTTCATTTCAAATATCGAACATTATATACTGAAGCTAAAAACATACAGAAAATTCATGAGAATACGAGTATATTTTCGAGAGTTAGAACACGGACACGCATATGGCAGACAGAGAAACAGAATTCATAAATAGTTTTCAACTATGTTGGAAGGTGTTAAAAAGGTCCCACGATTGAGTTGTGTATTTATTCCGGTGTCTATTTCAAATATTACAATGTTTTAAACAATATAAAAAAAGATATTCTCAAATTTGCATTATCGATTTTTAACGGTTTTTATTCAAAATTACTTAGATTTAATAAATATTTTGTAAAGGCATTAGAATGGTTAAACCATAAACCCATTATAGTAATCATACCATTTTGCACGTAAAAAAAAAAAAATTAATAATTTAAAGGCTTCTAAGCTGATACTACTAGATTACTTATAGCAATTTAATTAGATTTAGATAAAATTTCTTGATTTAGGTATTTGGGTTAAATTAAAACAAATATATAGATATATTTAACTTTCTTTATAATGCATATATTTTACAATTGTTTTAATTTTGAAATTTTGAAAATTAAGAAAAAAACTTTTGTATTGTTAAAAACGTATTTTTTAAATAAAAATTAAAAACTGAAATTCCCTAAATTGTTTATTTGCAAAATGTACTAAAAGAATCGATTTTGTCACTATATCTTCTCAGTTTTACATTTTTTTTTTGTATTTACGTACGTATATTTTATTCCAATTTGCATCTAAATTTCTAAAAAAGTGTATTATCTCTTATGATACTGGTAATTAAATATTTTAAAAAATATACAACAAGGGGTATATTTTTTAAAATAAGTTGTGTAAAATAAAAGTTGTGTAAATATGTAAAATAAGTTGTTGTTTAAACAAGTTCATTAAAAACATGTATTTGATTTTCACGAAAGCTATTTCAACCTGTACATTAAAATTAGTCTCTATAGTAACATAAACATGATTTACATATAATTTTAACATATATGTTGAAAAATATTGAAAATTTTCTACTTAAAATTCATGTATACAAAGTACGTTATTTCCATAAACACTATTTTTCCAGAATATGTAAAAATTCTCATTTTAATTATTCCAAAAGTTTAGCACCGAATGTATATTCAGAATGAACTTTTGTAAACATAAATTGAATCTCACTCTAAAAGAGAGACTGTTTGAAGTGTACAGATTACAGGAAGGAGTACATTAATTTTCTGTAATGAATGTTATTTAAAAAAGAAATAACCTTACCACAAGTGTTAAATTCTATGTTGTAAACTGTTTTGCATAAAATATTCCGTTGAAATGCTGAAACAGATTAATTCTAAATTTAGAAAAAGATTCAACGTTTAAACATGATGAAGTGTTGTAGCTAAATTGAAAATATATAATGTTGTTCTGTAAATGTGCTCTTTTATCAAAATTTTATATTATTATCGATTAACTATGAATAAATTGGAAAGGATTGCATCGAAAACTATTTTTTTGTTTCCAAAAAACATTTAATTAATGGTATAAAATGCAAAAGTGTATGCTAAAAGAAAATGTATATATGTGGAGAGTCTTGCTGGAAAACTTGCTTTATCATGTAATTATGTGAAAATAGCGAAGAAAGTTTTATAATGAGAAAAAAATATATATATTCAGAAAGGGAATTTCGTAATATATGTTTTCAGCAACTAAATAATTGTTAGATGTAAAAATGTGAAACAAAATGTAAGTCAGTAACAGAAGCTACATTTGCCTTCAGTTGTACTTGTAAATGATAAAATATGCAACAAAAAATACCTTTTTTTTATTTTGAAGATATAGAGAGCCATAGATAAAATAAGGAAATAAAAAATAGCATAAATGCTTTTTTCAATATATATTTTACTACTATTTTGTTCTATAGCAGTGAGACTGGTGCCTTTAAGTAACAAGGGTTAGGTACGTTTTCATAATTTAATGAAGGTCTTGGTTATACAGGGTGTCCACTCTCAACGCTGTCCAGTGGATAATTCCTAAACCGTTAGTCATAGACATATAGTTCAAATTACAAAAATGTTTTAAATAAGGTAAAGAAATAAGTTAAAAGCGATTTTAGTCAATAAAACATTTCATTAAATATTCCAAATTTTTAATTTTTACACGGCTCGCCGGTCCTAAAAGTTATATTTAGTATAATTTTCCTATTACACTGACAAGTAATACAAAAAAAAAAAAATCCCGTTCATATGCAAGCTAAGTCTAAAATGGACCAAGTTATGAAACCTTGAAAATGCATGACTTATACCGGTTTTCTAAATCTGAACACAAATAAGTTCGGCCATGCTTTGAGGGTTCATATACAAAGTGTTTCAAATATTCCAAGAACTTACATCATGTATATCTATTCTTTGAAAAAAAATCGTACAATTATTACGATTGAGTTAACTTTTATTAAGTTTCAGCTTGTCTAAAATAATTGTATTCCAATATTTGTTTTATTTGTTTAAAGATCTGAGACTTTCCATGGTTAGACGTGTTTCTTTTCATGATTTCTTTTAACAAAAATTATGGGTTTTTTTAATAAGTTGTTATTTAACTTCAACGATCGTATGTATGTTTTTGCCGTTCAAAATTCGAATTCGAACTTTAACTCACTTTCAATTATCCGATCAAGATTAAATGTTACATACTGACGTAAATACGATGACAATGTAATATTATTAAGATTTTCGGTGGTTACCGTTCATTCTTATTTAAAGGTTTAGATTAGAAAGCGCAACACTGCGATGGTTGTGTTTTTTAACTGTTATGTATTTTTTAGCACTGAATCCGAATATTACCTTGATTTTTAACCATAATGTCAGGACTTTTCGCAAATCATAAATTGTCAAATTCAAAAAATAACAAAAATCGGATAATATATAATTGATTAGATGGCTGTGTTTTTTAACTTTAAGTAATTGATTTTTATGTACTTTTTTATCACTGAATCTGAAAATGACTTTCATTTTTTACAATCACGTTAGAATTTTTGTGCAAATCATAAAATTCGAAATTAAAATATTGAGAAAATCTGATACTATAAAACCGTTGTAATTTATTTTATTTTATTTTATTCAATAATTGATTCCATTTTTTGTCTTATACTGGGATTATTACAGCTAAAAAGCTGAGGGATCCGATGAGGTGGGTGAGGAGTTTCAATTTTAACTTTGAAATTTACAATTTGTGAAAAAATCCTAACGTGATGGTTAAAAATGAAGCTTATTTTCGGATTTAGTGGTTAAAAATACATAAAAATCATTTATCAAAAGTTAAAAACACAACAATCACATCTATGTTATAGTATCAAGTTTTCGCTATATATTTACTTTTATTAACTCTAAAATTTCCGATTTGCAAAAAATCTTTTAGTCATGTAAAAAATGAAGGTCAATTTCATGTTCAGTGGTACAGGATACATAAGAATCAATCATCAAAAGCTAAATAACATAACTTAACTCAACTTTTACAGGCTAGTGTAATCTGATAACATTTTAAAATATGTATAATTTAGTAAAGAATTGAGGCTGTTAATTTTCATCATTTTATTTAACAAAAATACTGTTTTTTCATTCTTATATTTTTATTACAAATTTTATATTTTGCATTATTTTATATCAGAATGATTAAAGATTTCAAATTTATATTGCAATGTTAATTTTATTCTCACCTGTTCTTTTTTTAATATATTTGACGAAATTATATTTCCACTAAATTTGTAAATGACCCCATATTTTCAGGAAAAAATATACTCCAAATTTAAACATCTATTATTCGGTCAATTTTAATCGTAGAATAGAGACTTTTTTGTCTTACTTTTTAGTGTAAGAGGAAAATTTTACCAAATATAAATTATAGGACCGGGGGATCGTAAAAAAATTTAAATTTCGTAATATTTAATATATATATATATTTATTTATTAACCCAAACCGCTTTGAAAATATTTCTTTACCTCCTTTAAAACATTTTTGTAATTGGAACTATATGTCCATGACTAACGGTTTAGGAAATATCCATTGGACGCCGTTGAGAGTAGACACCCTGTATGTAATACAACAAAGCTATATACAAGTATGGAAAACATAGACAGGTTATTGTAATCCCCGCCGCTGAGCTAGAAAGTTGTAGAAGTCTTCAAGACAATGGATATTAGCTACTATTATAAAAAAATTGTTGCCGACTTTGCTACATTTAGACAATGGGATCCTGTTGATCAAGCTACAATTACGGTGGAAACAAAGGGAAGTATAGCTCTATCAATGTCGGATCAAAAATCTAAATATCACTCTCGCATCTGTAAATCATATCTGCAAATCATACTTCGAGTAATTCGAATTGTAAATAATATCAAAGCATTCTGAAATAATTATCTGGTCTGAAAATAAACAAGAAGAATGAGCGTATCAGTGACAAATCAAAATTTAATGAATCTTGGCGCCTTCATTCCTTTTTAAGAAAACATTTAATTGAGAATAAAACTATTTACAGTTATATTACATCTTTATATGGTTTTAAATCATAATACTGGGAAACGCAATGCTCCACTTTCATTTTTATATGTCGACAATAAAGTCACATTTTTCAATCTTAACAAAATCATGACATCTTAATGCAGCGTTCGTTGCATTCTGTTTACAAAAACAAAGCATTCTGTGAGTTTTCTGTGAGTGAAAGTAGAAGTAGAAATTGCATTGCGCGTTGCTCTAATTTTACTGCAATTATTTTTCTACTCAGGCATGACAACAATCGCTGAGCTTGCTCCATTTCATACAAAGAAAAAATTGTCTACTGACAAGGGAACCACTTTAGGTGTTGCTCGCACCATGAATCGAGACCTGGTGCATTTTGTAGCCCTATGCATAAAAGTTAGAGAACCGATAAAAATTCTTTGTTAAAATCATATTTTATATATTTTTTTATATTTATAATTTTTTATTATTGGATTTTTATTTGTTAATTTTACACCAAAAGAGAGTTAAGTCGCCAGATATGGCACTTCAAAATTTTCACTAGCTTTATACTTGTAATAGGTTTACGTCCAAAACATTACAACACGGTGCGTAGCGAAAATACTGAGCTAGGGTTGCCGGAAAACTGTACGGGACGAAAAAGACACCAATCTTTCCCCGCCAAATATGTAAATATAATATTGTATTTTTTTAAATCAAATTCGTTCTTGAAGGAATTTTAAAACTTTTTTCAACATTTTATAGTTATTATTGACTAATTTATATTTTTAACTATTTTTTTTTTTTTTTTTTTTAAATCTTTTACTTTAACAGACCGAAAATTGGTCTCGAAAATTGCATTTTCAGAAAGTTAATCTGCTGTAAAATCAAAAAATATTATTTTAACAAAAAAATTTTATCGATTCCCAAACTTCCTAATATAGAGCTTTAAAATGCACCAGGTTTCAATGCTAGGTGCGAGCAACACCTAAAGTGGTTCCCTTGTGAGTTACATTATATGCTGACCAAGTTTATCGTATGCGCTTATATCTTTATCGCTGATCTTTATAGCCCACCGAAACCATTCCGTTTAACAATATCAGAATAGCAACCAATATATATATGCAATAATAATAAAATAATTGCCATTTTACCTTAATTAATTTGTTCCAAATTCTTACAATCTACCTTTTTACTTGTCTTTTAATAATATTTTAGATACCAATTATATTTTAATCCTATGCCTTTAACTAACCCATTCTTTTATTTATTACTGTTAAAACTCTAATCTGTTAAAAGTAACACTCTTCGTAAAAACCCACAAATTTATTTTATTCTTTCATATTTTCAAACAATACATTTTATTTCTTTCGAATGTTTATTAATACCGTTCTTTATCTTTTACTAAAATTATTATTCGTTATCCAAGCATTCCTTGGAAATACTTGCTGCTTCTAAACGATTCGCCTTTTTCTTTGTACGCTATAAATAATGAGTTCTGACGTTACGTTATGAATTTCTTGCCTTGCTCATCGTTTTCAACCAATAGCTAAGCGTGCCACTTCACGGTCCTCTACCTATCTTTAATTTCGTCGGAGTTTCGAAAAACAGCGTCATCATATCCTTGGGCGAATTGCTAGTATAAAACGAGATTGCACTGTCTTGGAACTTAGAAATTGTCTGCTAACATACACCTGTCAATTGGTGGAGTTATTTTTTAAATGGTGTAGTTCTAATAGGTTTTAACATATT
Source organism: Maratus speciosus (assembly GCA_963932465.1). Classification (NCBI taxonomy): domain Eukaryota; kingdom Metazoa; phylum Arthropoda; class Arachnida; order Araneae; family Salticidae; genus Maratus; species Maratus speciosus. The sequence continues at coordinate 591,667,890 of OZ010789.1, read as the reverse complement.
CGTTCTTTGCTATGACGTGGTGCAGCCCAGATACGAGTTTCAAACTGAATGACTAATAGGGTTGTTGCTGATATGTGAATTTCAATAAATTCGTTTATGATAATCTGCCGGTTTTTAACTGAACGGGAAAATCTAACTAATGATTTCATGCATGTCTTCCATCGATAGCCGATTACGACTATATAATAAATATTCTACGAATTAATTACTGGTTGGAAATGATACGCCATGTGTTCATCATCACAATTTAAACTGATATCGAGAAATTTACCCCCCCCCCACACACACACACAATATATATACATACAGAAAACATTGGAAAAATCTGAGGGAGACCTACATCCAGCAGTGGACTTAAAATGGTTGATGATGATGATGATATATATATATATATATATATATATTGCTTGTTACTGGCCGATTAATGAAAAAAAGATTAGTTTAACATTATATTCGTCTAAAAAATATTTATATAAAATGCCTCAAAGTGAATTCGTATTATTGCTCTATTGACTCGGTAAAAATTAAAACAAAATAAACCATTTATCTGATGCCAAATATTACAGATTCCTGAATAAAATGTAAGTATTTACTTCATTTATGGCTTTAAAAATTTGCTGTATTGTTAAGATTTAGTTCCCACGCAAAATCTGATATACTGGAACAATCATTCTCAAAACAAAAATTGTAGGAGCTTATTATTACAAGAGGTGGGTGCCATTAAACTGATGTCATTTTCAAAAGAAACAAATCTCCATTTTTTACGCATTCAAAAACAGTTTTCTATAATTGCATCATAATGACTTCATTTTCGAAGTCTTCCATTCCAATAGTATTGATATTAAAGATTATAATTTATGAACAGTTTTTTCATAAAATTCTTAAAATAATATAAGGATATAAAAACAGGTGTATTAAACATTCGTTATAATGTAAAAATGTATTTTCTGCAAACATTTAAGCAATATTTCAAAAAATAAATATCACACCTCAAGCAACACCTACTATTTAAAAACTAAATATATTTCTATTAAAAGAATTATCGTTAATATTAAAGGAAAGAAAACTTTTCTTTTGCATCGAGTTGTAACTCATTTTCTTTTCAAAAGAACATAGCTTTAATTTTTTTAATCAACCTTTTTATATTTTATTTTTAATCCTTACATACCGTAATTGCCCACATATTTTACTTATTTTCTTGCCTTATTTTGGAGCAAAAATCACTTGTGTTAGGTGTTTTATTTTGTAAATTTGCTAGTAGATTTTCGCTGTTGGTGGAAAACTTTGTGTAACAAAAGGCAATAATTATTATTAAAACATTTTAATTAAAATATCATTATTAACTATGAAATTTTTGAATAATGTGTCACAAATAGTAAAGCGAAATCATAATTTAATATTTTTTTAAACTATCGTTTCTGGTAAATTTTAACTTTTAATGATTATATTTTCTTGTTTAGAACGAAAGCATTCTCATTCGTTTTCATTTATTTTGATTATTTCTTATTTTTGTTGTCGAATAAGAACTTCATTTGAGCGAAATTAATCTTTAGACATCTCATTCCTGTGTTTTGCAATAGTAATAATAGCAATAAAAATAAGAAGAACTACAGTACATTTGTGACCATCAATGACGCTGTGGTTTTTTGTTGTTATAAAACATTCGGAAATGTTGTCGCGAATAAAAGAAAGTGAGATTGGCAATTTTGGTACACAGAAGAATTACTTTAAAAACAGACTGTAAAACAAACGTTGTCGGATCATATTGAATTCGATCTGCAGGATCTGCATTTCAATAATTCAAATTGTCTCATAATCTTTACGCAAAAATTTGGCAAATGTCCGTTTTCGTTGTAAATATTTCAAACAGATGTGTTTCTTGTTCACAGAAAAGAAGTATAAAGAAACATACGAATTAACGACAAAAATTTTAGAGATGAACTGTTTTTTGTGGCTACATAGATTTATAGCAGCCATGCTTGCTGTATTGTTTCGGGATGGTCATAAAATTTTCCAATCTCATTTGAAACTTTTTTTTTTGCACATCCTGTATATAGATATTTGTACATTTGACTCTTTAAAATCATAAAAGTCCTTCCGGCCAGTGCCGGGAAGAAGAGGTAGCTTTCATATTCCTTATTTTTAAAAAGCCAACTTATATTATTCAAACACACGAAGCTCAATTAAGTGGAAACCGAATGTAGGAGATTCAATACTAATTTTTATCAATACTAAATCATTATGAATGAGAATTTCGCGAAATTAGTCAGCTTTATCCAAGCTGCTTTTATTTAAAGTAACTTATATTTGGCTGCCAAATTCGGCGATTTCTTAAAGTGCCTGCCATTTTAAGACAACATGGTAGATGAGGCTAGCCAGTGAACTTGGTCGAGACCTTAGTAATTGCTGTGCACATGCTCACTCATATCGGAATCGGTTGATATATACGAGTGCTGTCGCATGCAAAAAATCAGATTTTTCAAACTCACTTTAGAAATTGAAACTGCTATATCTGAGCCATTTTTTAAGATAAAGACAAACAAAAAATGCTCCTGAATCCTTATATCAAGGTCAAACACTTAAGAAAGAAACCTTTTTCAATTTCTAATTTTTTTGCACCTCACTTTAAATATAATTTTTTTTAATTTAATGGCCGCCAACAAGAACTTTGAAACAAGATGGCTGATGAAGCTGGACAGCGAACTTGGTCGAGATATTGATGTATACTATCCACATGCCTTCTTCCATCGACATAGGCGAATACGTGTGGTATCGCGTGACAAATACAAGATCGTTTCAAAGTGTTAGCCATGATAGAAATTCAAAGTGCTATAATTCAACCACTTTTTAAGATATAAACAAAAGAACAAATTTTCAGAAACAAAAACTGCTCCAAAATCTTTGTAACAAGACCAAACATATAAAAAAAATCTTTTTCATTTTCCAATTTTTTACTACCTCATTTTAAATTTTAAATTACATTTTTTTTTTTTAAATGGCAATCCTTTTGAAACAAGATGGCGAATGAGGCTGGCCAACGAACTCGGTCGAGACATTGGTATGTACTATGTACAGACCAAGTTACATTCAAATCGGTTCATAAATACGCCTGTTATCGCGTGACAAAAATCAGGTCGTTTTAAAATATCAGCCACAATAGAAATTCAAAATGTTATAACTCAGCCATTATTTTAGATGTAGACGAAACAAAACCTATTCCGGAATCTTTGTATTAAGGTCAAACACATACAAAAAAAATCTTTTTCATTTTCCAATTTTTTTGGTATCTCATTTTAAATTAAATTTTTAAATTTTTTTTTTAAATGGCCACCATTTTGAAACAAGATGTCTTATGAAGCTGGTCAACGAACTCGGTTGAGTTATTTGTGTGTACTATGTACACACCAAGGTACATCCAAATCGGTTCATAAATACGTCTGTTATCACGTGGCAAAAATCAGGACGTTTCAAAATGTCAGCCACGCTAGATTTTCAAAATGCTATAACTCAGCCATTTTTAAGATATAGACGAAACAAAAACTGCTCCCGAATCTTTTTATCAAGGTCAAACACATAAGAAAAACATATTTTTTCAATTTTCAATTTTTTGCTACCACATTTCAAATTTAAATTTTTCTTAAAATTTTAAATGGCCGCCATTTTTAAACAATATGGCGGATGAAGCTGGCCAACGAACTCGTTCGAGACATTGGTCAGTACTATGTATAAACAAAGTTACATCCAAATCGATTCATAAATACGCCTTTTATCGCGTGACAAAATTCAGGACGTTTCAAAATGTCAGCTTCGCTAGAAATTCAAAATGCTATAACTCAGCCATTTTTTAAGATATAGACGAAACAAAAACTGCTACGGAGTCTTTGTATAAAGGTCAAATACATAAGAAAAAAATATTTTTCCATTTTAAATTTCTTGGTACCACATTTCAAATTTTAAATCTTTTAAAAATTTTTAAATGGCCGCCATTTTGAAACAAAATGGCGGATGAAACTGGCCAACGAACTCGGTCGAGACATTGGTATGTACTATGTACACACCGAATTACATCCAAATCGGTTCATAAATACGAGAGTTACAGAGTGACATATGTCAGATATATATATATATATATATATATAAATTTTGAACGGAGGGTGGTTTCGGGGTCTGGGGGTCATGATCGATGAAAATATACCAAAATTTTTTGAAATCGCTTTCCTCCGAACGGCTGCAATAGGTAGCTTTTTGTAAAGAAAGCTACCTAATTATTCCGTCTAAAAAAAGAAATCTGGTATTCATAACTTACTTTAAAAACTGTGTGCATAAATCATATAATATTGCTGTATTATTTCCAATTAACTGAATTTTATTATCTCGTTTCACATATGTAGATACTATATTTAATAAACCCGAAGCTTGCTTTTGTAATTTTTAATATACCTTTATTAGCCCCTGTATGCTTATTTTTCTTTCACCTATTAATATATCGTCTCCAAAAAATAACATTACGCAGTAGAAGCCAGCCGTAAAACAAAGCAGATGTATCATTGTACGGAATAATCTCTACTGCAATTTTTTTTAACTTCTAAGCATAGCACATATTCAATTTTTATACCGTCGTATTGGAAAAAAAAGTACTTTTAAATGCAGTTAGTTTGAAAACTGCATCTCCATTTATTTTTGAGATATTAATTTTTTTGTAGTTTTCTGTAGAAAGTAAAGGGAAAATAATTGAAAAATAGAAATTATATCTTTTTGTTGCCATTTTCTAATTAAAAAAAATATAATTAAAATACGTGCTATTTTGAAAAAGTATAAATAAAGGATTTCAGATAAATCATGGAGATATTATAAACTAAATTTAATTTTAAGTATCTATATTAATATTACAAACAAATGAACGCATATGAATCATGAGATAGCCGATTTTTTTCCCCAGTTTCTTGAATGACGAAATCACTTTTTTTTTATTATTTGTGTATTATTCAGCGATAGTCACGTCCTATGCATATTATACTGTAGGTGGTGCTTAAGACTGGGTAGTAAATGAGGAAATCTTTAGTGGATGCGGATAAAGTCATTTTATATAAAATAAAAGCGCGTGTTCTGAGTCTTAAAACTGAACTATCTATATTTATTAAACAAAAACATAATTTGAAGAACAAATTAATATATATATATATATATATTTATTTATTTATATATATGTATATACATATATATATATATATATATATATATATACACACACACACACACACACATATATATATATATATATATATATATATATATATATATATATATATATATATATATATATATATAACCAATAATTAAACATAACCTACCACCATCAAAAACCGTAATATTATGAATTAAAGCTGTAAGTATATATAACAAAAAAAAAAGATTAAATTATTTATAAGAATTATTATGGAAGAAAAATAAGAAAGTGGACACCGACAAATAATGGAAATGCTTATATATTGAATTACGTTTTCAAGGGCACAGAATTCAATGATATAAGCAAAATGGTGTTTTCTGTGGGAAAAATAAGCTAAAGCTAAAAGTTATTTTCCCCTGTGTCCTAACAACCATTAAAATCAAGTGAATTGATTAAAAATGAAAACAGAATAGAAACAAATAATATGAATTGGAAAAAACAATAAAACCTATTAAAATATTTATAGGATATAAAATGAAATAATAAACACCATACCGATTAATATTTTAGAATAAATCCACGCTCACATGGCACCCATATCGTAAAGATTAAGGTTAATAAAACAGTTAAGAAATCACAGTAATTGATACCATAGGATGCAGTTAATACATATTGAAATAAATGTTAAAAAACTTTTAATATAATATAAAATAATATAAATAGAAAGTAATTACATAATTAAAATTCACTATTAAATTAATTAAAAACCGTTAAACAATATCGTCAAAATTTAGCTAAAAATTCCCCCTGGTGTAGTAAATTATAACTGAAATGTAGCTGGAAGAAGTAAATCTAGAACTTATCGAAAAAAAAAACACAAATTGTGGTGCTGCCATCTAGTATTACATTTATGATTTAATTGTCAAAAGACTTGCTTCAGTTGTAAGCAATTGTTTTATTAACAGCAAAACCAAAAATATCCTTATATATAGATAATTATAAACTGAATATAAACCACACAATGTATTTAAAAAAAAAAAAAAACTATTGTTAATAAAATTTAAAAAGCATACAAAATATTCTATTAGCAAATTTATTTAAACTACACTAAGAATTTAAATAATTCTAGAACATCGGTAAAATATAGCATATAGCTATATGCTATAAAACAGAATAAATTCATTAATAATTAATATAAATAATTATTAAAAATATAAAAATCTTTAATAAAAACTATTATATATAAGATAATTATAAAATGAACAGGAAATAAAAAATATATATATATATTTATATATATATATATTTATATATATATATATACAGTGAAATCTCGTTAAGTCGAAGTCTGATAAGTCGAATATTTGTATAAGTTGAAGTTTACACGAAGTCCCAATTCCTTTATTACCAATCAATGTTAAACTTTCTCGTTCTGTCGAAGCCTACATCTTTTAAGTCGATTCTTTTTTTCAGAAAGAGAAATAACACTAATCGGACTAATTTCTTAATTTTTCAGCCGCAGCTCAAAAATACTGACACTTTCTGTTAGATAAAACTTTTCTGCACTTCTTCCCCGGCTTTGAAGGACGGTGTTTTTACTTCCCAGCTTGGACAAGGAGAAGAGTCTGCAAGTTTGCAATTTCGGTGGCAATCGTTCACCCTCTCCCATTCCTTTCAACTTTCAAGTATTCCATTTTCTCAACTTGGATTCTTTCGAAACAGAACAGGTGGCTTAGTGTATTCTAATTTGCCAAATTTCTCACGATTTTATGGAAGGAATTTTTTTTTTAATCTTTCGATTCCATTATTGAGCTTTCATTGGGGATTTTTGATTTAATGTTTAGTCTTGTCATTTTAGTGTTTATTGCTTTCACATTGTGATACGCTTTTAGTTGGGTGTTTTAAAATGTCCAAGCGGGAATTAGAAATCCTTACTTTAGAACAAAAAGTAAATTTGATTAAAGATATTGAAAACAATCCTAATTTAATAAAAAAGATCTAGCCCTGAAAAATGATATCCCTCCCAATACGCTATCTAACACACTGAAAGATAAAGAATGCAATTTCAAAAGACTTATGTCAAATGTCAACCCAAAGTACAACAGGACGAATACGTGTCTCCCCCCCCCCCCCCCAGATATCAAAACAGACCTCGTAAAATGGTTTACATATTACAGTACACAGAAGAGTGTAATTTCTTTAAGTGGTACGATATTACATGAGAATGCTTTGGATTTCACAAAATTATTGAATATGGAAGGATTCCCTGCTAGCACGGGATGACTGGAAAAATTTAAAGCCAGACACAACATTGTGTTTCGGATATTAGACACTGAAACAAAAGTTGTGCCTGATACGCTGTGTGATGACTGGAAGACAGTTTCATTACCCAAACTTCTTGCAGGCTATAGTACGGACGACATTTACAAGGTGGATGAAATGGGAGATTTTTACAAATGTTTTCCTAACAAGACAATAATGTTTAAGGGGTAATCATGTTCTGGTGAAAAGTTAAGTAAAGAACTTTTAAATGTGCTTGTCGAAGCAAATGCTTCTGGAACAGAAAAAATCCCTTTATTATTCATCGCTAAATACAAAAATCCTCGCCATTTCAAACATAAAAAGTTACTTCCGGTAGAGTACAGATCCGATAACAAGGTTTGAATGACACTGATATTGTTCATCAGAAATTTGGATGTAGTCTTTCATGCAAAAAAGCGTAAAATGTTGGTCTTCGTTGATCCGCGTACATCTCACGATCAACATTTGAACTTGAAATCTACCAAGTTAGAATTTCTCCCTTCTAACACAACTTCTATACTTCTGCCAGCAGTTTAAAACATTCCTACAGAAATGGCTGGAAGGCAATCGAGGATGACGAAAATGGAAAAAATCAAATGTATGATGCGTTAGAGGCAATTAAGACTGATTTCAAGTACCTGGATCAACGATGTGAAACAGATCACTATCAAAAATTGCTTCAGTAAATGTGGCTTCTTTGCAAGCAATGTGCACTCATGTAAGGGGCTGATCCAGAGAATCATTTTGGGGGGACGATACCGAGTAACATATAATCTGAGTAAAAAAAAAATACTGAAATTCACGGCATATTTTTTGAAAGGTAACAACAGAGGGGGAGGCCGGGGAGTGTTCTACCGGCTCTAATTACGGGATTTTTCGCGGCCTTTGGCGAAATTTGCATTTTTTTCGCATTTTTAACCAGGCTTTTGACGAAATTCGCGTTTTCAAAGAATCCTTTGACGAAATTCCTGTATTTTTCACGATCCTTCGACAAAATTTGCGGTTTTTTGTGATTTTATGATGAAATTCGCGTTTTTTTACGATCCTTTGACGAAATTTGTGTTTTATCCGTGATCTGTGGCAAAATTCGCGCTTTTTCCGCAAACCAGTGACAAAATTCATATTTTTTCACAATTATTTGACAAAATTCGTGTTTTTTTTGCGATCCTTTGACGAAATTCGTTTTTTCGGTATTCTTTGGCGAAATTTGCATTTCTTCCGTGATCCTTTAACAAAATTACTTTTTTACGCGATCCTTTAACAAAACTATTTTTTTCTGCTATCCTGTGACAAAATTAGTGTTTTTCCGCGATCCTGTGACAAAATTAGCGTTTTTTCCTCGATCCTGTAAAAAAATTCACGCTTTTTTTCGAGAACCTTTGACAAAATTCGAGGTTTTTTTTACGATCCTTGAACGAAATTAAAGTTTTATCTGCGATCCTGTGGCAAAATTCGCATTTTTTCGCAATTATCTGACGAAATTCGCGTTTTCCCGCAATTACCTAAAGAAATTCACTTTTTTATACAATCCTTTGACGAAAGTCATGTTTTTTCGCTGCCTTTGGCGAAATTTGTGTTTTTCCCGTTTTTAACCAATCCTTTGACGAAATTCACGTTTTATAACCAATCCTTTGACGAAATCCCCTTTTTTCTGCGATCCTTTGACAAAAATTCGCGTTTTTTCGTGATCCTTTGACGAAATTCGCGTTTATTTCCTGATCCCTTGCCAAAATTTGCGTTTATATCGTGATCCCTTGCCGAAATTCGCGTTTTTTTACAATCCTATGGCAAAATTAGTGCTTTATCCGCGATCCTGTGGCAAAATTCGCGCTTTTTCCGTGATCCTGTGACAAAATTAGTGTTTTTTCGGCAACCGTGTGACAAAATTCGCGTTTTTTCGCGGTCTATTGACGAAATTAGCGATCCTTTGTCAAAATTCGCGTTTATTTCGTGATCCTTTGACAAATTTCGCATTTCTTTACGATCCCTTAACAAAATTAGCGTTTTATCCTCGATTCTGTGGCGAAATTTGCGCCTTTCCGCGATCATGTGACAAAATTCGCGATTTTTCGCGGTCCTTTGACGAATTTAGCGATTATTTGACAAAATGGGGTTTCATTTCGTGATCCTTTGGCGAATTTCGCGGTTTTTTACGATCCTTTAACGAAATTAGTGTTTTATTCTCGATTCTGTGACGAAATTCGCGTCTTTTCTGCGATCCTGTGACAAAATTCGCGATTTTTCGCAATTATCTGACGATATTCTAATTTTATCGCGATCCTTTGACTAAATTCGCTTTTTTCGGTATATTTTGGCGAAATTCGCGTTTTTTTCGAGATCCTTTAACGAAATTCGCGTTTTTCCCGTCATCCTGTGACAAAATTAGCGTTTATTCCGCGATCCTGTGGCAATATTCACATTTCTTCTCGGTCCTTTGACGAAATTCGCGTTTTTCCGAGACTTTTTTTAGAGGGGGGGTCGGGAAATCGAGCCCCCCCCCCTCTTCCGTAGATGCCAGGACATGTTTCCGTTTGTTTGTATTTTCCACGAAAACTGCCATAAAAAAGTTGGATTTATATTATTTTGGTGAGGGCGATCGCCCTGGTCGCCCCCCCCCCCTCCCGTGGATCCGCGCCTGTCTCATGTGTTGTGAATGAAAATCTACAAGATCAAGTTATTTCTGAAGACGACGATAATGAGCTTTTGAATATTGAAGAAAATGTCACAGTTTGCGGAGAAATTAGTGCTTCAGATATAGCTGAAGCAAGGGAAAAGGTGGAGAGCGATCCTGAGTTTGAGGATGATGAGGATGTAAATTGCGTTTCACCTCCAAACAATCAAGAAGCACATGCGGCAATGACAACACTACAGCAATATCTCGAAAGTAGCGACGGTGTGGACGATTCTCTTTTCCTTTGTTTACATACTTTCTGACATTGAAATTCAAAAAAGTTTCTTCAGTTATCATTAACAATTTTTTTCAGAAAACTTGAGTTTGTAAGTACCTTATACGTACAATTAAATTATATCTCTCTTTAGCGCTCATTTTGCCAGACTCTGTTATTACAGTGTAATTGCAATCCCTATGTATATGATTGAATTATTTTTCATACATTTTCTGTATGTATTTAATGATTTTCTATAAGTCGAACTTACGATAGCTCGAATATTTTTGTCGGTCCCTTCGTATTCGACTTATGGAGAATTCCCTGTATATATATATATATTTCCTACATTGCTTAATCCCAAGAAGGGACATATATTAAGATATTTCATTCAATTAGATCTGCATTTAATGTGAAATGTTTGTAAGAAATAAGCTAAGCCAATTGAAGATTAAAAAATAAAAATAAAATTAATACAATATGATATTTAAAACAACCTAAAAAATTAGATTCCGTTCAAATGGAATTGAAATAAATCTTAGACTTCTTCCATTTTTTATTGGAAATATTTGTATTGCAGATTTTGTATTATGTTTATGACGATTGTACATAAAATGATAACATGCATGCAAAATACAAAACTTTAACAAAAAATTTATTTCGATTTCATTTGAACGGATTCAAAATTTTTAGGTTGTTTTAAGTATATTGTATGATTTTTTTTTTTTTTTTAATCTTCAATTGCCTTAACTTATTTGTTACAAAAACGTAACATTAAAGGCAGAACTAATTGAATGAAATGTCTTAATGTCTGTCCCTTCTTGGGCTTAAACAATCCAGGAAATATTTTTTTTTTAATTTCTTCTTCATATTATGTTTTTGTTTAATATCTCAAGTTTTTTAATAACCACTGCATTCAGATGAAAGCATTTCAAAATTAATAAAGGTTACCATAATCAGGTTTTGATGCATGCGGAATTGATTCACAGTGTGTGATGCAGTTTACCAATGTATCATTCAAAATACTTCGCCACTGCAGTAATGCAGGCTACTGTAGTTTGGACAAAAAATTCCAATCTGAAAGTAAAAAAAAAATATATCAACGCATAAAAAATTAATTTCACTTAAACTTGAATAGCCTATTTCCCACTCAGAAACGCTGTGAATGCAAAATAAATTTTGTTGTATCGTTACTACTAATAGTTAACAATATTATATTTGTCATACAGTAAGAATTTTATTTTTAAAGTTTTACTTAATTTTTGTTACCTTATTCCCTCAGAAGGGGTGAGGTAAACACAAGAGAAAATTATTACCTTAGTTTACCTTGGGATATAAATAGTGATTTGGGATACCTTGGGATATAAATACATCTTAGAAAAAAAAATACATTCAAACATTTATGTTATGTAATTCCTCTATAATTTCGCTACCTACGTAAAAATAGCTATCTTTTGAAACTTTTTACTAAAACATAAACTTGACCAAAGCAAAAACTTATTCTGAAAATATCCTTATTATTTCCACTATGACAACATATTTAGCTTTTTAATTCTTAATAAAAAAAAATTTCAGATTAATTTTTACGAGAAAATCTTACAACTGAAAATAGATAAATTATTATTACGGCTTTTGAATTATTTGCAACAATAAAGATTTTTTTTTTTTAATAGGAAAAATGCCCGTTAATTCTAAAAAAAGCGAAATTTGGAATTATTAAGAAAACTATTTGAATAATGTAAATAAAAATTAGCCCATGTTAATCTCTTTTTTATAATTCACCCATATGGAAAGGCTTTTGACCCTGATGTCAGGCAAAAGTTTTTACACTATAAATTTATAATATCATTAGAATTAGTAAAAAAATAAAAGAGAATGTGGCATCAGGGACAAAAAAGTGAGAAGGGAAAAAATGAAAAAGTTATGAGCTCCTTGGGCTTTTCTCTGTTAAATTAATATTGAGAAGTGACACTGGAAATAAATAAGTATTGCGCTCCCACGCAATACTTAAATATACACACACACACACATATATATATATATATATATATATATATTATCGGAGGTGACACTGAATTCTAAAAAAACAGATTTCCTTTTTTCTAGTTTTTAAATTGATTTCGTATGTTAATGTGCCGAAAATGCCGTTTTTGAAATTGATCATCATTATGAAACTACAAGAAAATTTTGGTATTTAAGTCGATCGTAACTACGAAGCTACGAGGAAATTTTCTTTTGAAATTTATCGATCACTTTCAAAATTTCAATGCATTTTCTTTTTTAAAGTGCCGATAAAATCACTTTACTTTTAAAAGCAACTGTTATATTGGTTTATCTCGCAGTTTCAGATTGGCGATCATTTTCAAAAATGGCTTTTGTGCTCGACCTGGGAAACGATCGTCAAGTTCATTCTGTGGATCAATAACACATCTGTCCCAAATAATTGAAGTAAATACGCTGCATTCTTCTTTCTGTAGTTTACAAATTACTAATTTAATAACGCATCTGTATATAGGTACAGGAATATTATCTTATATCCTTTTAAAATTCATTCAACACTATTCAATTTGGAATGGTCATTATTTAACACACATATATAGTATCATTTGGGGATGTGCATAGCTATTGGTAAAGCATAGGAATATATTTCCATAACTACTGTGGTGTCCAAAACTGTGTACATTTTTTGAAATTTTGTTTTATAACTTTGAGTGCTTATGGAATATATTGCTTTTCACGTAAATACAAATGTTTATATATCAAATTTAAGAAAATGTAATTTAAAACTTAATTTAAAAAAAAAACAGAATTAAAATATCTGCATTACAAAAAAAGTTACGCTTACTTTAGTTCAAAATACAAACATTATTAATCATGAATGCTGAAGTGCATTGTAATGAAAGCATCCTAGCCAATCTCAATAACTGTTCTGAGAGCCAATCAAATGTCAATAACTAAACTGCAGTATATTTTGATTTGCAAAAGCGGCATTTTGCTGGAATGAAATTTGCAGAAGGGTAACTACTAGTATAACTAAACAGAATATATATTTTTTTTTCTATTTTTTTTCCTTAATACAAATAATTTAAAACCATGTCTTCAACACCAAGAACTGATTGGGTACCTACAAAAAGAAGCAGAATTGTCATATTGAGAGAAAATGGTCTCGATTATGCTGAAATTGCAATACAGGTTGGTGGATTAACCACGTTATCTGGCGTACGAAAGTTGTGCTTATGTTATGAAGAAACTGAATCAGTGATAAATAAGGCAAGATCAGGCCGAAAAAATGCACTAGAGGCATTTCCATGAAAAAGTAGATATGAGGGTTGAGATTTCAAACTTCTTTTATTATTACAAGTAATATATCAAATTATAGTAAAAACATGACACATATGAAATTACATAGAACTAAGCTGTAAAAAATACTCTTTTATAATTTATGTAGGCTCAAAGTTAGAAAAATTTCAAAAACTTTATAGTATGTAAAATAAGGCATTTTCATTCCACCAGATGCAATATTTAAAACGGCGGCATTTTCACTCTATGATCATATATCGCTACTTGTGACCTTTCTTTACGTTTTGAAGCACTTAATTTTTCAAAATAATTTAAAAAGACCCGATCTTTAATACAAATATATTTATATTGTGTCTTGGTCAAACCTGTCACAAAAAGATGCTCAAGTTATTATACAAAATTCATTTTTTCTCAAAAATACATGAAACTTTCAGAAAGTCTAATAATTGCAAGTCTGGATAAATATGAAATATTAAAAATTCATTAATTTTTTATTTGGTGTAGAATTTTAGTGCGACGGGTGTGGCAACATTTTAAATTGTTTAGAAATATATTTAAATATTTCTTAAATGAAGTGTAATGTTGAATCATTGTTGTTTCTAAACATATTAAGACAAATGTGGCTTAAAAAAAAGATAATCATAAAATATATATATTTGAATTATTTTAGCAAATTGTGAGTTGGTGGCAATTTACTTTAACTTTTGATATATTTTCAAGAAAATGAAAAATTATTATTAATATACTTTACATAACTGTAACTCAATCCAGTTATTTTGAAGAAGCCAAAAATAATATTGGAGATACTGAAGCAATAATACAAGTGAGCTTTTCCGATAACTATAGTGCTGTTTCTCAAAATGAGACCCAGATTCCTTACTGAACTCATCCTCAAATCACTATTTTTACATGATTTGTATTGTTGAAAGGTAATGTGATTCGCTCCTTTGTAGTAATCAATAACGATTTACAGCATGTTAAATAACTATGCTGTATGAGCATTTTTAAATGCCATTACTACTAGTCTGAAAACAGTTTCTCCATCTCAAAATGGTGAATTTTTTTCCTGATGGCTTGTGCAGCCTTGTTTAAAAACAAATGTAACATTTCAAACTTGTGCTTCTTTATCAAAGGTTTTAAACTAACATGCGAATGGAACTTTTTGGCCACTTCTGATGGGTAAGAGCGGTTGACGGAATTGCGGGATTGATATGGTCAAGAGTGTGAGTTTTGCGTAAGTCCAAAAAAGCAATAGTTTATTCTGCTTTGGATTTTTTTTTAATGTGCACAGGAGATTGGTGCAATAAAGACATTGTATGTGTCAGCAGAGAAAATACTGGAAACTAAACAAATACTGACAGAAGGATGGGAAGGCGTAAAGTCTTATCACCACTTTAAGGTAAGTACTGGTAGTACCAACTTTTTGATCGGACAAACTACGGAATCAACACTACGGTATGTAAGTCACTGCTAATTGCGAATCTCCCCCAGACAGATTTTGAAAGCATCAGATTTAAATATTGGAGACTATGTTGTGGTTTCCCTGGCCAGTAAGAAAAAGCTCAATAGCTTGTACCTTGTACTACGTTAATGTCTTGAATATGAACTTCCGTAAGGAAGAAATAAGCTTAAAATTCACGCCAGCCAATGGACCACACTGGATTTGGCCAGATATAGATGACATCTCAATTGAAAACTTTTTTTGCCATTATAAAAAAAGTAGCTACTCCATCAATTATAACAAGTATAAACACTACAAATTTTAAACTAATAGCATACAGATGTTAGTTTTATTAATTTTTTTTGTATATTAGCTATTGTCAAGTTTTCTGTCAATACCGATTGCTGTTTTTTTTTTTTAGTGAATAACTTTAAAATTGTATACTTTGCATGATGTCACACCCGTCACAATTTTGTCACGACCGTCACAGCAGAAAAAAATTTCTTATACATTAAAATAATTAAAATTTATTATGAAAATTATGCATTAAGTTTAATCTAAATCTCTTTTATTAGAAAAAAATTGTTTTAATAATGAAACATTTAAATATTCACAGGAATTTTAAAAAATGTGTACGCAAGTGAAAACTCATGTCCGGAGAGTGTCACACCCGTCACAAGATTTTAATTTTTTTTTTTTTTTTTAATTGAAAACTATTAAAGTTTCATGTTTGCTCAATTATTCAAGAATATGCATGGATAAACATATTTTAAATACTTTTCAGGGATTTATTAGCTAATTTATTGCCTAAAATATAGATATAACCTCTTAAAATTGTGCCTGGATGTCACACCCGTCACAATGGAAAGACCCCAAGTGATTCTGACGATAGAAATATAAAAAGGATATGCTATAATGCGTTATTAAGGATATGATAGAAGAATTTTATCAGATGATGTTAGATGTAAAATGAATACAAAGAGTAATGTAGTTAGTTCAAGAACGATCAGGAGAAGATTAGCAGGTTTTGGACTGAAAGGTTGAATTCCGAGGAAAAAACAATTTTTAAATCTTCAAAAATGCAATAAACGTGTTCAGTGGGCAAAAGAACACATTAATTGGTCAGAAAATCAGTTGAAGCAAATGATCTGGAGCGATGAGAGTACAATATCGCTCTTTGGCAGGAATGGGCAAAAATGTGAGACGTAGAGTAGAGGAAGAGCTGAGTCCTGATTGCATTGAAAGAACTACAAGGAGCGCAACAAATATAATGATTTGGGCCTGTATGTCTGCAGATGGTGTGGGCGGCATTCAAATGTTTGATAGCATTCTGAAAGCAAAAAAGTACATTGAAACTGTCATGAACCAAAATTGATACCTTACATCAGGTTTCCCAATAACGCACCATTTATCTTTCAGCAGGATTCAGTTGCATGCCATACGACAAAAATACGCAAAGAATTGTTTTAAAATAAAAGCATACAATTATTACCCGGACAGGAAACAGCCCTGATCTGAATACTATAGAAAATTTGTGGCGACGTTTGAAAATCCTAGTTACAAAAAAAAAAGCGGCCATCTAATAAAGCTGTCTAATAACTTATTGAAGCTATAATTGACTCTTGGCCTCATGTGATTAAAAAGGATGAACTGCAAACACCAGTTCTCTCAATAAAAAGACGCTATGAAGCTATAATAAAAAACAAGGTTTTATCCTACTGAATATTGAATTTGTAAGTGTACTTTATAATATAATGAAATCTAAGATATATTTTATTTTTTGCAAGCCTAACTTTTTTTGTAATGCAGTTCTTTTATTTATTTTTTTTAACTCTACATTAAATGTACTTGCATTTGATATATAAACATTTGTATTTAAGTGAAATTTATGATATTCTTCAAGCACACAAAGTTATAAAACATGAAAATTTCAAAAAATGTCCGCAATTTTGGCCAACACTGTGCATAATTATTGTCACAAAATTTTAATTTGTTTAAATTTTTCAATATTAAAACAAAATTACTACAAATGACATAGTGTTATTTGAAACTAGATATATTTGAAATTATATCCCAGCTAAAAATGAACTGTAGAAATTCTACAAAAAAACTGCAGTTGGAAAACTGCGGTGATTTGGCCAATTCCACTACAGATTTTTTGCGGTCAATACAACCACAAAATTACTGCAGTTTATTAACCGCAGTAATTTCGCAGTTGTATTGACCACAAAAATTCTACAGAAAATTTATAGTTATATCAATATTAAAAATTCTGCAGTAATTTCGCAGTTTTATTGACCGCAAAAATTCTGTAGTGGAATCGGCCAAATCACCGCAGTTTTCCAACTGCAGTTTTTTTGTAGTTATATCGACCTCAAAAATGTTGTAGTTTTTTTACTGATTATCCAATTTGCCTCCCTGAGGAAAGTGCCCTTAGGGGGGGGGGGGGGGCAAAGTAGTGCATGGAGCAGTGGAAGTATATAAAATGATTAAGCGGTCACAGGCTTTCCCAACGATATGTTACATGGCGGGTGCCAGCAAAATGTAGGAAAGTGCCCCCCCCAGCGGGGGCAAAGTAGTGGGTGGAGCACCAGAAATGCATAAAATGATTAAGCGGTCACAGGCCTTTCCAACAATATGTCACATGACGGGTGCCGGGAAAATCTAGTAATTTCCCCCCCCCCCGGAGGTCAAAGTAGTGGGTGGAGTACCGGAAGTGCATAAAATGATTAAGCAGCCAAAGGCCTTTCCAACGATACGTTACATGACGGGTGTCGGGAAAATTTAGTAAAGTGCACCCCCGGGGGGCAAAGTGGTGGGCGGGGTACCGGAAGAGCATAAAATGATTAAGCGATAACAGGCCTTTCCAACGATATGTCACATGACGGGTGTTGGAAAAATTTAGGAAAGTGCCCCCCAGGGGGGCAAAGTAGTGTGCGGAGTACCGGAAGTGCATAAAATGATTAAGCAGCCAAAGGCCTTTCGAACGACATGTCACATGACGGGTGTCGGGAAAATTTAGTAAAGTGCCCCCCGGGGTGGCAAAGTGGTGGACGGAGTACCGAAAGTGCATAAAATGATTAAGCGGTCACAGGCCTTTCCAACGATATGTCACATGACGGGTGTTGGAAAAATTTAGGAAAGTGCCCCTCAGGGGGGCAAAGTAGTGGGCGGAGTACCGGAAGTGCATAAAATGATTAAGCAGCCAAAGGCCTTTCGAACGACATATCACATGATGGGTGTCGGGAAAATTTAGTAAAGTGCTCCCCGGGGGGCAAAGCGGTGGGCGGAGTACCGGAAGTGCATAAAATGATTAAGCAGCTAAAGGCCTTTCGAACGACATATCACATGACGGGTGTCGGGAAAATTTAGTAAAGTGCCACCGAGGGGCAAAGTGGTGGGCGGAGTACCGGAAGTGCATAAAATGATTAAGCAGCCAAAGGCGTTTCGAACGATATGTCACATGACGGGTGTTGGGAAAATTTAGTAAAATACCTCCCAGGGGGGTGATAAAGTGGTGGGCAGAGCACCAAAAGTGCATAAAATGATTAAGTGGTCACAGGCCTTTTCAACAATATGTCACATGAGGGGCTATGGCAAAATTTAGAAAAATGCCCTCCCACGTGGAAGGGCAGGCGGGGAGAGGGACACGATGGTGCTTATACAAATAAGCGGCCACAGACCTTTCCAAAGATATGTCACATGACGGATGTCGGGAAAATTTAGAAAAGTGACCCCTCCCCTAGTATGTGAATGTAGGGGGAGGGTCATCGGAGATGCATAACATGAATAAGTGGTAAGAAATTTGCATATTACACAATATGTCGAGGAAATTCGCGTATTTCGTATTACCTTTAGAAGAAATTTGCTTATTTTACACAATCCTTTGGCGGGAATTGCGTTTTTTCCACGATCTTTCGACAAAATTTGCGTATTTCGCACGATCGTTTGACGAAATACGCATTTCTTTCGCGATCATTTGACAAAAATCACATTTTTTCGCGATTCTTTGACAAAATTCGTGCTTTTTCCATGACCTTTAAAAGAAATTCGCATATTATATGGTCTTTCGACAAAATTTGCATATTTTACACGATCCTTTGGCAAAAATCACATTTTTTCGCAAGATCTTTCGAAGAAATTCGCATATTTTCCACGATCTTTCAACAACATTTGCATTTCTTCTGCGATCATTTGACAAAAATCATATTTTTTTTTATTCTTTGACGAAATTCCCGTTTTTTCCACGACCTTTCGAAGAAATTCGCGTATTACACGATCTTTTGATGAAATTCGAGCATTTCGCACGACCTTTTGAAGAAATTCGCATATTTTACACGGTCTATTGGCAAAAATCACGTTTTTTTGCAATTCTTTGGTGGAAATCGTGTCCTTTTCGTGATCCTTTAACGAAAATCTCATTTTTCCGGCAATCCTTTGATGAAAATCGCGTTCCCCGGCGATCCTTTGATGAAAATTGCGTTTCCCAGCGATCTTTTTACTGAAGTCGCATTTTTTCCTATAATCCTTTGACGAAAATCTAATTTTTCCCATGATCCTTTGACATTAATTGCATTTTTTCCATGATCCTTTGACAATTGTGCTCAATTTGGTGCGGTTCGTACTCGCGTTTTTGTTATATTTCATACACTCCCACTACAACCCTTCCCTCATTAAAAATGTCAACAAATTTTAATGCATATTTGCATCGATCCCAGGAATAATAAAATTCACTGCTGAAAAAGCCGAATTCCGCGCTTCTGCGGCAAAGTAAAACGTCTGAAAACGTCTTTCGATTACATAGTTTCTGAATACAAACACCTGCTAGTTTCATGCGTTTCCAAACAAAAATAATTTAAAACGTATGTCATAAAGTTGCCCCTTTGGATTTGAGAACACCCGTAATGAAAAGTATTCACCATAACAAATGCACTTGGATAAATTCAGTCAGGAGATACAGTGTTCACACATCATATATATATAATGCTAATAATGTATTATACTTAAATTGAAGGATGAAATTTATAAAAATATTTTACTCAAATTTTTCCGACAGATTTATGTACAATTAAAAAAAAAAAAAAAAAAAATAGAGCAAACATAGATATAATATGTCAAATTTTTTTAATTGAACAGAACTGAAATTATCGATGCAAGTTTGAAACTATGAATTTCATAAAATACGATAAATGTTACATATAATTTTTCTTTAAAAAGATCCCAAAACTTCCTTAAATAAAATTGCACATAACAGTTGTTACTTTGTTCATTCTGACACTATTTTCTATGTGTGCCCACTTGAGAAGAAAAGTAATGTGAAGCTCCCTAATTTTTAGATAATTTCATATATAAACATCAAGCAAACAAAATTCTATATTATTAATAGAAAAAATTCTAAAATGCCTATAAATTGGTGGTTTGGGGACAAATCTACAACTGTTGTTTACATTAGATGAATCAGAGATTAAAGGTAATGTTTACATTAATGTCAAGCTTATAAGTAATTTAAGGAGAACAGATGTTTTATCTTTCCGTCGAAAGAAAATTTGCAAAATTTGTCAGTCAGTTGCATGAAAATATCTCAAAATTCATCAATCAGTGACAGATCAAAAGTTAATTATTTTTTTCAGTCAGACATGGGAAAAAATGCAAATTTTGTGACTGTCACAGGATGAAAATGCGAAATTCACAAATCAGTCATAAAACATATTGCAAAATTTGATAATCGGTTGTAGAGAACAAAATCGTTATTTTTGTCGCATGAATAACACGAAATTTGTCAATCAGTTGCATAAAAAAAACATTAAATTCATCAATTGGTCCCAGAAAAATATTGCGAAATTCATCAGTCACATAAAAAAACAGTAAAATTCGTCCATCAGCCATGTGAAAAAAAAAGCCTCACAAGCGGGGTTAGAAAATAAATTAGTGGTCTATAGTCGTTACTGCATTTCAAGTACATAAAATTATTTAAGGTATTCAAACATAAATAACGGTTCCCAGCAAAACATGTCTGGCAAATACCCTAACCAAATCTCAAAAAATTCCCCGACTCAAAACGGGCATACAACGAAATTTGCTACTTATTTTTGCAATCCTTTATCAAAATTAACGATTTTTTTCTGTGATCGTTCTTCAAATTTCTCTAATTTTTTTTGTGATCGCTTGATGAACTTTGTGATTTTTTTCCCCGAGACTGATGAATTTCACATCATTTTTTATTTTTTTTCCAACACTTTTTAGAAAATATTTGTAAATTCCCTGACTTTTCCTATATATTTTGAAATTTCCCTAAATAATTTGAAATTCCCTCAATTTCCATGATGCTGGGAACCCTGTAAATATAAAAAATATAATCTTTGAAATAGCCCTCAGTACACATAAGAAAAAAAAAATCTTCAGAAATATTAAGCAAATTACTTCTAAATAAAGGATATAGACTGGCATAATGTAAACAAAAGAAAATTACGTAAAATAAAATTTATATATAGTTAACAAAACACACGAAGCTGCTCAAACATGGAAACAGAACTGCTTTATTAAACAAATTATCAAGCGCCATTCTGTTCTTAAAAAGAAAATAAATTACTTATTGGTGAAATGGTAATCCGGCTTTAAATGAAGGAGCTGTAATACTACTTATAAATGAAATATATTTTACTATATAGTGTTCCCACCAGAATATTTTTTACGGGTGCAGTGCCTTACCCTTTTTTAAATTGGCAAAATGTACTCCTACCTGTGTTTCCAATAGGCAGTTGAGGAAGGGGGGGGGGGGGGGGGGGTTTAGAAAATAGCACCAATATTGCTCCTCATACAAAATATTTGCACAATTCTTGCAACTCAATAAAAGAAATTGCCCTTTCACCTTTTTGCATTAAAAAATTTACTTGCATAGTAAAAATTGATTTGATGTTGTCTTGAAAGGCTTTAAAAATCAAAAGAACGAGTTTAAAAAAAAATAAAAAAAAGGTGACCTTTCTCACCGGTAGCAACCTGCCCTGTCTTAAACCTAGAAGAAACCCTACCCTTAAAAATTTCAAAATAGTGAAATTCATTTTATTTTGCTACTTCGCTCATGCACTTTCACGCAAAGGCACAGATGTCATATACGTCCCATATTGGCAGGATTTTTTTCTGACGCCAATGCCATATACTCAACGGGTACTTGACTGGCGCAAAAGTGCCATTATTTTGCTTGTTATGGTAACACAGATGTTGTTGTTTATGCTGTTTATGTTTTCGCCAAACTGGCATCGGAAAAAAATCCCTCCCATATATGACATCTGTGCCCATGCAAGTACACACACTTTCTAATCTTAATCCTTTGGAGATTTTTTTTTTTTCAAATATCCATGTTTTTACATGATTTTGTTTGCATTGGGTAGCTAAAGTCAATCTCTAAAATAGCCTTTTTTTTTATGAGGACGTTATACCTAATCTTTTTCAGACAAAAATAGCCTCAGAAAAAAAACCTGCAAACAAAATCAAAAAAGTAAAAAACGGCTGCTGTAAAGATCGACCTCAGCTGGCAAACAGAATAATTTCGAAATATGGAAATGCAAATGAGATACCTTAAAAAATTCTCTTATAAGATTAATATTACAGGGCAGGCTTTTTCATGTGAGTGAAAATGAATGAGGGGATTTTTAAAAAGAAATCAGGAGACTTTTCAATGAAGTTTTTTTCAATTTTAAATGCAAACATAAAATAGCAATAACAAATTAATTTATTTCAAATAATATTGTAGCTATATACACTTAATAAATTAAAAACGTTTTTAATTAGGGACCTCAAAATGCTTTTAATCAAGCAAATGACATAAAAGTTTTAAAACAATTTGAAATTCATCATTATAAATACCAGGAATGGATTTGTCTTCTTATACAAATTGTCTCTGAACAATTATAAAAGTTATGAGTGATAATTTTTAATTAATAATGGAGTTATTAAAAAAAATGATACATGATTATTCCATTAAAATAATAATAATTACAGTTTGCAACATAAAGTTACAATTTATTCATTATAGAAAATAAAATTAATTGTAACAAATTTTTGCATTTAAAAATGAAAATTGTAAATTTGCCCATATTAAGAGTCAAAGTTTTAAAGAAGCATCCTGCATATTTGATCGGAAATTCTATCATATCAAATAGCACTAATCAAACATAAAAAAAAATAAACATCCAAGATTTTTCTAACATATTTAAGTATAAAATAAGAATGAGAAAAAATGTGTCAGAAAATCAGGAGAAATATGTCAAAAATCAAGAGTATGGAAAAACAAGCAAAAATCAGGAGACTTGGCAAGTGTATTATGGCAAGTTCGTATAGTATACGAACGCCGAATCGCAAAAACCGAACGGGTATGGATTGTGTGTCTTTTCAAATTTTAGCTCGGTACATAATATTCGCAATGTTATGGTAATATACATTCATTAAAAAAAAAAAAATAAATAACGTGAACGTAACAAAACGGGTTATAAAAAATAAGACGAGAGCAGAATCGCGAGTCACATGTATTGTAAATAAAACATTCGGCCCGCCGAAATCGAGAGTTGAGTTGAGAAGTTCGAGCACTACTGCTTCACACGCCGGGATCCAGGAAGATATTGCGCTGTTAGCGAAACGAGATTGACCAATCAGAAAACTTGCTTCCTTAAAGCAGGGAAAAATTCGCGGAATGCGAGCTTCTGATTGGTCAATTTCGTTTCGTTAACAGCACAAAATCTTTCTGCATGCCGGACAGAATTTAGAATAAAAAAAATTATTTAAATGATATTACTTTATTATATATTTTTAATAATTATTAATTATAAATAATTATTATTAATTATTTAAATTATATTGTGTTATTTATATTATGTAATATATAATTAATATTATATATTAATATTATATGTATGAATTAATATTATATGCTAATAAATATCAATAATTATTAATTATAAATATTATTAATAAATATTATATTAATTATTATATTAATAATTAATTTAAATAATAAATAATTATGTACAGTCAGAAATGCAGACTCAGCCGCGTGAACAATAATCAAATGTTACAATGTAAATTTAAAATAAAATATTTAATAAGAATTTTTTTTTTCATTCGTTTTTATAAAGTAGAATTAATTTTCATACGCACTGGGAGTCATGTCTTTTCGGGGAGAAGGGCAAATTGTGCATTTAGTAAATCCGAGTCCGGGTGTGCTATGAAAAAGAAGAAAGGGGGGATGGAATGCCTCCTCCCTGGATTTTGAAATTAAAGTTTAAAAAAATTCTGCTTTTGGAAAACATAGTAGAATTTATTCTTTTCCAGTAAGTAAAAAAAAAAAAAAAAGGAAAGCTAGAATTTTCTGTTTAGGAGAAGAGGGGGACATAGGAGAGCAACTACCCCTCCCTAGATTTTAAAGTAAGTAACTAATTTTATTTTCTTATTTTGAAAAACATAATAAAATTTATTCTTTGCAGTGACTAAAAAAAAAAAGAGAACAAAGATTTTCCGTTAGGAGGGGGGGGGGGGTCATAGGACAGTCATTTGTTCCTCCCTGGATTTTAAAATATAAGTAACTATTTTTCCCCCCCACCGATTTTGAAATAGTGAAATTTATTTAATTCGAGTAACTTAAATTAAAAGAGGAACTAAAAAGTTTCAGCTGAGAGAGCGGTATAGGAGGCCCATTGCCCTTCCCTGGATTTTGAAACTATACAAACTAAATTTTCTTTTTTTCCTATTTTGAAAACATAGTAGAATTTATTTTTTTCGAGTAACTTTAAAAAAAAAAGATCCAAGAATTTTCTGTTTAGGGGAAGGTGCATAGGAGACCAATTGCCCCTCCCTAGATATTTCAATTTAAGTAATACAATTTTTTCTCTCCTGTTTTGAAAAACAGTAAAATTTATTCTTTGCGAGTAACTTAAAAATTAAGGTAACCAAAAATTTTCCGTTAGCCTAGGGGAGCCCGCTCCCTGGATTTTGAAACATATATATAACTGAATTTTCTTTTTCTCCGATTTTGTACATAGTAAAATTTATTTATATGCAGAAACTTAAAATAAAAGAAGGACAGCATATCAGAAATATCAGTTGCGCGGGGAGGGGGGGGGAGGGAGATAGGAGGAAAGCCATTTCCCTTCCCTGGATTTTGAAATTTAAGTAATTAAATTTTCTTTTTTTATGAAATGCATAGTAAAATTCATTCTTTTTCAATATTTTAAAATAAAAGAAATAAAAAAATTCCGTTAAGGAGAGGGATGAAGGCCCATTGCCATCCCTGAAGTCTGAAATTTAATTAACGGAATTATCTTATTTTCCCCGATTTTGACAAATATAGTAAAATTTATTTATTCCGAATAACTTAAAATTAAACATAAACTAAGAATTTTCTGTTGGGGGAGAGATTCATCCCCTATATCTCACTCTTGGTAGTTGATTTTCGATCGGTTTTATTTTATGTTTATGTATTTAAACTTTATCGTAAAGTCAGGTTAAAAACAGCGTTCATTTTTTTTTTTGGGGGGGGGGGGAGTGGGAGCTGTAACTCGAGGACGGCATTCCCTCCTGGATTTTGAAATTTAATTTTAACTAAATTTTCTTTTTCTCTGATTAACACATAGTAAAATTTATTCCTTTCGGACAACTAAAATAATTAAACACTAAGAGAAAAAGACGAACTGGTAAAATTAAAGAGATAAAATTACTTCTGCAGTGTTACTACAGACGCAAAATCTCATTATTTTAAAAGTTTATCATGACTTCATATAAACTATAGAATTTTTGAAGTTAATAGCACTGAGTATTTTTGAAATAAAATACTACAAAATTACGCCACATTAGCCACAGAAATTCTAAAGTATTTTTACAGTAGAGATTGCACTACAGAAAATCTATAGTTGACTATAGAAAAACCTAAAAAAATACTCCACTTCTGTAGAAAAACTGCAGTTCATTTTTAGCTGGGATCTTTTAAATTATATCTTTACTCATTTTTTTAAAGTCTCAATTTTACATTCCTTACATAACTAAAATCTGTCTTTTAGGTGAAGATGGAATTTTGTAACCAATTTTTGACTCATCTTTTGACATGCTAGAATTATAAAAATTATACTGTTTCCGATGTCAAAGAATTAATATTTTAGAGCTTTATTATAGATTAAAAATTAATCTCAAGCTATTTTTAAGTTAGCCGGCCACACTTCACCAAATATTCTTAGTGGTTAAAGTTGCGTATAAAACAGAAACAAGGAAATATTTTAAACACTAAAATGCAGAAGATATTAATAACAAATAAAGCGTGTAACATATATATATTTAAAAATTCGTTTTAATCAATTAATAGTTTCATATACTGCAGTCATGATATTAGGCGGGGTTTTGAAGATAAACATTGAAAGCTTATTAAGGTTTTGTTTTCTAGAAAAAATATTTTTTCTAAAAAAAATATTTATACATCATATTTCTTGCCTAAATTTTTTTAAGTTCTCTGTTTGCGACAACAATAGGTTAAATATCGCTTTCATATATTCAATTCCTTTGAAAAAATATTAACGTAATGAAATCGCTATATGCTGCTATGCAAATTAAACTCATTTTCTTTACAGTAATCTCTAGACATTATCATGCACGTACAACCGTATAACGCTGATACTTTAGCACCGTAATTAATTTTTCTCTTTTTTACGTTCGTTAGAAATTTCTTCTTTTTACATTTGTTTAAGTCTGGATAATGTCTGGCTTATTCGCAACTTCTTCTCTTTGATTTGCTAATATAAACATTTCCTACTTATTTTCCAGAAAGTGTATGATTCGCATATTGGAATGCCTTAGGGTTGCTGTTTTCTTGTAGACCTGCACTGATAACACTAGCCTTTAAAAGTTGGGTTGCATCATATTTTTTAGATATTGTTAACTGATTCTTCTGTATTCTGAACTGATGAATACGAAAATAAACTTCGTTTTTTAGCATCACGTCGGTATTTTTCGCAAATCGTAAATTTTAAATTTTTAAAAAGACGAAATATTGCGAAAATCTGATAGTATAAAATACTATAAAATTTTTTATAATAATTCATTCATTGCTTTTCATATACTATGCATTTTTACAGCTTAGCGTGTAAAATATTGTGTAATTAAAATCCTTAGAAATTTGTTCCATCTGTGGAAGTTTCTTTGAACCGCTCATACTATGCCTCGTACTTTTACATTTTATATTCTCTATGGTATTCGTCTCGGTGTCATCTTTTATTTTTGCAGTTGATAAAGCTGAAAATTTGTCTCACAAGGAATGTTTCCTTACTGGGCATACTCAGAATATTTTGAAAAAAATATTTACTAATTAAACTACTAATGTATGTAATAAAGTATCAATCAAATTTAGCGGCTGAAATACAGTAGAAATTCTGTAAAAAAATAAAATACATTCGAGTCTTTGGCACGAAAAGATGAAAGCGTCAAGTGATTTGGCGAGCAATACTTTTCTTTGCCAAAAGAAAACGATTTTTGTGCACATGAAAATTGCTTTTTAATTGATTTTTGAATGCGTGTAAATAGTATTTAATGAATTTAAACTTAAACAATGAGAGATTTTAATAAATACATTTTTTTGTATTACATATGTATGTTGCTTGTTATTTAATTTTATTAATTTATAAACAATTTCGTATATAAAAAAATATTTTCGAATGTTTAAGCGTATCCCAAAATAAAGCCAAGATGAAGCATGCTGCAGTTATTAATTTCAAATAAGTCGTTGGTTCCATAGCAAGAAAATTGAATCGACAGTGATCAATTGGACTTAATTTTCAGATTGAAATAATTTTAATTAATTTAAATTCTGTTTCATTTCATAAAATTTGATAGTTATCTTTCATTATAAATATATATATCACAAAACTATAGTTAAATAAAATTAAAAATAACAAAGCTAAAGTTATTTACATTAAATTTATTTAAACATGTTCAGTATGAAACATTTTTATCTTAATAAGTATTTGACATAAAAAAGTATTTTTTGAAATTTTATTCCATAGCCAACCGGGGATAAATCGCCAAATATGGAAATTTTCATTATTCTTTTTACGGACGCTCTATCGAGTTTCCGCCTTTCTTTTATAAACATACGAGGGTGAGTCGGAAAATAAGTTTCCAATGGCGAGTGTGGACAGAAGTGTGTATCAAAGACAAAAAATATAATGAAACATTAAAGATAAGACGCAATTTTATTTTTCTACATAAGTGCCAAATAAGTTGAGACATTTTTCATACTTCTTTATAAGTTTTAAGAAGCGGTCCTTGAAAAAATCAGGGCTCTGCATTATTCTGCTCCCTGTAGATGTGGAGAGAAAGTGCGTTTTGAATTCGTGGTCAAACGAGGAAGTGAGAGTGGTTGTCCACTATGGATGGGCACGTGGAGTATCGGGAGCAGATATCCATAACTGCCACGTGGGGGTTCGTTGTAGGTTGTATTTATGACGGCCAATAATCTGCACGAGGGATATAGGCCCAGGGGGGGAGTGCCCTTCGTGGGGGTCTTTCTAAGGGAACCTAACCCGTATTAACGCTTGGAAATCCAAGGTTCGAAGAAAACCACGAAAACTCCGAACGATTAGGCCGACGGGCGCAATTGGGATTGAACCCAGCACCTCCCGTCTACCAGATTCGAGAGCAGAACCTCTCAGCCACTGGTGGGGCTGCCACGTGGGGTACTGTGGGCCAGATGTGATGACAAAACAAATGGTGCGGAGATGGTGCAGCCAATTCAGTGAGGGTTGTCAGCAAGTGCTAGACAGACCGAGATCTGGACGGACGTGCACGTCCACTAGAGATGAAAGGAATACTTGACTACTGCTTTGGAAGCGATGCTGAAGTCACACAAGCCGTTCAACGCTACTTTCGTATGCAGAGCCCTGTTTATTTCCTGGAGGGCTTTATGAAGCTTATAAAGGGTATGACAAATGTCTCAACTCACTTGGCACTTATGTAGAAAAATAAAGTTACGTCTTATCTTTAATGTTTAATTATATTTGTTGTCTTTCATACACAGGGTAACTTATTTTCCGACTCACCCTCGTATCTATCCTCATGAGTAGAACATTCTATATTTTTTTTTCAGATTTTTCGGAGTATCTCCGAACTGAGACCTTCTTTGTGAGGTGTATTTAAAATATTTGCCTTCTTTTGGGAAGGCTTTGATAAATTGCTTTGACAGATTTTCGCTATTTGTTTTCCTTTTTAACTTTGAAATTTACGATTTGCGAAAAATCCTGACGTGATGGTTAACAAATGGGTAAGTGTGATCACAGATCACACTCAGGGTTTCGTTTAATATTCCTTTCAAAACACTTTATCCTTATGGGAAATCTGTTAGTTCCGCATTTCGCAATCAGGGGGCGCACTCTATTCTACTCAAACATCTATCCGAATGAAACTTCATTTTACAACTATCCGTAGGTATATTTGTCGAGGGGATCGGGTCTATAGCACCCGATATGGGTAGGCGCCACTTGGTGGTAGAAAGTGGAACTGAAATATGTAAGGCTATGTGCATAGTATGAAAGAGTGGTCAAAGTGGTGTCGGCAAAAGTTAGAAAAGTACCCACCGGTTGCAATGGGGTAAGGTTAGAAAAATTGCTTAAAATACACAAGTTAGAGCACGGTGGGTAAATAATATAAGACTTTATGAAAATTTTATGATTTTTCGTGTGATCGCAAGTGTTCTGCTATACGTATGCAAAATTTCAAGTCTTCAATTTAAATAGTGGCTCAGTTAGAAAGAAAAGCTTAATACACAAGTTAGAGCCCAGAGTGTTAAATATAAGACTTTTTCAAAATTTTATGATTTGTCGTTTGATGTGAGGTGTTCAGCTATAAGTATGCAAAATTTCAAGTCTTAAACTTAATTAGGGGATCAGTTAGAAAAAAAAAAGTTTAATACACAAGTTAGAGCCCAGAGGGTTATATATAAGACTTTTTCAAAATTTTATGACTTGTCGTTTGATGTGAGGTGTTCAGCTATAAGTATGCAAAATTTCAAGTCTTAAACTTAATTAGGGGCTCAGTTAGAAAAAAAAGCTTAAAATACACAAGTTAGAGCCCAGAGGATTAAATATAAGACTTTTTCAAAATTTTAAGATTTGTCGTTTGATGTGAGACGTTCAGCTATAAGTATGTAAAATTTCGAGTATTAAACTTAATTAGGGACTCAGTTAGAACAAAAAGATTAAAATACACCAGTTGGAGCCCAGAGGGTTAAATATAAGATTTTTTAAAAAATTTTGGATTTGTCTTTTCATGTGAGGTGTTCAGCTATAAGTATGTAAAATTTCAAGTCTTAAACTTAATTAGGGGATCAGTTATAACAAAAAGATTAAAATATACACGTTAGAGATCAGAGGGTTAAATATAACACTTTTTCAAAATTTTATGGATTGTCGTTTGATATAATGTTTTCAGCTAAAAGTATGCACAATTTTAAGTCTTAAACTAAATTAGGGGCTCAGTTAGAACAAAAAGATTAAAATATACAAGTTAGAGCCCACAGGGTTAAATATAAGACGTTTTCAAAATTTTATGATTTTTCGTTTCATGTGATGTGTTCAACTATAAGTATGCAAAATTTTAAATCTTCAGCTTAATTAGGATCTTAGAACAAAAAGATTAAAATACACCAGTTGGAGCCCAGAGGGTTAAATATAAGATTTTTTAAAAATTTTAGGATTTGTCTTTTGATGTGAGGTGTTCAGCTATAAGTATGTAAAATTTCAAGTATTAAACTTAATTAGGGGCTCAGTTAGAACAAAAAGATTAAAATACACAAGTTAGAGCCAAGAGGGTTAAATATGAGACGTTTTCAAAATTTTATAATTTTTACTTTGATGTGATGTATTCAGCTATAAGTATGCAAAATTTTAAGTCTTCAACTTAATTAAAGTTAGAACAAAAAGATTAAAATACACAAGTTGGAGCCCAGAAGGTTAAATATAAGACTTTTTCAAAATTTTAGGATTTGTTGTGTGATGTGAGGTGTTCAGCTATAAGTATGCAAAATTTCAAGTCTCCAACATATATAGTTTCTGAGAACGGGCTATGTGACGGACAGACGGACAGACAGACAGACAGAGGAGCGAGACGAATAGGGTTTCGTCAGATGAACTAAACCCTAAAAATGAAGGTCAATTTCAGATTCACCGCTCAGAAAATATACAAAATTCAATTATCAAATGTTAAAAAACACAACCATCACAGGTTTGTGTAATTTGGAATGTAATAATTTTTAAAGCTTAACAAATTCAGATGTTCCCCACCAAATTTCTTAGGTCAATACGTGGAGACAAAATTATTATAAATCAATTTAGTATCACTCATTCTCTGACCAGCAACCTTTACATATAATGTCTTTGAATAGCGAGATGACTATGGCACTATGTCATCCTGGATATCTTTGTAAAAGGTCGATGACATATTTTAATAACTATTCAATATTCCGAAAATTTTAGAAAGAAAATTCACTAACATATTTTCATCTCTGTTTTTGAATTATTCACGACTGACTTAATTATTACTATTCGTGGTCGTAATATAACAGCTTATTGGTCAGGTTTTACATAAAGGCACAATAAAAAGCACACTAAATTGCACAATGAATCTCGTAATTACAAAGTATTTTTCATATAATAAAAGCAAAAGAATCAACAGAACAATCAAATGTACACTGTATAAAAAACCACTGTAAATTTGCCAGCACAAACTCGATCACAGTGAGTGTGCTGTATCTTTCTTTGGTTTCCTGACTATATAAACATGAAAAATACAGCAGTTGCGTAAAATTAACAGCACAATGTGCTGGCAATTATTTTCAATTTGGACGGCAGCACTACATGCTGGCAATTTTACGCAACTACTGCATTTTTCATGTTTATATAGTCAGGAAACTAAAGAAAGATACAGCAAACTCACTGTGATCGAGTTTGTGCGCGAGATGAACAGTAGTTTGTACTGTAAAAATGTCGTTTTTTTTTTTTTTTTTTTTTCTTTTTTTTTTTTTTTTTTTCTTTTTTACAAAGTGGGTGGAAGGTACTGTAGATCCATTTTTAGGCTTATTTCAGACGAACGTCTTTTTACACTCTTTTTTCGCTTGTAATGCCTCGCTTTACATGCTAGCAAAAGTGTAGGGAGGCATTAAAAGAGAAAAAAAACGTGCAAAAAGAAGTTAGTCTGACATTAGCCATACCGAGACAGTTTTCCATTTATAGCTCTGTTAGTCCATTCCATGTCGCGTGTTGGACTGTTGTATTACTACTGATTTCCTGACAATAATATTATATCCTTAAATTAAAACAAGTATGCGAATATGAAGAGCTAGGGGGTTTTGTTACTTTTAATGTATAGTTTATATTTTAAGAACTTATATGTTAATAGGTTTAGGTATTTAAATAAGTTTCTGGCGCAGGACATTTTTTTCCTTTTTTCATGTAATTGCCCTAAATGGGAATATTACTTAGGTGTGCGGTTTAAAATGTGGAGATTTTTAAAAAATTTTAAAACAGGCACTTAAGTACATGGTAAATATGTGGCGATTTTTAAACATATTTAAGGGCCATTTGATATAACGTTGGGATAGCTTTACTACATACTACAGCTGTTTTAATAATACTTTTGTACCCTGAATTAAAAAAATATATATATTCTAATTGGAAAATCTATGATTTATTGTTATTTTTAGTCTATACTTTACATTTTAACACCTTATAAGTTAATAGATATATGTATTTATGTAAGTGTAACATGCAGGACGTTTTGTCCGTTTTTCATGGAATGGCCCGTTTACAGAAATGTTTTGCATGTTAAACTGAGAAGCTTGATAAATAAGAACACATTCAGAAGTAACTGAAAAATCGCATGCTCCACTGAACTGTTGAAGTTTTCAATGTAGTGCGTCCCAAAAGTATATGGACATGCGATTTTTTGAAATAATACTTCAAAAAATGAAGCCATAATCACAAAAAAAAAAAAAAAATAAGCATATGCAATCATAATACAAGTTTGTGACAACAAAGAAATGCTGTATAGGTTTTACAGAATTTTTCTAAAAAAATCAAAATGAAAATAGGCTGTCCCAAAAATATATGGACTTTTCGAGAATTTTGCATTTAAATTCAAATTTTGGATCCGTTTCTTTGAATTATCATGAAAACCTTACCAAGTATGGTCCAAAATAATGTTTAGAGAATGTGTGGCTGTAAAGAGACCCAATTCTGCTTTACTTGTTGCTTTAATTCCTGAATAGTAGAAAACTGACGACCATGAGCATACAAATCTGGTGCAAGTACTCCGCAAAAGTTTTCATATGGATTTAGGTCTGGGCTGTTGGCTGGCCAGTCTATAACAGTCACTTGATTCTGCGTAAACCAATCTGTTGTTGAGTGGCAGGCGTGAATCGACGAATTGTTCTCTTGTGATTTTCAGTTTTCCCTTCCTAAAATGTTTCCAAATGGAAGTAGATTGCTTTTAAGGACATTTTATTAATCCTCAGAGCACTGTCGACCATTAAGAAAAACAATATCCGTTGTTCCATTGAAACAAATCGCGCCCCACACGATGAGATAATCCCCTCCTTGTTGTCAACTAAAGAACACCCGAGATTCAAGTCGCAGATCATGCCGATGGTATACCCAGCCACCAGGACCATCCAAATTGGTTTTGTTTTCGTCCCTGAAGAAACACTTAACAATTCATCTTCCCAAGGCGTGTGTTTTTTAGTTCAAAGAACACGTGCATTTCTATGGTGCACTTTCAGCATACATTACGTGCACATTCTGCGATATTTATGGATTTTTCTTACCTGTATGCAACGGTTAACAATAGATCTCGTAATAGGAAACGCTAAAGTCTTCGAAATTTCACGAACCAATTTCTTTTGGATTGAAACTGCTCGAAAAATTTCTCTGGCTTGTCGTAGAGCTGCTTTTTTTGGTCGACCTGAACGTTGTTTTGCAATCGCATTGTCATTTTTCGATAAAATTTCATAAATTCCGTATCTGTTACTCTTTATGCGTTTAGCAATATCAGAAATTTTAACATTTGAGTCTTTAAACGCCAAATTTTAGCTATATCGGCAGCAGAGAATTGAACTTTGCGAGGCATTTTTACACTATTCTATTATTGAAGAATGAGCGGTGATTTTATATTTCGCAGTGGGTACTTCTCATGTAGAGAACGCAGAAAATACAATTTTTTTTGATACACTGGAAATAAAAGCAATTCTCTTCATTGTCCATATATTTTTGGGACAGCTTATTTTAAATTTTATTTTTTTACAAAAATTCTGTAAAACCTATACTGTATTTCGTTGTTGTAACAAACATATATTATGATTCCATATGCTTATTATTTTTTTCGTGATTATGGCTTCATATTTTGAGCTGTTATTTCAAAAAATCGCTTGTCCATATACTTATGAGACGCACTATATTAATATATTGACGTGGTACTCTGAGTTTTATGAGCGCAGAGTGGGTAAGATATTTATGTAATAATCTGGGCGATAATGAAATTCGCTCCTATGAATCTTTTTAGCTACCAGCGATTTTTAATTTCGTGGACCTATGAATGAAGACCCGGTTGTTAATCAGTTTGAAACGTTATTAACCCTCCATTAATCGCTCATGTTTTTGCACATGAATGGAACACATAAGGGGTGTTCAAAGAAGCCGAAATATTTAATCACAAAGTTTATCTTATAATGAATTATAACATTATTCAGTAATTTACTAGTAATAAAAATAGGCTATTTACCTAAAACATAGATCGTATTAATCTCTACAAATGTTTGCGTTCTTAAAAGCACCGTCTATCAAATCATCTAATATAAATAGTTTTTAGTATTCAATAGGGATTTTCAGGACTTGGCGGTTACGTTAGAACCCGAAAAATTAGTAACAATATTCATGTAACGAGTACGTATGGAAGCTTTACACAATTTCTTGTAACATTTCGTAATTTTATCGTTTCCAGAGTAACATGGAAAGACCGAATGTTATTCGCCATAAGTATCTTTATCCAATATTTCTTCACAGTTTTCTTCTGATTCCGAGTTCTGATCATAACGATCAACAAAAGAATCGTAAACTTCCAGATAATTATCATCTGTACTTGTTGTCTTAAAATTTTCAGCATCTGAGGCCTAAAAGATTCGGCAAACGCTGTTCCTCTATCTCCCATGAATATTCTGATATTGTTTAGAGAAAAGACAAAAAATCGTTGTAAAATCATTAAAAAAATTACAGTTATTCATAAATATAATTGTTTCTAGGATAAAATTAAAATAAAACTATAATATGTCGCACCATATTATTATTTTTAAATAAAATAAATTCCAGCTTCTCACGTTCTTATTTTTAAAAAACGGTAGAATGAACATATGTTATCAATATACATGTACATGGTTCTTGTAAAATGCAGGTATTGACCTTGAGTAGGTACATACTTGTGAGCAAATTTTTACTCATGAGAGCACTTCTGAGTGTAATGGATAAATAAAAATGAGAATATTTTTATTTATCCCATTTTGCCTATTTTGATGCTGCCTCCAAGGTAATAATAGTTAAAAATAGCTTTTGTTTTGCGTCATTATACAGTGCATTCGTTTAAGTACATATGAGAAGGTTTATTACCATATTTTTGAAATGCATGTTTAAGTTTCTTTTTTACAATATCATTAATCAATTATTAACTTCTAAATAAAGTTTAAACTTAACTTTAATCCTCTGGGTGCTGTTTATCAGTTTACTGTGCCATTAAAAAGAATTTGAAAACAATTTCTCCAAATACACTTATTTATTTTCCTTATGAAATTCAATACTAAAAAAAAAAATTCTTATTCAGTAATAATTGTATGTTTTATAAAAATATACTTTATTAAAAGTAAATCGTACACGTAAGTAAAAATATATGCAAATTTATCTATCCCCAGTAATTTCCCTCACACGTTCTTTTAATCTCCTCTACACAAAAAGAGCAAATATTTTATTCATTTTTTGGTTTTTCTTAAAATTCTAAATCTGTTTGCTAAAGAATGAATATAAGAGTTATTTAAGAAAGTTTTACTCTTAACTTTGAAATCCCAATAGGTGAAGTACCTTGTTAATTAATTTTTAGAGAAAATGTTAGTAAGAATTTTCATTAGTTTTTGTTATTATATTAGTTTGACATGCGTGCGGTCACTTCTTATATTAGGAAGAATAGAATAACCAAAATAATAAATTTATGTAATGTTAAATTTTAGTAATTTTTTAGAAATGAACTTTCCCTGGAAAACTTTAAAAGAAACCTCAAAATTAAAAAAAGCCAGCTGTATATATTCAAGGGTAAAAGGAACAGTAAAGAAAAACCGATTTTAACTAGTTACATATTACTATACATTAAATTAAAGTATTTAAGTCCTTAAACCATTTTGACCCCTTGATATTAAGAAATATTGAAAGTGACCATTGTTAATAAAATTATTTTTTATCTCATTTATTAGACATATATAATAGTAGAAATTTCTATATTTTTTTAGTTGACGTATCATTTTTGCAATGATAAACTATCAAGCAATCCCACGTATTTCAATTACAATGCATATGGACTAAAGAAAAAAAAAAAAAAAAAAAAAAAAAAAAAAAAAAAAAAAAAAACCTGAGAATTTTGTTCTTACCCAAAAAGACGGGATCAATCGTAAAAGTAAATAGATTCTTTAACAAGATAAAGTAAAAAAACTAAAACCCAACTACGACAAAAAACTACGCTGAAAAAGTATAAAAGTACCCCATGAATACAGGTAAAGTCACAAGCAAATGCTAGTAATATATAGATATATTCAAAATGTACAAGTAAAGCGCTTTTGAATGATACCAAACACGGCATATTTATCTTAACTTTATTTTTTGACGTGAACGTTAATAGAATAACGTTCACGCTGCTCTACATTACAGTTCCCGTGATCCGCGCTTTACTCTTATCGCTCATTTTTTTTAAACATCTTCAAAGCAGTCTTGTAATTATGTATAAGCATATAAATACTGGTGAAGCTCTTTCAAGTAATACCAAACACATTACATATATTTTTATTTTATACTTTTTGTCCGCTAGAGGGCATAATAGTAAATTTGGTGACAAACTTTATAGCTCACAACCAACAGAATATCAAGATCAAGACCCTTCTAATGGCACTGCAGTGGTCTTATTCTGATTACTAAGTACCAAAGAAATTAAGAACGAAAAGATGTGAATTATATGCAATTAGCCCATAAATGCAAGTAAAGTCACAAGCAAATGCTAGTAATATATATATATTCGAAATGTACAAGTGAAGCGCTTTAAAATGATACCAAACACGGCATATCTAGCTTAACTTTATTTTTTTACTCTGTATATTTTGTCCGCTAGAAGGCGCCACATTGAATTTGGTGAAAATCTATATAGCCTATAACCAGCGGACAATTAAGACGCTTCTAATGATATGTCATTTGTCGAATTCTGATTAGTGGTTTAGAAGTTACGAGGGAACAGATGAACATACATACATACATACATACATACATACATACATACATACATACATAGCCTGTCAAAATCATAACCCTCCTTTGGCTTTGCCGTAGTCGGGTAAAAAAGGTCTATTTACTTAAAAAGCGCAATCGTTAAAAACTTATGGTCAAATTATTTCGAAAATAAAAGCCGGGGCTATCTAAAATAAGTTTTTCGGCAGAAAAAAAGGCTCTGAGTTTGTTTTAGTATAAATTGTTTGTTCGTACTATAACTAGTTTTATAAATATTTTTTGCCCGGCATATTGAACTGACTATATATTTTAGTGCACTTCATAAGTGCATATCCATTTCATTCTGTTCGATAGGCTGTAACATTATTAAAATGTACTTGCAATAATTTTTTTCCCATTGGCCTTAATGTAATGGGAAACTTTTGACTGTCTCTGTAATTAAACTATTCATCCGATTTTCATAAAATTTGAAATGACTTGACAAAACTTTTAAATTTAAGACCATTCGGAAGGCTGTAACATCATTAAAATGCACTTGTAATAATCTTTTTACATTTGCCTTAATGTAACGGAAAAATATTGGCTGTCCCTGTAATTAAACTATACACCCGATTTTCATAAAATTTGAAATGACTCGACAAAATTTTGAAACAATTATATATTTAAAATTTCAGACCATTCGGCTGGGTAGTTTTGCTCTGTTATATGCGGACGGACAGACAGACGGACGGACTGAACGACGACTATAGGTGCTACGTATTTATATAATTACGAACGCACCTAAAAATGATTACTTTATCTTAAGGTTGAAACGAAGAGCGAATTATTGTTCTAGTAATAGGCTTTCGTGATAAGAATGTTAAGGGGTCTCAGGACTCTTAAAGCTTTAAAATTTTCGAAATTTTAATTTTTTTAGATATTAAACTACTATCTTTTCTGAACATTTTGTTATAAATGTTCCCTTGAAATTTCTATTAGAACAGGAGTTATGGCGTTTAGAATTATACACGCTCAGTAGCTGAAGCGGCGTTTCAGAAACTTTGAAGTCAATTTTCTCCAAATGACGTTTTTGGGCATAACGCGCACGATATCTCAAAAACTACTGAATTTGTTTTCATGAAATTTTCAAAACATATGTTTCATGTTAGTCTGTATAAACTAAACCTAAAATTTCCTTCTTATTGTTCAGAAATATATTCTTTATATGTGATTATACTGTTGAAAATTTCTAAATTTTGCATTAACTAAATACAACTTTGTATTAAAAATACAAAAATGCTTTAAATACAAATTTATTTAGGTTTAGAGTAATTATTACAATGTGAAGCATAAGTAGGACCCAACATTTTCCTTCTACTTGCAAAATTTATTTTCTAATCG
Source organism: Maratus speciosus (assembly GCA_963932465.1). Classification (NCBI taxonomy): domain Eukaryota; kingdom Metazoa; phylum Arthropoda; class Arachnida; order Araneae; family Salticidae; genus Maratus; species Maratus speciosus. The sequence continues at coordinate 591,628,872 of OZ010789.1, read as the reverse complement.
TGCCCATAATCTGTTATGCCGATTTTCCGCTCGTCAAATGTCTGACATTTTGGAGCCCACTGTAAATTCTAATTCTGCATCTTGTAATTTTTCAAATACATGAAATGAAAGAACATACTTATATATTTCATCCCAATATAAAATTTTGTCTTAAAATCAATTATATTTTAAGATATTATATGTTGAAAATAGTCTTTTTTTTCGATTTTTCAAATTTTAAGAGTCCTGAGATCCCTTAAAATCGAAAAACAACGCAGGAAAATTTCCACGAGTGTTTTTTGTCTGCGTCGTCAAAGGTTTTCATTTGGGAAATCACTTTACGAGTAAATTTCAGGAAACTACAAATTATTAATATGTTAATTTTTTTATTGCTCACCGATGGTTTTCTCCATACGAAGATATAAAATATAATATGCAATGGCTAAGGTATAAGTACAAAAAAAAAGGTGAAGAGAAAAGTTCTCAAATTCATTTTAAAGGAATATTAAAAAAAAAAAAAAAAAAAAAAAAAAAAAAAAAAAAAAAAAAAAAAAGGGCGAAAAATTCGAATAGCAAATTACTTTTTAATGAATAAAAGTGAAATAAACTGAATACAATCTTTTCAAAAGAGGACATAATTTAATAAATTTGGCAAAAAGATTGAATTTGTATTGCAGTTTTGACAGTCTCAAACCATACGACAATCTTTTAACATTATGAAAACACGCAAAACTATAGTTTAAAAATAAGTGACGTAACATTCGAATAAAAAAAAAGTCATAATGTGGGACTCAGGTTATTTGTGGTCAACATTCGTCTATCCGGTACGACTTTGTAGAATTCTATGTGTGATAAATAGCAAAAGAAACAAATAAACTGTCTGTTATTAAACTAGATATAAAATTATGTTTATAATGTTAGCAAAATTTAATTCGGGGGAGGCTCCGTGGCTGAGTAGTTATGTTCATGAACCCTCAGATCGCTTACGAGCTTAGGAAAGGGTATCGATTCTCACCTCCAGTCTAAATTGTAGTCTTTCGATTTATCTGTATTGTCAATTTTTCTTATATTTATGTTGTCTTCGAATCTTGTCTATGTTGTTTTACAAGCATATAACTCTTATGTACGTGTATGAAGAACCAGGAACTATAACAATTGGGAAAATTGTAGTTTGAATTCCGTGAATTTCATGTAATTATACTAGAGTACTATTAAAGATATAGTACTACAGCACATAATTACTGAGCGTTAAAAAATACAATTATATATGTCATTGGACATATTTAGATATATATATATCTAGTCTAGGAATTTTGATTTTTCCCAGAAATCTTTAAGGGGGTTCAAGACTTTGAAAGCTTCAAAAGTTTTGAAATTTCAATTTTTTTAGATGTTAAACTATTATGTTTCCTGAACATTTTAATATAATTATTTCCTTGAAATTCCCATTAGAACAGAAGTTATGGCTTTTAGAATTATATCCGCTCGATAGCAGAAGCGACCTTTCCAAAATTTTAAACCCATATTTATAAATGATGTTTTTGGGAATAATGCGCACGATACTTAAAAAACATCTGAATATGTTTTCATGAAATTTTCAAAATATATGTTTCATGTTAGTCTGTATAAACGGAACCTAAAATTTCCTTTTTATTTTTCGAAAAAATATTTTTTAAATTGATTATACTGTTGAAAATTTAAAAATTTTGTATTAGCTAAATACAGCTTTGTATTAAAAATATAAAAATGCTTTAAATACAAATTTATTTAAGTTCTGGTTAATTATGTCAATCTAATGTATAGCCCTTCTCAAAAGTTATGCATGCTTCAAATATGGTTAAAAATAATTGAAGAAGATAACGTTTGAAGCCAATTTACAATAAATACTCGATATTTATAAACTTTATAATATACTTATAAATAACTTAAAAGGTGACACAAATATATAAAAATATTATTTAATGAAACCCGAGATCTTTCAAACACAGGCGCGTTCATTTTCAAAGGGGAAAATAGATGACTGACTGAATATAAATACATTTTAAAAACAGAAACAAAATTAGTACGCATGCGTAAGCGGAGTTCAGTCCATTTCTCTGCAGAGGGGTGAAAAGATTTGTTCATGCTACCAGGAGGTCTGGAAATATTTAAGATATTGAATCAAATTGCGGGAATATTATAGGAAAACACATTGTTACAAATATTATCACTTCTAAGTAAAATTTCAATGGATTCACGGATTATTGAAAGGTAGTGGTTAGACGCTGAAATGATAATTTTAGCTTTTTCGAAGTTTATCTTAATATTTCATTTTTGATGCAATCTGGATAAAGCTGTATTTGTTTTTTTAACTTGATATCAGAAATGTGCTCTTTTAATCCTTTTCCTTAAATTTTCGAGATGTCATATCAATATAAAATAAACTCTTATAATGTTCTGTGCTGAATGGGATGATGTAAACTCTGGTTTTTCATAATCGGGAATAGGATCAATTTTACTGTGAATCAATTCTTTCAATTTCGTTGGAGGTTTAGCTATTAAATTAATATTATATTTTAGTAATGCATATCTCAATCTCTCATAAAGCTGTGGGATATAATCAAATGTGCAACAAATAGACTTGCTCAAACTTAATTCCTCCTTCTGTGTTGGTTGTTTTGCTTGATTAACTAATTTATTAATGTGTTGAGGAGGGAAACCATTCTCAATAGCAATTTGTTTTATTATACTAATCTCGTTTTCTAAGTATTTATCTGACAAACTTCGAAGGCACGTTTAACGTAAATCCTGTAGGTAGAAATTTTATATGAAAATGGTGAGTTACAATCAAAAGGAATAGTGTTGTTAGATCTGCATTGTTTCCTATAAATAATACGCTCCAATTTATTTCCATAACTATTCTTTATTAATTTAATATCAAGGAAGGGTAAAATACCCTCTTTCTCAATTTCTAACGTAAACTTTACGTTTGTGTCCAACTCATTAAGTTTTAACAGGAAATTATTTAAAGAATTTCCTGTTAAAACGGATTGCATAAAACTGAATGAGTAAAAATCATTTCCACTCGTTTTAAAAATGCCAAAGAATAAACAATTCACAAAAGGTGACATTTTAAAAGTTTTTCAATTGAAATCTCAAAATAAAACTGTTTCTTAAACTTTTAAATTTTTAAATTATTCAAAACAATGTATCTATATCAAGTACCCTCTAAAAATGATAATTTTAACCGGAAACCAAGATGTGGACGACCACGTATGATGTTTGTTGAGACGGATAGGAGAATACGGAGGTTCCTGTTTAGATAAAATATGCCCATACAGCAAATAAAAAATAATCTCGGTGTACAGATGTTCAAAGATAATATACAGAGACGTATTAAAGTATGTGATTACATCATACTAAATAAAATAGCTTTCAAACTACACCACTAATAAGCAAGAATGAACATGGCTAAAAAACACATGTCCTGCGAGGGACAAGTGACTTACAGATTTATACAGTGATGATAAAATATGGAACTTGGATGGCCCTGGCGGGTAGAACATGTATTGGCATGATCTCCGTAAGGAACCAAGGAATGTTTTCAGCAGGAAGCAAGGCGGTAAGCATGTTATGGTTGGGAAGGGGGGGGGGGGGGTTCGGTTTCAACAGTCCGACATCTGTGGATTTTCTAAACGGAAGGCAAAATTCCAAAAATATCAAAAGACTCTCAACCAACATTTTTCTCCATTCGGTGACATTTTGAGGCGTGCTGAATGCATCTTTGAGAAAGTTAATGCCTCAGTGCACATATTAAATACTAACCGTGGCTTTCGCAGAAAAAAAATTCAAATCCTTGACTCTCCAGCTTTAAGTCCTGGCATAAACCCGTTTGAGAATGTATATGGCATTTTAACACACCATGTTTACAGCAATCTAAAACAGTATGACACTCTTGAAGAATTCAAAGGGACCATAGAGAAAGCATAGTACTCTTTGCCACCAGAAACTCTACAAAAAACAATAATTTCGATGGACGCATGTTTATTTGAACTGATCCGAAATCACGGACGACTAATTTGTGTGTAACAGTTTTGTAAAAATCATAAATGTAGTTGTTTTTGCCATTGTCCATAAACATTTGTGACAATTTTGTTGAAACAAATTTTAAATTATATTTTTTACAAATTTCTAATTTAAAATTTTCTATTTTTGATATCATATATTTTAATGAATTTGCGAAATACACACATAAAAAATGCTATTTATTTTAATGTTTTATTATTCATTAAAATCAACATTTTATGCTTGTGCTTAAGCTTTTGAGACAAAATACAAGTAGGCACCAAAATTTTCATTCTACTTGCAATATTTATTTTGTAATCGTGCGCCTAAGGTATTATAACAATTTTCTGATTTTAGCTGACAGTTTGGAGCTCACTGTAAATGCCAATTGTGCACTTTGCAATTTATTAAAGACATGAAATGAAAGAACGTATTTGTATCTTTCATCTCAATAAAAATTGTGTTATAAAAACATTTTAAGATATTAAAAGTCGAAAATAGTCTCTTTTTTATTTCTTCCGGTTTTAAGAGTCCTGAGACTCTTTAAATCATCATTAAAAAAACAATTATTCTTTAGAAAGAGCATATTTTCTTAAAAAGCGCAATCATTCAAAAGATGTGATCAAATGAGACAAAACGTATACAAGCGGGCAAACGGCTAAAATGAGATTGTGTAAAAGGCTATAAAAGAAAACGTTATAAGCAATTGTTTCCTTTTTTTTCCTATTATTGTTTCCTTTTTTGACTCTGATGCCGACACACCGGTAATAAATCTTGTCATTAAATGCCCAGTATTTCAAAATGTATTAAAGATGGAATATATTTCATTGCAACTGTCATTATTATTTTTTTTTACTAAGCTTTTCTCAACAAAATTGGCCTATTTAATAAAACATAACTTTAAGATCTTACACAATTATTTTTTCTAAATCTGTTTAAATGCATATTTTTATTTCACGTAATGACAAAACTTTTACAGCATAATAAATAATATAATGTTTATATACGATCCTTGCGTTAATATTTTAAGTAAACGAAAGATGTCATATATATAGTTCATAACATTTAGCCACAATGACCATAAAAGTTTATTTACATTATATGTTTCTAAAAAACAATTACAAAATTCATCTCTATAACCGGCGTATTAATGTGTTTATCGTAAACTCTATCCATTTAAAATACATAATTGGAGTACCTGTGGTAATTTTAATGAGTTTTAAAACCTCCAACTGATTTTTTATGCAAATTTTCTGCAATATTTCAGTGCTTCTGAGCATTGTTCAATTTAAACGAAAGTATTTTTTAGAAGCTTGTATACCCCTGTGTATAATATACTAACGAATTATTTTATCATGTTTATAAATTGTAAGAATTGTAAGTGTATGGTTCAACATTTTTCTGATAAAATTGCATTTTGTACAGCATTTGGTTTACGTGAAAATTATGTTTAAAGTAAAAGGAACGGGTCGGCTACACTGTATGAAAAAATAAATGTTTCTTAATCTAGAAAACATAATATAATCAAAAACGAAAATCACCCTGAAATCAGATACATCAGCTTGGGAAAACTGATCAATAAAATATAAATGTACTCTGAAACGTTTCGAAAATCACTGACAGCATTAGAAACATAAAATTTATAAATTCTTCTTACAATCTCAAAAATATTATCGTTCCTGTGGATTCTAATAACAGATAACGCTTTTTTATAGTGTATATTTCCGAAATATGTTAAATGCATTCAATTGAAGACACTAAACAAATGCTTGAGAGCTTCATATCTATTGGGTCGTTCGAAAAGTCGGGTGCGTTTGAGAAAATCAATTCGTACTGCAAAATTCTATCATTTAACATTGATTCCGATATCTAATGTCCAATAATTACAAGGCATAATTTTCCGGTGCGAATTGATTTTCACAAACGAACAAGACTGTCCGAACGACCCAATAATACAGCGTGTTTTGAAATACATTTTAAGATTAATTTGCACGATTATGCCATAACCAGAGTAAACCTGCAGGTGGACATTAAACTTGGAAAATTATTATACAAGCATACACGGGATTTAGTAACATTAAATATTTAGTATACTACATTCCTAGTAAATTATAATACAATGTGATAGAATATATGAAATGCGTTATTTATTGCTTAGTCAGTTAATCAATATGATCAAAGCAATAATACCATTTTTTTCATAATTTAAAATTTTAGTATCATTGTTATCAAAAACTTTCGTATGTGTAACGAAATTAATAGCATTAAATGATAATCACTTTAAGTTAGATTAAATGATAATCCATTTGAGTTTTGAAACTAAAATATTTAAAAATTTATTAATATTTAGAAATAAAAAATAAAAAAGGTGATTTATAAAAAAAAAAAAAAAAATCTATATAAATAAAGTTTCCTTTTATCAAATTTTAGACTTTCTTATACAAACATCACATTTTCTTTTGAAGTAAATATGATAAGATTTCAATTATAACCTAAACGGTAATACGAAAATTCTTAAATATAATTTATACATTCAGAAATATATCAGAAAATTAGGAAATATTATACATATCATAGAATTTAAGAAATAGACTTGAAAAAACATTTTTAATTATTGTTATAAAATGCCTAAATTTTTAACTTTTAATATTTTTAGTGTTGACTAAAGGCCAATTTCACTCAACCCCTTTTGACTTTTTGAATATTTTATGTACCTATAGGCATATTTTTCACTATTTTATGCACCCTGTGGCCCTTTTTGAGTACTTTATGCGCCTTTTCATCCTTTTCAGATTAATTTATGTGCCCTGTGTCCTTAGTGATCTTTTTGAGGCACTCTTTTAAGCGAAATACGTTAACTGGCCACAAGAAAAAAAAATGCAAAATTCTTTGATCGATTTCCGTAATAAACGCAGCAAAATTTATCTATCAATCATGCAAAAAAAATTAGTCAAACAGTCGTGTAAAATAGAGGTGGTGGTGGGGGGGGGGGTGTCATTCGCCCAGCAGTTGCAGAAAAAAAAGCCTCATGAGTTTTTTCAAAACGTCTTAGGGTGTAATTTGGAAACTCGAGTTATTGCCGATTGTGTGATAAAAAATCACGAAATTCGCCGATTGGTCACTGGAAAATATCGTGAAATTCGTCGATTGGTTGAGAAAATATGTTGCAAAATTTCCGGCCGTTCAGAAAAATATCGTAAAATTAGACGATTGGTTAGGGGGATATGTTGCAAAATTCACCAGTCGTTCAGGAAAATTAAAAAAATTCTACTGATAAAAATGCACTCTAAACAAACCTGTTCAAAATGTGTTTTTTGAACAGGACACATGAGTGCCCTTTTTGAAAACAATGTGCCCCCCTTTTTTTTTATCAAAGTCCCACTCGACGGCTCTTTTGTTCTAGAATCAACCACAACTTTTCTATAACATACATGCAATCGAAAAATTTAAATATATTATTTGATTAAAATAAAAAAAAAGAAATCATTAAAATAAGTAATACCATTCACCACTATCCTATATAAGATATTGTTAGTTTAATAAAGATTTTTTTTTCATCTTTAGCATTAATAACTGTATATAGTTCGTTTTGTTTTTTTAAGAATACAAAAATACTGGAAAACACGTAATTAATATATACGTGCACATTTTTATGATGAATACAAATTCTACTGAATTTAACAAATTTACAAGTTTTTTAAATAGCTCGAAAAAAATTTATAAATTAATTACGAATCATTGCATGTAGAGGGACGTCGCATATTTTTCAAAGGTCTTACTTCACTCATCTAAAAATATCTAAAAATTGCTATTGATTATCCAAAACATTATCCTTTTCAACAGAAATATTTATCTTGGACGTAACATTTATTTTCATAAGGGAAAATATTACTTAAGAAAATTGTGTGATTTTGCACAATCATCATGGTTCTGGTATCTTATTTTTGTTTCAAATATGCATACACTCATCTATTGTAAAAGGCATCATTAAGTCAAACAGAAAACTGCTGATTTGAAAACGATCTCTGTAATATATATGGTCATAAAAATGTGATAGCTTTTCCTGGATGGTTGCAATAAAAATATATATATATATATTTTTTTCGGTATTTCAGAAAAGGCTCTTTATTAAGGTTCTTGTTCCGAGTACTTGTAGTAAAGCCTTCCATACAAAAATGCATCAATAAGGAACTTATTTCTTATATTATTTTTAGAGTATTTTATTGCGTATATGCATATTAGATCACATATATTTATATATAAATGACATGCCAAAAATGGTATCTCATACGAAAGAGTGTACAATTTCCTTTAAAGACGAAAAAAATGTGCTCTTTTATGTGATGCAGATCGAATTTCTGAAATTAGCATTTATACATTTTAGAATATATTACCTAGACGAGGATGTTATATTTTACATCATTGTATTTCAATAATATATTACTGTAAATATGTAAATTAATTTTTTATTTTTAAATATAAAAAGACAAATTATCTGTACTGAAATGTTTGCTTTCAATACCGATTAACTTTAATTTCTAAGCCAATAATTTTTTATTGCGTTTATTTTCACAACGGAAATATATACACAATACTGAAACGATTTGGTCTTTCGTTATAATCTCGCCGAATTATCAAATATCACTCGGATATGCATAATTTATGTTTATTAAAATTATAGATATGATAGATATAAACAAGAAGACTAATAGCAGAAAAAATATGCAAATTAAGAAATAAAACTTACAAAAAATTAAGAATTAATGTAGTATTTATTCTTTTACCTACGTAAATATTTTATTAACTTATAGCTATAATAGAACTCACCCATCAGTTCTCCAAGTATATACTAAATTTATTAATTTTACGACCAAATTTAGGTCTTGGAAATTCACTAACTTTATTAGTAAAGTAGACAGTTTACACATTGGTAAATATAAATAGAAGAAATCACCTAGACTTCTTGCTTAAGCCTTCTTTTCGGCTATACACAGCTATTCCACTTTTTCTTGATATCCAAAATATGGAACTCTAAAATTCTCTCCTGGGATATTTCATTTTCGGCACGAGCATTTACCTCATGTGTTACGTTTTTTTCCACGGTTCTCGTGTTGTACTTTTATACTTCATATAATATTAAATTAAATTGATTAAATAAACTCTTGAGTATGTCAGGTTGCATTGTTGAGGATATATATAATCCCATATTGATACATGTTGATTCAAAATAAAACATTCCAATGTAATTTAATTACTGTGCTATAACATTAAAAAAAAACATAATATGGTAGAAGAATACTTCAGAGATTCTGGAAAGCACCCATATCTACTTTCTTTTTCTACAGTGATTATACTAAAAAGAAATCCATAGCGGTTTTTAAGAACGAAATATCTTTTGAAATTTTATTAGTCTCAACACTCTTCTAATCTAAAATCTTGTTATTTCACATAAAACCAGTAGTGAAGACCGAACTATGCTCTTTTAAAATAAGCTTTGTATTGAATCCGATATAACAATAAATTCCCGCTGTATTATTGCTATAAAGTGTTTTAATTTATAACATTATTACTTGCACAAATTATCAGTATTACAGGGAAACGACATTAATCCAAAATTCATTTTTAGTTCTTTGATTATTTTCTTTTAGTCCAAGAACTGTTAAATATTTTAGGGAAGGTATTTGAGGCATCCTGAAAATTTGTGCAACACTTCCTCTCTAATGCCTGAATACAAAATCGAATGTCTGGCTGAACGATCGTGGCCCAAAAACTGTGCCAGACACGTGTCAAGTGTCTTTTTTTGACTACCCAAAAAAGGTATTTGAGGCACGCTGAGATTGAGACAAAATAATATTTATGCTTAGAAAAAAAATATTTTGAAAATGACAGACACTTTAGTTGGCCCAAAACCTGTGCCAAGTGCCATTTTTTGACTACCAAAAAAAGGTATTTGAGGCACGCTGAAATTGAGATAGAATAGTATTTATGCTTAGAAAAAAATATTTTGAAAATGACAGACACTTTAGTCGGCCCAAAACCTGTGCCAGACACGTGTCAAGTGCCATTTTTTGACTACCAGAAAAAGGTATTTGAGGCACGCTGAGATTGAGACAGAATAGTTATGCTTAGAAAAAAATATTTTGAAAATGACAGACACTTTAGTCGGCCCAAAACCTGTGCCAGACACGTGTCAAGTGCCATTTTTGACTACCCAAAAAAGGTATTTGAGGCACGCTGAGATTGAGACAGAATAGTATTTATGCTTAGAAAAAATATTTTGAAAATGACAGACACTTTAGTCGGCCCAAAACCTGTGCCAGACACGTGTCAAGAGCCATTTTTTGACTACCCAAAAAAGGTATTTGAGGCACGCTGAGATTGAGACAGAACAGTATTTATGCTTAGAAAAAAATATTTTGAAAATGACAGACACTTTAGTCGGCCCAAAAACTGTGCCAGACACGTGTCAAGTGCCATTTTTTGACTACCCCAAAAAGGTATTTGAGGCACGCTGAGATTCAGACAGAATAATATTTATGTTTAGAAAAAAATATTTTGAAAATGACAGACACTTTGGTTGGCACTTTCTACATAGAATGTTAAACGCGAATGCCAGTAAAGCTGGACTTGCGGTGCCCCGCTGAAGATCCATTAACTGACTTACGATGCAAACAAAGCGTAAATCGCGTTGCACCCCTTTTCCCACTTTATCCTTAACCAATGAACCCCCAAAACTAATCAGGGAAGTTCCTTAACATTATATACCGTCATACCAAATTCGGAGCAAATCGAATAATTCTGGATGAAAAACCCATTTATCTGAAATAAGGTGAGTGTGGACTAACGCCCCTTTCCCTCCTTTATCCTTAACCAATGAACCCCCAAACTAATCATGGAAGTTCCTTAACATAATAAGCAGGTATACCAAATTCGGAGCAAATCGATTAATTCTTCATGAAAAACCCATTTATCTGAATTAAGGGGGGGGGGGGACTAACTCCCCTTTTTCCCGTTTATCCATAACTAATGAGTCCCCAAAACTAATCAGGGAAGCGGCATTCAGAATGAAACAAGAAAAAAAATTGAAGCAAATGGGATGTTTCTATCAAGAGTTATCGCGTTACGTACATACAGAACCGGCGGGCACATAAGGTCTCAGGCTTTGATAGCCTGTGAGCTAAAAATAAAATATTTTCGATTATTTGGTGCTAAAAGACGAATGTGCACGTTATTTGGCGGGTAAAACTTTTCCTCACCAAACGCGAATATTTTAATGCATCTGAAAATTGCTTGTTAAATGATTATTCGAATGCGCGGCACTTAAGGAATTTAAACTTAAACAATGAAATATTTTGTTATTTTTTTCTATAAGCTTATGTAATATATACAAGTTGCGCGATGCTGAAGTTATTTAATTTTCGGACGGTTTCACCGGCTGGATAAATTTAAGTGCACTTTAAATGTAACTGTCCGATTAAGAACTATTTCATTATATATTTCGAAATTAAATAAGTCTTTGTTTCTATGGCAACAATACTTTTCTCATGTTGTCTCCGACACTAACACTATCGAACACAAATCGACAGTGCTCAGAATCGGGACCTTAACTTTGAGTTTAAAGCAATTTTAATCAGTTTAAATTTTGTACTAACCGTCATTAAATGATCGTTAAATTTCATTACATATAAATGTATATGACAAAATCATAGTTATAAAAGTATATTAATATACTTTTATATAAATATACTTTTAAATATACTTTTAAAATATACTTTTAAATATACTTTTAAAATATACTTTTAAATATACTTTTAAATATACTTTTAAAAAGACACCGGAAGTCCAGCTTTACTGGCACTCGCGCTTAACATTCTATGTTGTCGGGCAAGTAAAAAGTGCCAACAAAAGTGTCTGTCATTTTCAAAATATTTTTTTCTAAGCATAAATATTTTTCTGTCTCAATCTCACCGTGCCTGAAATACCTTTTTTGTGTAGTCAAAAAATGGCACTTGACACGTGTCTGTCACGGTTTTGGGGCCGACTAAAGTGTCTGTCATTTTCAAAATATTTTTTTCTAAGCATAAATACTATTCTGTCTCAATCTCAGAGTGCCTCAAATACCTTTTTTGGGTAGCCAAAAAATGGCACCTGACACGTGTCCGGCACAGGTTTTGGGCCGACTAAAGTGTCTGTCATTTTCAAAATATTTTTTTCTAAGCATAACTATTCTGCCTCAATCTCAGCGTGCCTCAAATACCTTTTTCTGGTAGTCAAAAAATGGCACTTGACACGTGTCTGGCACAGGTTTTGGGCCGACTAAAGTGTCTGTCATTTTCAAAATATTTTTTTCTAAGCATAAATACTATTCTGTCTCAATCTCAGCGTGCCTCAAGTACCTTTTTTGGGTAGTCAAAAAATGGCACTTGACGCGTGTCTGGCATAGGTTTTGGGCCGACTAAAGTGTCTTTCATTTTCAAAATATTTTTTTCTAAGCATAAATATTATTCTGTCTCAATCTCAGCGTGCCTCAAATATCTTTTTTGTTAGTCAAAAAATGGCACTTGATACGTGTCTGGCACAGTTTTTGGGCCACGATCCTTCAGCCAGACATTCGATTTTGTATTCAGGCATTACAAAAGAAGTGTTGCACAAATTTTCAGGGTGCCTCAAATACCTACTCAAAAATGTTCAACAGCTCTCCTACTATTTCGGTAGCAGGACTTTTAGGTCTGAACGCCCTTTTACACGTGAGAATGCAACCTTACAGCATTCCGTGCATAAAGACAGAGAACCTTAAATAAACACTTACGAAGCCACATGTTGATTGAAATGGTATAACGAGAAAGTTATATATATGTATGCTTGAATTCTGTTTTCGGGAACATTCTATGGACTCCGATTGGTTGAATCATGTATTTCGGCTCTTTTTGGGAATTGCTACAAAATTTCTTCAGATACTGAATGCCAATGTTTTCGCAAAGTTTGGCAAAAATAATTTATTTAACGCTATGCATGTGTTTTGGTAATCTTATGAGTTGATAATCTCGCACAAATTCAACTAATGTCGCCAATATTTCGCGCAAAATGTTGCCAAATTTGAAACTTCGTTTACGGCATAATCTTCAACAACTTATAATAACTTTTTCAACATTCATTCACATTGAAATAAACAGGCCCGTAGTGACCCCCAAATGACCCACTAATCGATTTTTCTCAAACATGTGGCCTAGACAAATGGTCTTCTTGTACCCCAAAAAGGTAAGATACAAAATTTAACAAAATCGGTATAGTTATTGCCGTTTCTAGATGCGTTCGTAATTATGTAAATACGTCGCATCTATAGTCAGTTGTCTTTCTGCCTGTCCAGCTGTTTTCATATAACTGCGCAAAAACTACACAACCGAGTGTTTTGAAATTTAAAATGTATAATTGTTGCATAATTTTGCCTAGTCATTTCAAATTTTATGAAAATAGGATGTATATTTTAATTACAGAGACAGTCAAAAGTATTATGTTACATTACGTCTAGTGGGAAAAATAGTTTCAAGTACATTTTAATGATGTTACACCCTTTCAAACATAATGAAATTGGTGTACATTTATCAAGTGCGCCAAACATTCTGTAGATTACGCCGTACAAAGAGTATTTATTATTCCTTTACTGGGCCACACAACACAATTCTGTTCATAATGGTTTAGTGGGAAACATTGTTTAGGCCGTATATTGATTTTGTTAAACTAATTCACTTATAATGAAATTGATATACGTTGCTGAGGTTTACCAAAAGTTTCTTGCTGTGTAATACGTGCAATAGGAACGTGCATAATATTTACAGGGATACACAAAAGATTTCGGATACTATAGTGCATCCGAAGATACGATGATTGCTGGAAGTGTATTTTTGGTTGTGATATGAGATTTTAAGTTTAACTAAATTTTTGTATATTACGCTGTGTGTGTAAATGCTGTACATCATATACAGGGCTACACAAAGGAATTCGAAAGGGTTACTGAGTATGAACGAAAATAGTTTAAAAGTGGTTTTTAAATGAATAATGCATTTTTACGCTGAACTACAATTAGTATACTAAGATATGTTTATTGAACATAGATAAAATAACATACAGAGTCACCCAAAGATTTGGATACATGGCCATCTATGGATGGTAACACAAGCCTGCGATGAAAAAATTGCCGGTATAGTAAGTGGTCTTTTTTATATTTTTATGATGCTCATAACTAGAAAAACAATAAAAAGTATTCCATCACGTACAATTTCATCACAAATCGCAGTCTAGTTTTTTTTTTAATATAGAATATAATTTCGGACTAAAAATTATTATTTATATAAGTTTTATAAATAAATTTACTGAGTTAAAATAGTAAATTGGTGTATTAAAATAATAAAAAAAGAAAAAAGAAACTATTCACAATATAGAATATATATCGTAATCGGTAAACTGCTTATTATATACAATATTCAAGACAGTGGAAATCAGTTGAAATCGGATCTCTCCTGCTTGTAGGTGTCTGCTCGCCAATCCTTCTTCACACCCCTTTTCACTGACCTTACCTCTTCTCCTGAATCAGTGTCTTTCTTTACTCTTACTCTCTTTTCATCATGTATTTTTTATTCCGACCCGAGAGCTATAAGTCATAGTAGTAATTTTAACTTCTATTTTAAGTTGCGTTAGAGAACATGGCTTCAAGAGGATGTATTAATTCACAGAATTGTCTATGCTATATTTGTGGTAACTATACAGTGGAAAAACAACAAAGAAGCATTTCTGATATTGTTAAAAAGTCTACTTCGCTTATTTTGGCATGAAATTGGACGATCAAGACTAGACTTAAGCTTCACACAATGTTTGTCAATTTGTGTAGCAGAATTATGGTTTCAAGGTAAAAAGCAATCTTGTCGGTTTGGTATACCAAGTGGTTAGAACCAAAAAATCTCGATGATGATTGCTATTTTTGTATCTGTAATGTGAAAGGCTTCAATTTAAAGAACTGACATTCTGTCTGCCATACGTCCTGTCCCTCATGGACATGGTATTCCGGTTCCTTCCCCTCCAGATACTTTAGAAAATATTGCTTGGTCTATGTTGTTTGTCAGCAGAAAGGGTACACAAAATTTCCCCGTTTTCTTTGTGAATGGAACAGTCGAGGCCGAAAGCAACATGCCATTAAGAAAGAAGGGTCAATCAGGAAGGCATTAGATCCTGGAGTCAGAAATATTCAAAGGAAAAAAATGTTGCTTCCACCGCTTCATAATAAAATTAGGTCTTATGAAAAAAATTGTCAAGGCTTTACCAAAAGAATGTGAATGTTTCAAATACCTTTGTGTGTTTGTAGTACCAGACATCAGGAAAATGATGAGATATGAAAATTTTTATAATATAATCAAAACAAACGAAAGAAAAGCCTGGAAATCTTTCAAACTAGTTATTACTAGCTTTCTTGGCAACAAAAAGGAACCAAACTACAAATCTATTATAGAAGAGATAGTAAAAAATTTCAAGATTTTAGCTTGTAATATCAACTTAAAAGTTCATTTTCTCGATTTGCACCTAGACTATTTTCTTGAAAATTTAGGTGCAGTTAGTGAGGAACAAGGTGAAAGATTTTACCAGGATACAAAGGAAATGGAGAGGCGATATCAAGGCAAACGGAATGTCAGCATGATAGACGACTACTGCTGGATGCTTCAAATAGACAATCCCTGCAAAGTTCACAATATGAAAAGTGGCAAAAAAACTTTTCAGGTAAAGAAAAAACATTACTCTAAGGACTTGTAACCTTCTGCATATACTTAACTATAACTTGAACTCAGATATAAATGTAATTTATATGGATTTATAAATAAATGAAATGACAAAATTTCATGATTTCAGTTTTTTCTTTAAAAATATGCAATCATTTTGTGAAAAATCCTTAAGTGATAGAAAAAAATGGATTTCATTTTCGGAATCAGCAATAATAATAAAAAAAAATTAGTTATCAAAATTAATGCAATTTTCAAAAGGTACTTTTTTGCAGGTTTGTGTATTCTGTGGAAGTGTTATTTCAGTAGTTTTAAGCGTCTTTTAGTCTTAATTAATTTTCAGCTAAATAGTGGCATGTAGGGGAGACCGGGGCAAATGACGAATGTCTTCATTATTCCGTTTTGCACAAGGTGGTAGCAGCAACTGGACACTACTGGCTCTCCTATCGGTCGTTCGTTAACAAATAGTATAGAGACGCTGAAATTGCCATTTTTGTGTTAATTGTGAAGCTTTGATTATTTACCGCTGCCACGTTATAACTTTTATGCATGTGTAAATAAGCTCTGCTACAGATACAGGTAAGATATATCGTTTCTCTTAAATATTTATGAGTAACTTACTTTAAATACTACCTATTACCATGAATAAATGTCAATTAATCGCCTTCCTTCATGGCAATGAAAACGAATATTTTTAAAAAGACAGTCCGGTGCAAGATCACAAGCCCCGTGTTTCGGAATTTATTAAACTAACTGTGTTGTCAATTCTATTTAAATCCTGTAAACGCTTGTTTGTACGTGCGTTTGTCCGCGTGACCTTGCGCTTCTATCTCGTCTGGGGATTAGGCGTGCATCGGATCGTGAGTGGTGTCTTTCGAAAGGGAACGGCCAGAGGATGACATTTTTGCTATCCGCTAAGCCTCCCTACCCCCCGAAAGAAAAACCCTATCGGGGTCCGTATCTCCGCTTCCTAGCGTCCGATCGGTACGAGGGGGTACCGATCGACGGGGTTCGACCTCAGGGTCAAGACCTCCCCACGCCCCCCAAATAATTCAAATATTGTTAACCAGTAGCAGAAGAATGGATACAGTGCTGTAAATGTCAAGAGTGGTGGCATGAGGAATGTTCTAATTATGAAAATGGCATTTTTATTTGTGACTATTGTTAGCTGCACAACTAAACAGTTGAACATTACGTTATAATACATTGTGCTTAGTCTGATACTTTGTAAGATGTAAAAACACAGTTATCATTTGTTAAACCATGTAACATTCAAAAGATAACGTATGTTCAACCTTGTTCAGTGTTGTCATCTTGCCCCAAGGACAAAGTCATCTTGCCCTAGTACTGGGGCAAGATGACGATTTGTTAATGTTATGAAAAAAATAAAATTATCCTTTATTTTTTTTTATTTGAAAAATTAAATGGTAATATATTTAATACTACAAAGGAATACTCTAACAGTTTATGTAAAATTAATTTTTACTATAATTAAAATTGAATTAAAAAACAACAAAAATTTTTAATATAGTGATCATGCCCCGGTCTCCCCTACATAAAGATAGTAGGTAATATACAATGCTGTTCAAAAGTATTCAAGTATGCTTCCGTCTATTGGTATAAATTGGTAAACGTGAAATTTCAAGCTGTTACGAGTTTTTAACACTTTTCAAGATAGTTGAAATGTGTTTATGAATTCGGATTATCTGTCCGAACTCTTACTTGCATTAAATGGGCAGATCACGTTGAGTAGCCGGAAAATGACAGTGTTTAAAGCAGTACAAAAAACTTTGTAGTTTAGTAATCAATGAATGAAACGCAAGAATTTTTTTCTTTACTTGCACACATTCTTATGGTTTGATAAATATCCAAATACACATATATTTAGTAATATTATTTAAATAAATCATGCGGACAAAAGTTGCTTTTGAAAAATATGAATATTGAAATATGCATTTTGCGCGCACGACTTTACAAATTCTACTGCAGATATACGTTTAATGTTTCATATTTTGTGTACTTATAATACTATATTTTATAATCAACTTAAATTTGAAAGTATTTTCAAATTCTTTAGCATAAGTAATGGCTTTTCAAATCATATTCGCTAAATTTCACCGAAAAATGCATGCTTATTTTTTCAATCGGCAACTTTCTGTGGCAAAAATCAGACTAAATTGAGGTTCATCAAAAACTAACACATTTAAACTAACAATATTCATAATTTCAAGATTCTATGATAATTAGTTTTTAAATAAGAGTGCACGCAATGCAAAAAAATCGATTTTTAGAAAAACGGCTTCAAAGCTGGCTTATAACACTAGAGCAAATGCTTTTATGCAAGATATTTTTAGCCATAACTTATGTTCTAATTGGTATTTTTGTAAAATTCTTTTTGGAGTGGATTTGTGACATCTGAAGGTATTCATTCCGAGATTTTTGAAAAAACTTTTTTTAAAACCGTCTACGTGATCTGTCCCTTAATATAGTTGGATTGCTCTGTAATTGATATATGTTATGGAGATTTACTATTGAGTACTAATGCTACACGACTAAAATAATGTGAAAACTACAAATCGTTTTAAGAATATACCGATTGGCCAATATGTAGTTTATATTAAGACAATGCATATAGAAAGGGGAAGCATCGTGTAAAATCATAATAATTAAAAATGGTGGCTGTAATTTAAAATGACGTCATATTTTGAAATTTTTCCAGTTTTCTTACTACTCATCGTATAAAAGTGTGTTTCATGTAAATTTTTACACATTTAATGTTAAAAATGTAATTTGTCACACCTTCCAACATTGTTAAAAAGTATTAATTCAGTTTGTGTGGCCGTCTGTTTGTCTGCCAGTGTGTCTGGCCGTGCTCTGATAATAAATTGGTTTTGAGGTCATTCTTTTCCCTTCAGTTAATATTTAGCACTTTCTGGAGTGATGTAAAATAATTTGTAGATTCGTGATTTTGATATCCAAAAACACATGGTATGTAAGAAAATTATTTTTTTATGAATGTTTAATAACTTCATTAAAAGATTACACTAGATTCAAGAAACATATGTAAATTCTTAATATAAGATATGATTTTTAATTTTACACCGAATTACATAATTTTAAATCGCAAAGTTTTTTTGTTTTCTCTTTATTCGAAAGCAAATAAAAAGACCCAATAAAGTTAATGAAAGTGGCGTAATATTTTTAGCTTTCAAAACTCTTGTATATGAATAAGCTATATTTTTAAAACATTGACATTCAAAAATCTTCTTACTACCGACAAATTTCTAGAGCTATGGGAAAATATCATATTAAAAAAAATAATAATTTCACATATATCGAAATATCACTATTCTTTAATTATTCATGTATTTATCATAAAATGTTTCCAATTACAGAATTTTTTTCTTTAAATAGATATAATGTCCTCAGTTATACTACTTCCTCATTTTAATCAAAAACTTTATAGCTAATGAAATGTGCTTAAATGACAACTTAAATAATTAGCATTAAAATTTGTAAAATTTCTAATGTCAATACTCTTTTTTCTCTTGTAAATATATACAAAAACTGCATTAAATATTATATTGGACGCAGGTTTAAAGTAAAACTAGCAACTTCTTTTTATAAATAGATAAAATGTAGGGTTTCAGACAGTTTTGTTTTTTCATGACAATTTTTCAATTTAATGTACAGTTCATGAAAAAAAAATAAAATTCAATTCCATAATCTTTAAACTTCTTAGTGTCATGGAAACAAAATAACGAAATTAGCAATTATATTGTTACAATTATTTTTACATCCAATTTATGAGAAATATAAGCCTACGATGACATACCCATATTGAAATTGCTGAAAATTGTCGTTGCGTCTCAATCTTGATATTATGTTGGACTCTTTGATAACTTTGACTTTCGAAGTCCAATCGGAGAAAAATTTAGGATATTATATACAGATGTAATATTCAGATTTTAGCCAACTGATGCAAACAGCTTAGCTAGAATCCAAGCTGTTTACTGCAGCGTTATTCGAATTCACAATATTTTGAAGATGTCGATTTTTTTAAATTTATTTGTTTATTTTTAATTTCAAGTGTAGAATAATTTTACTTTGGAGTATATGGGAGTTCCTTCATATCTCTGACATGTGTCGCATCGCTCTGAACAAGCTCCGGGAGATCGGCTAATTTCTCCGGAATGGAGTAAGCTATCGCCTTCCACTATATATCATTCTTTTTATTATCTCATTATCTTCATTGTGGTTTAAAGTTTATGTTGTTATGCGCACTAGTTCAGGAGTTATGAACATCTAAACTTTCTACTACTTTCGTATTCCATGACTCTTGGATTCAATAGTGTGCATTGACTTCCTGTGCTTATATAATAGGCTTAATCTAACAGTTTTTGAAAACCATTGGGTGTTTCAATATCTGTATTCAATTTCCAACATTTTGATACCCCGTATATATTTGTACTTTGTATAGTTCAATAGTTATGGATGAATAAATTCAGTACACTTTTGCAACACTAATGATCCATTTTCGTTTTAATGGTAATAATGACATTTTTGATATGCTCAGTAGGCAGTTATAAAATAACGGAAACTGAAAACTTTTGTTTAATTTAGATATCTTATAATACGTAGATCATTTTATAAAGATAAATTTAAAGTTTTCGTTGGGTTTTGATGGTTTGCGGAGCATTTTAAAATGTGTCGTTTTCAGAATTTTAACTTTCGATTTCCCATAGGATTTACATTGGGTAATCATTGGAATTCTTCAACGTTTTTAACTACCATTTTTTAAGAGTTAACGTATAATTATGCATAATGCAAATCAATTAGAGTATAAGCTTTCAGAATTTACCATGATTTATAAGTTTTGAACATGTTTTGTGTATTTTTGAGCATTTTAAAAGGTATCATTTTCTGATTTTTGTATTTGCCCTCGCTGGTTTTTGGAGTTGTTGACATTTTTTCACATAGCTTATTTTTAACTTTCCCTTAATTATTTTGACAATCTAATACTTGATTTGTGTCTCTAATGTTCAAGCTTTGCTCCGCCTCCCCCCATGTGTTTCTGGGAAGTGTTTGTATATATTTAAAAAAAAATCCTAAAAAGTTGTATTGAAAATTTTGGTTTCCTCCACTTTCCCATAGCGCTAAGCATTTTTGTTTACTTATTAATTTGCATTTTTAACTATCTTAAACTATTCATTCTGCTTAACTATTACATGTTTCTGAAAGCTTAAATTTAGGATTTTTAGCGGAATGATTTATATTAAAATTCTTATTATTAAGTATTTTATTTTGTATTCGAAAAGTGATAAAAATTGTTCTTTCGCGTTTGAGAGAGGTTGGTGGTTTTTTGTTTCATGTATTGGATTTGATGTAATTTACAATGTGTTTTATCATTGATTTTTCCTGGCAGAACAGCCAAATTACCTGCATTAGAGAGTGACCCATTTGACGTCCTTTCAAAAGCAGCAATGTGACTGGCTTAATAATAATCATTACTGACATTATCTGACACTATCTAGTTTTTTCCAAAATCTTTTATGCTAATTATACTAACTTAAATAATACCGGTTCTTTTTAAAAGGACATATTATATTCTCAACTACAGTTATTAGGTCTCAGGGGGTCATGTCGAAAATCCTAACGAAACTAAAGGAATTTCCGAGTCTTGTGGGGTGATCAGCTTAAAAACTTGGCAAATATATTTAATTAAGCATAGTTATAATTAGAAAATCGCCATTTTGTTTCTTAGTTCAAATACTTAATTAATTTAGCTATCTCATTACAATGCCATATACTTAATACTTGGGAGATGGTCTGTAACTATTTCGTGCATAGTCTACAATTTCGCATTTATCTCGGAATCTTTTGCTCGTAGGGCATTTTTACTGCGCCAAAATTAGCTGTGTTCTGCGTAAGTAAACTTTTCCCCCTGCTTCTTTTGCCGCCATCGGCTTTGCTCTAGCTCAATCAGGGGCCTTGGCAGGAGGGGCGGAATGGGACGACTTTTTATTTTAGCTCATAGCGTCTTTATTTTCATCATTTCAACACTTTTTACTAATTGATACTTAACAATTTAATCTTTTTCATAGTTGCCCATCTTCACCCCCCCCACACACACACACAAGCCCCTATTCTTAACTTTTGCTACTTTTTTGCTTTTTGAGCTAGAGACCTGGTTTTTCTTCTACCTTAGTTTTTATACTGTTCTTACACTGTCCCACTTTAAAGTTCTTACCAGTTTTATTTATCTTACATTTTTCCTTAACATTTGACACTTTTTTTGTTTTTAATGCTATCATCATGGTTTTTTCTTGGACTAATATGTTTTCCTTTTATAACTTTGTCCCAATTAGAATTCAGAACTGTTTCTTATTTTTACAATTAATTTTGCCTAACTTTTGACTATTTTTTATTAATTAAGTTAAAGTCCTAATTCTTTTTGTCAGTTATTTTAAGCATGTCATTAAATGGTCCAATGCGGATTTTCAAGTTCAAACAATTTAGCCTAACTTTTGCTACTTCTTCAATTTTCAAGTTAGCGACCTATTTCTTCTTCTACGTTTTTAGTTGGTGGGTACAGTGTTGGTCCTTTGTCATAAACTTTTTCTACCTCGTATATTACCGTAACTTTTTCAAACTCTTCTTTTTTTTAATAATTAAGGCAATTATCGAGCTCTTTTTGGCCAACATTTATTAACAGGTATTACTTAGTTCCCAACAACAATAAATAACAAATAACTACATATCATATATAGTGCCCTTACATGCATCTTTATTTCAGGCAAGTCGGCGGGACTATGGCTTACTAAACTAATAGGTTCGTGTCATTTTTAACAATAGTACTAACCACATTATTTCATTCAACCCGGGATGGTTTCCTTGAGTCTTCCCTTGCTTCTAATTATTTTTAGCAGTTTTTAAGCATTATTTCCTTTTCTTGTCACCAGCCTCTCACATTTTTTGGGAAGTGGGGGAAGGACCATGTTAAAGTTTGTCACTTGACAATCTCGTTCATAATCTGTCCATACATTTGCAAATACTTCTCACAAATATATAGTATGCATTATTCTAACATTATTTTACTTTATCCTGTACTTATTATTTATTATCTTGCAGTAGTGTTTTATATTGAAGTGTTTTGAAATATTTAGATTTGTTACATTGGGTAATTTTTTGAATCAATAGAAAGTAAAATGTATCAACTTTTGTGCTCATTATTGTGATTTTAAATAGACTAAAGACTGTTTTGATTCTCCAAAAGCACAGGAGGCCACCGCAATGACAATCCCCTTATTTATTTATTTTGGCATTTAAACTTTTATCTATCCTTTATTTATTTTATTTTATTTCATTATTTATTCAAAGAATTATTCCCAATTATTCAAAATTTATTTATCTTAGTCATTTTCGATAGTTACGACTATCGGTTTTTGCTTTCTCTTTCTACATACCTTTCTTTCAATGATGTATGGTGGGGACCTAGTGTATCCTCAGACCTTTTCTATTTATTATTATTCAGAAAATCATCTTTTAAAAAAAATTACATTGAAGGAACTAAAATCTTTAAAAAAATATATAGTCATAAAGATCCACCGCTGACTAAAGTAGTGGAGTTATTTAACAATTGGAACCAATACCTTGGAAAAAATTTAATTCAACAAATATTTTAGCATATTTAAGTTATCTCTCTGATTTTAAAATTAATCAAAATAACTGAAGGAATCTCCAACTTAGAAAACAACCTGAAATCTACAACTAAATCATTATCTACAATCCATAAATATCACAAGGACATTACCATAGGCAGACAACGTTAGAAAAATGGCTCCTAATAAACCAGCTTTAAAAAGCCACTTTGGCTCTCAAAAACTGACATCAACTCCAAAATTGCAGAACAAAAATAAATTTTAGGAAGGTTTGGTAGGATTAAAGGATATGAAGGATAAAATAGGAGTGAGTCAAAGGGAAAGGACATCACGAAAGAAACTAAACGTATCTGAAATACAGAAAAAAGAAAATGAAGGTTCAAAAGAAGTAAAACAAAGATCCAGTTCAGTTCATGACACTCCAAGACTAAAATCGCCATACGATATCTATAAAAGAAGGGGAAAAATATAAGACGGACTGGCTTGCAAACAGTCTTATGGAAAGTATATCTATATCGAAGGATAGAGACGAAATGGAGGAAGAAGAGAATGAAGAAGAAGGCGATTATATCTCAGAGGAAGATAACAACTATGATTATGATAGTAAAATAGAAGAAACAGACAGAAATCTAATAGCAAGGGTTAAAAACAAGAAAGGACTGAAAGGGAAAAGAACAAAAAGTATATCAACACCGGACTTGACAGAACTACCAAAATTGTCATTAAACAAGGCAGAGCAGCTGAACCTTTATCACATCATACTAATTTATGATAAATTAGTGAAAAAGAAAACAAAAGGAAGTACTAAAGAAGCAAATGCATATCTAACAAACATAATAGATAGAATAAGACATTCTGAGAGTGAAACATCAGGAAGGCTAATTGAAAAAGCAAGTGAGATGGCCTGTATTGAGGAAGATAGGGGAATATATCAGAATGAAATAGATGGATTTGAAGAACAAGTAAATGAGCTAGAGGAACAAATAAAAGAAAAAGAACAAATAATAGAAGAATATACAAAGAAGGTGAAAAATTTAGAAATAGAGATGGGAAACCTCAAAACAGAACAACAGAATCATAAAAGAAATGATAAAAAACCAGCAAATAAAAAAGAGAAAGAAATAGAAACATTACAGACTCAATTACAAGGAAAAGAACATAAATTAAAGCATTAGAAGAAGAACACAATGGAATCAAGGAATTGCTAAATAAAAAAAAATAAACAACTGAAAAGCCTAGAAAAACAAATCACTGAAATGCAACAACAAAGTGCAGAAAATAAGAAAGAAAAGAAACAAGAAATTAAGGACCTGCAAGCAAAACTAAAAAATGCAGAGAAAGAAATTAAGGAGAAGAATGATAAGATAAAAATCCAAGTTAGTGAACCGGAATTCGAAAGATCAAAAGTGTTAGAATATATACAAAGCGAAAAGAAATATAATGAACAAGAAAAAGAAATAAAATTTTTAAAAACAGAACTATATAATTTGAAACTAATATGAAGGTAAAAAATTCATTAGAAGAAGAAAAAGAGAAGAACGCTCAAATGTCAGAACTAATAAGAAAACAAAAGGATCTATTGGACACAAAAAATAAAGAAATAGCCATCAAATCTATAAAAATAGACAACCTCCAAAAAGATATCAAATCAATACAAAAATCCAGAACAAAGAAAAACGGCAATCTTGATCAACAAGGGAAAGATCGTATACATATATCGCCATACAAGTGAACGAAAGAAAGAACGTACGTCAAACATCAAAGGTTTCACAAACGGAAGGAAGCTTGGAAGCAGATCAAATTAAAGAACAAAACGGAAAAATAAGCTATCTAGAAGGAGAACTAAGATTACAAATAGACCAAGCCTTGAAATTACAGGAGGAAACTAATTGCAAATACAGTATTATATCAGAAATACAAAGAGAGAAACAGGAACTAATAGATGGAAAAGAAACAACACAAATACTAAAGAAACTTCAGAAAATAGAATGTCTTCTAACAGAACCACCAGTTCACTTAGGTAGAAGAGAAGTAGACAGTGAAGAAATGAGAACAACAAAAGAAAGTCCTCAAGTCAATCAAAACCTAGAATCGGAATATTCAAAATCAGCAATAATAATAAGAAGCTTGGATAAACAATTAACAGTGGAACGTATACAAGAAATACTTAATACAGAAATATTAAAATTAGACTCATTACCTCCAATCTACAGCAGATTCTCAAGAAATAAACGAACAATAATAATAAAAACAAATACTGAAGATAGTACAGAAACTTTACTCAAAATAATTGAACAAATAGAAAGTCTAAAACACCTTACAGAAATAACCAAAAAACTGAAACACACCATTAAAATAATAATAACAGGAATTCCACTGCACATTGACCAAGCGAAGTTAACTTCATCTATACAACTCAATCAGCAACAGACCTCCACGATAAGAATACACAAAAAACTACAAAAACAAAATTCAAAAACATATCAGCTAGTCTTGGAGGTGGACTACGTTACTGCCAGTAATATACTAAAACAAAAGGTAATACCACAAGGCTTCAACATGTGCAGAATCTCAGTATACAGACCGATTGTCAGATGTGCAAACTGTCAATTGTTCGGTCATCGGAAGGAGGACTGTCGGAGGCGAGAAATCTGTGCGCACTGTGCAAGAGGCCACCAAACAACGGACTGCCCTTATAAATTAGATCCAGGAAAAAGACAATGTACAAACTGTATGCAGATGGAGAACTATTTTCCACATTCTGCAGACTCACCAACTTGTCCGATCTATAGACATCAACCTTCAATCAGAAATGAATCTTATTCCTAAAATATTAATAGAAGTTTTTTAATTATATGAATGAATAACTCTAAATATTTCAGTAGAAATAATAACATTGATGTTCAACACAACAACTTTTACACAATAAGAACTTCTACACATTAAAACATTAAATTTACTCAGAACCATTAAACTAATAATAGAATATAGTTCAATTTTAAAATAATCACACCTACAGTAATTTATAACTATAATGCTTTACCGGAAAATGACTTGTAAATAGAACACTTCTTGAATGTGTTTTTGTTAATTGTATTTAGGTGTCGTCTGTGAAAGTCTCATCTGTGAACTAATTGTTATATTATGTGTTATCTGAAATTTTTAATAACCTAAATTGTCTTGTTTTAAATACTTTTACATTTTATTAAATATTTAACTTTAAAGGATATGACAGAAATTTCCCTCCTCTGTGGTCCTGCTAGTATGCTAAATCATTAATTTCCCTAATTATTAACAGCTAATTAAAAATTTATAATTCATCTCTCTTATCTTATTTATTTAGCCAGGGCATTGGAGGGGGATTTCGTATTAAATTCCTTATATCTTAGCATTAACCTTTAATTAACAAAATCTATTATTATCTCCATTCCTTATTATAAAAATTATTCATTATTAATTAACCTATAATTATATAAAAATAGTGCTATGCTGCAATTTAACTTTAATCTTAAATATTTACTTTTAATATACTGTTCTCTTGGGCTCGCCCTGACATTTTGTTATACTGTTTATTGGTCATTCTGTTTGTTTTGTCATTTTAATAATTTTCATTAAACAGGGTCTTCCAACCTGCTGGGACTTCTGGATTCGTTCGCGGGTACTGGGGTTTCAGCGGGAAGGGGGATATGTGTTTTCCCCTCGTGGACTAATCAGCTCCTATACCGAAAGGTTGGCTGTCCACGAGTGGGTGATTAGTGATTAGTGGAGTATATAGATAAAAAAATCAATATTCTAAAAATGAATTCAAACAATCACCTATTACAAAAGTCAGAATTAATTCAAAACACTCCATACACGCAATTCTGACTAAAATATGATATTTGTTTCGCCTCATGCTTTGAAAATTTTCGTACTTAAAAAAAAAAAATCATTGTTACATATTTTTGGGGTTCTGGACTTAAAAAGTAAAAAAGGAACAATTATAAGATCACTGCTGTATCTGTCTGCCCGTCTGCCCGAACGTTGGAAATTTCAAATTGGGGGAAGTAATAAAGACTATTGACCCACATATTTACGAATTATTAAACATTCACAAATATATTGCTACTTGAAAAAAAAAAAAAAACTTTTATTCCTATATCATGTGGGATATCGCATGAAAGCTTTCATAACGCTGAACTCAAAAATACATTTATTTAAATTTTAGTTATTATACTTGCAGAGATATAGTCGAAAATGTAGTGCAAAAATATGCCCCCCCCCCCTCTATTTACGAATCTACTCAAACTAAAATTATGAAAAAATTAGAGGTAGTAGACATAAACTTAAACCTTGCTGAAAAAATATAGCGATTACTCTAGGTCACATAGTTTTTAAGAAAAGCACATTTTCCTGTTACACACAAATCTCGACTTGCGGGCATTCGGCAAAAGTGTTGAGGAGCGCTGATGGTACATTTCGTAGAAGAAGTATAAATTCTTGATAATGATTTTTTTTTAAAAAATCGTCAGTAATTACCCGAGATATTAAGCCTTAAAGAAACGGGAGGTTTGGACATACATAATGACATGGTCGGAATTTAAATATCAATTTCAAGCATCGTGTTTTTATTGGTAGTCTCACCGTCACCAAGATTTATTCCTGCACTTTTCGAGGTAAATATATATATTTTTTAATTTAATGCAATTTAAATAACTGTCTCTAAAAATCAGTGAACCTTGTGGCTATCACTTCGTCTTAACATGATTAGCGTAAATATAGGTGGTGTTCCTTAACTCCCCGTCCTTACCCTCCTTTTCCCCCTTACCAACCCTTTTTCCTACATGGACCTTTTTTCTCTTACCGTCTCTTCTTTATTACCTCTTTAAGACAATGTTATACCAAAATTTTGTACTACAAATACTGCATTATTATTATTTCTTATTTGAATGTCCTGTGGGTACTATGCAAATTCATTATAAGTAAAAATTTCGAAGAGAATAAAAAGCTATAGCGGTAAAATTGTAATTAAAATTAAACTCGCAAGTTTAACTTAAACCTAAGTTAAATAAAGCAATTTTCACAGCTGACTATTTTTCTTTATTTTGAAACATTATGGTATTTATCTATAAGTTTAAAATGTTATTTTTGCAAGTTTAATTTCACCAGAATTTTAATCCTGAAAGTCAAAAGATTGTCGGAATGTCTCATATGCGCAATAAAAAAAATCTAAACGTTCCTGGGAACCATATTTAAGGTTTATTTGTAAACAAAAGGTGGGGGTGGGATTCCACCAAAAGCGTCGATTTGTCGCAGTAAATATTTCACAGAAAATTTAATATTTCTTATAAAATGAATATCGTTATGAAATATAAGATTATTATTGCCCATAATGCGCATGGTATTCTATTTTCCGTAAATTAAAAAATAATTATCAGGATATAAATTTCGATAAAATTACTGTTCTGCATGATAACACACATTATAATATTCCAGAACACAGCCCGAAGTTACTCATGGTAATATTGGTTGAACACCCGCGCAACATACAAGAATAAAACTATACAAAAGTATTGTTATTATTGCAACTTAACACTCAGCGTTTCGCATAAAAAACGTTATAACGGCTGTCATTATAATGGAAGTCGTTACTATAAATGTGTATAAATGTGTTAATTTGCTCTTAGCGCCCATGTACTTTTAATTCTCGAATCACTTTAACGTGAACTATCATCAATAACTACACTGATGTCCAAAATTAAGGACCAGTCACAAAATGCTAATTTCTAAGTAAGCGAATACTCAAAAGGAAATAATATCATTCAAATAATTACTATCCCTACAGCACAGCTAGTCCATATAGCATCTCATTTATGTCACACGTGGTCACAAGTGTCACAGTTACTACGGTGAAACAAAAAGTGGTAAATTCCATACGTCTATTATGAGTCCACTGAAACGTCAGTGTGACTGCAGCTTTCTGACGAGTCACCAGGTGACTTTACAATGTAGTTACACTGTGACTCTCATGTGACTGTCATTTTTAGACTCAATTTCAAAGTCATCATGAACCTTGCATTATGATAAGTCACCAAATAATGTCACATTATAGTCACATGGAAACTTTTCACAGAAGAGCACAATGGTGACTTCACAGTGGTCTCTCTGTCACCTGAAAGTCATCATGTGACTTTAATGTGACATTTTTGGTAAATTATCGCAATGCAGCGTTCATGTTGACTTTGAAATTGAGTCTACAGATGACAGTCACATGGGAGTCACAATGTAACTACATTGTAAAGTCACATACTGACTCGTCACAAAGCAGTAGTCACAGTGACGTTTCAGTTGAGTCACATACAGCAATCATTTGAGACTCATAATAAGATGTATGGAAGTTCCTTTTTTTTTTGCTTCACCGTAGTGACTATGACACTTGTGACCATGTGTGACATGAATGAGAGGCTATATGGACTAGCTGTGCTGTAGAGATTGTAATTATTCGAATTATATTACTTCTTTTTGAATATTTGCGTACTTGAAAATTATCATTTTGTGGTTCGTCCTTATTTTTGGACACGAGTGTATAACGTGACCCATCGTCAATCATTTTAATGTGTGTCGTATAATGGGACTCTCTGTTTTTCGTGCACATGGATATTTATGACGAGAATCACCAAACGGGATACTCACTATTATCGAGTTCTTTTCGTTTCGCGCCACGATCATGATGAAAACGGCAATCACTATAATGTTAACTTAGTATTTCATGTCATAAACTATAAAAATGACGAACAATAAGATATGATAATGAGTGCTTGCTTCATATTTATAAACCATTAGTGCAACATCACTAATGGCTTTCATCCCTATAACAAGAACCTGTGTTACTAAATATTTTTGTATGCCTACAAAAAATTAGTACGTCGATCACCATATTGATGGAGCTCACTGTTACATAGACAAACTTTTAATTAAAAACATTATTTTTTAGCTGCACATGATTTTGGACAAATGTGCAGTAAAATCAATATAATTTTGTGATACCTTTTACAATAAATGTATGTAGAAGAAAAGTCCAACATCTTTTATGTTTCGATTAATATATCTTCAATTATTCTTACTTCTGGCTTGAAGGTATTTATGAATATTAATAATAAAAAAATACAACTTTTTGTTCGATAGTGGGTCCTTTTAATTACACATTATATGTCTATTATAAAAGCAGCTCATGTGATGAATATGTTGATGCTGTCCTGTGTACTGTGCATCGAGGATTCAATTATGGCAAAATTTTTTGAGGAGGAAATTCTTAACTAAAATTCATAGGGTTATATAATTATTAATTTAAATGTTTGTACAGTTGTGTCAAATAGTTCTTAAGTAATCATTTTTTTTTTCATTTAGCAAAAAAACTGATTACATTTATAAAAAAGCAATTCATAGAAGATAAATACAATCTTCGAAGTTCTCAGTAGTTCTTAATTTTTTCTTAAACTACATTGTAAAATTTGCGTGAACTTATTTCTTCTGCTTTCCTTAAAGTCTATTTCTATTATAATTATAAAATAAAATATTTTACAGCCCAGTGAAATTTATTTAACTTTACCTAAGAAGATTATTAATTTTGCGCACCAGTAATAAATTTATTTTATTTAATACATTGTTACATAACTAGCAGATTAAAATTGTAATAAAAAAAATACTGTCATAATGATGTCGTAATTTAAAGCATGAAACATTATATTTTAAATAAATTTGGAAACTAAATTAAAAATAATGATACCACCTTAAAAAACAGAAAAAAAAACCAATTACTTTTTATATTTGAAAGCTAAGCACTAAACTGCGTATATTTTCAGAAACAAAAGTACTTCCAAATACATCAGTTGAACATTGTATTTTTTACAGAATTTTAAAAACAAAAGGGATAATGAGTTTTTACTTGTTAACCGATAAAAAAACAAAATATCGATGAAAGAAAATATTCTAGCTTACAATTTTATTTATGAATGCAGGTTTATTGCTACTTGTCCATAGTTTAAGTTTTATCTTTTACAAAAGAATGTTTTCCGCATTTAATTTTCTGTAACAGTTTCCAATCAAATATGATTTTCTTAATTTAATGATATATTTATGATACTATAAGTTAATTTTAATTAACTTCCATTTTTCTAAACAATACAGCAATTAATTATTTTCCCCCGAATTTGAAATCTGTTGTAGACATCTTACACTTGAAAATTAATATTCGTTAACATAAAAAAAACTATAAATAACACGATCAGTATCATATCAGTTTAGAATTTGAAAATGGGTATATTTTAAAGTGCATATGTAATCTCGTAAATATATTTTTTTAACAATAAACTTTTGAAAATGTTTTCAGAGGATGTGTATCAAGATGATTATTAAGAATTTTGAAGTTTTGTACAGTTTATAGTGTAATATCCCATTTTTTACATTTTTTCAACAATTTCAATTTCATATATTTTTTCTATATATTTTTCAATCGGTATCTTCATTTATAAAATATTTTATCCTCAGACATTTCAGTATGCTTTAATAAAACTTGTTTTAATGGTTTTATTTTATTTAATAGGTTTAAATTATATTTAATAGGTTTAATAGGTTTAATTCGTAACTTAATAGGTTTAATTCGTGCATTTAAACATATTTCGATCAAAGAGAAATTTAAATACATGAATATATATGTAACTTTAAAATTTAGAAATTATAATATGTACAGAATTGTAATGTTTTCAATGATATTTCCCCTAACAGGTAAATCATATAATATTGCTTATCTTCAGAGATACTCTTTCAATTTTGTAAAGAGTTTTACTTGTGACGATTTGAAAATGTAACTCGTTCCTCCTAACTATCAAGTGCATTATAATATCGCTTTAATAATCTTTTAATGATACTTTATAATAATATTTAATCACTAAAAGGATTGATTATAAATAAAGTGACTTACAATATCTATATCTTAGGCAATTTAGGGGAATTGCTTATTCAAATCAACGCTTATTAGGTGAAACACGCTGAATAATTGGAACTATTATGCGTTTAATTTCCCGTAATATTTCAAAATTAATTCCTTATGAACGTCTGAATAGTTAAGCATATTGGTGTTTTAAGATTATAATATAAAATATAACTTCGATTATTAACCAGTGTATAGTTATAGATATGTCTTGTAGAAATTTTAAAATTTTAATTTAATTTAATTTATTTAAATAAAAATGTTTATTTGATGTTTGCTGAAATTACAAATATTTTGCAATTAATCACATACTTTACAAAATGGTGTTTCACTAAATCTCTAATTTTTATTTAAGAATGTCAGCTTCATAAGGCAACTATGCAGCTGTATTTTACAGTATATATAAAATACCTTCTAATGCGTCAGTTTTTTATAAATTAATAAATTTGCACCCTGTTAAGGATACTATTTTTATAAAATTTATATTTGCGTTCTCCTCAGTCAACGAATATCATTAATTCCATTTTATATATCTATATATTTGTATATTTACAAGAAGAAAAAATTTCTTTCGTTTTACGAAGCACCCTTAAAAAGACTGCACGTAATAAAGCATTTTTTACATCATGGGTAAAATTGATACTATAAAATTGATATTATTTTGTATAAAAGTAGCCTCAACACTGCTCCAGTATTATTTTTTGTCTTAAATTTCTACTCCAGTTTGTTAATCAGAGTAAAAAAGAGTAATCTTGATCATAACTTTTAACCAGCCAATCCCAAAATCTTTCTTGTATCTCATGCATCTCACTATTTCAAAAAGTTGTTACCTATGTTAATCTCTCATCGTTATTTCTTCAATACTACATCAACTATGATTTTATCTTAAGTTTCTGCTTCATTTTACTAAACGGAGCTAAAACGAGTTAATCTCAATCATAATCTATGTCTATACATATATTATAAAGAGGTAAAGTTTGTGTGTTTGTTTATTTGGAGATGGCAATCTCTGGAACTACAGACCCGAATTCAAAAGTAATTGATGGTGACAAGTTGATTGCGGCACGTCCCTGTTCCAAAATAAGCTACTTTTAATGTCAAGGCCACAATCCCTAATGGGATGCAGGAGCAAAAAATATTCTAAAAATTCAATTTTTGTGTTACTTAAGGGCCTAGAAATTTGAATTTTCGCATGGTACTTGCTTATACGATATGGATGCACTCGAATAACAGTTTCTAAAAAAAAGGGGGGTGAAAATGCAAGAAAAGTGTAATGAAAACGTTCTAAATTACGATTTCTAAGCAATCTAAGAAAATACCAAACCGATTGCAAAAGTAATGGTTGCAAATTGATGGTAGCAGTCTTTAGTCCAACGTAAATTTATTTTATGTCGGTGTCACTACCTCCTGGGGGTCGCAGGAGGAAAAAACGCTCTAAATCTCGCTTTTTGGGATACTGAAGGAACTAAAAACTTTAAATTTGAAGTTTTGGTTACTTATAAGATAAAAATGATCTCTAAGAACAGTTTCAATCACTTTTAAATTTAGAATTTTTTAGAAAAGCGCAAAAAGTGTTTTAAAAACGTTCTAAATTACGATTTCTGTGAAATATTAGGATATACCAAACCGATTTCAGAAATAATGGTTGCAAACTGGTGGTGTCAGTCCTTGCTCCAATCTAGACTATATTTTATATCTATGTGACTACCACATGGGGGTTTCAGTAGTAAAAAACGTTCTAAATTTCGACTTTTATGATACTGAAGGAGCTAGAAACTTGAAAATTGGCATGGTAGTTATTTAAAAGATGTAAATGCTCTGTATGAACAGATAGAAAAAAATCGAAATTTAAAGAGTTTCGGGACTACTAAAATTAGAAAAAAATGAAAAAAACGGACGATTTCAACATTTAATATCTTAAAATGTTTATGATTTAAAAACACAATTTTTATTGGAATGAAATTTATAAGTATACTCCTTCATTTCATGTATTTAAAAAATTGCAAGATCCAGAATCAGTATTTATAGGGCGCTCCAAATTGTCACACATTTGTCTAGCAGAAAATTGGTATAACAACTTACACGCATGATTACAAAACAAATTTTGCAAATAGAATGACATTTTTCGTGCCTAATTATACTTCGGACTTTAGTAATAAATTGAACCTAAATAGATTTGTATTCAAAGCATTTTTTTAAATACAAATTCGTATTTAGCTAATACAAAATTTTGAAAATTTCAGCTGAATAATCATCTAAAAAAATACTTTTTTAAACAATGAAAACAGAATTTTAGGTTCAGTTTATATACACTAACATAAAATATATGTTTTGAAATTTTCTTGAAAAAATATTTAGAAGTTTTTGGGCTATCCTGCGCGTTTTGCCAAAAAAAGGTCATTTGAAGAAAAATGACCTCAAAGTTTCGGAAACGCCGCTTCACCTATTGAGCAGGTATAATTCTAAAAGCTGTAACTTCTGCTGTAATAGGAATTTAAAGGAAATAATTTTATCAAATTGTTTAGAAAAGGTAGGAGTTTAACATCTAAAAATATTAAACTTTCGAAAATTTAGAAATTTCAAGAGTCCCGAGATCACTTAAAAGGGACGAAAATGCGCTAAAAGTATTCTAAAAATTTAATCTCTAAATTACAATTTGTATACAATTTTCAAAGATAGAAAGATGAAATTTAGCGTCGTAGATACTTATAAGATATGAATGCTCACTAAAAGCAGTCTCTAAAATTTCCGAATTTAAATAGGTGAATGAGCGAAAAGCTTTCTAATAATTTTCTAAATTTTTATGATGTCTCATTAAATAAAAAAACTAATGGTTGCAAATTGACAGTGACAGTGCATGCTCTAACATAGGCTACAGGTTATCTCAGTGTCACTACCACCAGGAGGTTGTAGGAGCGAAAAATGTTCTAAATTGTGAATTTTGAGGTACTAAAGGGGCTGCAAAATTGAAATTTGACATGGTAGTTACCTATAATATATAATTGTTCTCTAAGAACATTCGAAAAAAAATTAGAAATTGAAAAGGTGTGAAAATGCGTGAAAAGCGCTCTAAAAATGTTCTAAATTGCAATTTCTATACTATTGTTAAAGACAGAAACTTGACATTTCGGTGGTAGATATTCATGAGATATAAATGTTCTCTAAAAACAATTTGCAAAACATTCCAATTTTAAAAGGGTGTAATAAGCGAAAAACTTTCAAAAAGCTTTCTAAATTACGACTTCTATGTTATCTCAAAAAATACGACACCAATTTCAAAAGTAATGCCGGAAGATTGATGATGACAGTCTCTACTCCAACATAGGCGGCATTACTAAAAGAGGGTTGCAGGTGAAGAGGGTGAAAAACATTCTAAAATTGCTATTTTTGCGATATTGACGATTCTAGAAAGTTTAAATTTAGCATGGTAGTTGCTTATGAGATATAAATTGGCTCTGGGAACTGTTTGTAAAAAAATTCAAATTAAAAAATGGGAAACGAGCGAAAAGCGTTGTAAAATCTTTCTAAATTTCGATCTTGTTGGAATTGTTAAAGACAGAAACTAGAAATTTCATATGGTAGTTACATATATGATGTAAATGCTCTCTAAAAACAGTTAAAAAAACGAAATTTAAAATGGTGAAATAAGCGAAAAGCGTTCTAAAAGTATTCTAAGTTACGATTTCTATGGAATTGTTAAAAGAGAGAAAATTAAATTTTGGCATGATGGATACTCATAAGACAAAATGCTCTCTAAGAACTGTTTCTAAAAGATACGAAATGTAAAGGGATAAACTGAATGTAAAACCTTTTAAAATCTTTCTAAATTACCATTTCTCTCGAATCTCAGGAAATAATAAACCGATTTCAAAATTTATGTAGGCAAATTCATTTGACAGTCGGTTTTCCAACAGACGCTATATATTATGTTAGTGACACTACCACCGTAGGGATAGCAGACCGTTAGACTAGGAGCTTAGAATATGGCATGATGGCTACCTTTAAGATATAAATGAGATACTAAGAACTTATTCTAGAAACTTCAAAATTTCAAATGAAAATTGAAATGAGCGTAAAAGTTTCAAAATGCATTCAAAATTATCATTTATTTCGAATTTGTTTAAGTTCTTCCTATCAAATGTTATTCTCATTTTTAACTAATGCACTTTAATAATTAATTTTAAAGAAATTAAAGATCAATTATTAATCTTTAACTATTTCTAACAATATAATTTTCTAATAAAAATAGGCACATAAATACCAGTTGGCATATTTCAACTATTACGCGAGCAAAGCCGTGGGTTTTTCCAATGTTTAATAAAACCAATATATTTCGTTATTCTGTTGTATATCGTCTGCATGAGCTAGATGCGAATTGTTTGTCACTACATAAAATGCCGATGTAGATCAAAACTATAAAAAATCGAGAAAATCTCTATTACAGCTCCCCTTCTGGTGGATTGTTCCCAAATTCACGTGGGACATGCTGGCCATAGCCAAAAATATAAACATAGAATTTGGTTCTATTCTATGCATCATCGTTCAGACATATTCCGATGATATAATATTGAAAATATCACAGACGTTGTTAATGCAGTAATTCACCGACTTACGTCAGCAATTCGTTCCAAGACTAGTGACGTAATTCGAAAACCACTTAAGTCGAGGTACATATAGATAAGTAATAAAATTTCTTCAAAATCTAATGAAGGTATTCAATTGCATTTAAGGATTATGTTACATACTTTAAATTAGCAAATGAAAAATGCATTTGCAATACAAAAATTTGGAATAAATCAATAAGTTTGTTAACTTTGAGTTTATTGTTCTTCTAGCTGTCCGTACGAGTATTTCAGTAGGTGACATGATCTTGCAATGAAGTTTTAACAGGCAATTTTTTTCTTTTTTTTTCTCTTAGAAGCACTTTGTAATACAGAGGGAGTTTTCTAAGCTTTTTCTAGTGACATTTTTTTCACAATTTGTTTGTCACTATTACGTGATTGTCGCAGAAAATTGACCCTTCATAGAAACAAAACACTTCAAAACAGTTGAAGGTGTGTCTTAATGAAGGAAATTTTTTTCCCAGGCCAGACGACATAAATGTGGGTGATGTAAGTCGAGGGGACGTAAGTTGGGGTATACCCTTTCGGCGGAATATTTCCAAATTCAGGTAGGGCATGCTGGCTATAGTAAAAAACATACAGAAAAAAATTGTTTCAATTCTATGCATATCTCCATACACTTTTGCATGATACAATAATGAAAATCGCACAAAAATCGCTATTACAGCGCCACCATGAAGCGGAATATCTCCCAATTCTATGAGGACACGCTGTCTATAGCGAAGAACATACACTAAAATTTGGCGTAGTTCTCTGCATAACGTCATGCACTTTTCGATGGTACAAAACGAGATACACGTACACACGGAGAAATAAATTTTATATAAAAATGTTTTTCGTGATCTATGACCCCCTAAAACGTGTAAATCCGTCGAAAACTGGAAACCGAAAACAACATCGTTATACTTTTTTCTTTAGAAAGAAGAAAGTAATAAATTGAATATAATCGTTTTTCTGTTGTACGTCAGCTGTTTGCGAATCGTCGTGTTAGTAAGATACGAAGTACACGTCGCTACACAAGCAGCCGACGTACTGCAGAATTCCAAAAAATCAACAAAATCGGACAAAAATCGTTATCATAGCGCCCTTTCCAAGGGAACATCTGTATTTCCATCTCTAACCTGGAGTCTATAGTCAAAAACATAAGTATGAAGTTTGGTTCAAATCTATACATAACTTTTTATACTTCCCAATAAATGCAATAATGAAAATGGCACAAAATCGCTATTACAGTGCTGCCTTCCGGTGGAATATCCCCGATTTGAACTCAGATCTGCTGGGCATCGTCAAAAACATATATATAAAATTTATTTCACTTCTAGGCATAACTTCATACACTTTTAGATGATAAAAGAATGAAAATGGCACAAAAATTTCTATTACAGCGCCCACTTTCTGCAGAATATCCCCAAATTGAACTCGAAGCATCTGGACATAGTCAGGAACCAATAAATGAAATTTTATTCAATTCTTTGCTATAACTTCAAGTACTTTTCGATAATACAATGAGGGCACATATACACTCGGACATACGGACGCACCGACACACACACGGACAGACAGAAATTTGGTAAAAACATGTTTGTCGCGATCTCTGAGACCTGAAAGATGTAAATCTGTCGAAAGTAGAAAGTAGAAAAATATTTCTATTACAATCCTTTTTTCTATTACACAAAGAAGAAAGTAAAAATTCATTATTTAAAGTAGCATTTGAAAAATTAAGAATTTAACTTAATTAGGTAGCTGTACTTAAAAATACTAAAAACTCTCTCATTAACGTGATGATATATTCCAATATATTCATCCATACGATTTTAAAATAAAATTCCATCCTTCCCTTTCCACTCGCACACACAGCTAATGCAGGAGATGAATTAAAATCATAAGCGGTCAAGTGCGAGTATTGCTCACACACAGAGGGTTCTGCACAGTAAATATTTTAATTAGTAACTTTATTATTAAAAAATCGTTGCTAACAAAATAATAAGACTTTGTAAAATGCTATACAACGTAGGGTTGGGTATAGCTGCATATATTAGAAAAGTATGAATGACAATAAAAGCAGTGTAAATCTAAACTTCATTTGGCATTCCATAAACCCAAATTTATCGTAGTAGCAATCGTTTCTTTTAATAGTGTACATAAACCAAAGCTCTTTTTCAATGTTTAAACTTAGCATTGTGCTAAGCACTTCGAAAGGAGGTAGTAAAGTTGTAACGCCGGGTTTTATGACGCATTTCTCCAGATAGGTTTTAATTAATCTTTGAGACACGGGCGGAGTATTGAAAGAGTCACTCAATTCAAACTAGTCGCCCTTCTCATAGTAATTATGTGATTAATTCTAAATAAATTAGATTGTTCTTAACAATTTGACGTTTATTGCTTTTATACTACTAATGGGCATTGAGTGACAACGATATATCTTCGAAAGTTGTTATCTAGGCTTTAAAAGCCGATGACATATAGTTTACGCCGTCCAAGTCTTTATGTATGTCCAATCCATCCGTGTCTT
This sequence comes from Maratus speciosus, assembly GCA_963932465.1. Taxonomy (NCBI): domain Eukaryota; kingdom Metazoa; phylum Arthropoda; class Arachnida; order Araneae; family Salticidae; genus Maratus; species Maratus speciosus. The sequence goes on along the minus strand of OZ010789.1, from coordinate 591,589,321 downwards.
TCAGGTGACGTGGACCCTTATTTGACTAGAAATGGACCCAAAAATCGAAATTTTTTTGTGCATATTATTATTTTCCAGTTTCTTCACAACCATTTGTAAAGAAAATAAAACCGCATGCAAATATGATTATTTTTCGCAAACTAACAAGCGTTTGAATTTTGTGCACAAATAATTTTTCGGGCTATTAATATATATTAAATCAGTTTCTCTCAAAACTCATTTGTCTACATTTTTAAATTTTTGAAATGCTCCTTGCGTCATAATTTTTGATTAAAATTTATGAAATTGATAAATATGAATTCTAATATTATTTGCAAAGAAACTGTGCATCCATTTTAAAATTCGTCTTCGTTAATATAGTTAAATTTGATTTTTAACTTATTAAAAGGCAAAATTTTGATGAAAATCGATATTGAATTGACAAAAAAATTCTCTAAAAAATTAACTATTCAAGGGATTAAAAATCGATGCACAGGTTTGATCGTAATAGAGTTTTAAGTGATAAAAATGCAAAACCAGGAATTGTCTAAAAAAATATGATGCATGGAGCATTATAAAATTTCGGTTTAAAATTTTAATATTTTAAAAAGATCTTAAAATTATAATAAGATTGGAAATTTCTTTTAAGGTGATCATTATATTTATGGTGAAATTTATATTTCCACAAAATTTCATGTCTCTATGTTGAAAATAAAAAAAATAAATAAATTTTTAAAAACCACCGTCCCATTAACGGTTAATATCTTGGCTAGTTACAGCCATTTTTTTTCGAAAATCATATTCAAAAATTCTTTTATAATTATGCGAGAACAAATATCGTCAGTGATCCTAGATTCTTTCGCTGAACGCAGGCAAATTGAAATTTAAATGTCACGGAAAAATGCGATTTTCTAAAAAACTATCTGACCTAGGGTAATCTCTATAGTTTTCCTACATGGTTTAAATTAACTTCTGTTTCTCCTAATTTTTTCATAATTTTAGTTTCAGTAGAGTCTGAAAGCGAGGGGGAGGGGGCGGACATATTTTTGCATTACATCTTTTACGATATCTCCGAATATATAATACCTAAATTTAAAAGACGTACATTTTTACATTCGGCGTTACGAATGCTTTCCCACGATACCCCACACGATATACAAAGAAAATATTTTTTTTCCTGCAACTTAAATACTCCCTGTACACTTTTCCTAGATATATTTCTGAATGGTTAAAAATCTATAAATATGTGGGTTAATAGCCTTTATTACATCCGCCAATTTGGACTTTCCGCGTTCCATAGTTTACGAGTAAAATGGCTGTGACAGACAAATAGATAGACACCTCAGACAGAACTTAGATGAACGACAGACCTTATAATGGTTCCCGTTTTGCTTTTTAAGTACGGAACCGTAAAAAAAGTAGATCGAACCGCATAATTTCGATATAATTATATGTTTTCTTTTGGCAATGGAAGTGGCCGGGAATATAATTACCAAATTTGTGTAAATCTATCGTACATACATCTTCTATTCTAATCTAATCTAATCGCCCACCCTGGGAACGTGCTTGTGGCTGATGGTTGGGTCAAGCCCCTAGCCCAGGCCTGGATGTTCCTACCACTTTTGCGGCACCACAACCCAGGGAACTTTAGTTAGTATTTTGGTTTGAATATAAACTAAGTATTTTCAGATAATAATTACTAAAATTAATAACACTTAAGATGTGATGCAATTACAGTAGTTACCAGGTTATATGCATGTTTCAGTACAATTTCTTAAGGTATAACACAATATGATACGATTTACTACGATTACAATAATTAATAAGTTATTTACATTATTTATAACACTTTTCTAAATCAGTTTTAACCTCAAAATCACACTACAGGTCACATTGCTGAATGACATACTGTGTAGTAATCATAAGGCTTAAAATAATCAATTTAGTTACAATTTATGGCAAACATATTGCAATACTAATGCTGCAATGACCAAATTATTTATATTACTTACAACACATTTGCAACACAATTAATTGAAGCATTATTTTACTTTTTTCAAAATTTCTAGTAGATTGCAAAATGATATCCAAAAAACTTCACCAATCACTCATTTAGCACAACTGTGCAATAATCGTAAAATTTAAATTAATCAATATAGTTACAAATTATGACAAACAACTTTCAATACAAATTCAGCAGTAACCAGATTATTTACATTATTTACAACACTTTTGCAATTCAGTTAATATGTTCAATATTTTACTTTTTCAATATTTCTAGAATACGATACCTAAAAGAACTACATTAATCACGAATCACGCTTTTCCACTATAATTCCATTTCCGCTTCCCACATCATTGTCAGGTCACAGGTACAAATCATACTAGCATGAATTTATAATTAATGAACATTGTGATAATATAATGAACATAATGAACATAATGAGTATTTTTCATTAAGAATATTATAATTTTGGTAAAGCTGACTTAAGGACTGTTTGTTATTTAAAATTTCTAATGTATCGTCTATCAGATGTGGATGTTTTCTAGTAAATTTGTATTTCATAAACTTCATAAAGAAAAAAATGTGTACTGGATCTCCACGCCGGCCACATTGACAGAGATCGTTTACTTTTTTAATGACTCTACGTAAAAAGGTCGGAAAACTACCGCAGCCTGTCAAGAAGTAAACTGAGACCCTGTCCTTGCATAATAATGAAAATTGAACTTTTGGTACATTTGCATAGGTGAATCTGCCTCCCTCTGAGATATCCCAGCTGTACTGCCATCTATCCAATAAAAATGTTCTGAGACTCTTATTCAAAAAAGACCTGGGAAGTTTCACTTCCCGGCAAATTGGTAGGTTGCAGTACTGGGCGGCATCATTCGCCAGCTTGTCCGCCAGTACATTACCAAAATTTCCTGCGTCTACATCTTCTATACTAGAAATATTTTGTTAATACTAAACAGAGTGTAAGATTTTTTTTTTTTAAATCGTGCTGCACAAAGATAAATCATAACTTTTTTAGCCTTTAGATTTTTCTCAAACATTTTCTACACTTTTATACAATCTTCAAATATCGTAAATTTTCAGTTTATATATATATGTTACCGGCCAAACCCGATTTTAGGCCTAACTAGATTGGCCTAGGCTAAACTAGTTTATCCTAACACGCATCGGGTAAAGTAGTTTTTCCTAGGTCAAACTAGTTTATCCTAACACCCATAGGATAAACTAGTTTTTCCAGGCCAAACTAGCTTATCCTAACGCCCATAGGATAAACTAGTTTTTCCTATGCCAAACTAGTTTGGTCTAACGCTCATAGAATAAACTAGTTTAGCCTGCTATTCATTGGTCTGAACTAGTTTGTCCTAGGCCGATCTAGTTTATCCTAGGCCAATTCAATTTGACGTGATTTTATTTGACGTGATACAGATACTGCGAAAATCGTGAAAAATCCAGCCCAGCAGCGTCACCTGTTGAGCGATTTACACCAAAACATAATCAGCCACAATATTAGTCAAGGTATACTTGAATCTGAAGTTTTATGAAAATCCGTGCATTAGTTCTTGAAATAGAGCTATTGAGGAAATCGTGAAAATACAGAACAGCAACGCCACCTATTATGTTATTTACACCAACAGCTAATAAGCATAAATTCATATCAAGGACTAACTGAATACGAACTTTGTTGAAAATCTGTGCAGTAGTTCTTGAGATAGAGCTATTGCAGAAATCGTGTAAATACTGCAAAATGTAGCATAGCAGCACCACCTCTTGGGCGATATGCACCAAAACGTAAGCATCACCAATTCATATCAAGGACTAACTGAAACTGAAGTTTCATGAAAATCCGTGTTTTAGCTCTTAAGAGGCTACTTCAGTCAAATGAAAAGACGCATTCGCTAATGCTAATCCTATAGAAGAAATTTATAAATATATCTCGATTGCATATCAATATTTTTAAATGATTCTTTTTTTTTGCATTGAATAGTTGAGATCGATGTGTATGCAGGCCGTTTTTTACTTTTTCGATTTTGATTGCAGATATTTTTTATGAGAATGCTTTTACTTTCAAAACCGGTTCCGAAAATGAAAATGTCCTCATAACAAATACGTATAAACAAAATAGAAAAAGTAAACAACGGCCTTTGTACAGATCAATCTCAACTATTCAATGCAAAAGAAATCATTTAAAAATATTGAAATGCGACCGAGATATCTTTATAAATTACTTCCATAGGATTAGCATTAGCGAAATGGTCTTTTTGTTTGACTGAAGTAGCCTCTTAAGATAGAGCTATTGCGTAAATCGTCAAAAATGCAGCATAGCAGCTCCACCTTTTGGGCGATTTACACCAAAAAGTAATCAGCACCAATTTATATCAGGGGCTACCTGGATGTAAATTTTATTAAATTACGTGCATTAGTTCTTGCGATAGAGCGCCCACAAAATGTGTGTCACATACATACAGACAGACAGACATCTTGTAAAAACATGTTTTTGGGAATCTCTGACCCCTAAAACGTGTAAATCTGTCGAAAATCTTCACGAATCCAATATTTTAATCTTTTAAAGATAGAAGAAAGTAAAAAAAAAAAATAATAAATATATAAATTTTAATTGTGGAATAAAAGCGATTTAAAAAAACGTGCATAAAAAAATGTTTGGACGTGCCGAATGTTACTAATATTTTTACTGAACAGACCAGAGATGGGTCCAAATGATTTTCATATGAGCTGGGTTGGAAATTGGACTTAACATTTCAGCCTGTGCAGACATCAAGAAGAATGTAGTCCAATCCCTACTTAAGCCGGAAAAAAAACTCACGGAAGTACGGGTCCATCTCGTTCTGAACCTCTCGAAAAAAGTAATCCCAAACCAAGCCCGGACCGAGTGTCGGGAAGGAAAATTTAGCGGGCCTGTACAGACCTTTACATCTAATAACCAAAGACTAGCTTACAAAATTTTGTAAATTTGGTCGCTAAACTTCTATTATATTTAAAAATAATAATTAAAAATACGAGTTTTTAGTGGACTTCCATAGATGTGTTTGAGTTGAGTGGATTCGTTTGAACAATTTTGAATTTGAGCTAGAACTTGACTCCTTTTTGAGAAATTGAATTTGAGTTTGAATTAGTTCGGTTCGGTTCTTTTTTTTCCATTTTGTGGCATCAATAAAAGAATGTCAAATTGAATTGGCGTGGGATAAACTAGATTCGCCTAGGATAAAATAGAAGGTTGGCGCGGAAGCGGTTTTTGGGATCAATAAAAGCACGCCAAATTGAATTGGCCTAGGATAAACTAGATTGGCCAAGGACAAACTAGTTCAGACCAATAAATAACAGGCTAAACTAGTTTATCCTATGAGCGTTAGGCCAAAGTAGTTTGGCCTAGGAAAAACTAGTTTATCCTATGGACGTTAGGATAAACTTTTTTGGCCTAGGAAAAACTAGTTTATCCTATGGGCCTTAGTATAAACTAGTTTGGCCTAGGAAAAACTAGTTTATCCGATGCGCGTTAGGATAAGCTAGTTTGGCCTAAAATCGGGTTTGGCCAGTAACATATATATATAAGCAATAAATATCGTAATCACCAACAATAAACAAATATACACTTATACGAATTGCGCCAAAATGCTCAAGTAAGATACACAAAGTCAATACAAACAAGCAAAATAATATCTATTCTTTTGCTGGTTTTATATATATATATATATATAATAAAACTTTTGTACATATTAACCATTTAAACATATGAAAAACACTGACCAGTCTGGAAAGCAGTAGCCAAAATTACATTACCAATTTCGTTTTCGAAAATAGTTTCTGTTTTTTTCTTCCATTACTATGTAAGAAATCGGATATTTTTGTTAGAATGTGAACTAAATCTGTTGATTTATGCTTCAGAATACAATTTTAAAACAGTATTAGACTTTCTAAAGCTACAAATTTTCGTTTAAAAAGAAACATCCTTCAAACATTGGTAATAATAAACGTGACTTTACAAACAAATGTTTCAAGCGTGCCTGTCGCTTAATGTAATGTTTCTACTTATTTTACAATTTATTCTTGTTTTCCATTTTTAAGCAGCTTTTCATTGAACTCATTGTATTTAGTTTCTAAAACAAAAAGCAATATGATATTGTTTAAAATAAAAAATATATGCATTAATAAGCAATTGTAAATTAAGTTTCAAGGTATAGAGAATGAGATTAGTTGTTGAAAATATTATCAAAAATCAATAATTTTAAATTTAAACATATTTTTATTAGTGTATTAATGCTAAAAAATCTCCAAATCATAGTGTCATCTTTACGATCATTGTCAAATTTCTTTAAAAGTATTTTACGTAGACAACGCATTCATTGTGTTAGTACGTTTAAAATGATTAACAATATTCTTTTTCATTATATTAAAATATTTTTTTTATTAAATTCGATATGTTAAAATATTTTTTATATTAAAATATTTTTTTTTTCTTTTGGCGTTTAAGGAGTTATATAGAAACAAATAATTTACTGTCCACGGGTATAACTCAATTTTTGGAAAATTTGATTTTTGAGAAAATAAAGCTCTATAAATACACAAATTGCAATTTTTGATTGAACGTGGTTACATGCTTACAAAAGAATGATTTCGAAATAAAAAAAATCCCTACAGGCACGGTAGATTTCGAAGTTAAGTACTAATTTTACCAAGAAAAACTAAATCAGGGTTCGAGATAAACCCGGTTTAACAGTTTATATATATATATATGGCCGGTTTTCTGAAAAATAGGGATTCTGTAAGATATATTTTATTTTATCTGTGAGATTTGGTGCTATTGAAAGCATATCAATGTAAAAATAGCAGATAATATTAAGAAGATTTATAATAAATTTAATTTTATTTGATATCTTGTGATTTGAAGAAGTTATGAATCTTTTTGTTCTTAAAACTCAATTTGCTTAGCCCATTGCGCCAATTTTAATGATATCAAAAATATGTTATACATAAATTTTCGCCCTTTTCCTAGAAGTAATAATAAATTCAAACTGGATTTGATATGTATTATGATTAAGATATTATGCTGTTTTATCTGTTTTCACGAAAACCCTCGCCATTTTGACCCCCTTGATCCAATTTTGCCCAATAACGAATTTGTCCGAGATTTTCTGCCCCTTGCTTTTATGTAGCAATTTGGAAGAGATTTGTGCAGCATTTTGGAAGTTGACCATAAAAAAGTGATCTATATATGTATTTAGATAGATAGACTGATAACGTTTTGAACTTGGGGTAGTTTTGGGTTCTAGGGGTCATGATCAGCGTAGATTTTCAAAATGTTTTCAGAAATTCCAACATAGGGGAGTGTGTAATAGGTAGTATTTCTTAAGAAACCTACCTAAAATGTATCTTGAAAAATAAATGCACTTTACTCTGAACGACATGAATATGATTTCTCAAACTCTGTAAACACATTTATCATATATATATATATATTAAATATTTAAATGTATTGCATCTTTATACTAACATTTTATTAGAGTGAATGTTTTGTGCGTCTCAATTAGAATGTCTCATGTCGAATTCAGTAAATCTGTTTGAAATTATATTAGCGGAATACAGATTTTTCATTGCTTTATTTGAAATCTCCTGCTTGTGATGTGTTACAGTATGAGGCAGTCACGAAACTTGACCAAATTACAAGGCAAGTAAGATAATATATTCTTATCGAGTATATCTATTTCTTTTGTATACTTAAACCAAATTATGGGAGAAAAAAATTATATTAGCCTAATCCCTGTTTTTTTATATACATTGCACTATACCCTCTTTCTTTTCTAAGCAAATGTCTTATTAGACAACTTTTTTAGCTCAAAAAATCAGTGCCGGCTCTTCCTGCAGGCGCAGGTAGATTTCGAAGTTAAATGCTAATGTCAACAACAAAAACTAAATCATGATTAGAGATAAACCCACTTTAACAATATTCTCTGGCCACTTTTGACGAGTTTTTAATTTCATTTTTCTTTAAGAGCTGGTTTTATCAGAATCATGTTAAGGCAGTATTTAAAAAAAAAAAAAAAATTCCATGCTCAACAACTCGAAATTTTCTGACATAGTTTCAGATTCATGTTTAAAAGAAAAAAAAATGAAACATGCTGACGTTATTTTTGAAGAGATTATAAGCGACCTGTGTTTTTATTTTTCGTTCAATTAATTAAAACTTGATTTATAAACACTTATATTCTCAGAATCAAAAAATCAGATTCAGATTAAAAAAATTGACCATTTCGGTACTGTATATAGTTTCTGAATAAGAGAATCTACCAATTGGATGCGTTAGAGAGCAAAAATGAATTTGAAAGTGAGTCAGAAAATAAGCAGTTTAGATTTGAATACGCCTTTAATACGATGATTTTTTTTATTCAATTGCTATGTATTTTTAATTTGTTTTTGCGGTAAGAATTGGTCCTATCAAAAAATTGTCAATATAAATGTTGTAGATATTATTAAGAAGATATATAATAAATTCATGCGAATTTTATATCTTGTGAATTGACGAAGTTATTGAATTTTTTTCTTCAACCCCCAATTTTTGTTTTCGTTTTTAATTTTTTCTCGGTACGAATTGGTCCTATCAAAATGTTGTGAATATAAAAGTTGTAGATAATATTAAGATGATTTATAATAAATTTAATTAGATTTTATATCTTCAGAATTGACGAAGTTGTGAATTTTTTTCTCCCTAAAGCCCAAATTTTTGCGCCCCTTGAGCCCTTTTTTAATGTTATCAAAATTCTGTGATACATGGATTTTTGACCCTGTTTTAAGAAGTAATAAAAATTTTAAACAGATGTGATATGTACAAAAATGAAGAAGTTGTGGGTTTTTTTCGGTTTTCACAAAAACTCTCTCTATTTCCGTCCCCTTAATCAGATTTTGCCTATTAATGAACTTGACTGAGATTTTATGTATCAGTTTGGAAAAGTTCAGAATTACGGAAGTTATCGTGTTTATAAAAAAGTTATATATATATATATTTGTAGGATTTAAATTTAAGCATCGTTTATTTTCTTTATGACGTTCATTATCAGTAAATTAACTGACGCTCTGATACTTTTATTATCCATTGTTTCAAATCACGAGTTATGAAAATTCACGATCACGAGATCATGTTCGGATATTTTCGAAGATCGGAAAAGAGTCAGTCTATAAAATTATGTTGTTCATCAAGCATCGACTTTTGCAGTGCCAAGGGAGGCATTATTAGGCCTAAGTGGCTTTTTCGAAGGAAAATAATTCATAGGTTTTGTGTCTTAAATTTAATGTATTTAAATAAGCTATTGTCTAAGCGAAATAAATTTATCTGTATAGAATTGTATTAAAGTTTATGTGTTATTATTCCAATATCTAGTTAGTCAAGTCGTTAATAAATTAGCATTTTACAAACAAAAACTTTTACAAATTTATATATATATCGCATGATCGGTGTATATCTGCAAATTTTTTTCAGAAATTCCAACTTTGGGGAGAATGTAATAGGTAGTATTTCATGCAAAATCTACCTAAAAAGCAGTTATTCATATTGGGCATATTATATTCGATAGGTAAACAAGGACATTGAGATTCTGATTGGTTTCAGCATTTGTTTACAATGATGGCTTTCCCACGTAGAATGATATCGCTTGCTCACTTCATGAAGGCTGAAATAGGCGTAGCAAGTTTTTTTTCTGTCGCTCGTACCCAACGGTTGCTCACATTTTGACATTTTGCACATGCGAACTTTAGGCAAGCAACCGCACTCTGAGACGACTCGAGTAGCATGTCGTACGTTTTAGATGATGAAACAGGTTAAAACAACGAAAAAATCCGTTTCAAACCTTTTGTTTTTTTATGCGCTCGATATGTTTCTTGAGTCTCATCAGTTTGATGCTTGCCTTAGGTTGACCCTCGCCGCAACGCATCTCATTATCTCACTGCATACGAGTTATCGCGGTGCGGAGGTCCAATCAAATTTTCCATACGTCTTACGTTTGTTCAAACTCTACGGACTCATGGATATGATGGTGCGCATTTGTCGGCCCCGCTTGCCTCGGCCCATTTCATGTCTTGGATCAAGAATTGGATCATTCATTGTTAAAAGAAAGGATTTTTCAGCCCAGATCAGGATATTCCAGGCAGCGTCAAGTTTCTATAGAAAGGGTCAGAAGTAAAAACACGTTTTACTAAAGGTAAGATTTTTACAATTTCAATTTTTATTTTAACTTTCTAATTGTTCCATAAGTTAAAATGAGCCATTTCTTTATGTTTAACAAAATCGGTAGAACACTGTCAATGTAAGTTTTTGTGTTGTAACTATTCTAGAAAACTCTCACCTCAAGCCTTTTGGTAGCTTATGGACTAAGGTTATAGAAAGTGAAATGATTTTCAAATATTTGTTTTCATTTAGACAATCGTATCTTGAATTTTTTTGTGCCGAGGCCCCAAGATCACACAGTGAGCACGGAAGGCAATGTTAAAGCTTGTGAAAACATCAACGAAAAAAACATTTTTAAATGGTTCAAGGACATCACAGAATTACTGATGGAATTAAACATTTTCGAAGTCTTACTGGATCCAAACAGTGTCTTCAACAGTAGCGAGAAAAAATGATATGAGAAATCTAGAGTTTTCGTAGAGAAGGCCATCAAAACTGCCTATCAAATTGACCAAGATGATTCCAAGTTTTCCATAAATAATGGATTGAAAATGTCTTTGTTTCTTTTCTAACAAAGAATGATGTTGTTTAACTGCAGGTAATTGTGTTGTGTGTGAGCAGAAAACTCATTTTATGCGTGAAACCAGTAAACACTGCAAATCCCTAAAGATATTTTTTATCGTTTTTATACCCAAACACCATCCACATCCTTCAACCATGCGACTTTGCTTCTTTCCGTCAACTAAAACTCAGTGGTACAAAGTCCTTCTTCTCTTTCAGCAAGAATATGATGAAGAAAGGAGGAATAATTTAGCAACCATCAACGGAAGAGTTTGAAGCTTTACATCGTTTGTATAAGCTTCTGAAGAAAAAAATATGAAACATCAACTTACACTTATAGAAACGGCAACGAACTGCTACAAAGAAAAATGATCGGGAAAAAAAATGAGAAAAAACCCATCCAAAAGAAGCAGAACACAGAGAAAAAAGAGTAAAATGAGCTGAGAAGGGCGGCAAAGGAGCTACGAATGCCAACAAAGAAGTCTAGAATGCTAAAAAAAAAGGCCAAGGACTGGAGCCGGCCAAAAAGTATCGAGAAAAGACGATTCGTTTATGTGGAATATTACTGGTGCAGCAACGGGCCATTACTGAAACAAGGTGGACCAAGGACACAGGTGCTAGGTGATATTTCTATAAAACAAATCATGCCAATTAAAATATTTTTATTTTCTTGATTTTCTCGAACCTAAAGTATTACTCAATCCTTCCCCGTTATATTTTGATCATTGCCATGGCAAAAAATCGCGCGGCGTAATTATACGCTAAAAACCAAAATTACGTCCTAAACCTGGCCGGCACTAGTGCTTTTACACTATATAGTCTTTATTTTTTAATTTAAATTTACATTCTGCACACTTATTCAGTTTTTTACACTGAATATTATTTCTCTTTTTCACACACAAAAAATGTAAAAATAACTAAAGAATTTTAAATAATGCATTCATTTCACTTTTTTAAGTTATATCGAACAATTCTTATCATTTATTTTGAACAAAGCGCTGTTTTCTATGTAATTTCGCGTGGAATTGCTTGTACGTTCATATAATATGCATTAATGTCCACTTATGACTTATTTAAAGAAGCAAATTGATGCTGAATTTATATAATATTTTACACAAATCTCTTTAAAAAAAGTTTTCATCTATGCTCACACAAAACAAAAGGATAAAACTTCATTTGGGATTAATCGAATAAATTTATTTTAACGCTTATATTCATCTTATACCAATATTGTAGTAGCCATTAGAATATACACATATTTTTTTTTATCTCTTATTACATTAATATATGAAAAAATATAAAAAATCATGAGATATTTTTTTTTTCATTTAAAAATTCTTTATCTTGTTTCTATACATATTAAAATCTATTTCCATAAAATACACTTTCTTTACTTTTTCATAAAAACTCTAAGACATCTTTCCTTATTTTATTTAAGAACATATATTTCAGTAGGCTTTTTAAAGTATGTTATATAACAAGTAATATATCGTCTAATACCTTTTGGCTGCTTTCTCAAAAACGTTTTCATCCCTCTTTTGGAGACATCCTCAGATCAAATAGTGTTGCTTCGCAGTTTCACACGAGATTTTGTAACTTCCCTCTTTTTCATTTTTCCCTTCTTTCCAGCATTTTCTGCCAACGAGTGTCAACATTTGTATATGTAATGTCGTTGCATATATTATCATAATATATTATCATAATCATTTCTGCAATAGCTCTTAAAACATCACAGTGCAGTAATAATAGTTACTCCAAGAATTTGTGTAATGCCTTTTTACGTAAACACTATTTTTACCGGTGTCAAAAGACATTCTTATAAAGTTTTTATTTATATTTATTTTGCTCGGGGCTTTTGAATGTAATAAGCATAAAAAAAAGTCTTCAATGTATTAAAAATGATTTGTAATTGTTTCAATCTAAAAATTGCAAACGAAAAATCATAAATTGAAGTCTTTTAAAAGATGCCACTTGACACAGGTAGAAATAGTGTTAAGCAATTTTGTCGCTATTAAAAGACATTAAAACATGTTAGGCATTTCTTGTTACCTTTTATTAAATTAATCCTTATCTTGTTTTAAATTTAAATTTTAGAAGTTTTAATTCAAAGTCTATTCATATCCCGCTTATCACAATGATTTTAATAAATTTAATACTTAACTAAAATCAAGAATATCAACCAGTTGATCCGCTACTAAAAATTATTTAGGTTTTCTTATTTTTACAAAACTGGAACTAAATAGTTTTGTCTTTGAAATTTATTTTATTATTTATTTCAGAAAAATTACCTAATAATAATAATAATAATAATAATAATAATAATAATAATAATAATAATAATAATAATAATAATAATAATAATAATAATAATTTTTAAAAATAGGATGTAGCATAGTCACCAAGATATACGGAATGCATTTACCGTTTTGGTACTTCCCGACCTGTCTGTCATTATAAAATTCAAGGATGCTGGAAGTGTTTGTTGATAACATCAGTAAATAAATTAAATTTTGTGTAATAAAAATTTTAATTCAAAATCTCTTCATTTCCCTCCTATTACGACACTTTCCAGATGCTTAACACTTAACTAAAATTCAAGTATATCAACCAGATGATGTGCTACTAACAATTATATATATTTTTTCTTATTTATACAAAACTGGAATAACTTAGTTTGGTCGTTAACTGTATCTGTTTTTTTTTTTTTTTTTTTTTTTTTTTTTTTTTTTTTTTTTTTTTTAGATGCTTTCTTAATAATTACAAAAAAATTGTAATATATAGAATATATAATAGCTATTAATGTATATGGAATATGTTTAACGTTCGGGCGCTCCCAGACCTGACCGTTATTATAAAATTCAAGGATTCTCTTAATGTGTTAATTAAAAACAGCTGTAAAGGAACTAAATTTAATGAAATAAATTTAATTTAAAAGCTAATGATGAAAAATAATAATTATTTTAAATAAAATTTTTAAAAGTTTATATTAAAGAAATTTATTTTAACTCTATAATTATCTCGTATATAATAATTATTTCACACTCCAAAAACATATTATTTCTATTTATTTGGAAATTAGGAGTTATATTACTTTTTTATTTTAATTTTCAATTTGATATAAATATAGCCTTGAAAAAATTAGCTCTACATAAATTTAATATACGTTTTATGTTTTGACAGTTTCAAAAACTAATGACTAAACGAATATAAAAAATCGACCTCTAATTTCAGATGATAAAAAAAATAAAATACTGGGATATATACTTCAATCTGATACCTATTATTAGTCATCTACCATTGTGCAGTAGCATCTTTATTTATGACATTTTAAAAGTCTTTGTTTTAAAATAAACAAGTTTAATCTGAAACAACAGATAAGCAAATTTATGAATTCACGCTGCAAATTATTCACAATTAATGTGAGTTTCAAAACTTAAAATGCAATTTAGAAAAAAAAAATATGCCTTTTAGATTTAAATAAGCAGGATACTTAATGTTATATTAAACTGAATTCTTTTCAGTTTAGAAGTTAGAATTTGGCTAGCTTTCATTTTTACATCTAATTATTTCATTAATAATTTCGTTTCCTTAATTTCACGTAATGATCTGATTATTTAGTTCAAAGTTAAAAATATAAGCTTTACATTAAGGAAATAACTATTTTTCCCTGACTGTATTTATTATGAATACATTCTAGATAAAAATCAAAGAAATGCATACTGGGTTAATTATGTTGAAGCATTTTCTCTTTCACTTAAATAGTGTAATAACGCTTAACAAGTTCCTTATTTATTATATAAACAGTTGAGGAATAACTGAGATTTATCACTATGTCTAATACATTAAAAATGCAGTTATTTTTGAAAATACAATATTTTTTATCCATGAAAATAAACAGATTTTCTTTTATTTGAAAAATACTAGTTATAATCATAATTAGTTATTTTTCAATTATTTGAAAGAAAATTATTTACTATTAATAAGGACTAACTTCTTTAGTTGATCATTTAGTGTAGGATTCTGTAAAGAAATATAGAACGATATGTAATATACTAAAAGCGTTCAAGGAAAATTATCAATGCAAGTCTCATTTAAAGTTTTCGTACTTTTTTAATATTTACATATAATATTTTGACGTAATTTATTTAACACGTGATCATTTAATTCTTATTTTAAAATTTTCTTTCTGTTTATAATAATTTCACTTTTCACTTTTAATTTTAAAAGGACGAAATAGAAGAAATCCAGTAGCACCTAACTTTATCTCTTTTCTTCATTTTTCCACAATAAATAGTCAAGTGCGAGTATTACATGCCCTCAGAGGGTTCCGAACAATAAATATATAAATTATTAACTGTATTATTAAAACAAATCGTTGCTAAAAGAATAATAAGACTTTGTAAAAAACTATACTTCGTAAGGTGGGTATAGCTGTATATACCAGGGAAGTATGAATGGGTATACCATAAAAGTTAAAGAGATATGAAGCCAAAATGATATCAAATATTGCTATTGTGTATAACTCTTTTTTAAATCTTATCCTAATCTGTTTATGATTAACTTAATTTGTTACTGACAATAAAAGTAGTGCACATTTAAATTCCATTTGGTATTTCATAAAACTAAATTCAGGGTAGTAAAAATCTTTTCCTTTTACAGTGTATCTAAAACAAAAACCTTGTTCAAAGTTTAAGCTCGGCATCATGCTAAGCGCGCTGCGAAAGTAGGTCGCAACTTTGCAACGCCACAGCCTTTGTTCGTGCCGAGCTTTTTTTCAGATATGTTTTTAATTAATTTTTAAAGACGTGGGATGCGTATAGAGATATCCACTCAATGCAAACTAGTCACGAATCCCATAGTATTAATGCGATTAATTTTAATTAAATTAGTCTGTTTTTATGAATTTGACGTTTATTTCTTTATACTGCTACTGGGCATTGCATTACACAAATATATCATTAAAAGTTGTTATCTAGGCTTCAAAAGCCGATGGTAGATAGAGTACGTCGTCCCTGTCATTATGTATGTCTAAACCGTCCATATCTTTAGTAGTTAATATCTCGGCTAATTACCGACGATTTTTTTTTAGAAAATCATTTTCAATACTGCTTTTGTACTTCTCCTACGATAGCTACCCCCAGCGCTCCTCAACACCTTTGCTGAATGTCCGAAAATCTAAATTTGTGAGTAACGGAAAATTGCGATTTTCTAAAAAAAAACTTTGTGACCTAGGGTAATCACTATAATTTTCCTGCAAAGTTTATATTAATGTATACTACCTTTAATTTTTTCATAATTTTAGTTTCAGTAGATTCGGAAATAAAAGGGGGGGGGGGGAGGACATATTTCTGCACTACATTTTCGACGATATCTCTAAAAATATAATGCGTAAAATTAAAAGAAGTGTATTTTTGAGTTCAGCGTTACGAATGCTTTCTCACGATACCGCCACACGATATACAAAGAAAAGATTTTTTTTCAATTAACTTAATTAGACCCTCTTCATTTTTCATTAAATATATTTGTGAACGTTTAATAATCTGTAAATATGTGGGTCAATAGTCTTTATTACTTCCCCCAAATTGAACTTGTCGCGTTTCATAGTTTAAGAGTAAAACGGATGTGACAGATAGATAGACAGACACAGGAGTGATGTTATAATAGTTCCTTTTTTTACTTTTTAAGTACGGAAGCCTAAAAAGGGAATAATTTGCTTACCATCATTGGATAAATGTCATTAAAATTTGAAAAAAAAAATTATCTCGGAAACTAATTCAAATTTAAAAATTCTAATTACATTTTTGACATATGCGGATCAATATGGATGATATCTGTAATGTCAAAGTCAAACGTTCCATATTTTAGAAGAAATAGCTATGAAATATAATCAGTCGCTTCATAATATCGTTTCATAAATTCATTCACAGTGGTTATAAAGTTTCAGGAGAGACAGAGTACACCTAAACAATGGGGAATCACATCGCAAATGCATGATCTGAAACGCTTGCCTGGCGCGGTAGTAGCGACAAAAACACAAGAAATGAAGGACATCAACATGATAAGAAATCCTGTTTATTATTCTTAGTACTGAAAAAATGCTGTGACGATGCTGGACAGTGCTAAGGAATATGTTGCACGCATCATTGCAGCTGCTGGGAAAGTACGGGGTACTTCCAGTACTTTGCAGAACATTAGGTATTCCATAGGCCGCAGATGTAAGGCCTGCATCACGGCTCGGGTTCACAATTATGAACATCTTCTTTAATGATGATCGTTATCCCTCTTTTTGTTCTTATTTCTTAGTTTTTTGCTGTACTAAGAATAATAAACATGTTTTCCTACACTGTTTGTGTCTTTCTTTTCTTGTGTTTTGTGTCGGCTTTACTGCGACAGAAAAGAGGTTCCTAGCATGGTTTGATATGTGTTTTCCCATCGTCTACACTGTAAAAAATCTGTAAAGTTACTAAAGTTTTTCTAGGAAATTGGGATTCCTAGAACTTTTTACGTAACGGCAACAACAAAAATTCATGTGACAGACGCATTTTTGCGTCGAAAGTAAAAAAAAAAATCTGTAATGTTACTAAGAATGATTTCGGAAACCGGGATGCCTAGAACTTTTCATGTAACTGCAACCAAGGTTACAGATAAAATTTTAGTAAGTTTACAGTAATTTTAGCAAATTCATTTTTAAAAGCTACAGATTTCTGTAACTTTACAAAAGCAAGTTTTGTATATTTACAGCTTTTTTTTTGTACAGTTAAAGATGAAAGTTACATATGATAGTAAGCACGTAACTTTACATATGTAGAACTAGAGATTTTTTTTCTTTTTATAATGTAAATGTACTCTATCTCTCCTGAAACTTTGTAACCGCTGTGTTGAAGCACCTTGTATATAGGTAAGATATATATGCATGTGCGAGTGTTTTACAACTTCCAGTACAACAATTAAATTATCAATTTATTTGAAAATATACTTTTATTTAATAGGAAATATGAAGTTAGAAAAATTAAACATATTATTTTCTTATTTAGAAACGTTACTAACGTATGTTACTAACGCTTTATGAAAAAAAGATCTTAAGAATGCATATGAATTAGCATCAGTTTTGAAATATCTAGCCAAAAATATTTTTCTATATTATAACTAATTAAGTGAATACTTAGCGTTATTTTCTATGTTTGCCGTGACTTCCTCTCTAAAATTTATTAACATCTTTGGGGATATTTTTCATTCAAAAGAGCTCAGATTCATGATATCGTGATGAGGGATTTGTTGTTTCTTCAAAATAAATTGTTACATAATGGGATATTTAAAGAAAAAGAACAGAGAACAGCAAAGATAATACAAGGTGGAGTCAATAAATTCCCGGAATGGTCGCCTACATTCACGCAGGTGTTCCTTGGAGTGGAAATACCTTTTTTGGAGGTTAGCAGCATTACTATGGAAAACACAGGCATCTGGAACTCATTTCCGGTACTGTCGGCATTATCTGCGGATCCTTTCTGACAAAGCGAATTTTCGATTCGTCGGATTTTTAAGAGCAGCGTGCAAACATCAAATTCTGCGGTTTTCTCGAGTAATCCCCTTCTGAGAGACTCGAGATGCTGAAGAAAGCATACGGGAATGATACCATGAAAAAAATGGTTGTGTACGACTGGCATAAGAGTTTTCGTAAAGGTCGCACAGATATCGATGGATTGGGCGCAAGACCTCTTCCACTGCCACTGAAAATGATGAGGATGTTCGAGATCCTCGAACGTGTACGAGGTTGACATTCACAACCAATTTATTCCTGAAGACCAAACTGTCAATAAATAACTTTACCTGGAGATCCTTAAATGGCTACGAGATGCAATCAGACGAAAGCAACCTGAAAAATGGGCAACAAACGGTTGGTTTCTTTTACTTCAATACTTCGCCACATCATTCTCTGATTGTGCAAAATTACCTTGCCAGACACAGTGTTACCACTCTGGAACACCCTCCTTATTCCCCCGAAGTAGCATCGGTGCATTTTTGCTTGTTTCCACGGCTGAAAATGAACAGGGGCACACTTTTATGGATTCAGATGAGGTGATCTAAAATCCAATGAAGCTAATGAAGGACGTCTCAAAAAAATGGATTCAAAGAGTGTTTTGAACAGTTATACGAATACTAGACAAGGTGTGTGGATGCAGGTGGAAAGTACTTTGAAGTCCGATAAGGTAAAATTATTCTTCTATATTTTAATAATTTGTAATTGACCTGTTCTTGGAATTTTTTGACCATACCTCGTAAATTATCTTTTATCAAGTAAAGTTAATATCATATGATATATGAATTTTAATAACAGTAAAAATTCCCTTTGAAAATCATATATACTTTAAAAGAGGAGAAAAAAATCAAATTACTATTGAAACTGAATACCTGCTGCCTACATATAATTTTCAGAACACAAAGAAGTCTCATTTTTTGGAACATTTTTATGGAATAATCTCTTTTATTTTGAAAATTTCTCTTACACTGAGAAAAATTTCAAGTTAATAAAGAAACACTTTCAAATATTAGAAATGACGTAAAAAACAACAACAAAAAAAAATGTAAGTGCATTATCTTTTGAAATCTTAGGGCACTTAATGCAATCCTACCTTTGAAAAATATACCATTATCGAAAGAGTTGTTCTTTTTATTAAAAAAAGGGATGTTTTCATAAAGAATGGGGAATTTATGTCTAACCTGAAGTGTATTAATGGGACGTTAAAAGGCTTATAAATAAAGAACATTAAATATTGATTATTTTCTAAATTTAATACATTTTACTACTGCAAATGCACTCATATTTTCAATGAAATCATTCCATTAATTTTATGACGTTAAATGAAATAGAGTAGAAACAAAAGTCTGTTTAAATATATAGATAATAAAGGCAAAATTTGTAAAGAAAATATACCTTGAACATAACAAATATCCATTCCTAGGTACTTTTGATGATTTACATAACATTCGCAGTAAAACATTTTTTTGAGAAATATATATTTGTTTTTAATTACATAGTTATGAGATATACATTTAACATAAATATATACCATTTGAATGCATTGATTTAAAATTATATTAATGTATTTATAAAGACATCGATATTCATATATAGATATATGTTTATCAAAACTATATCTTAAAACAACCATTACTGCCGAACATAGATGCTGTTGTTTATACTAGGTTCATAATGAATCTGACGATTGATGCAAATTCGTGCACTAGTTCTTAAAATAGAGCTTGCGTGGAAAGCGGGAAAATACAGTATGCCAGCACCACCTGTTGGTTGATCTACATCAAAACCTAATAAAGAAAAATCTTATGTCAACATGTAACAGAATCTAAAGCTCGATCAAAATCCGTGCATTTGTTCTTGAAATAGAGCTATTGCAAAAATTGTGAAAAATGCAGCTTATCAGGACCAGCTGTTGGACGATTTACACCAAAAACTAATCAGAACTTTTTATTTCAAGAAATAGCGGTATCTAAAATTTTATTTAATTTCCTGATTTAAATCAGGATCAGTGTGTACCCCACTAATTTTTTCACACACAGACTGACAGACAGGCAAACCTTTCCTAAAACAATCACATTCTAAAACGTATACATCCGTCGATAACCGGTATTCGAAATTTATTACTCATCCAATTCTTGTAAAGATAATAGAAAAAAAACTGCAGGTCGAAATAAATAAAATCTGTATTTATATGTATAAAATATTATCTTATCATATTCTATAATTTACATCTATAAATCTACACACACACGCAAAAATATTTTTCTGCGAATTCGACGATTTTATTGTAGCACAAACTATATTGTTTCTGATAAAATGTACATTCTTATTGAATGTAAGAGTTATTTTGAAAATTGAATATATTTAAAATTTCCTTGAATAACTCGTAAGCAATAGATATTTTAGAATATTTCTTCCATTTTTTGTATTCTAATTAGCTGAAAAACAAATTATACTAGAATATTTGGAATGCATTATATTTTTCTCTAGCAAATGTAACTTTAGTTAAACATTGTTTGTTAAAGGAATTCATTTTCAGTTGTTTTACTCTTTTTTGTTTAGCTAAAAATACATTTTCAATTATGACAATTGCGTATAAGTTAGTCATTTTCAGATGTATTAAAACAAACCTCTGTTGAATTCTGTGTGCGGCTTCGCTTTCATTAAACAATTTTACATTTAGCATTTCCAATACTTCTTGATTGTTTTCTGTATTTAAATTATTATAAAATATTATACGACAAATGTTTGTTTTCTAAAGATACTCTATTTTAGGTTATGAAATTACTTAGTAGATATTATTGCTTTTACTTAGGATGAGGTAGGTGCTCTATTTTTTACTTACATTTTCTTTAACGTTTATGTAATAAATAATAAATTCATAATGTAACACAACTTATGCTAATAATATTAAAAATAATATATTCTTTCTCGTGAAATTGAGTATTTTCTCAGTTTTTAAATACGATTTATAATTCTCAATACGTCGCATTTCACGTCGGAATTTAAAATTTAAATGTCTAAATAACTGAGTTCCCTTTTTAATAATCATAAATTTAAATACAGTACTGGAAAAAAGTTTAAGAATGCATGCTAATTTTGTTGTTTAGAATAAAATTTCGAAAAACATTAAATATCTCTAATTTAGACACACATATATATGATACAAAATGTGGAGTTAACTGAATTATAAATGTAGAAAAGCATTTTTATCTAAACTTGTTTAAATATGTAATATTAATAAATGCAAATATATAGAACCAGTATCTTCTTTTAAATCTAGCATAATTATATGACGTCCTGAGGGTTATTTTATGTGGGATTCACCCGTATATGTGCGTATAGGTTGGTAGGAACTAGACTGAAAGACTATGACTGAAGTAGAAAGGTGCAAAATGACAGCGTTTTCTGATTTCGGGCTGATTGAATACCAAATTGCACTAAAAATCAAAAATATAATTCTAAAACATGCCCTAAAAATAAATAAATCTAAAAAATAAATCTAAAGCAGACGTTCATCAAAACTCTCAGCGCAGTACATACGGGCCATTTTTACAATGACGGTTCAAGATTGTGTCTATTCGTCTACTACAAAATGTGTTTTAGAAATCTCAGTACAGTCCAGAGCAGTTAGAAATGGGTTAAACATATCCGAATGCTTGAATTATGCTAAATTCAAAGCCAAGCAAAAATTACAAAATCATAACATAGATACAATATTAAAATGCCCATTGTCGAAAGCTTTAAAATGCAATCTATGACAAAAATGTGTTTTTTACTGAAAAAAAAAGTTCAGTAATTATGGAACTGATGCTTTTAAATATTACTGGCATGATTTACAATGTGAGCCATATCTGATTTCAAGACGTGTACAAAGTGGTGGCTGAGTGATAATTAGAGTAGGCATTATTCAAAATGAAAAGCATCTTTTGTTTGCATCAAGACGAAGATAAACTCCTTTGACTATAGAAATATTCTGGGTAATAATTTTGTTTCAATTAAAAATACACTTGTATGGAGATGAGATTAGAATTTAGCGTTCCTTCAAGATAACGCTTCTTTTTCAGCAGTCTGCGTCAATTTCAAATTCGCTACCTGAAAGCAAAGTTATAACTTTGGACACTTTAGCTAAAAAGTCCTGATCTAAATTTCATAGAAAACCTGTGAGGAATCTTGTGCATGAAGTTTATGCCAACGACAAGCAGTTTGATTTGATGGTCCGATAATTGAAAGTGATAATTTCGGAAACATGAAACCAAATATCCTCTTTTACATTTAAAAAAAAAAAAAAAAAAAAAAAAAAAAAAAAAAAAAAAAAAAACCTGGTTAATTTCTTCCCAAAGCGTCCTCTAGACGTCATCCGCGTTAAGGGGCAGATCACCTTAAAATGTATAAACAGTAATTTTTTTGTATCTATAATTAAGGAATGACACATTAAACAAGATGAATTATGATGATATTCTAATTAGAACCGGTTTTATCATAAAATATGAGGAACAATACTTATCGAGTTCGAGGTAAACTTAAACTTTAATGTCATTTGATTTCAAAAGAGATATTTTTGACATTGCGTGCATCATATTACCGTGTAACGTATAAACTTAAGTAACGTATAAACTTAATATTTTGTATTATATTGCATTTTACATAGTTTTATAACCTCTACTTATTTTTTAAGTAAGTACCTGTAATATATTTATTTATTTATTAATTTTTTATAAAAAATTTATCATAAATTTTCTGTTTTATTGTTTAATTGCCTGAAAAAAATAATTTCATCTGCTAATGTGATTATTATTTTAGGTCGAAGTAAATGTACAGTCGTGGAAAAAAAAAGTAAACACCGCCTACTAAGTCCTCAACAAATTCTCGTAGACGAAAGTTACAGGTATCGAACGATTGGAAATAAAGTCTACTTTTAAATGATGTATATACAATTTTCTTATAGGGCCATCTACATATTAAAACGAATCCAATCTTCATTTTTTTTCAATGGCAATACCCAGTTTTAACGACATATTTCAATTCTTCGGTTCAAACTGTGGCTTGACACTAAATTTCAAGTCATTTGCATGGTACGTTTTTGAATTATAAACATTAAAAATTAAGTGCTTGTAATGTTAAATTACATTTTCATATTTTTATTTATATCTCCTGAAATTATGCTCATAATGTGATATTTTTTGTAGCAATAATATTAATATACCCAAACATAAATACGCTGAATTTGGAATTTTTATAATTTTATGATATGAATTATGAATTATGAAATTAATATTCAAATAAATTATGAAATGCAACCTACAATTTTTTTCAAGGATTTAGATTTATTAAGTTCTGCTTTATGGAAATCAAAAATTTGACATTTTTCTTCCCAGTAGTTTTCAAATTATGCTTAAAAAACGGCAAAATGATGGCTTAAGGGACCATCTATGATAGAAGTGTGTACATATTTTAAAATTTATTCTGCTGTCCTGTAATCTAACAGGCTTCATTGATTCCTTGAGTGGCGCTACAGGTGCCTTGATCAAGAAGGGGGCTCTCTCGGTTAACAATCAAGTACTGAACTTCAATTTAGATTTAGAACTTCAATTTAGCCCTCAAAATACGCTCTTTTTAAAATTATTAATTTTTCGGAAACGTATGCTACGAATTGCATAAAAATTTGTTTTTAGGCTAATTGAAAGGGTGTAGAGTTCATTTATGCTGTCAGAATTGTATGTCTTAATTAAACAAATTTCTAATTATTTTTCATTAAAAATATTTAAAGGAATACCTTAACAAAGATGTGTTAAATTTAGGGGAAAAAATGTTTAATTTGAAGAATTAGTTACAGCTTGAAGAATGTTTTTAATTTTGTGCTAAAACAAAGCAATATCAATTTTCTGAAGATACCCCCAATAAGGTACTGAAAGTTGATATACAAATCTTGTACATATGTAATTTAAATACTAAATATACTGGTATTTAAATTCTTCCCTCCAAATTGTGTAATGTAGAATTTAATTTAAATATATTTTTTTTAAAAAGTTATTGTAATTTAAAATAAATAACAAAACTTGCATAACTTTATGCGTATAATTTTTTAATTATATTAGTTTTTCATTAAAGTAAGAGCTTTAAAGATTTTATGGTGGTCCTAAATTTTTTTCCAGCACCATACGATAAGTCAAAAATAACCGGTGCTGTTTATGCCATTCCTTTTGAAGTTTGCCATAGCGTTTACTTTGGGGAAACAAGTAGATCGATTGAAAGTATCTTGAAACAACATGCTTGTGCAATCAAAATAGACAAAGAAAATTCTAGTAAAATTGTCCAGCATTCACTCTAAACGGGACACATCGCGCAACTTGCGAGTTTTGATAGCAGGATGTAACAATTATCACGGTTCATTGTTCCTAGTAGGCTGTTATCCTCAGATACGATCGTCGACGCTGAATGAAGCCTGTTTCATTTCTGGTAAATATAGTCTGTTTTTTTTTTTTTTTTTTTTTTTTTTTTTTTTTTTTTTTAAATAACTTACAATGGTTACTCTGTACTGATGAGGCCTGCTTGTCGAAACATATACTATATGTATTTGAAATGTTTTTAATAGTTTACAAATTTTATAAATTTTATGTTAATCTGTATTCAAGTCTGTCTTACCCCAGCAAAGAAAGACTCTGGACTGGCTCTTTTTTCAATAAGCTAGTTCCAGCAAGAACTATTGAAAAATCTGTAGGAGTGTCTACAATAGAAATGTCTATAGAAATATTTCAGCTTCCAGTGGTTTACATGTGATCATCCTCCCAAGTACTAACCACGCTCAGCACCGAGTGTTTGGCTTTCGTGATCGGGCATGAACCAGTACTTTCAGCGTACTCTACAACCGCTCGTAGTTTTCAAGCTCTCATTACACTATTTCAAGTTTGTTTCTTTTGTGATTTACGTTCTCAATCATTAAACTGGTATAGAAATTACTGTATTGTATACAAATCCTATATATTTTATACGCTTGTGGCCGCCCCTCCGGGTGGTTCCGACCCGACCCCTTGAGTGGGGGAGGTGACCGGAAGCTCGGCAGAGTTCGTTGTGTACGAATGCGAGGGGGCCGGATGGGGACGATTCGCCACCTCCTAGAGAGACCTGCGGTCGACAGGCCAAGGGTAACGGACGTTGTGCATGGGGCGTAGGCTCTTCGGAGTCCGTCGAAATTGCGCACCCCCAGCAGCCGGGTTCTCTGGCCAAGCTGGATAGCGACGTTCCATAGTGTGATCCCAGAGCCGGCGGTGGCCGGGTGGTGACTCTGGGCAAAGGATAGCTAAGGCGATAGGACCCCATCCACCTATTGACTAAGAGGGAGCCTGAAGTATGAGTGAGGGCTTTGTAGAGGAAAGTCCTCGGTGCTCGCTAGTGACGACGGGGCTCGCGGGAACGCCATGCAGGGACTCCCGGAGCAACCGAAGGGCGGGGGTTACGGACAGCGCCCAGGTTACTTTATGACTTGGGTGGCTCATCCCTCCGAGGACCTCAGCTGGAGCAGTTGTGAGCCGACCCTTAGGGTGGTAGGGTTTGGCGGTGCCCTCGTCGACCAAGGAGCGGTCGCGTGGGGAGGCCAGTATGGCTCTGGTTGCTCCATGTCGTGCCGTGACCCTTGGGAGGGGGTCGGCCGGCAGGTCCACCATCGAACGCTATTCCCGCAGGGAAACGGGCCGGAGGCTCGCCGGTAACGCGGCGGCTCATCGTGCCTCAGGTGAACTCTTGGTCCGATCCAGGTCCTCCGTGTCTATGCGGTACCGGAGTTTGCCTCTCCTGGTGATGAGGACCTAGAGGTGTCTCCACCTAACTTTCGAACGCACTAACAAAGGTAGCGGTCGGTCACTGCACGGGGTCAGGGGTCTTCGGGCCTGTGTACCCTCGACGACCGTGAGGTAAGGTAGTGGCGGGCGGGCTTCTGTCGGCCTCCGCTGGCTTCTCTGTCCTAGGATGGAGTCGAGTCGGTGGGGGCTGGCGGGACTCCGTTCCGTCCGACCCCCTAGCGAGGCGGAGTCTATTCCGTCTAGGTGGAGCTTTCCGTGCCCGCCTGGGGTCGCTAACGGCACCTAGTCTGGGCCAACTGGCTTTCGGCGTGATCCGCAAGGGGTTCCGTCGGTTGAGCCGGGTGGTCTGGGCGAAAAGCCAGGAGCTGGGTCGCTTTACGGCCGGAGGGATTTTCCCCGTCCTCCCTGGTTTTCAAGCTAGGGGCTCCTCACTAATTTTCTTATCGGCTGGCCCACAAAAATGTCTCTGCCGGAAAATGGTATCTGATCTTGGGGGCCTGTCCGTAAATTAAATTCGGGTCGGGAAGCCTCGGTTCAGTCCGTGGGCCCAGCGTCTTTATAGGCGTCTGGTTCCTGCGATGGCTTGCGGGGTCTACCGGCTCGAGTAACCAAGTTTAGGGACCACTTGGTTTTTCTAGCTGGGTGGTGAGGACTGTCGTAGCGGCCGTTCGTCTCTTCTTGGGAATAGCCGTCACCGTGTGCGCTGGGCAGCGGTGTCGGTTTGACCGGAATTGGCGTGGGGTTCCGCTCTGTTGGAGCTTGTCTGGCGGCGACCTTCGGGACGCGTCGCGGGGCTCGCTTCGCGGGTGGTTCCTTGCGTCGACAAATGGGCCTGCAAAGGGCCTGGGACCGGAAGACGAACCCCTCATATTTTATACGCTTTATTTCTTACGCTTTTTTATTATTGATTCTCAACTGTGTAAATTATGAAAACCGAAATCCTTTATAACTTCGTAAAAGCAGGTTTAAGCAGAAAAAAAATTGCGTTGAAATAAAGAATTTATTTATTTATTCATTTACTTATTTATTTTGTTGGTGGCAGTGGTGTTATATTATTTACGGTTTCAAAAAAAATTAGCTTCACAGCTTAAATTGTGTTAAGATATTCATTTCAGATTTGTGTTCAAATACTCAATATCTTCGATATTCGCAACGCCACCTAGCGTAAGGTTTTCCAACAATAATACTGCAAATGTTCGTGCACTTCCATGTAGTGGTGGGCCAGCGTATGAGATAAAACAGAACCCCACCAATATTTCATCTGATGATTTCCAACAGCAAAGTAGACTGAAGCTGTTCAGCAGTGGTCATGCAGTAGTAGACCATTAGCCAGCACTTCTCCATCATTACCAGCACCTATCTTGATGCTGGCCAGCAATTTTCTCTTTGCTGGGACTTTATTTATTTTATTTAGTCATTTAAGATTTTATAAACTTCAAAAACCTGTTTGTTTACATAAGAATCAATTTTAACTATTACTCAGAAGGGTTTTGCGGTTGTGACTTCGACTCATTTTTCTTTTTTTAGTCTTGTAATGATCAGATTAACTATGTCTTAAAATAATTGTTTAAAATTTTTCGGATCGAATGATAACTTCGTTTGAAAATAGTTGTCTAGAATATATTTAAATCCTGCAGCAAAGGTTTTAATCCAGCTTTTCCACTTAAATTTATTTTCATCGTGAAATATATATATATATATATATATATATATCATCGTGAGTGTTCTGAAATAGGTTTACTTATATCGAATGACTTTGCTTGGCCATAATTTTTTCAACTTTACTGTGGATTTATTTGAAATTTAATATATTTTTCAAGAATAATCTGCACATTACCTCTAGCTGCGGTATCGTCTCATTTTAGGAACGATGTAAAAGCAAAATTTTTTAACAGTACACAATATGTATGGAGCCAATTCAATATTAAAGACAATAGCCAGACTGCAAAAATTCATCGTACATATTATCATCTGAAGATGTAATGCAGCAAGTTTTTTTTTAACTATTTAGTTTTTACAGTTTACATGACTTTAGTACTTGTTATAAATTTAAATACTATCTAAAAGCCATTATCTCTGAATAAAATATTTTTAATTCAATCTACGACATGGTACACAGCTGTAAAGCTTTTAATAAAATTAAGGATACAAGAAGACGAACAAGCTGACATATAACAAAAATGCATTTAAAAAAAATAAATTAAGTATACAGGCGAACTGTGTAGTGCAATGTTAAAAGAATACAGAACAAATTTCAACTGTCACTTGTTTCAAAATATGTAAAATATTTTCTAATAAATTACAAAATACAATGTCATGCGATTAGGTGATCCTTATAAACACTTTAAGATAAAACTGTAAAAATACCTTTTTTTTTTGAGAAATAGAAGAGTTGTTAATATCAATGTTTAGTGAGATCAAGTAAAATATTGCATCAAAATTTGAAAGGGACAGCTTATTTTTAACTCTTTCCAACATAGTTGAAAAATGCTCATCGATTGGGTTTAACCTGGTCGTTTGTCTGTCCATGCTATAACTCACTTAAATATACTGGAATTGGCATATAATTGATATACATTATTTAGAATCAACACTACATTGCATGTTGTTATTGAAAAGGAAGTATGTACCATTCATAGTTCATTTACCGGGCGCCCAAATTATTCCGATAGATTATTGTCTATGGGGGAACAATTTCTTTTGCTGTATATTTTAATAGTGTTACAATATCTTATACATAATGAAATTTTGTGTAATATCCCACGCAATAGAAAATGGTTTCCACAGAATATGTTATTTGTAGCACTTACAGTACGCTTACTGGGAACTCAAAATTATTCCGTTGTATTATGATCCAATGTGAAAAGTAGTTTGCGATGAATTTTAAAGACTCTCATACAAACATAATGTTATTGATATATATTTCTGAGATGCTCTAATACATACTTTCTGTAGAATATGGGTTGGAACGTATTCATCAATCATTTAAAGCAGGGGCGTCAAACTGTGGCCCGCCTGATACTACTAATTTTGTAAAAAATAGATGACTTCTTGATATGTAGATATCCGATGATTACACAAATCAGTGATAACTATAAAATTATAAAACAAGCTAGTTTTCTCTTTTTTAAAATGATTTTCCGATTACCGAAGATTGAATAATTTTTTTTCACAGTGGTAGACAAATGGTGATCTTCTATAATCAGCAATTTATTTACCATTGGCAGTTTTTTTTCGTTGCACAAGGCTCCATTCACCACTGACAAAGCAGCATGCACCTTATATTATGAAAGATGAAGTAAATCTATTACACATTTCAAGTTCAGTTTGTATAAATTAGTTAGGCAAATAATGTCCCAGACTATGGACTTTTATAATAACGTCTGTAAACAGTTTCTTTTTAGACACTTAAAGCAAATCATTTTAAATATGATGTTTTAAATATATTGCTTTAAAAATGACGTAACCACCAACAGTTAAGTGTTTTCGAATGAATAATTTATTTAAGTTTGTTTTCTATTTAAATATTCATGCGTAAATAAATTTTTCAAAAGTAAATATTTGACAATCATACATCTTGCGTTTTTCTTTAAAATAACGACATTTGTCTCATTAGATCCTTTTCACACATAATATTTTAATCATTTAAAGTTTTTTTTCTATTTTACTATTTACATGAAATGTATTTTTCAATTGAAAGAAATCAAGAAATAACATTACTTGTGATTTTTTTTAAATCTGGCAAAAATAAGCCAAGAAATTTTTTTTAAAGATTTAATCATAAACTCTATTTAGAAAATAAAACTTTGAATTAAAAGATGAAAAAAAACACCCCAAAATACATAAATTAAAAAAATATATTGTACGCTTCATGCCGTCATTTTGTTGAATATTTGTCAATGAAAGATGACGGTAAATTGATGCTTAGCTTTTAACCTATAAATTTTTTTTAGTCTGAACTATTTTGACCAAATTCAACATCATATAGCGCAGAAAATAATGATTCGATTAAAAATTATCTGCTTTAGCGTGATTATCTTGCATTTCTCCCAAAAACTACCTTTTTAATATATAAGACAAGTGAGCCCAGTCACTATAAATTGCATTTTGGAATCGACAGCAGCAGCAGGTTAGATAGAAAACATAGTATGTTAAAACTTCATACTTTTAATTATTTTTCAAGATTTTTTCTCATATTCAATTTACTTTAAACCAGAATTTATACATTTTGCTTTTGTTACTTTTTCCAATAAGTAGCATGTTTCAGATTCGTCATCACGTTTCATGTTATCTGCCATCATCTAAGACAATTATTATGTTATCTACAAAATAATAACTTTTCGTTAACAATTAATTATACATTTCCTTATTTTTAATAACATGTTGTACCGTAAACATAATCCTTTTTCTATGCTTAAAGTTTACTATTTTTACAGAATAACAATATTTTTATCTTAAAATCCCATAATTAGGAGACTATTATAATCTAATCCATATACTCGCAATTATGTAACAAAGACATTATACATTAAATTTTAAATATAAAGGGAAACTACATTACAGATTAATAGATTACATATAAAAATATCTAAAACGATTTTTTTACTGCTAAGATCTATTTCTATTTTAAAATGAAAGTGTTTTCAAATACATTAGCTAAACCTGTTTCCTTTAAATGCAATTTAAAAAACAATTTAGGAAATGAGTTTTTCCTTGTTAGTCTATAAAAAAATGTCGACGAAAAGTAAATGTCGTAGCTAACAACTTGATTTATGAATGCAGTTTTAATGCCGTATTTCCATTGTCTAATCTTTTTTTTTTTTTTTTTTCTCTCTTCCAAAAGCAGATTTTCCGTATTTGTTCTTATCTGACAGTTTGGAAAGAAATTACAAATGTCCTTTTAAAAATTTAATGATACGATATCAAATGTTGTTTTTAATTAGCTACCGTTTTAGTCTACTGTATAATAAATAATAATTATCCCCTCACTCCCTCACTCAAAAGAGAGTTTTTTATGTCTCATATATATAGACTGGGAGGTCTATATCGCCTAATCGAGCTCACTGCTGAAATTCCAGAATTAGTTAGAACTCGAATCGCATATTAAAACGCAATCGATCTGCCAAGTCAAATGTTGATGGAAAACACCTGAGCCATCAGAAAACACCATTTTAGCGGTTGACTCGTTGGTTTACCATTATTTTTTCCAGCACCCAAACTTATGAAAACATGGAGGACTGGGAGCAGGAAAACACAACTTTGAACCTACGAGTCAACCGCGATAAAATCGGGTTTTCATGTGTTTTCCACTAAGCTATGAGTTGGCAGACCGATTGCGTTTTAATATACGAATCGAGTTTTAAGTAATGCTGGAATTTCTGACGTGAGCTCGATGAGGTGATTGTATGTGTTATTGCATCGCTTTTTACTAGGAGATACTTATATTACGATGAAAAAATTCAGTGCAAATTTCACAACCTTTAATTTTAGTATTCATATAAGTAATAGCGATAATCATTTAATCGTTGTTGCATGTTTGTAACTTTGAATGTTCTTTTATGAAAATACCCAGTCAAACGAAATTGGTCCAAAAGCCGACAGGTTGTATGTCGTGACACACACAAACAGGCATATATATGTTATAAAATTGACGGTGGGATCCAATTGAGGAAATAACTAGTTAAAATGTTTTGATATGGAGAAAATACCGGCATATCTCACAGTGATGTATATGAAGAAGATGAATGTAGCCAGGATATGGCGCATACATGTACGAACATGAAATAAGGGAAAGCAGAGCAACAGCTACGCCTTTTCAATCGATCAGCTTACTCTTTATATTCGATGATCATTCCTCATTAAAGATAAAGGCAGTCCAATGGCTTATGATGAAAGACAATGAAAATGAAAATTGGGATTTCTCCAGGAGACAAGTAACGAAAGCAATAATGATCAAAGGATTTTATTCCATAAGATCGGACAGAAGTTCTCACACCTCAGGATGCAGTTCCATTAATAACTTTAATGTAGAAATATCTATCGAGATAGTAATCTTTTGATCACATCAAAAAGGAAAAATCATAACGTTAAAATCTTTAGAACGAACTTCATTTTCTCAGACACACAGCCAGGGGGCAGTTTACAATTAAAAAAAACTCAGCAAATCTGCTGGAGAATAGTGCGTAACTGCTTTTTACTCTCCAGGCGTAGGAATACAGTTTTCACGTAGATTGGTTTCGCGCTCTAAACCAATTAAGATGCCAAGAAATCACGTCATGCACAGAGTAGTGACAGAGCGGGTGGAGGGATAATAAAGCAAAAAGGAATTCCGGAATAAAGCGCGGGAAGAAGATAAAACTCGGCTGGAATAAAAGTAAAAATGGCTACCAAAGAACATTCTAAAATGTGAAAAGATTGGAAATGCGACATTTAATTTAAGAATACCAAAAGTGTAATAATTAAGTGAATTAAACAAGTGAGACGTATAGTTAAATGGAATTTAAAAGAATTAATGATAGAGATTATTTAAGAATAAGAATTTAGTGAATATAGTTAAGCAATTTAGAATAGTACAGGGAAATAACGGAGATAGATCTAATATTGTAACAAATATATATATATATATATATATATATATATACATATATTGCCATCTGCCTTTTCTGATGGAACATTTCCTAGTAGATTATATACTCTCCAAGCTACTGTATCTGATAAATCAATATAGTTTCGAATTACTTGAGAGATTTCGTTAATAAGTATCTTAAAAAATAAGAACTGCAGCACGGATTGTATAATAGATATATTACATAAAGATCCTAAAGATATTCTAATAATGATACACAATATTCCCTTCTTCCGTCTACTTTCCTTTGAATTATGTATTTTTACAACATTCATACCGTTTTACGAAAGGAATCTGAGTTGACTAAAGAAGGCCGCACACACTGAGGCGAATCATGCAACGTGTTACTCGAGTTCAGAGAAAAAACAGGTTTTTAACATATTTCTTCTTTGTTTCGAACTGTTTCTCCACCTAAGTCGCACTTCATGTCTCTTGCGTTGCCTCAGTGTGCGATCTGCCTAATATTCTTGAAGCACTTTCTACATATTCATTGTATTATATTTATATTTTAAATAGCGTGATGTTACTAAATAGAGTAAACCTTTAATTTTTTTAAGCGGTTTGATTCTATCCACATGTTTTTTTCTTCAGATATGGATTTCACTTACGAAATGTATGTGGCTGTGAGAATTCGAAAAGTTTCTCAAATCTCAAATATTCTTTCTAAACACAAGGATCATCATCATATATATCAAAAAGCAGTAAGCTCTAAAAGTTCCGCTCCAGTGTTTTCAAAAGTTACCCTGTCGATTTTTTTCAAAATTGTATTATTCGATAGAGAATATTCGCGAAATGGTTTATGCGTCAAATAGATAACTATAATTTTTTATAATAAATTTTGTATTTTATTGATATTTTCGGCAAAATGGTTACCAGTAATTATTTTTTGGCATCATTTTATTGTTGGTTAAAGAATTGAAACGGCTATATCAGGTAGAAAATAATGTAAATAACTCGCAAATTAAAAGAAAATAACTGTTATTCGTTTAATTTAAAAAAAAATCAAAAACCCTCTTAATGAGAGATAAAATTATAAAACGAAAATATTTAATTTAAACACGAAAGGAATGTTTATAAAACTTAAAAAAATAAATTACTATAAAAGAAGCAATTGATACCTTATTTGGCGACTTTTCGCTTGCGTCAAGTTAGTAAAAATGTCCTTGAATAAACTTGAAGAAATAAAATTTAAGTAACATTCTTTTAGTCTTTTTTTTTGTTGTTGTTTTGTTTTTCAATTTAATTAGCATTTTTATATAATTTTCCCATCGTATCTCTTAGAGGAAAAACTGGAAGAAGTAATTGTAAAAATGGCTGTATAAGTCAGTTATATGCTGTTTAATTATTACTTTTGTCGCCAAACAATGCAATTTTAAGCCACAAAAGCAGAAGCGTGAAATAAACTAGGCGAAGCTAGCAATATTTTTTTTTTCCCTTTTTAAGTGTAGAAGAAGATTTTGGAGTATTTTTTTATATTCAAATGTAAATCATACAAAAAGCAGTTAAAATTATAATTATGTAGCAAGTATTTAAAATTTAGTATAAATGTCTGCAAAATACAGATATAAGCTAGAATAATTTAATTCCAGAGATTTAAAATATTTTTTTTTATCATAGTATGGAATACCATTACTATGGAAACATGCCATTTTGTTTTCTTCAACCATGTGATTTTTATATCCTGGAACGCAGATCATTACTTATTAATGGAATTTTCTGCGGTTTTTTTTTTTTTTTTTTTTTTTTTTTTTTTTTTTTTTTTTTTTAACATGTCGGACCTATTGCCAATTTCACTTATAGGAATATTCACTGCTTTAAAAGTAAGGATATAAGAAGATTCTTAAGAAGATTTCTGCAATTATACGTTATTATTATTGTAAAAAAAAAGGCCAAAATTGTGCAATAAAAATTGCTTGCTGAATTTAATTTCAATTTTTTTTTTCTAATTCGTCACTTCAGCTAAACTGAGCAACAAATTAAGAGTTATTTTCATAATCTGGGTTATTTACACAATAGACAGTTGATTAATTTACTCTTGACTATAAAGGAATTAGCAAGCCTATTTGTCCGTGTTATTATGCTCTTTAGAGAAATGCAAAATAAATCTTCGGTTCAAGTATACACCAAAATGTTATTTACGAAATGTTTTGTATAACTAACTTTATTTATCATTGTCCGGTCTATTTAAGGCATAAATATTTATTTATAAAAAATCTATAATTGAATCGACAACAATTTTACATTATTTTTTGGATCGTAACTTGGCGAGTAATTAAGTTTGTTTTGTCATTAACTGTGGTAAATATGTAACAGTATTGTTGCATCAGTCTTAATGTTTGACGTCAACCATCCCAATGAAGTCGATTACAGATGATCAGAAAAATTTTATTGGATGCAAGAGGTTTATTTTTTTACAAGATTAAGTCATCGAGTTTTGTAACGTGTAAACGGTTACATGATTGTAAATAGTCTACAAAATGAAAAGGCAGTGAAAATGACGTCATTTTAATTTTATTCAAGCAATTCAGCTTTAAAAACACACTTTTTTATATTTCACTTTTCTTTTAAATATGAAAGTTAAACATTCTTTTTTGATTGCAAACTCTTCAATACATTTTTACGGTATTTACTCTGCTGGAATCCGAAGACAAAAAACAGTACTAGTAGATCTGTCACAAGAGGACGTTTATTAAGAAATATATCGTAACATTCAGTCAGATTATATTTAAGCTACCAGAATCGCATATTGCGCGAACTGAGATTCCAGGAGTTCAAGAACTATCAAATGAAAATGAACCACCTGAACATTATTCGTGTTCAATGGTCCATGTGTGCAATCATTCTAATGGATTCTAATTTAGTAATGTCAGATCAGAGACCCTTTTAATTCCTGTTGTCATAAGGGTCACATTACCCTACTAAAAGTGCACTGTTAATAATCAACTAAAAAAATTGCTGGTTAATAGCAAAATTTCGTCCAACGCTTAAGATAATATAATACTGCAATGGCGTTCGCATCGATTTCAGCACTGAGC
Organism: Maratus speciosus; assembly: GCA_963932465.1. Taxonomy (NCBI): domain Eukaryota; kingdom Metazoa; phylum Arthropoda; class Arachnida; order Araneae; family Salticidae; genus Maratus; species Maratus speciosus. Next base: position 591,553,604 of record OZ010789.1, on the reverse strand, counting down.
AATGTCCAGCTGAAAGTCCAAATTGTTTAAAATACAAGTTCAAATGTATTTCGTTTAACCCAAGGTTCATTTGGAAATATTCACCAGCGCAGCGGGCATAACCTGCTAGTTTTGCATAAAATGTTTTGCTTGAAAAGCAAATCTAACTCATTTTAATTGACTAACAATTTGCCTACTTTTATGACGGACGATTCCAAACTTTTATAATAAGTAAATTTAAAATATTTATGTAGAAAGACGAAGATCATAACATACGTTTTTATTTCATGATGAATTTTTGTTCATGCGAAAAAATACTTAATTTTAATTATTGTTTAGCTATGATATTATATTTTTTGGAATTCTTATAAGAAATACCAGATACAACCTGTTTTATAACACATATGGTTTCAATCAAACACTCTATAGATTTTGACAGTTACAAGAATATAGGATACATCAGACGAAAATAATGGACGATATTGCAATGTGTGTTGAAAAATTACATACTTCATTTAAACTTTGTAACATATTAAAGTATTTGTTTATGTTCGGAGCTATTTTTTTTTATTTAAAATATTGAATAAATGCACATATTTTATTTCAATTGTTATACAGAATGATGAAAACAAATAAAACGCTACGATATCTTCATAAAGTTTTTTAAAAATTGGTTTTTTTTCCTATTTTTTAAGCGAAATTTTATGCTTATCCCAGATAAAGTACATTCAATTCCACTAATAATATTTAAATTTCCTTTCTGCTACTTATTGCTAATTATACTTTATCGTGCACTGCATTAAGAGTTTCACAATATCTATAAAATTAACTGAAATATTTCAAAATATGTCAGAAAATACATTTTTTATATATAATATTATCATTCTTTTATATTTAAGTACCGATAAAATAATTACATTATCACATAAAGTTGAGATTCTTGTTCAGAACATATTGAGTGATATGGAAAGCATTCCCTCAAATTTCACTGAAATATGCTTAGAAAAATTTCATGTAATGGAATTTATTGAAAATGAAAATAACAGAAAAAATTTATTTTTCAGAAATGACATTTTAGGATTTCTTATCTGCATTGTTTCTTACCTATAAAATTTTTCTAGGACGTATCAAATAAGATTTATTAGTATTTTTATGGCAAAAGTAATAAAGTTATGCTTACAACATTTTTAACTTTTTTCCTGGCCTTTTTACACTCTTTTCCGGTTTTTGACTCAATACTTCCTAGTTATTGAATGGATCATAACTCCTTTTCTAGAAATATTAGAAATAAAATTAAAACAAAAAAAATCGAAAAATTTCACCAAAACGGCCATCTTAATGGCCATTTAAACTATATATATATATTTTTTTATACATGACGCTTTTTTAACTTCACGTGCACATGTAATTTTTGTTATTAAATGTTTCTTTTTTTAACAAAATATTCTCTTTATAATATATAATATCAGTATATGAAATAAACGTTATTTTTAATACGCAAACTAAATATTAGAAAAATTTCGTTTCAGAAGTAGAAGTTACACTATATGGCCATTAATGACCGGCAATTTTCAATTTTAGATATTTTTTTCGAATATTTAAAAATACGCTTGTCAAATTCTTCTGGAATTTTAGGATTAGAAAGAACAAGGTTGACTTCATATTTATCAATGTCGATTTGATAAGGAGGACGATTTGGGGGCCAACAAAAAATTAAAGAAAAAAATTAATACTTCGGATCACTCTCTAAAATAAAATGCACGAAATAATCTATCGCTACGGAATATACATAATCAGACATTGTACAATGTGTGTATGCATTTGGGTAAGAATAGTACATATATTATTAGAGATAACGATTTTTTTTAAACATTCCAAAAAATCTTGCATGCCTTTTCCTTATAACATGCAGGGCTTTTAACCAAATTTAATGCCCGTTTCAGAAAAAAAATGGTAGTCGAAATAATATAGTGTAATTGGAATATAAATATATTAAATATTTAAGGAAATATGGACAGTTGTATAAAATAATTTTTATCTGTGCATGCGCGATCCACAACAAGGAACTTTTTGCATAATTTAATAGTCAACTCTATAAAGCAACTTAAAAAAAAAAAAGTCAAATATCATAAAAATTCAGGGAGATATCGGATTTAGAGTAAGCTGATTTTTAGTTTCTCACTAAAACTCGCTAAATGATAAGTGATTGCCCACAAATTGTTATTTTTAATTTATAAGACATCGTTCGGAGCAAGTTTATTGAAAAAGCAATTAATAGTTTACAGTTATGTTTAGGAAGATTTTGATTCTAGACTACGATGAAAAGGTAAATATAGTCCATACATTGATTACATTTAGGTAAATTGAAGAGTTTATGGTAAAAATTTAATCAAATTTTGCCGAATACGCAAAACACTCTACAGCAAGTTATATCACATTGATATGTATTTTCTGTATACATGTAATTTTTATTACAGTGGTAAATATAATAAAATAAAATCTAAGATATACATTTTTATGAGTTAAGAGTCAATAACTTGCAATTTGATTTTTATAGTGATATTTCAATAGCTGTTTGAGAAATTACGTTTTGCCTATGGAATTTTCACACAAAAAAGCATTTTTCATAAAATACATTTATGAACTGAAACATTTACTAAATATTTTAAACTCTATTTAACATTTACTTAACAGTTATGGGAATTGGGAATTTGCTGTACTTATCGATCAAGGTCTTTTTTTTTTTTTTTTTTTTTTTTTTTTTTTTTTTTTTTTTTTTTGGTGCTAACTTTTTTGAACTAAAGTATCAATAAAAAAATAAAAAAATAGCATACAAATTAGGATATCTGATTACGTTTAAAATGAGATTTTTGTATAAAATTTTCGTTTTCTTTGTATTACATTTTATTAAAGCTCTCATTTTTAACTTTCCAAATGTACGCTTACATTTATTGTATTATAAAAAAAATCAAAGTTATCAGGATTTAAAAACTACTTGATAGCTGTGAATGAAACCGGTAGTGCCAAACCTTTCAGCGTTAATCCCCCCCCCCCCCCTTCGAATTAAAACCGCCAAAACTGTCTTTTTTATATAACCTCCTAAGAACTGACATCCATTAAAATGGCTGTTTTATAATGTATTTTATTTTGCTCAGGTCTCACGAGGATAAACGACATAAAAAAAGAGACCTTGATCAATAAATACAGTAATTTTCAAATTCACATGTGTTTTGCGTATTGGGCTAAATTTCACAAAATTTTACCATAAACTCTTTAATTTACCTAAATGTAATCAATGTATGGACTATATTTTCCTTTTAATCCTAGTTTAGAGGCAAAATCTTCCTAAAAATAACCGTGAACTATAATTAAATAGCTTCTTCAAAAAACTTGCTCCGAACGCTGTCAGATAACTTAAAAATAACAATTTGTGGACCATCCCTTATCATTCAGCGAGTTTTAGAGAGAAACTAAAAAGCAACTCACTCTAACGCCAATAGCTCTCAGAATTTTTACGATATTTGACTGATTTATTTTTATAAGTTGCACCATATAGTTGACTACTAAATTATGCAAAAAGTTAATTGTTATCTTTCGAGCATGCGCAGATAAAAATTATTTTATAAAACTTTCCATATTTCCATACATATTTAATGTATTTATATTCCAATTGCACTATTGTATTTCTACTATATTTTGTCAATTTTTCTGAAACTGGCGTTAAATTTGGTTAAAAACCCTGCATGTTATAAGCAAAAAACATGCAAGAATTATTTTTAATAAAAACAATCGCTATATCTCTATTAATATACGTGCTATTCTTACACAAATGAATACACATATTGTACAATGTCTTCTTATGTATATTCCGTAGCGAAAGATCATTTCGTGCATTTTATTTTACAGGGTGATCCCAAGTATTATTTTTTCTTTAATTTTTTGTTGGTCCCCTTATTGACCTCCTTATCAAATCGACATTGATAAACATAAAGTCAAACCTGTTCTTTTTAATCCTAAAATTCCAGAAAAATCTGACAAATATATTTTTAAATGTTAGACAAAATGTCAAACAAAATTGAAATTTGACGGTCATTAATGACCATATAGTGTGTTTTAAACGAAAGTAAAATTTTATATTGTGTTGAGGAATAATCCATGAGAATTGTTTTTCAATTGTTTAAGCTTACACATAGAGTTGGTGTGGTTTACCACATTCTTTTTTAATCATAATTCTTTGGTACGGGTGATCCCGTCATTAAATGCCGAACATTAGCTTTTCGTTACGAATCATAATTCATCTGCTCCGATAATACTTTGGTCGTTTCTATTACAAGTAGATTTTCTTGAAGAAGGTAATTCAACAGGTTTTCATCAAAATGTATTGGCTGACCTGTTTATGATTCCCCCCTTGATTTCAAAATTCCTATTTTTGAACCGCAAAAACAAAGGAAGAACAGTACTTTGCGGCACTGCTACTTCTCCAAATGCACCAAAAAGTTCACGAGCTACAAAGGTGGCGTTAGCACCTCAACTAATTATAAAAAGCTGACTCAACTAATCATACTCTTAACTAATTATAAAAGTGGCTTCGAAATTACTCCAATTTCTTCACTTGCTAGTTCATCTAGTTATCTGAAGAAAAAATATTAATTATTTAATATAGCAAAATACACTTTTTGTTATAGCGCAAAATCTCTCTAAATCAAAACATAACAAAAATAACCAATGCGTTTTATTACTGCGTGCATTTTTAAATTTAGAAAAATTATGAATTGTTCCTCAATCCAATACATAGTGCATACATATACGAAATACATAGTATTTAAAAATGTAGTTTAAAATTGCCCGTCTTGGCAGTACAGAGCAATATAGCAAATTTGTTTGTTAAAGATTAAGAACAGGTTAAATCGCTGCGGAAATCATAGATGTTTCTGTTTTTCCTTTATAGAGTTCTGTCGTGCGGTTTCTAATGGACATTTTAACATACATGCATATATTTTTCTGCAGGATAACACTCTCTTATCTTCTCCAATTTATAAAGCTCTAAATCCTGTTTATAAAGTCAAATGTATATGTTTGACAATATAGTTTAATTTTTTTTTAAATTTTATTAAGAAAATAAAAAAATGGATAAAAAATAAAATTTAACAAGTCCTTTAAATTATTACAAATTTATGTGAAACGTCAGCGTTTTACTATCATTTCTTTTTCCAAACTTAATAATTGTGAGTATAACAAAATCATTCTTGCTGAATTTAATATGGATTTGAATATAGTAATTTCGTATCTATAAAATTCAAAATTCAACATTTCTAGAGAAAAATAAAGGGAATTAAATTAGCGAAATTGTATACTTTTAAAAAGTTTTCAATTTTGAAAATTATTTCCTACATATTATTAATTCTAATAGGTAGATTTTGTTTCCTGACATTTATTATTGATTGCATTGTATAATTTTCGATGTAAAGGCTTTTAATTTATTTCAGAGTGTATTATTATTGAAATGAGTTATTTTTTAAATTAAATTGCGTATATATGAAAGGATTTCAATAACGTAGTATATTTGAAAAGCTTTGAATTTAAATTCTATTTAAAACATATTTCCTTAATTAAGATAGGTATAATTTATTTGTATCTGTTTTGTAAAAATGTTATTTAATAAAAGATCTAAGTACGAAGTAGAAAATATTTTATATTTAAAATAAAATGGTTCCCTTAATTAAGACTTTGCTGGTCTTAGAATGAAAGATGATTTTACCTAAAAAATTGAATTGAAAATATGTATGAAATTTCTATAGAAAATTTCGAAACACATAATAGCCTTCAACTTTTTTTACATTATTACTGATCATTGAATGGATAGTTAGATATAAATTCATAAAAGTTTTGCAGGAAAACTTTTGAACAGATTGAAATTGAAATGCTATTTCATAACGAAAAAATATTGCGTTAAAATTAAAACAAGGAACAAAATTTAAATATTCTGAATTGGATCATATTTTCTAATTGGAAATATGGACTAGATGTCGAAAATGTATTATGAATAAAATTTAAAATTACATTTTGCAATTTCAAAAATTTTGCATTTATATTCGATTATGGTTGTTTTATCAATAACTTCAAAAATTGGAATTATAATAAGATAAAAACAATAACAGCAAATATAATTTAATCAACTCTGCAATCTTTTAACTGAAATCTCTGTGATAAATTCTGCTTCAATTTATGTTCATATAGGGTGCAATTATTTTTACATTGTGTAATGATAAAGCCTCAGAAGAATATTACATATGATAATTTTATGCATTTTCTTCTTCAAAACTTTAATAATATAATTATTTTACATATTTTATATTAGTTTAAATTTTTTGAAAATGTAAAAGGCCATTTTGAACATGTTTTATTATTTTTTGCTTATTAAAGTTTGCGGAAAACCACTATACTATATCAGAAAATTTTCATTTACTTTGCGATGATCATTAAAAAAAATGCACGTAGCGATATGTAAGCTTTATTTTCTTTTATCAGTTGATATTTAGATATAGACGAAATAAATTCAAAACAAAGTGTTGATTACGAAATATGATCTTACCTCCATAATAATTTGTAAGATTCCAGAGCAAACTGTATCCATAAAAAAATCGATTAATATGAAATGAAATTATCAGAAAAAAGATATAAAAATTACAATGGAGAATGTTGCATGGTAAACAAACACTTCAAATACACATAAGATGTCCTATATGATATAGTTATGGAACAAAAAAATACAACGCTTTCAGATGTAAAAATAAAATTGTCGCTGTTTTAGCTTATTGTGTGCTTATAATTATCTTATACACTTGAGTTTTTATGTATTTGTGTAGTTTTATGTTTTTATACATCGAGTTAATTAAAAAAAATACGAATGTATAGTATTTTTGGTTATTGGTTGATTATTATTTTTTTCTTTTAATTTTATGTTTTTTTAATTTAAATTTTAAATGGTAAATCGATTTATTTTTCGTGTTTTGCGTATTCTTAAACTAAGATTTTTTTAAATATTTCCAATGTGTAGAATATTATATAATCTCTCTCATCTTGTAGGCATTATAAAAAAGTTAAAAAGAATGATATACTTATTCAATTGTCCCAATAATAATAAAAAACTTTTCAATATATTATGTATTAAATGCAAATCATTATTGCTTATGATAGATGAGATCATTAATTATGCAATATACATACATCCGTGAATGCGTTAAATTAACCTTAAGTAATGTAACATGAAATGAATTGTAACTGAAAATAAAACGGAATATGTATGAATATGTATGTTTTAACTTTTTGAAGTGCGATGGTTCTTCTTTCAACCACTTAATTTTGATCCCAAAATGCAACATTGAAGCTAATTTTTTGGAATAGAAATTTCCCCTTTTTTCAGTACGCAAAGAAAATCGTTTATTTATTTTCAAATAAATTTTTTCTGAATTCTGGCGTCAGTCATTCATTTCAGCATTTTACTAATTGAAATACTTTGCCCCTGAATGGGTTTATTTATGTAAAAGAAGTAGTATAGTAAATGGTTAAAAAATAATAACATTATGATTATCATTTAACTAAGCATTTTTTTTTCTTGTAAATACACATCGGGTTCATTTAAAAAAAAATACAGATCTATAGTTTCAGGAAATTGGCTGCATACTATTTTATTCTTTTCATTTTTTTATATGTTTTCTTCATTTAAATTTCAAAGAGTAAATTGTATTTTTTTTTCATGTTTTGCGAATTCTTAAACTAAGATTTTTTAAATATATGTTATATATAGAATGTAAAACAATCGCTATCATCTTGAAATCATTGTGCAAAAGTAAATATATATATATATATATAAATCATTGCTTCCTTCAATTGGATCGTGATTAGAAAACACATTTTTTCAATCAAAAAGGAAAATCTTAACATGTGTTATAAGGATTTTTTATCATTCATATTATCTTCACATTTCAGAGATTTTTTCTTTATCTTTTATATTTTAGAATTAATCTTCTTAATGTTAAAATTTCAAATAATACTTATAAAAAAAACTAACAATACTCCACTACCATTTTCATTTTCTAATAATGTACTCAATAAAATTAATTTACAAATTTAATCAACAAAAAAAGTAATAATTTTCTAACAAAACATTTTAAAATTCATAAATCATATAGATACAGCGTTACATTAGGACGAAGGACTTTCAATTACAATAAATTTGCTACATTTTTTACATCTCATGATAATCTTCCATGCTTATGTAATGATAGTAGTTAGAGTAAATCATTCCATGAACACATTATTATAGGGGGCATTAATATTGTAGATAATGTTTTTTTACGCAATTTCATCTCATACGGGACTAAATTTCGTGTTCTATCGTGTTAACAATTAATTCAATTTTAAAACAATTTAATTTAGATCTTGAACTGTTGATACGTAAAATTTCGGTTGGCTATAATAAAATTCTTGCATGAATAATGAATGAAAATCTTGCATACTATAATGAACGGAAATTAAATGTTTTAAGTAAATTAAATCTTGAACTTTACAGATCTTTAGACAAATATAATTTTATCATTTAACAGTTAAATAGTGAAATAATAGATTTAAAAAACAAATTTATTATAACATATGTTGATAAATCACCTAACAATTATGCTTTCATTTGCAAATGTTATTACTCACAGCTAATTTCTAATGCCATAAATACTAGTTCAATTAAAAAAAAAATCTTGATACGCTCATAAATAATCGACATATAATTAAACATTATAAATTACTAAAAATTAAAAATTACAACTATAATTATCCGTATCTTGTTGTTATACCTAAATTCTATAAAACTACATTAAAATTTCGAACAGTAACCATTGGTTATAATACATATAACAACAATGCTGGTAATTTTCTTTTAACCCGTTAATAGTCGCGCGTTGGTCTTTTCCCCGCCCGAAATTCGTCATCTTCCTGTAACTCATTTTCCGTTAAAGTTACGATACCGAAATTCCGTGTAGCTGACCTTGAGTGTTCACACTCTTGTGTATTAAAATTGCAAGTCATTCCTGCTATTTCTTAGCATTTAATCGCATTCTTAAGGTTCAATCCGTCTAAATGACCACGTTGCGACCACTTGCGTTAGTTAAATTTTTTCCCCCTCGTGTTCATCCTTTCCCATTTCCGCGAAATCTGTGGGGAAGGTTTCTTCGAAGTACGGACTCTCTGTCTGTTGTTATTTCGTCTTTCTTTCCTTCTGCTATTTTATTCGTTCAAAGAGTACTTTTTTTTTACTTTTAGAATGTGACTTAAAATTGTTTTATTATATTAGTTGTGTAGTCAGTTCGCGCAAAAAAATGATGGGTGGTCACTTAATTTTTTTTTTTTTTTCATTGTCAAATATTGCGGGAATAAATTTTCAAATCGATAATTATTTAAATATGGAAAAAAAAGGGAAATTCATCATCATTATTTGAAAGAACTTGCTTTCCATTTATTACTGGAACATATAAATGAAAGAAAACAGACGATAACACTGCCAAACCATTAAAAAAGAGAGAAGAGAATTTTGTGGGAATCAGTAAAAAAATTGCCGTATCTCCAAAATCTGAAAAGTATCGTTTTTGTACAATAAAACAAATTCGAAAGATAAAACAATTTTCTCAGAAATGTAGTATGTATATTTGCGAAGAGCATACATATAATTTATTTGTACAATAAGAAAAATAATGAGAATTTTATAATTTAGGTTAGAAATTACGCAAATAAAAATCTCTTTTTGATAATTCAGTGAATGTTTATACTATGATTTTAAAAAATATTTTAAGTATTTTTCTAAAATTTATCTATTGTTAAATTTTCATACTGTAAGTAAAAACACATTTTTTTTTTTTAACAATGCCGCAGAAAATGTTTTTTTTTTTTTTAATTATTATTATTAAAATCCAATAGAGGCTTGGAGACGGTATCTAACAAATTTAAATTTGTTGTCCTTCATCAATTGTTCAAACTATTTTTCAGAATAATGTTTTCCAGAATATGAGAGAAATTCATTTAAATTAAATTATTGCTGCACATTTATAATTTCGGAGAAAATTTTCTTATTTTTTTCTTATTTTAATGAATGTTATTATAAAACAATAAACTATAACATTAATACCTTATTATGAAATGTAGAATTGAATATTTATTTTAATTAAATAGTTGCTGTAAAATACATTCCCATTAAGATGAACCTTTCAGTGATTCTATCAATTAAAATAATTTAACAATCTTAGGTTTTAAATCTACAATTTCAAATGTATTTAAATTAAATATATATAATTTCAATAACTTATTTATTATTTCCTTTATATAAGCGAAGTTCGTATCCAGAGTTTTTATTCAACGGCGCTGCTCCCACCCTGAAATAAATAGAAAAACTACAAATCGAGCATTTTTATTTGAAACATGGATTTAATCACAAAATCTCTACCCCCCCCCCTCCTCTGCCCCCCCCCCCCCCTCATACACACACAGAAACCCCACAAAATAAATAAATAAATAAAACGTAGTTACAACATTTACATTTATAATTTCGAAGTTAAGTATTTTTTACCTTTTTCTTTATATATATATATATCTGTGTGTGTGTGTGTGTATATATATATAATTATGCATTTTTAATAATATTTGGTTTATGTGGTGTTTGTGATTTCATAATTATTGGTCATTTTCATTATTTTTCAATGGTATTGTTGTACAGAATGTTTATATATATATATATATATATAAAAATATTGTCTTTAATTCTTTATTGCATCAAATTTGATGGTTTTTCATATGTTTTAAATGAATTAATCGTCCGCAATATGCTGGTGAATTAGTGGTATTGTATTTGATTTTCTGTTGTATGTCATACGTTCCATTTTTACTTTCAGTTTAATTGTTCAATTTAATGTCAGTGTAATATATTGTTGCTAAATTTATTAATTTTATTAAATGGATAGAGAGTGCCGGAGTATCATAAAAATCTACCTGACTCTGATTCTGTCCTTCCAAAAAAAAAAAATAATAATAATAATAATAATAATAATTAAATAAATAAAAATACCCCTATCACGAATTTAGATTCATATTCGTAAATGTTTTCCTACTAATTATTGATTCATAGTAACATCATAAATTCAATCAAATCATTTACTATTTACTTTTAAGTATTTATGCAAAACGAAGAAAAAGTTATAAAAACATTTATCTAGATGCCAAATGAATATACACTTAAGCGAAATAAATAATTGCTGTAAAAATTTGTAAAATGAATGATTGCTGTAATCTTTTAAAGTTCAGTCAATATTTTCACCATACGTTATCCGTATGCGGCAAATGGACCGAACGCGACTACTAACGTTCTAAAAAATGTCGCGACTACTCTCGGGTTAACTATACTCACTAAACTGCTTGATAATATAAAACAAAATGATAATTTATGTAGCATAAAAAATAGTTTGCAACTTGTAAATAATATAAAAAAATTTAATAACATAAATTATATAAAAACCTATGACTTTAATAATTTCTTCAATAACACTGGTGTCACAGATATGTTTAAAATTATCAATTTATTATTCAAAGAATACAGGAATTCTCTAAATTTAACGATTAATATTTCTTTATCTCACTTTAAAACATTAACTAGATTCATTCTTTATCATAATTATATTATTTTTAATGACACAATATATCAACAAAGATGTGGGTTACCTCAGGGAGGAATTGAATCTTCAATTCTTGCCGAGCTCTAATTTTATTTTTATGAACGTAAATCATCTGCTGTTTATTGCAAATTATACCGTTATATAGATAACATAATTGTTTTTTTATTATAATAGTCAATCAAGTTATTTATTACCTATAAAATAACATCAAAATTTAAAATATAGCAATAATGATATGATAAATAATGAAATAAATTTCCGATCTTAAATTAATTCTTTGTAATACGCATAAAATACTTTTTGACATGTATGATAAACGAATAGATTTCCCATTTAATGTTAATTTATTCACGAATTATTACTCATGACTTCATAAATCTGTTTATGTGAACATCTTACTTAACTTTTCTCACAGATTTAATAATCTTTGTTCTAACAAATTTAAATTAATAATTTGAAAAAAAATGTTGAACAACAAGTAATAAAAAACTCCTTTCCATCATTTCTTGTTAAATCCATCTTACATACATAATTAAACATTAAATATAGATCAATGCTATTTTACTTTTGTCGTTTTTTGGATACAATTAGCATTTAATTTTGTATGCGTCTGCCGCAAATACTGAATACTACGTCATTTTTTTTCTCTTATTATCTTCTTCCTGTTTTTGACTCTTACATACTAGTAATTTAGGGGGGGGGGGGGGGATAAGCTTCCATTAATTATTGTGTGCTTGCTGCAATAAGAGTTTATTTAGGACCTTCTATCTTACTGTATTTATTATTTTACTTTATATTACATAATATTGGATTTATATATTATATATAGGAATAATATTTTTTTCATAAATTGATTACAGATGGCAGAACTTAAAAATATTTTTAAGTAACTTAGCTTATTGTATAAATACAATTGCTTTAAATAAATATCACATATTGTCAACACTAATATATATATAAGAATATTGTTTTAATATTATTGCCTATTTTACTTTGAAGATAGTAATGCAATTGCATTTTTTATATATTTATATATTTATAAATACCACATAAGATAATATATATATACACATATATTTTTTTTTAAATAATTAAAAGGGCTAAAAGATGGCAGCACTAAAATTTATTTTATTTAAGTTTATTTAAGTTTATGATTCTTAGGTCTACAAATATTATTAATATTATCTAAACAATTTAATATTAGTTTCTTAATTAATTTGTATACATAATTATAATAATTTTGAATAATTTTTACATTTATAATATATTAGCATTTATTTATTTATTTTTATTTTTTGGTTTAAATTTAGAAATATGTGTTTTAATGAGATTAACTTTTAACCGTTAACTATTATACATTTTCCATATTCTAACGATGTAAATCACATGAAACTGTATATATATCTTTGCTGCACGTGTAAAAAATTTTTATACTCTTTCAATGATTGCCTAGGTGGTAAATTTAATTTATTTTTAGAAGTATTTTCAAATAATTTTCTCAGATCTTTCAATCTATGTAGTTCTTATTTTATATTGTTTTTATACTTCTTGGTTTACAGTCGATTGGGTACATAAAAGAATTTATTTTTCAGCTTATAGCTTGATTCTTTTACAGAAATCGACTGTGTATTGCTTATATTTATATTTCATACATTACCCCTGATGAAGTGAAATACACTATAAGCTTCCTTCTACATCCATCCAATTGATCATTCTTTTGTTTTTTCATACGTTCAATTTTATTTACCTGGATTTTTGCATCTTTTGTCTATATCTGGTTATTGCATCAAATTTGGTAAATGTTCATGTGTTTAAATGGTTTAACTGTCGAAAAAGTCTATACATATATATATATATATATATATGCTTATTCGATAATCTCAAAACAAATTCAATACATTATTATGTTTTAATTCAATGTATTATTTACTATATTATTATAAATGTAGTTCTTTATGATAAATTTTAAAATTAACGGATAAGGAAATCATGAGCTTAATTTAATAAAAGCTATCACTACTTAAAAATGAATATATGAAGATAAAATGATATGATTATAACTTTTTGTCTTTATTCGTAATTTCACCTAAAAATATCTAATTCATATTAAAAAGCTTTTAAAATGAATAAGTGAAATTTTAAACATCTTCTTAGTTAACTTCAGAATCCAATAATGTAAATAAATTCTTAATCAGGAAGTGAAATAAGCAAAATGATAAATGCGCTGTTTAGTATTAATGAAACAGGACATTTAATAATAATTTTTAAAGCAAAAGTTTTATATGTACAGTGGTGGTCAAAATTATAAGGACAAGGAAAAAATCGCCAAATCTTGGCCACATTTGGCCGGAAACTTATGCAAATTTAATGGATGGAAACTAAAAGAAAAATCAAGAATATTTTTATAAGTTTTTATGGAAATATGTGGAAAATTCATATTCATAAAATGTATTATGGATTTGTACAGCCATCTGATATGGACAAAATTATAAGAACAACTGTATTTGTGTGTTCTAAAAAGTAAAATTTGCACATTTTTTGCTCAGCACACGGAACGCAGTGACGATATAAATGCGTAGTAAGCGTTTGGGATTATCATATTATGTTTTTCAGTCATGCCGCTAGGTACAAAGCTTTCGGTGTTTGAGAAAGGGAAAGTGGATGCATTTAAAAGTTCAGGACTTTCTGTATGTCAAATTGCGACAAAGCTGAATAGATCAAGAACGGTTATTTACAATTATCTTAAAAATTCCGGTAAATACGAGCGGCAAAGACATACAATTAGGCCATCTTCTGTTTCTGTACGGGAGAAAAGAATGATAATAAGGCAAGCTTGCTTCAAAAAACAAACGTTAACAGAAATAAAACGTGAATTGAACTTAGAATGCAGTGCTCGAACTGTTCGACATGCTTTACAAAAAGAAAAAAAGGTTCGCTATGGTAAACATATGTCAAGACCGCCTCTTACAAAAGTTCATAAGAGACTGAGGATGGAGTTTGCCAAAAAAATGCATTACTATGGGAAAAAAGTAGAGTGATGTTGTCTTTTCAGATGAGAAAAAGGTTACTTTGGATGGACCAGATGGTTTTCGCGACTTCTGGTATGATCTCCGTAGAGAAAAGGAAATTTTCTCAAAGCATGCATTTGAAGGTGGCTCAATAATGGTCTGGGGAGGTTTCGCAACTAGTGGAACTACTCCAATAGTTTTTTGTGCAGGGTAGAATGAATTCTGAGAGTTATATTGATGTATTGGGTGATAATCTTTTACCGGAAGCACCGTTAATAACGAGTGGAGACTATTTTTTCCAGCAGGACAATGCCTCAGTACATGTTTACCAAACTTCAAAATCGTGGTTTGATGATAATTTCGTGAAACTACTTCATTGGTCGGCCAGAAGCCCTGATCTGAATCCATTGGAAAATCTGTGGGGTATTCTGGCGCACGAAGTATACAAAAAATGGTATACAATATGAAAACAAGCAAGAGCTCATGTCCTCCATCGAAAAAGCCTGGTCAAAAATTTCCAAGAACGTTCTTAAGGAACTATCAAACTCCATGACGTCAAGATTGATAAAAGTGATTGAGAAGAATGGGTAAATTATTAATTATTAGTGTATTTCAGGCAAAAAAAGGCATTGTTCTTATAATTTTGTCCAATTTTTACAATGACATATTTTGTTAACTACGGCCAAACATTCATATTTTGCATTTTCCAATGTTTTGCATTCTACAATGATTTCTAGTATAAAAAAGCAATTTATGCATAAATTTCACTTTATTTAGTTCAGAAATAATATTTTTCTGCTCAATTTTCAATTGTTCTTATAATTCTGACCACCACTGTAGTTGTTCTGTCTTAATGTGTTGTTTTCTTTTCGCATCTAGTTGATTGACATAGTTGACATTGATTTTGATAACGTCCGTAAAATTAGCTTATTATTTTCATCGAAGATAACATAAATAGGGTAGGGCAGTACACAGTGAGACAGCAGCTACTTTGAAATATAGTTGTAATTTTTTCTTCAAGCTGGCATACACACATAACGACCTCATCTTATGCAACACGTAGATGTAGTTTCGGCACTATAGATACTCGTCCGACAAAATAGTGAACAATTCCCTTTTTTATAGTGGTTAAAGTTACATAAACGTCTATATTAGGGTTTATTGCCTTCAATATGACAAATACTTAATTTACCAAACCTAGCTATATATAATAATAAACTATTTCGACAAAACTACATAAACTTTTTATAGCGATGAAATTGATGTAACAGATGTGGCATCCATTTTGTTACAACGTAACGAAAGTACACAGTGAGACACACAGTTGTGGTACACAGTGAGACGTGTCTTATTGCGTACTCTATGTGGTTCTGATGTTAAAAAAGTTATTTATTAATAAAAGAAGGTTTCTCTCTCTCTCTCTCTCTCTTTCGCTGCGAGTATGTGGGCATGCGATGGCTAGGAAAATTTACCAAACGTAAGAAGCTGAAAATTTGCATGAAGGTAGTCCAAGGTCTGCCATTGTCCACCCGAGGCTCATATTTTTAATATTTTGAAAATCTAGAAATATTAATTAGAAATCATAAACTACAGAAAATTATTGATAGAGTGTAAAAATGTATGATTTATGAAAATATATACATTTTCTCACTTTGTACTACTTATGGTACACAGTGAGACAATTTTCGATACTCCGTTATGCTGCTATTGTGCTTTTATAAATAACTTTTTTAAAACCATTTATACATTAATGTGCAGAGCATTTGTGTAGCTTAAAGATGTCGCAGTTTTTTTTTCAAAAGAATAAAAATTGTCGCCATTTATTAAGCAATAATAATTTTCGTCTCAATGTGTACTACCTTCCCCTACTACTAAACCAGCTGAAAATACCAATAAAAAAGGAATGTTTAACTCCTTAAATGTTTTATATGCATACATTATGTATACCCTTTATTGCATTCATTAGATAAAGTTCAAAGCAATGAAATCTGTACTAATTGCATAAAAATGTCTTCTTCTATATTAGTAGAAATAAATCCAAACTAAATAATTATGTTCATTTTTAAGGATTGTATAACGAAGTAACTGAAATGTAATATTATACCTCTCTCGTTAAAAAATAAAATTAGTTTCCAAAACTACAGAACATTAAACAAAGGGAAGGAAAAAAAATATATTTGGTAATAAACTTTTATTCCAATCATTAGCAGTTATTTTGCCATTATCTTTACCGAGCATACATATTATCTGTATATACCATTAAAAGCAATGAGGCATTTCAAAAAGAAATTTTAGACAATATGTGCGAAAATTGTATTTTAATTTAGATGAGGTTTTCCACACGTATGGTCATGAAAAAAACCTCATACTATCCCAAACATTAAATTAGTATCTGATTTTTAACTAAATTATATGTCTCATGAATCAGTAACCTAACACACATATATAAGGTTTAATTAGTAATGGAAAAGCAAAGCATTTTCACATTCATTTCCCCAAAAAGCATTTCCTTTACCTTCGTATTTTATTATTTACATTTTAACTTCCATGCTGCAGTGCTTTGCTCAAATAACACAATTTCTCGATTATCCAAGAAGTACCATTTCCATGTAAGACATTTTTTGCATATTAAAGGGATAGTATATATTCTATATAGCTACTAGCATTACATGAAACACACGGAGAAATTTATTATTAAAATATTGTCAGATCATCTTGAATTACTTTGGGTTTTTCAAAATGTAATTTCCAAACGGCACATGGTCATGTGCCAGGTCATGAGGTGCAAGAATTACATAGGAACTAGGGGTCGGAAACGCGATCGTGATGATGCAATTGCATCATGTCCGTGACGCAGAGGGGAGATAACAAACGGTGTAAAAATACATATATCTCTCTATTCTAAAAAAAAAGTAACTACCGCTGTCACCGCCGCCGGTTTTGAATTTTTTGTGACCGGAGGTCTTTCTTCGTTAATATTAAGAAAAATAATGCATACAAAAACATGAAAATCGGTATTATTATACAGAAATGTCTGATAAACACGCTGATGCAGACAGTTTTCAAATCGAAGAATTCTTTTAAGAGATATTTAATACAAAAGTTGGACAAAATCGTTCCACTAAAAAAGTTTTATAGGAGCAAAAACTATGCATCGGAATTTAATAATTTTTAGATTATTTTATACGTTATAATTTCCCGGTGTGCAGAATTCATTTAATTTTTTAATTTGACTCATTTTTCGAGGTTTCATTTCTATTTTAAATTCAAATTTTCAGCATTTCGAGAGATATTTTTTACTTATTTTAGAAAATTGTACTAATTTAACCTGCTGCCAAATGTATAAACAACGGAAACAATAATGTTTGCTTCAAATTAAAAAATTGTTTACACGTGACTATTATAAACAGAAAAAATCATTTGGAATTAGAATTAAATAATTATGTACAAAAAGCAGGAACTTACTAAAAATTACGTCATAAAAAGTATACACGTGAATTTTAAAAGAGAAAGGATATTGTGAAATAGTAAATTCATTAACATGCGTTAGAAGCCTTAAATAGGAGGAATTACGTCATTTTTACGTCACATTACAGTTATTACATAAAATGAACACAAAATAATATTACAAAACAGTTTGAATTTAGAAATTGCGCTAGACATTTATCTAATATTTTGAGAGGATCTTTTCAATTATTTTTGTTCGGAAAGCTCAAATAATATTTCATTTCTAACAAAAGTATTTTCACGTGAATATTTAAAAGAGAAATAATAGCTTGGTCAAAATTACGTCAGATTAAAAACGATTAATTTAAAATGTCTCATTTAAAAGAACTTTCTTTTCGCTTTGTTAAAAAATACCAGGAGACAAAGACTCGGTTTACTTAATTCCTTTTATATTAACTAATTTTTAAATGTTGTTACAAGTGTCTACGTGATCAAGTTATTTTTATGTCGACGTTTTATTTGTATTTTCATTAATGTTGTACTAATTTATTTGTTCTTTCGTTATTTAAAATAAAAATTATGTCAATTTGTATAATTTGGCGATTTATATAATTTGACGAAATTGCTCGACTAGATAATCAAGTAGTACCGCAGCGGATTTGGCGTTAAAATTCCCCAATCAAAGAGAAATGAATAGAAACCAGTTTATAGGGAGATCGCCACTGTTTTTTAAATTATAATTCATTCTTTCGAAATCTTTTTAAAGCCGATCAAATTAGCGTGCATTTAGAGTCTGCGGTGTCTGGACGGGGGTTGGCGAGCGTAGCTCGTACGGGGCCAAGCCCCCTAGTTTTACAAAAAAATAATAATCGAAGTGCAAAATACCAAATGAAAAATGGTACAACTCATAACAAGTGCTTAAAATGTGCCCCATTACCATGATGCATGCTTCATATCGGCTCCGCATGGAATTGGGAACACGTTATAATTGGCCAGGAGTCTCCTGGACACGTGCCGCCGCTTTAGCGATTCGTGCCATTATGTCCACGGCCAATGTCTCGTACATCAAAGACTTAAGATATGCACAGAGGATGAAATCCATGGGTTTACTTCAGTGGAACGCGGTGGCCACGGAACAAAGCCGATTGGAACGTGTTCGCGATTCCATTCGGCGCCGATATGAAACATGCATCATGGCTAATGAGGCACATTTTGAGCACTTGTTATGAGTTGTAATTTATTTCATTTGTGTTTTATACTTTGATTAAGTTTTTTGTAAAATAAAGGTTTTATTACACTGTTTGTTATCTTGTCTTTGCGTCACGGTCATGATGCAATTGCACCGTCAATATCGCGTTTCCGACTCCCAGTTCCTATATAATTCTTACTCCTCATGACCAGACACATCCACATGTTCCGTTTGGAAATTACCTTTCAATTCAATATTTTTTCATTTTAACGCTTAAATGCCTGATTTTTCAAAAATCATTGTAATAATGTTTTTCGGCTTTCATTTTTAAAATAAATCACGGAAAAAATACTTAAAAAAATCATATTTTGTTTTAAGTACAGTTTACGGCTAAAAAACAGTTTGTAACTAATCGGCAATACTGGTGTTTAATTGAAAAAATAATTTCCCTTGATAAAATTCTGCAATATTAAACACAGAAAAATTTTAGGAACTATAATAAGAAATAAATTTTACTTGTTCACTGCAGGTCAAAATAGGGTATTTCGCAAGCTTCCAAACAAAACAAAAGGAACAAGTAGCAACAATTGAAAAAATAAATCTATCTTTATTCTGAAACAGCACAAGTGTTGCCATCTGCATGTTGAAAATCAATGTAATAATATTTTCAGAATGTATTTTATTGGCCAGATTAAGCATTATATCTTCAATATTATTCCAATAATATTTCAGACCCTAAATTGGGTATGTTGCCGAAAAGCAACACCAGGCATTTAAGGGTTAAAATATAAATTCTGATAAAATGGAGTCTTAAGATATAAAACCATACAAATTTGTGGTTAATTTAAGGGTAATTTATCACGGGCGTGGACAACGCTGGGCGGGTCCGCTAGTTTATTATAAATTAGTAATTTGTTTGAAGGCAGTTTTCGCACATCACCAAAATATTCTTTATGGTTGCATTTTTATACGAGTCACAGGAACAGTGAATTTAATTATGTGCCAAACTACGAATATCGAAGTAGGCCAACTGGCTATGAAACGGCAATAACGAAATATTTAAAAAAAAAATGAAAAATTAAGTAAAAATTAAGTAAAAATTAAAAAGTGTAATACATTAATAAATACTATTTTATAAATTAACAGTTTCATATTAGTTACTTATGATTATATATTGCGAAATTAATCTAGAAATGATAAAATTGTAATTTTAATAATATTTTTTTTCTCATATTGTCATGTTTTAAAAACAAACGGAGCAAAAATTATAATAAAATATATATATATATAAATTCATTAGATCGTAACTGCTAAAAAGGGTATAAAAAATAGTTACTTTTCGACAATCTATTTCGGTTCTAAAGCCAAATGTAATATAAATGAAATTTTGGTAATGCAATTATGAATTGCAGTTACGAAATTAGATGCAATTTTCAAGATAAACTTTAAAACCTATACAAGCTCTTTTAAAAAAATACAACTTTTATTTCTAAACTTAATTCATCATTTAATTTATTATAAATTTATTTAAATTCTCTATTCTTTTAATAAAAAAAAAATAACGATATATTTAACCTATTGATTTCGCAAATGAAACTGATTTTCTACGCTGTAATCTCTAGACATTGTCACGTGAACTTAACCGCATAAAGCTGGTAAAATTAAAATAATCACTTTGGCTGCATAATTAACTTTGTTTCTTTTCGCGTTAATTAAATATTTATTCTTTTTTTTCAAATTCTTAAAGTCCTCAATCTTGTCTGGCTGATTCATAGCCTGTTTTCATTGTTTTTGCTGCTGTACTGGTAATTTGAAAAATCATAATTTTTAAAGATTAACTGATTTTTTTTTTCTCGCTGAAAAATTTCTGTAGTAGAAAAGAAAATTACGATACATCATTTTAGCAAAATTATTTATCTGACCATCTACAGAAAACGTCTATACATGCATTCGTTTAATATGATAATTAGGTCTGATAAGTTTACTTAAAGTCTGTGCTAGGTCACTTATGTTTCTGAATACTTATCTAGTCTTCCGCACACAATTTTTTAAAGAATATGCAATAACGTATGGTATTACTACCTCTGTTTTCAAATTTCACATGGCACTCTAATAATTATCATATTTGCTTCTAATAATTATCATATTAAATTGGATGAACACAAAGGTACAAAAATAAACCACACTAACTTGCACATAAGTTCTCGAAGTGCTCGAATTATCAAACGCAATGTGCTCACGAATGCAGGAAAATCATCGCAACGATAAATTGTAGTGCATGACTTGCTTTACATAGACAAAATTTCAGATTTAAATTGGCATAGTTAACAGAAACGTGTAGTTCGGTAAATAAGGCAAAATTCGATGTCAACTGAAAAATAGCATTCTTCATTGTACTATCGAAGTATGCGGTGCTAATATGGTGGTATGAGCGGTATGAATCCAGATCGGGTTTGAAGTTTGTGTAGCAATGTTGTAGGCTAAGTATTCTGCACCCAAAAAATCTTCTCTGGTGGAAGCAGGGCATGACTGATGCACATGTATGAGTGCAATTGCTTCGCCCCCTCCCATTTAAAGTGGACCAAAATTTTAGTAATTACAATGTTTGTCAAGAGGTTGCGTAATGGTAAATTTTGTCACAATGACCCAAATGCTTTTGGTCCAAAAATATTTTCAAAAAGCTTTTAAAATGAAATGAGGTTCTCCCTTTTCTTTCTGAGTTTCCTATACCCCATACACCTCCCCACGTAAAAAATGGTCTACATCACGTTTTATGACCAATCGGATGAAATTTTCTTTTAGACAGCTTATGACATACGTAGATAAGCAAAGGGAAAGTTTGGAAATAAATACTCTGATCATTCAATTTATCCATTTTTCTATTTGTTTTTCTGCTTGTATTTTTCTTAAAAGTCGATACAATTTTTGTCGCGATACCCTGTATACAGGTTTGTACTACCTGTTATAAAATATATGCATGTATACAAATGGCATGATAGTTTATACTAGTCACTTAAGCATAATTCACGAATACTTCCTACGGATTTATAGAATGGGGCACCGATAATAATGTATGCCACGTAGTCCCTCGTAGCCTATGTAAGGCCCTGGATAAAACATACTTTCGTCTTTTAGGAATTTTAAATAGACATCCGGTTGGGAACTATAAATATACAACGTTATCAATGTTTTGCAAATTTTGGACCCCCCTTAAGATACCATATGTTGTCATGCGTTGAGCTACCCCAGCCCCCTTTCGATGATATCGTTATCAATGTCTAAAAATTCTTTTTACTTTTTACATTCTTTATCTATCTTTTTATACGTTTGCTGTGATACATACATATGATTATATGTTAGTCGCATACTTTACGGATTCAAGAAGTCAATAAAATAGCAATACATGAAACCAATTTAACTTAAATGGCATCTAAAAGTGTTAGTTACTATTTAAAAGTATTAACAGTAGCTTATTGTTACATTATGCATTCAAAAATAATATTGTCTTCTTGCACTTGCAGTTACTATTTAAAAGTATTTAATAGTAGCTTATTGTTACTTTATGCATTCAAAAGTAATATTGTCTTCTTGAACTTGCCCCCTGTCTGGTGAGAGTAAAATTCAGAACTTATCAACAACACAGTGGATAAAATTATTACTCTTTTTTACAGGTAGATGCAAGTATAATAAAATATATAATGTGGACATTAAAAAGGTCTAAAATCTGGGGACGCTTATATCTACCCCATGTATATCTGCCCCCATACGTCATTTTGACGTCGCAGATAGAAGGGGGCACATATCCAGTACTGCAGAATTTCACTGTCGTCGAAGGTTGTATATCCGACCCCTGTATATATGTCCCCATAGCAGATGGGGGCAGATATCCAATAGAGAGCATTTTATTTTTGTCGATAGCTGTATATCCATCCCCTGTATATATGCCCCCATACGACGTCACAGCTGAAGGGGACACATATCCAGTCCTAGAGAATTTTCTCTTCTTCCAAGGGTGTATATCCAACCCCTGTATATCTGCCCCCATGCGTAATTTTGACGTCACAGCAGAAGGGGACACATACCAAGGGGGCAGATATCCAATGCTAGGACTTTTACTTTTGGAAAGAGATTTGGATATCCGACCCCTGTATATCTGCCCCAATACGTCATTTTGACGTCAGAGCAAAGGGGATGCATATCAAGGGGTCAGATGTCCAATGCTAAGGCTTTTACTTTTGGTGAGAGAGTTGGATATCCGACCCCTGTATATATGCCCCCATACGTCATGTTGATGTCACAGCAGAGGGGTTACATATTCGATGATATAAGAACATTTTTAGGTTCGTCGACAGCTGATTATCCGACTCCTGTATATGTGTCCCGCCCCCCTTTTACGTGCATATTTTGTTGTTGCTGTGAATTAGTATACGGCCTTGAAGAAATATGTAGGAGAGATTTAGTGTGTAATATAAAAAATAGTATATCGCTTATTTTGCATACTCGGCTTTCAAGGACATACTATGTGGAAACAGGACCGTAGATAGAGGCAGCCGGCCCCGTTAATAATTCGAATGCCACCACAAGTATTTTAGAGAAATATCTGCTAAGAGGAAAAATTAATTTATCAATGAGTAATTCCGTTTTACACAGGTTTTTTACGTCTGAAGTGGTATAATTGTATGGTATTTTTTGGCATGATCATGATTTTTCCAGTTTAAAGTGAGATTCCGTTACAGACAGGCTTTACTGTATTAAAAAATAAATTTCTTGACAAGTTTTTTTCTAACGTCTATAAATTTGCTTTTTTTTT
Organism: Maratus speciosus; assembly: GCA_963932465.1. Lineage (NCBI taxonomy): Eukaryota > Metazoa > Arthropoda > Arachnida > Araneae > Salticidae > Maratus > Maratus speciosus. Next base: position 591,529,460 of record OZ010789.1, on the reverse strand, counting down.
TTTTTTTTTTTTTTTTTTTTTTTTTTTTTTTACAGCATTATTGTTTATTATAACACTTTTCATCTAAAGATTTTAAATAGTAATATAAAATATTAAAATATAGGCAAACCATTTTCGATTTTCTTGTAGCAGCTCACTGTTACATCCCTTCTTTTCCCCTTCAGTAATGTATTATTTATATTATTAATTCGATTATCATGAAATTCAAATGTATTATTTGTGAGATACAGATATTTGTTGTCAAATAAAAATTGCAAGCAATATATATATATTTTTTTTCTGAAACGTTGTGTTAGCTCTGCTTCTGAATAATAATAATAATGTATTATTATTATTATCATTATTATTATTATTATTATTATTATTATTATTATTATTATTATTATTTAAATTTAAAAAAAATGTGATTTTTATATTGTTTATTTATGTGAGGTGGAAACATTATATTGTGCACAAACTATTGTAATGCAGCCGAGATCTTCTAGGGATAAATTTTGGTTAATGGTATGGGTTTCAAAATCAAAGAATTTGAAATCTGAATATCAGCACGCAAGTAAAGAAAAAAATCTTGATTATAATTCCGAAAGAAAAAAAAAATGAGATTGCGTAATGCATCTTAAAATTTCATTCAAAGGATTATACAGTTGTCAGGTTTTTTTCGTAAACATTTGTCATAATCTATGTTTTTATGCTTTAATTAATAAAACTATTATTAGTACTAAAAGATTAAATCAGCAAATTAGTTATTTTATCAGTTAGTAATACCATTATGCATATTAAAATTTTGTAATAATTATGTAAACCTATATTAAATACTGCAGACATTTATATTTATTAAAATTATTAATAACTTAAATTAATATTAAATTGTTAATACTATTTAAATTAATAGTTATTAAACAATTATTTCTCTAGTTAGAACATTACACATTTTACGTATTGATTAATAAAATTATAATTAATATAATTATAGAAATAATAAAAACTTCACATAAGTAATTTCATCAATTAACACAAATAACAAATCAAACAAATATCATGGCAAGAATTTTTGCATTTCAACTTATAAAAATTACTGTTAACACCATAAATTAAAGCTTACACGCATGTATGTGCTTGCTAATCAAAACAAACTATGAAAATGGGTGGAAACCATTAAATTGTGCACACAAAGTAAATATGAGAATGACTAATTTTATATCTGAAGTTATATTTGAAATATAGCAGCATTAGATTTAAATATCTTTTTTAAATTGAATGATTTTTACGCCAGATAAAACTTATCATATTTAATTTTTTATAAACATAATCATTTAAGCTAAAACATGTATTTAAAGCATTTTTCGGTTATTCATTAAGGCAAAGTACCCATAGAAACTTTACAAATTAGGTTCACTTTATATTTCAATGCTTTTTTAAACAGTTTTAAAAAATTTTAATTTTTAAACACGATTTAATCACTAATTTTAATTGTCTGATTAAAATCGTTGACATCCTTATTAAAAGTATTAAGATTAAATTTGGAGTTTATTTTTATTGTTTTAGTTGTACTGGTTGCTTTTCCAGTATGAAAAAATACTTTTTTTTCTATTTGAGGGTTTTTTCTTTCGATATAAAAAAATTAATCTAGTATGAAAGTATTATAAAAATATAAGTATTTTATAAATTTAAAATTTATTAAATTTAATAATATTTTAATACCAGTTTATGTATATTTTATTATTTATAATATTTTGTCTTTGAATGTTGAACTCTCGAAAAAGTAACTTTCAACTATTTTACATAATGAATACTTTTATCTTTCAAAGCATCCCGAAAAATCTATGTTTTTTATTTATATGAATTTATTTAATTTGTTTATATCGTTTTCCACCACAAATTTCAAAAGGTGATATTTATTAACTCTTTATCGCCTTATTTAATTGCAAAGTTTCTGCTATTAAATAAGACAATTTTTAGATATTGAATTAGTGGTAATTCGTCGGCTCTCGGTCTTCAGTTTAACCCCTTAACGGTCGCTTTAAATTACAGTTTAAAAATTCAAATTGCTTATTGGCACCTTTTTTTTTTTTAAAAAAAAGAAATATTTACCTTATTTAATAGCAGGTTAAATGATGCCATAATAAAGCCAATTACATACAAAAGCCTTTATAAAAGTGGTGGGGATTAAATAAACTGAATAAAAGACACAGCCTGTGAATATCACGGGAGCGAGAATTAAGAGGTTAAAGACACCTTAGGAGCTACTACAAGCAAATCTGTAGAATTCTTATTTATTTAGCAAAGTTTTCGTCTCCAAATGTCCATAATTTTCAGAACTTTAGCACATTAAGATTCACAGAAAGCATATTGTTTAAAGAAGTATGGTACTGATTGATGAGTTTAGACATTAAATTTTGACGTAATTAATGAAAATGTGCATCAACAAATTTTTCAGAAGGACATGTTTTTAAAAAATGGAATATATAAGTTAAAGTTTTTTTAAAAATCATTTTAATTAATTTGCCTTTGAAAGTTTTGTATGTAACGGTTTGCACAAAATAAAATCTAAAACTGAGTACAGTAGAGCGCCAATTATCCGAACAAGTTGGGACCGACCCTAGTTCGGATAAATGGACAGACAATTTAAGGGATGTTTCTGACTTTACTAAAACCTTCACACCTTATCGAAGCTTAGGTCTGTCAGCACCAGTTAGTGCTGGCACGTTTATTTTATTATTATTTTTTTTTATATGTTTATCATTTATTTTTTTTTCTTTCTATATCAGTTGAATATGATCAACGTTCTTCTGCCGTTCGAGCCATTTCATAGCTGTTTCCAAATATTCAAATGCTTCATTATGTGATGGACCTGGGTATTTCCAGAGCATTCGTTTTCATTTTCTATAATTTCTTTTTCATCATGAATCTCATCCACAATCTCATCATCATTTAAAATCTGATATCCAGGGTCATGTACTACTTCACTATTTAACCACTCGTTAATTTCATTTTCTTCATACCTTCTTCCCATCTCTTTTATTGTTTTACATTCCTCATTTTCTGATCCAGTATCAGTTTTTTCTTCATTTAAAATTTTATTTCAAGCCAATGGATAAGTGGGAGTTACGTTACAAATTTTTTGAGGGAGAAATAGGCTGTTTGAATAGTTGGAAGCTCGGTTGATTGGAGTTCCGATAATCGGCGCTCTTCTGTACATGGATTAAAATCAACATATTATAACTATATATGTATATTATATATATATATTGTTTCCCGTGAAAATTCACTAGACTATTTAAAAAAAGAGTTGTATATTGTAGAGATTATATTACCTTAAAATGAGTAGATTCATATTTCATAAAGATTGGTATATATGTATATGTAATTTAAATATTTCTGATTATAAAAGAAAATTAAGTGGGCACAGGACCTTTGAGTTTGTCGAAACAATCAAAAACATCGCCTTCTTCAAAGTACCAAAACACAAACAATATGCAATTAAGATCTTTTTCTCCCCTTCATGCCTAAAGAATATATCCTTAAGTACATTATGTAGAAAAATAAAGGCTGTATGTACAAAATTAATATTTAAATTTTAAATTTAAAAATTAATCTCACTAATGCGTGATTAAGTGCTGCGCGCATGATAAAACTCTAAATTATGCATATAGAAAACAATTTTAGAGCAAAATAGAATCATAACATACCTACGTATAACTTAAAATCAAAATATACGCAAAAAGTTTTGTTTAAAATTTAATTTTAGCACAAAAAAAAAGTTCAAAAATCTGAAATTTATTTCAAGTTTTTCAAGTGCAAAAAAATAAATAACCAAAATATCTGATTTTTTTTTTTTGTTGTACCCTGTAGACTATAAAGAAATGCATATTTCGTTATTTTTTTCTAAGCTGTAGCTTACATAGTTTACAAATAGCAGTGCGCGCAAATTCCAAATTTACTAATATGAGAAAACGCTTTTCAAAATTTCAATGTCTACGGACCTTCTATTATACTCATCATCTAAAACTGATTATAATTCAAGAAATAATACAGATTTTTGAATGCAGTTTTTTGCATATGGTTGAGAAATCTTAAAAGTCCTGTGCCCCCTTAAGCATTTTTTTTTTTTTGTTAGCAACAAAATAATTCAAATCTTATTATCTTGAAATTTTAAGAGACTTGGAGCTGTTTAATCACCAAAATATTGATTTTTCGAAAAATTATATATGAAAGAACATTATAGTAGTATTTTGTTGCATTTTAAAACATTTTGCATAGAAATATTTCTAGTTTTACGTAAATTATGACTAAAAAATGCGTCCATTCTTTTACTGCAAACAATGATTTAAAAGACACTTTAAAGTTATTTTTCTCAGAAAGATAAAAGCCATTTTTTTTTTTTTTTTTTTTTTTTTTTTTTTTTTTTTGGCTGCGCACAAAAGATGTATTTTACATTAGTTAATACTTTTGCATGCAATCTTTACGAATTTAGATACTATATCTACAACTTGGGATTGGATTTAAATTTGTACATATTTTAGTAAAATTTCTATTTAAAAATTATTGTTGAAAATATTGTATGCATTAAAATTATCTGTTTTTGTGCCTAGAATTACAAACAAACTTTAGTTCAGTTTTAATATAATTCTTGCGTTGCAGGTTTTATAGCGAGAACATAGCCAATAGTATTTATTTTGAATTTTTTTTATCTTGCTGGGATTCAGATCTGAAAATTGGCGCTATGCGACTCCTATATCATCCTTTACATTCCCCAGTCTAAATGATTTTCGGGCTCAGGTTCTTTCCTAACGGAAGTGTTTGATTCAGTACTTGATTGATGAGTTTTTAGAGAATCCGGAAAATACGGTTTTGATAATCGCTTTTTTTCGGTATACATCATTAATTTCCCATTTCCCCACACTGTTTTGATGGAACGTTTATTGATCTATTGGTTATTAATCAGTAAAGGCTTAGCAAAGATTATAGCAAAAACCAAGGTTGCCAACAATTAATCTTTGATGTCTTTTAACTACAGCTCGTTTTTTATTGCGCATAGAAAAAGATAATATAATCTGGACAACATGGAGATCCAAAAAAGAGGTAAAAAGAGACATAGAGAGTTACAACATAAATTGTCTGTAATTTATCGCAGGTAATTCATATATATATATATAATTCAGAGACATAAAACTCAAAAGAGAAGAAAAGTTAGAAAAAAAATAAAATTTCACAAAAGGGCTACAAACTTTGAAATATTTTCTTAAAATAAAAAATCTTCATATAAAAAGACTAAATTCAGGGGATCACCACATTTTCAGAAGATATGCCTAAACAAATCCAAAAAAAAAAAAAAAACTTATTTAAGATTATTTATTTTACTTAAATTATGATTTTGACATTTTTTAAACAATATTATTCTTGTTTATTAAGTTTATTTTAATTTAATGTCAAATTATTTAAATCTAAAAGTTAGGCGTATCTGAAGTTTTTTCAGGTTTTCATATAAAAATATATATCGGTAAATAAGTTACATTTTAATCAGAAAAAGAAAAGTTAAGAAGAAAAATTACTAAAAAGACAAAGACTTTATAGGGGAAATGAAGTTCGATTAACTTTGTCAAGTTAACTTATGGTATTTTTTATATAATAATTTTTATATAAAAGAAAATTTAGAAATATTTCCCTTAAGAGAAAAAATGCAAAATGCAATAAATTTTATTAAAAAAAAAAAAAAAAAAAAAAAAAAAAAAAAAAAAAAAAATTGAAATTACTTTGTTATATATATTTTTTAATTCTGGATTAATCTTTATAATAAATGTACAAGGGTGGTCACAAGCAACATGGGGAAAATTTTTTTTAACGTTTTCTTCGGGGGGACCCTCCTAAAACTTGCCAATTAGTTAGAAAATGAGATTGGCAAAGTTTCAGCTCAAATAAATAACATTAACCCGTGCCTCATCGAGGTTGAATTCTTGAAAATTTGCAATTTTTGGCAAAAAATTGTCGTTTTTGTTTCTTTACGTGAAAAACATTTGTCTTAGAAACCTTATTCTTGTTTTATTTCATAGAAACTGTTGTTGCCTTGAACTTTTACTCTCATGAAAACTTATATTTAATGAACATTTAGTATTTTTCAGGGCAGCTAGTGAACCATACCCTCAAACTCTGCATTTTTGAAACATAGGTATAAAATGACAAATTAAAAATGTTATTACTTTTGATAGTTTTTTTGTATTATTTTTATTAATAGGCAAAAATAAGTGAACAATTTTTGTAACTTTAAAAATATTTCACGAATTATAATTGATTATTAGTTATCTAGTTCTGTGCCTAGTAAGAAAGAGCTTCTCGATTTGTATTGCAGTTGAACCTCTGAATTTCTCTTTTTATTACAAGGCTGTTTTTGTTATCTGTTATGGTTATCTATTTTTAGAATTGACGAAACATCCCGTAAAACCCCTTGCCCCTCTTGATATAATGGCAGAAATGTAAGATTTTTAAATTGGCCACATGTCTCATCAAATCATCGACAGTAAGCAGCCAAGTAATTGTCGAGTTTTATGTATTTTATTTTATAATATTCGCAAAAGGAACTGAACGCCAGAGAAGCTGCTAGACTTAGAATACATCCACTAGCTAACCACAGACATCGACTCTGCAAATAACTGTTTCGTAAACAAAAAACTGAGCTCATCAAAAACAGATTTTAAAATTCCTTTTTTAGAGAGAACTGTTGTTCACTGGGGTGGAAAACTGCTTCACCATTTTTTGAATAAAGAAAATGTAGAGTGGATAAAAGTTTTAATTAGTTGTGGGGATGAAGAACAGTTACTACGAATTCCTCAACTTGAAAATAGTATCGGAATAATTCAGGCGAAAGCTGTATTTTCAGCAGTTGAAGAATGGGAGGAAGTAGGTAAAATCCAGGCAATATTTTTTGATACAACTGCAGTAAACACAGATCGCCTCAGAGGAACCTGCATTTTTCTATAGCAATTGTTAAAGGAAAAGTCTTCTGTATTTACCATGCCGCCACCATAATTTATTAATTTTCCTAAAAGCTGTTCTTGATTGTAAAATGGACATAATCACTGCCCCTCAGCCAGATATTTAAAAAAAAAAACCAATTCTGATTGGGTGGTCTAAATTAAGCCAGAGTAAGTATACAAATGCTATTGAAGATGAAATACTAGGTATAAATAGTTAATTCAGAAGAAATTTCAAATTTTCTTACAGGAACTTCTAAAAATTAACAGCTCAGGTATGATTATAAAGAGTTTATCCAACTTTGTTTAAATTTTATAGAACTCCTTCCTGCAAAAGACTTTTTTCAGAGCACCTGGTGCTTTTAATCATGTCAGATGGATGGCGGCACAGGCCATTCATTCTCTCAAAATATATTGTTTCAGGATCATCTTTCAATAACAAATTTAGAAAAAGAAGGTATCAGAGATCTTTTCTTATTTTTAATCAATATTTGTGTAAAAGCGTGCTTCAATACTTCCACTGCCACTTTAGCCTCCAATTCAAGACCTGCAAATAATAAAATCACTTGTTCACTACAGAAAATTTGATAAATAGGTTACAGACAAAGCACTTGCTAAAATGACAAACCGCCTTTGGTATCTTAACTCGGATCAAGTTGCATTTTCATTTTTAGATAATACTTTGGTAAAAAAAAGTCAGCATAAGCCACCTTATCTAAACCATTACCACTTAAATCCTTTCCGGCGCAGTGTCCCACGCCGGGACCACCTAATTTTAATTCCAAACTTACAAACGGCACGAAGAATATTTTAATAAAATTTTGCTTTTACAATGAAAGGTTAAAGTAATGTGTTTTTAATTTCTAAAAAAGTCGTTTGTAAATTCGGGGGTAGACAATCATTTCATCCTTTTACGAACAGAATTTTTCTGTGCCGGAAAGGGTTAACGTGACAGTTGTAAAGGAAAATAATTTATTTTCTTCATTATGCCTCCTTTCTTGTAACACAACTTTAATAATAAAATGCAATTGAGCATTATTTGCTCTCATTTCTATACTTCCTTTGCCCTCCCTTTTTTTTTAAAATTCTTACAGTTTAAAATTCGATTTTTTTCCTTTTCTTTGGAATTTTCTTTAATAAAACACTTTATTGGACTTCACAAAACGAAAAAAAGAAAAACAAAAGGTGGAAAGCAGATGAAATGGAATGTTACAAATTTATTTTCTCTTTTTCATAAAAAGTCAATTTTTAAGATTCAGGTGAAGTCTGGTCCTGAAAAATGCGCATATTTTTAAATCTATGCGTTTTTAGAAAAAAATGGTGTGTGGTTCTTCAAAGCAAAACTTTTTTTTATAAAATGAGACCTGCATTATGTTTCTAGGTTCAATTGTAGTTATTTCATGAAGGAAAAACAGCATTTTTTTTGCGAAAAATCACGTTTTTTTCAAACTTAAACCTCAATGAGGCACGGGTTAATATTATCCAAATGAGCTGAAACTTAGCCAATCTCATTTTCTAGTCAATTGGCAACTTTTTGGGGGGTCCCCCCGAAAAAGTTTGAAAACTGATTTCTTGTGACCACCCTAACAGTCTTGAAAAAAAAAATAATAAATAAACAGCCCCCACTAATTCAGCAATAAATTATCATAGAAGAAAGTTGTTGGTGCCAAATTATTGGAAATAAAGCCTACTGTTAAATAATGTGTATAAAATTTGCTTAGGGGGGTATATGTATGTATTGAAAACAAACTCAATATTTGTTGTTTTGTTTTTGTTTTTTTAAGCAAGTCACAATTTTGACCCCATAAATAAATTCTACACCACTTAATTAGTCTAAAAACAAATTTTCATGAAATTCGCACTATAGTTTCAGACAAATTATTTATTTTACAATGAGCATATTTGGAAGGCTGTATCCAAATTTTAAATTACACATAATACAAGAGTAGTAATTATAATAATAATAATAATAATAACACACGTATACAAAAATGAAATTTTTAATATGAACACCCAACATTAACATTATATTAGTATTAATTAAAAAATTACCCTAGAATACCAAAAACAAAGTTAATGTTAAATTCATTTTTAACCACTTTCCAACAAAGTTGAAAAGTGTTTATGCATTCGGTTTATCTGTCCGTCTGTACGCGCTCTAACTCCCGTAAATATACTCGGATCGTTCTGATATTTTTGGATGTTAGTGACCTCTACAATAGCACGAACTCTATTTCAAATGAAGTTTGTAGCATGTTTAGTTCATTTACAGGGACAGTCAGAATTTTTCCGTTACATTACGAGCCATGGGAAAAAATCGTTTAAAATGATTTTTAATGATGTTACATGCTTTCAAACATATTAAAATTGATATGCATTTATCAAGTGCACTAAAATATGCATTCCGCAGAATATGCGGTACAAAGAATAATTATTATTCATTTACAGGGCCACACAAAAGATCTCCGTTACATAATAATATACGGGTGGAGGGAATTTTTTCCGGCGTACTTTAATTATGTTAAATTATTTCATGTGTAATGAAATTGATATATGTCGCTGAGGTTTACTATAACTTATTTCATGTATAATACGAAGTGCATAGCAATTACAGGGACACACAAAAGATTTCAGATACGATATTGTATTCGAAGTACTGTACGGTAGCAATGATTGCTGGAAATGCATTTTTAATTATGTCATGTGCTTTTATGTTTCACTATATCTAATGCATTGTATATGGTGTGTATAAATGCTGAAATTCATATACAGGGCTACACAAAAGATTTCGTAATGGTTACTGGGTATGATTGTAAATTGCTTAAAGGTGGTTTTTAAATTGTTTATGCATTTTTACGCTGAACTGCATTTTGTTTACTAAGAAATGTTTGTAGAACAAAGATAAAATTATATACAGTGTCACGCAAAGAATTGGATACATGACTGATAATTTCTGGAATGATAATTTCTGGAAATGTGATTCCAGTAGTTCTAAGAGTGTTTTACTTTGAATTAAACTTTAGCTAAATATTGGCGTGTAATAAAGGTACTAGGTTAACTACAGGGTTGTACAAACGTATAGAAGTATGTTTCCATATATTAGTATAAATTGCTGAAAGAGAAATTTCAACCTGTTATTCGTTTTCTTGCTAAACTAAATTTCCCCATTATATAGCATATATATCAACCTACAGATCAAATAGAGAGCTGTTCAAAAGAATTGGAATACATATTTGCTATGGATGGTAACTGCTAAAATCAATTTTTCAAATGTTTTATGCGTTTTCTAAAATGTTTACTTAGTTCTCTTATATACCTTATTTCCCTAAATAACGAAGTTTTGTTAAAGCATTCAGGAAGTGTTGGAAAGTGTTTCATAATCTATGCTTAACGCATGATGTTTCTTTCTTGTTTATAATCAATGGGGAATTATTTAAAGATGTATATTAATGTGTATACACGTGGCATATGAATTCTTAGATCATTTTCTATTTTATGCTTTTGAAGCAGCTTTAGTTTGATAACACCATGGCAATTGTAACCAAGAGTTGAAGTCCTTCCAATGTAGTGATTTATTTTTCGACTGCTTTGTTGTACGTTGATTTATTTCCTGGTTGTTTATTGCGCTTCTTTTTTCCAGTGCTTTATTTTCCGGGATCTGGAAAAGGGCAATACACATTTTTTTTTTTTTTTTTTTTTTTCTGATTTTGTTACTGAATTTATAGCGATTATATAGAAATTGTACATTCGGGAATAATTTTAAAAAACTGGACGAAAGGGGAAAAAAATATATATAAATGAAAGTAAATTAGGCGCATCATTTCTCTCGAATGTTAAAAGTAATGGAGACTACTTTTCTAGTAAAAGTGTTGTTTCATCGCACTTTTTTTTTTATGTGATTTAAAGAGTAGATACAAACTATTATTATTATTATCATTATTTGAAGATTCATGGATTTGTTCAACATTTTTGCAAAAATACTATACAGTCAAACCTCGTTAACGTGAACACGCTTAACGTGAATTACTTTTAACATGAACAGTTCCCACTGTCCCCATCAAAATGGATACGGATTCCAGTGTTTTTTATCCTTTTAAGATGAACACGGTTAATGTGAAATGTCGCTTAATATGAACAATTCTCGATGTCCCCATGATAGATTTTGACACTTAACGTGAACGAAAATTCCTAGAAAAGTGTGAAAGCTTACTTTTCCCTGGGGAACAATGGGTTATACTTTAGAGGTTCATGAAAAAAATTATTCTTTAGAGCGATGGAAACGTGTACTATTGCCATTAGAATTTTCTCAATTTTGGACAATACAATACGTGTCACCAGCTACATGTCACCAGTATCAGGGAAAGTTGCTACCTAAAGGGAGTATTTTTATGTATTGTTTTTTTCTTCACGCGTGGAAAATTTACAGTTTAGTATTGCAACTTTCATATGAAATGTACCATGTGTTTTATTAATGAATAAAAAAATATAATAGTTTAATTATTAAAATATAAGTAAGTCTCAGTTCTAAAACAAAGTTTTCTCCCATTAGACCCTATGTGAAATCCACATTTGTCCATGAATCCTTTACCACTGCAATTAAGCTTATTGTAAATTAACTGTTTATCTCTGGTACGAAATATGATTAAAAATGAACATTGTATAAAGCTTCATTATAAAAGATATTATTATTAAAAACTGATTTAATCGTTGATCAAAACAAATATTTATTAAATATAAAAAAACTCATCTTGATGCTTAAATATATCTTGTTTCCTTCTTTGCAAATACTGTATTTTATTAAAGAAATGCCGCGGCGTTTACAAGTTTGAAAGTTAATTTTTTTCCAAGTGCGGCGTTTACTCTATGTGCGGCGTTTACGATTTTTTTAAAATACCAACTGAGTTTCCTTAATTTAAAAATTCAGAAAAATACTTAATATTGGATTTAAATATTTTAAATAAAACTTCACACATCTTAAGATATTAAAAACGAGGCATTCTACATTGCTCAGAAAACTTTGATTAAAGTTAAGTTAATGTGACGCTGTCGACAAAAGTAGCGTCCCGATGGATGCGGCGTTTACAACGGGTGCGGCGATTACGATATTTTTAAGCTTATTCAGGCCAATTTGATGAGTGCGGCGTTTACGACGGGTGCGGCGTTCCTTCCATAAAATACGGTAGCTAATTTTAAAAAAAAATGGTTCAATGCATGTTCTTGTATAATACTAGAAATGACATTTACTGATACATTTTGATTGTTATATTTTACGAGAAAACCCTGTTGTCCCATTAACTCCCATGTCCCATTAGCCCCCAGTCTCCCCTATATGTATTTTCTCTCACTCTCTCTCTCTCTTTTTTTCTTTTTTAATCAGGAATTTTTTGTTACTGATAGCATGAACTACGGATAACATGAACAAAAATTTCATTCCCCTTGAGGTTCATGTCAACGAGGTTTGACTGTATACGTTTAAATAAAATACACAACCTTAACATTTAAAGGTTGTGTGCTTGATTTAAACCTATTCAGCAGTTTACAAATTGCAGAATTATTTTTAATTCTAATTGTATTTTCTATCGATTATAATATTCCGACATTCTATAATCTATATCTATATAGTTATAAAATTTTACTGAGAATCAGTACAATTTTTCTAAATTGGAATCAATCACGTAGGCAACCTTAGTTATGATTTTTTTAAGTTATAGCACATAAAAACAATTAAAATATTTAATAATAATTATTTTTTTTTTTAACTTCATATAACCTTTCTTTTCAGTTCTTTCTAAAATAAAAAGAAGCTTAATGCTGTTCTCAAATCCAAAACTATGGTAATTGTACCTAACTGTATAAGGGTGTTTAAACTTTAAACTGGACATGTCTAAAGAGTTAAATTGACCCACCACTGACACCCATTTTAAACGCCGCTCTGAGGCAGCTCACGCCTTTTACACTTAGTCTCTTGTTTTTTGTTTTGAATGTATTGTATTTATGTGTTACTTTCATTGTGTGAAGATAGGGTGAGGGGTAGTCCATATTGTTGCACACCGACAGATAAGACCACTCTACACAAAGAAAGATTTCTGTATATGTATAGGAGCTTTAACAGAAAGGTGTCTAACAATTACTTGTGACAAGACCAACCGTCCCCCCACCCTTCTCCCAGAAAAAAAAAAGTTTTACGGATGCTTTGTAAGTGTCAAAGGAGAATAAGGGGTGTTACTATAAATTGGCGTCGCTGGTCGTGCCGGGAAAATAGCTTTGAGTTATTTAAAAATATTACAGTTCGCATGTAAAAAAATTACGTGCATAACCTTAATTTATTTGTTTTTCAATCCCTTTAGAAATGTTAGATCTTTTTTAATTCTCTGTTCTCATTTTTTTTTGCGTCTTAGAGGTTATAAATCAGAAAATTCCTCTTAATAATCTTATTTTGTACAGAACGAATGTATATATATTAAAATTATTACAGGGCACTATTTTATAAGATGCCATTTATTCTTATAATTAAAAAAATAAAAAAGTACCTGTTCATTTAAATAGAAGAAATTATATCTTTTAGCCTGAAGGAAAAAAGATTCATTACAACGAAGCACATAGCTTTTTCATCCCTCAAACGATGCAAAATATGGAACAATGAAACAATCTGATCCACGTTCTTGGAGTACCTAGTTGCGTTGCAACTGCACCTCCGGGCTATAGATGTTGCGTTTTACAGTGCATTGGGAACCATAAAAAAGAAAATTTAAACGCGGCCGAGACCACCGGTAAAAGTAAAAGTAGAGAAGAAAAACAATTAAGAAAATCGTTAAGTACAATCAATAAGAGAAAAAAAAAAGTTCCATAAGATCCTACAAATGTGCATGACAGGCGATGCATGAATTTATCTTTTATATAAAATATATTCTTATTTTAAAACGTTTCCGGTGGTATCATATACGAGTTTACAATAATGATTTTTTCGAAGAAAATATGTCCCCTGATTCACAATATAAAATTTAAAACTTTTTGTTAACTTAAAAAGTGACAGATAATAATAACACAAATGTTACAAATTTAAAATATACATTTTATTTAAATTACCTAGTACGTTCGGTCCGCAATTCCGCAGCTATCCTCTGGGAATATTTTCATTAATTGCCGTTCCCTGTCAATGGCTCAGGTACTAGTCACATCTGTATACAGGGCATCGCAAAGAGATGGTCACAACTTTAAGACAAAATCGTTATAGAAAAACAGTAGAAAATTTGATTCATTGGTTGACAGGAGTATTTGAAACCTTTTAATTTGCTTATCTACATATGTTATACGATGTCTAAAAGACAATGCCCCCAGTGGGTCCCAAGTAATAGTTTTAACTAGCCTAGTTAGGAGGAAAATGTCAATAAAGAATTGATTTTAAAAACAATAGAGAACTAAGTTGTTATAATAAAATTTTAATCATTAGTTTTCTAATATAATCTATTTTTTGTGAAAGTGGAGAGGGTATGGGAAGCAGAGAGGGAGATCGCACTCCCTTCTTAAATGTCTGAAAATATGTGAATTTTGATCACATTTGGCCGATTTTACCCATTTGTCACGTATTAATAAAAATACTGGTTATTCCCATGCGGGCCTCCAGAAAATGGCAGCCCAGCTCATCTATCCCGCACGCCCTTGTATGGGTCAGGCCCTGTTGCGGCTGTGTTTCAATAAAATAATTAATTTCATAAATCCCTGCGCTAGAAAAGGTGTTGCAAAAATTAGGTAGTAATTTATATATTTTTGAATAGTTCGAGTTTATATGTTGTTTTATAAATAAAATTTATTTTTCTAATTATTTTATTTTATTGAAGATAAAAATTAGAATTCACAAAACAAAATTTAGCTAGCATTTTACGAGGGCTGTACCTAGCCTTCACAAGAAAAATATCTTTTTATGTCTAAAATGTATTTTGTTTTTAACATAATGTCCTTTTAGCTCGATACACTTAGCCCAACGTTTTTCTGTTTTTTTTTTTTGTTTTTTTTTTTGTTGTTTTTTTTTTGTTGTTTTTTTTTTTTTGCATCCCCTCTAAAAAATACGATTTTTCCAACCCTTCAAAATACGCGTTTGTTCCAGCA
Source organism: Maratus speciosus (assembly GCA_963932465.1). NCBI lineage: Eukaryota > Metazoa > Arthropoda > Arachnida > Araneae > Salticidae > Maratus > Maratus speciosus. The sequence continues at coordinate 591,514,386 of OZ010789.1, read as the reverse complement.
ATAATCTCGTCGTTAAAGCCAATTCTTTACCACTAAACCATTTTTTCATATTTGGAAATAGAAAATAATCTCTAGGCACTAGATCTGGTCAATATGGTGGATGCAGTTTCAGTTCGTATCCTAATTCATGGAATTGTGCGATGACGACGACACAAGAATTGTGGGAAAAAGGGTGTTTGATTGTGGAGGGGGTGGTGGCGCTGGAAGTGGAATCATACTATAGTATGATGAGGTTTTAAATAGATTTTTTTTCGATCGGAAAGGATGTTTTTTATCTGATTATTCTGTTGTACGAGGGGGGGGGGGGTAGGACGGGCTAAATTTTTATAGGGGGATTATTTTTTTATGTAGAGTCGGTTTCGGAGTGTGAAAAGAACAGTTCGATTGTGGAGGTGGCGCAGAGAATGGAATCATAATGTAGTATGATGAAGTTTGAGAGAGATTTTTTTGTTATTTTCGATTGAAAAGAATGTTTTTTTTATCTGATTATCCTATAGTTTGAGGGGGGTAGGAGGTGCTAAATTTTTAGAGGGGGGCTTAATTTTTTTTAATCGTCTTTTAACTCAAATGAATGACTATTTAAGGTGATGCCATACTATAATACAAGAGGTTAGGTCTTTTCGAGAGGAAGTGTAAAGGGCTAAATTTTTAGAGGGGTTTATTTTATACATATATTTTTTTCGAATCGACTTAGAGTAAGAATAAATGACCTTTTAAGGCTGAGTCATACTATAACACAAGTGGTTAGTTCTTTTCAAAAGGGAGTTTGAGTGGCCTTAATTTTTTAGGGGGCTTAATTTTTAAGGAGTCTTAATTTTTTTTTCCGAACCGATTTAGAATAGGAATGGAAATTAGATGATAAACTCCTACTATAGACCGAATTATCAGAGTAAACATAAACAAAACCAGCTCAACCGTGATTGTCGCACGGCACTTCCGGTTCAGTGCAAAATATTGGCAAACTTCCCATTTTTTTCTTTTTTAATAATTTTTTAGGGGGCTTAATTTTTAAGGAGGCTTAATTTTTTTTTCCGAACCGATTTAGAATATGAATGGAAATTAGATGATAAACTCCTACTATAGACCGAATTATCAGTGTAAACATAAACAAAACCAGCTCAACCGGAATTGTCGCACGGCACTTCCAGTTCAGTGCAAAATATTGGCAAACTTCCCATTTTTTTCTTTTTTACTAATAAATTTTGAATCGTTTTGCAACATTATTATTTTTTAAATGTTTTTCTCAAAACTATAAAATCTCGAAAAGGTGAGCCAAGTATATGTTTTTTAACGTAATGAAGTTTAAATAAATATTTATTTTAGTCGTTTTGACAGCACGGGTGCCATAAAGAAGGTTTATTGCTTTTTCCTGGCGACCGCCTGCTGGACAGATAATTACACCTTTTTATTTTCTATTTAATTTATATCCAAAATCGTTAATTGGTCCAAATCATCCAAGCGACCTCATAGCAAATTGGTATATAATTTTATATACCTTAGATAAATTCAAATAATATAAGTGATCGTATTTACCTAAATTCTAGTAGAAGAGCAACGCGAAGCATTAATAAAATTAAATTATAATTCGCGTCAAAATGTAATTATTATATTTGAATAATTACGAATAAAATTAAGAGTTTGCGTTGTGAATTATTTAGACGAACTCTTCCACTTATGAATTAAACTAAAATTTAAGCTGTAAAAAATAAATTGACACACTTTAAATATTATTAATTAAATAATTACAGAAACTTTTTAAAACTTGATTAAATATTTTATTTACATTGAACATAACTATATACAGAAAAAACATAATATTAATTCAAAAAAATAGAAAACAACACTTTTGTTTGCTTCTCATTATTTTAAGTATGTTTAATCTTTAAAAAAAAAAGACAATATTTTCACGTGCTCTAATTATTATAATTGTTTCTTTTTGCTAAAAGAATAACTCTCTTTCATTTTTAAAATTACCTTAATCTTATTTAATTATTGGTTTTGTCGGATCTCAGATAACTCTCTACCGTAAAATATCAGAAAAGTATTTTTTAAGATTTTTCATATGATCTTAAGTGGTAAAAGAAAATGTTTAAAATAGTACCTTCTTTTAATATACGGGATGGTGGCCTTTATTCATCAAATTCCGAGTTGTTGCGTTGCTTAGGATCATGGCAATGTGTCATCAGGAACGCATCCTCAATTTGGCTTGATTAGGATCACTCCGATATGTACATCAGGAAGACATCCTCAATTTGGCTTGATTAGGCACACTCCGATAGGTACCTCAGGAAGACATCCTCAATTAGGCTTGATTAGGCTCGATTAGGCTCGATTAGGCTCACTCCGACATGTCCATCTCGCCTGGGCTTTACTAGGGCTTACGGGACTCATTGCACGGGCTTTCAGGAGAGCTCCTGCGTCCTCTACATCTTTTTTTTTGACTATCTTTTTTAAACCTTATTCTTCTTGCACACTAGCTCCTGCAGTGGGTGGAACTATTTTTGTCTAGTCCACTGTTATTGGATGTGAGAAGATTTTTTATTATACTTCGATAGGCCTATTAGCTAGCAGTCTGCAAATGGCCCCTTACATATACTTTAATATTATTATCTGCCTTAAAGTTTGGGTGGTCTGAAAAGTCATAAATTTATCCCAACACTTTTATTGAGGCCATAAATTGATTCCAAGGTTTTTATGATTTTACGACTTCTAATTATACACCACTTTCCATTGGCTTGTCATAAAACGACACCATGGCGTCTGGCTATTGTTGTTGTCAGAGATCCGAACTCTAATCAACATTATACATTCATTTTACAATACAACAATTTTTAAAAAATATATATTTACTATTTAAAATCAACTTAATAATTTTTGTATGAACTTACACTCTTATTTTACTTAAATATATAAACATTATAATTTTACACTCATAATTATATTTTATAAAAAAATATTTATACAAACAGAAATAACAAATTACGCAATTTTACTTTGATTTAACCAACATGGTGCGGGAACATATCATAGTTATATGTTGCCCAGCATCTCTCCCTGTGTCAGAAAAAAAAAAAATAAAAACTGATTGCTGGTTTTATTTTTTTTGTAAAGCTTAAAAGAATGTCCGTGTCCATATGACTGTGTATCTACACAGTCTTTGAGCGAAGACTGTAAAGTTCAATTATCAATGGTTCTGGTATATTTTATAAGAAGTTCTTCTATTTTTCATAACAGAAAGTTCAACACATGATAGTATAGTTGTCTGTTGACATTCACATTTATAGAAGACCTCTGTACTGAAAATCAGACGTTTTTCTCGAAGCCTTTTTTCGTTACCACACACATGTTTAATAATTTTGTAACTTTACAGTTTAAGTGCCCAAAATACATTCAAAGCTATAATTTTGTCTGAAACTAATATGCCGAAATAAACCTCATTATAAGAAAAATAATGGCATACGCATTTGACATATTATTTCATCACATACCACCTTATGACACAGTGTTTTATCTAAAACACATTTTATACTGAATAAAAGTAAATACAATGCTTGTAATATGACATGTTATATTTTCACATAATTAATCTGATGTATTCAAATTATAATCAGAAAAATATTGTATACAAACTTGTTACATTATTTTATTTATTTGTTACTTCTAACATGTATGATCTGTCAAAATGTACAAGCTAATTCATCTCCTTTAATATATCATTACGCAATGCTTTCCAACTTTACCCGATACGAGAAAAAAAAAGTAAGAAGAAGGAGAGAGGAGAATAAAACCAGTTATTGAACGTCCCCGATTCTCCCGAAAAGTGGGGGGTGGTCAAGCTACTAATTCCTTTCTGCGAGGTGAATTGTGCTGTGACAAAATTTTACGACTTCCCAAAGGTATGTATTTAAAACCATTTCATGCTTGTAATTACCTTATTAATTAGTATAATTTCTTGATATACTTTCTTCTTAACTCACTGTGCATGCCTGTATGTAATTTTAAACATAATCTATGCATAAACAGTGTATGTATTTGTATCGTATCTAATGTAAACCTTCTGCTTTTTTTTTTTATTATTTTGCAGGGGAAAAATGGCGATTCTAGCATCTGAATTCTCCTGCCTCATACTGGAACTGAAGCGAGGGTGGCTTTTTATGCATTCAGGTTTAAATCTAAACCAAATTGCCTTTCAGGATTAAAAAAAAAAAAAAAATGCATATAATTTTCTTTAACTGATTACCTTGTATATTTTTAGACCTTTCTAACAAACACAAATTTTGATTCATGATATTGTTTACTATTAAAATGTAAACAACACGGAAAAATGACTTCTACGGCCTCTCAAAAATGCAAAATATGCATTACGCTGATCTTAAACATGCACCTTCATTTAATACTGTTAAATAGTGTTGTCAGAAAATGCCATTGACGAAGAAGAGAACAATTTTTTTGTCTTAAATTATTATTTATTTAGCCAACAATTCTATCTTAAAAGATTGTTAAATTTTCATATTTATTTATTTTTTTACTGAATGAAATAAAAATTTATTTATTCAAAATTTTATTTATCATTAACATTCCGTATGTGAATTCTACTGTCTAAAATTTAATGATATGTTTAAAAATAAAAGATAATAAATTATTATTATTAATCCAACATTAATAATTATTATTTAATTATAAAAAAAATGTACTTAATACACTTGTATAATTTAAAAAAAAAAACAAAAGTAAATGATAATTACTACGTAAAATCGTATGCAGCCCTCTATGAGTACCCGGCCGGACCAAAGAACTTCTGCCAGCAGAAAAAATCTTTGTATACTCACAAACAACCACATCCAATTTTTTTTATAGATCAAGTTTTTAAAATAATTACTGTACGTACTATAAAAAAAATTAAGTAAATAAATTTATTAAGCCATACTACATATTTTAATAAAAATAAGGCCAATATATATAAATATATTTATTTATTTATTTTGTTTCCTTATGTTAAATTGGCCAAATTATATAAAAAAAAATTTTTATGAACTCACACACTCAAATTTATCAATCCTATGTATATTTATATGTGTTAAATTTAGAATTGCATTTAATTCTAAGGGAAAGTAAAGAGAAAAAAAAAATGCTTAAATTCTAAACTAACATAAATTTATAAAATATTTCATTTAAAAAAAAAAAAAATCTAATTTCTAGCTGATTTCAGCAAGATGTCATTTAATATTTATATTAAATAATTTTGCTAATACATTTTATTAATTGTTAAATTTGCATATTTTTATATATACAATAAAAATATAATAGTCTTACATAAAATTTTACACTACAACAATGTTATTAATTAATTTAACTTGAATTTAAGCCTACTTTAATTCTAATTGAATACCGTTAATAAAAGTAAATTAGCTTATCAAGTTAAATATAATATAAACTATGTTTGTCTAATGTTAATTTTGCTGAAAATTCCATAAATTTTAACTGTAAATGCTAATTGCTATACCTTTTGTTATTTATTTTGAAAACAACACCAACTTATATTTTTATTTATTATTTTTTTATTAAATCTAGGAACTATTGTTACTGAGCTAGACACTCCATAAATGTGTAAAACCTAAAAATCAAAAGTTTTCCTAAATAAAACTCAAAATGCTGCTTTTTACAATATAATATTACTAATTTTATTGTTTCTGAGCATAACATCTAGTAATTATACCATACTTAATTTTTTCTTCGATTCCTTTTTCAGCCAAGAATCCTGAAATTTATGCCTAGGTGATGACTATATATTGATGTATCTGTGAATAATTTTTCTACAAATATTTTGTTGGTGTTGGTGCATACCCAGCCGTAGGCCAAAATTGCACCCTATACAGAAAGCCTTTGGTGAGAAAATTTTAATTTTACTTCAATTATTTATTTGTGTATTTTTTTTTTTTTTTTTTTTTTTACTATAATTTTTGTGTGCAATCATGTTGAAATAACTTGCCTTGTCCATTGTTATACATATATATGTTTTTTTTAAAAACCAATGTGCTACACCAAAATCCTTTTTTTTAAATTTTTTTTTATAACACTTTTGTTCATAAAACTTATCCCTGCTGTCTAAATTCTAGACTTTAGCATATAAGTTGTACTTGAACTACCGGAATAAATCTTAGCACTATTTGTATATTTTATTATATTTAGGCTTATAGCTGACCGCTATCCTAATATAGAGTGCACTAATAATTTATTCCTTGTCAACCATATATTTATAAAAAAAAATATATATATATATGAGTATGCTATAAAGCTGTTCTTTTTATTGTCAAATGGTGACACTAACTTAATACGTGTATCTATATCCAGCGTCTGAGTCATTTTTAACAAGTATTAGTAATCAATGTATACTTTTTCAAAATATCAATTCAAAATAGATCCTATACCTCTTAAAAGAATATTTTGCATCTCATACTATTTTCTCTATATTACAACATATGTATGAAAATATTCTAAATTGCATAAATACATAAAAACAACAGCACTAAAATTTAAAAAAAAAATTTCTTAGGAGATGAAGTTGTTTTGTCGATTATTCTTTTACACACATAAATACCCCTAAAATATTTATAATACACGTATATATAAAAAACAACATAATTTCATTTAACAGAAAAATATCTGTCTTTTTCTACAGAAAAAACAATCTTATTTTTTTTTTTTTTTTTTTTTTTTTTGTAAATATTGTACTACTACTTCGTAGTACGACTCATAAATTTGCTTTTGTATCAAGGCGATACAATTTCAAAAATCATGATCTATTGACATTTCAATCATTTTTATACCAGACATATTATAAAATTTTACTCATTATTCTTATTATTATTATTTATACAGTATATAAAAAAAAATTATTTTTACAAATGTGTCATCTGTGATGTGAATGCCATTATTTTTCAATGGTAACTGAGATCCAACCACAAGAGAAAAGAGAGAAAAAAAAACAAAATTGTAATTCCTAAATTTACCTATTATAAATCCCAGAATTATTTTTTCATTTCCTTTTTGTTTTTTACTAACATATATTATTCATTTTATTTATATAAAATTATTATATGTGTGTCATTATTGTTACAATAATAAAATTAATTTTAATAAAATTTTAATCAATTAAACTTACATACCTACAATATCTTTAAAATTGTGACATTAAAATAATATTTAAATTTATTTTCCTTTATTATTATTATTATTATTATTATTATTATTTCTAATGACCTCAGATGAACGTTCCTGAGTCATAGCACCATTTTACTATCTAATGACCTCAGATGATCGTTCCTGAGTCATAGCACCATTTTACTATCTAATTACCTCAGATGATCGTTCCTGAGTCATAGCACCATTTTACTATGAAGGGGGGGATGCTGGACAGATAATTACACCTTTTTATTTTCTATTTAATTTATATCCAAAATCGTTAATTGGTCCAAATCATCCAAGCGACCTCATAGCAAATTGGTATATAATTTTATATACCTTAGATAAATTCAAATAATATAAGTGATCGTATTTACCTAAATTCTAGTAGAAGAGCAACGCGAAGCATTAATAAAATTAAATTATAATTCGCGTCAAAATGTAATTATTATATTTGAATAATTACGAATAAAATTAAGAGTTTGCGTTGTGAATTATTTAGACGAACTCTTCCACTTATGAATTAAACTAAAATTTAAGCTGTAAAAAATAAATTGACACACTTTAAATATTATTAATTAAATAATTACAGAAACTTTTTAAAACTTGATTAAATATTTTATTTACATTAAACATAACTATATACAGAAAAAACATAATATTAATTCAAAAAAATAGAAAACAACACTTTTGTTTGCTTCTCATTATTTTAAGTATGTTTAATCTTTTAAAAAAAAGACAATATTTTCACGTACTCTAATTATTATAATTGTTTCTTTTTGCTAAAAGAATAACTCTCTTTCATTTTTAAAATTACCTTAATCTTATTTAGTTATTGGTTTTGTCGGATCTCAGATAACTCTCTACCGTAAAATATCAGAAAAGTATTTTTTAAGATTTTTCATATGATCTTAAGTGGTAAAAGAAAATGTTTAAAATAGTACCTTCTTTTAATATACGGGATGGTGGCCTTTATTCATCAAATTCCGAGTTGTTGCGTTGCTTAGGATCATGGCAATGTGTCATCAGGAACGCATCCTCAATTTGGCTTGATTAGGATCACTCCGATATGTACATCAGGAAGACATCCCCAATCTGGCTTGATTAGGCTCACTCCGATAGGTACCTCAGGAAGACATCCTCAGTTAGGCTTGATTAGGCTCGATTAGGCTCGATTAGGCTCACTCCGACATGTCCATCTCGCCTGGGCTTTACTAGGGCTTACGGGACTCATTGCACGGGCTTTCAGGAGAGCTCCTGCGTCCTCTACATCTTTTTTTTGACTATCTTTTTTAAACCTTATTCTTCTTGCACACCAGCTCCTGCAGTGGGTGGAACTATTTTTGTCTAGTCCACTGTTATTGGATGTGAGAAGATTTTTTATTATACTTCGATAGGCCTATTAGCTAGCAGTCTGCAAATGGCCCCTTACATATACTTTAATATTATTATCTGCCTTAAAGTTTGGGTGGTCTGAAAAGTCATAAATTTATCCCAACACTTTTATTGAGGCCATAAATTGATTCCAAGGTTTTTATGATTTTACGACTTCTAATTATACACCACTTTCCATTGGCTTGTCATAAAACGACACCATGGCGTCTGGCTATTGTTGTTGTCTGAGATCCGAACTCTAATCAACATTATACATTCATTTTACAATACAACAATTTTTTAAAAATATATATTTACTATTTAAAATCAACTTAATAATTTTTGTATGAACTTACACTCTTATTTTACTTAAATATATAAACATTATAATTTTACACTCATAATTATATTTTATAAAAAAATATTTATACAAACAGAAATAACAAATTACGCAATTTTACTTTGATTTAACCAACATGGTGCGGGAACATATCATAGTTATATGTTGCCCAGCACCGCCAAAGTGCTAAATTCGTGTTGTATATTTGATGAATCTAAATTATTTAAAAAACGCTAGTAAAAATGAAAAGAGTAAAGGTTACTTATCTGTTCATAAAAGTCAATTTGTAAATGTACAGCGTGGGAAAAAAAATGTAAACACCCCTTACTAACTTCTCAACAAATTATCGTAGAAGAAAGTTACTGGTACCGAACGATTGTAAATAAAGTCTACTTTTAAATGATGTATATAAAATTTTTTTAAGGGGCCATCTACATAATAAAACGAACCATAACTTTGTTTTTTTTCAATAGCAGTACACATTTCTGACAGCATAAATGAACTCTATACCTTTCAATTAGCCTAAAAACAAATTTTTATGCAATTCGTGCCATAAGTTTCCAAGAAATTAATTATTTTAAAACGAGCGTATTTTAAGGGCTGTATCAAATTGAAATTCCGAACTCGATTGTTAACCGAGAGAGCCGCCTTCTTGATCATGGCACGTTTAAGCGTCAATGAAACCTGTTTCATTACAGGATAGCAGAATAAATTTCAAAACTTTACTCACTTCTATCATAGACGGACCCTTAAACCATCATTTTGCCGTTTTTTAAGCATAATTTGAAAACTACTTGGCAGAAAAATGTGAAATTTCGGATTTCCATAAAGCAGGACGTAATAAATCTAAATCCATCAAAAAAATTGCATGTTGCAATTCATAATTTTTTCGAATATTAATTTCATAATTCATATCATAAAATTATAAAAATTGCAAATTCAACGTATTTATGTTTGTGTATATTAATATTATTGTTACACAAAAAATTAGCTCATTAGGAGCATAATTTCAGGAGATATAAATAAAAATATGAAAATGTAATTTAACATTAGAAGTACTAAATTTTACATGTCTATAATTCAAAAACTTATCATTCGAATGACTTGAAATTTGGTTTCTGGGCATATTTTGAACCGAAGATTTGAAATATCTCGTTAAATTTGGGTACTGCCATTGAAAAAAATGAAGTTTGGATTCGTTTAATATGTATATGGCCCCCTAAGAAAATTTTATACACACCATTTAAAAGTAGAATTAATTTCCAATCGTCCGGTGCCAGTAACTTTCGTCTACGATAATTTGTTGAGGAGTTAGTAGGGGGTGTTTACTTTTTTTTTTTTTTTTTCCACGACTGTACATGGCAGTTGTTCATTTTTTTTATTTTAAATATTACATATTTCTTTCGTTTTGTTTTTACACTTAAATGTTGCATCAGATTTTAACAACAACGGATGGAGTTGTTTTCAATGGTCATTTTGCACATATATATTGAATAAAGTTTTTTTTATTACATTTGTAAATTTTATTAATTACAGAAAAAATCAACAATTATTTATAAGTTTCAAAATACAATATTATTTTAAAATCATTGTTTAACGTCTGATATACGATTTAAAATATATATATATATTACGATTCATCAGACATTACAAGTAAAAATTGCATAAATACATTTAATGCATTTAAAAATGCAAGCGTTTCGAACTAAATTTTAGCCTATCATTAGTGCAATAAATAACATTCAAATGACCAGAAAACTATATATCTTGTTTACAGTTAATAATTATTAGCAGTTAAAATTAAAGAAAGTATAAAAATATCAATGCAATGATGTGTATTCAGGTGGAAGTGCACAAGATTTATTAATCGGCGAAGTTTCCTTACGAGTGAATACACCTTCCGGAAAAACTCTACTTTTAACGTTATTGCAACCGAATTTGATGTGTCATATTTGTGATATCTGGGATATGGTCGAAATCTAAAGAATGCTGTACAATTTTAGACTGCAGGCTTCCAGATTTGTAGGCACGTTTATGTTCGGCAAGGCGAATAGCGCAAGTACGACCAGTTTCTCCAATAAAAACCGAGTCGCAATCTTTACATGGGATACTGTAAATTGAACCGATTCTAGTAATAAAAGCTGCTATCAGATTCACCAACTTTTCAAGCAACCAACTTTTCAGCCGATTTTAACCCCACTTTTTCCATTTCAAAGGGAGAAAAAGGTTACAATTGTCGTTGCTAAAGTTGGAGGAAAACCAATACTACTAGTACCAGCCGTCAATATTTATTGCCTTTTCGTAACAATCGCTTACCTCTGATTCGCTGAAATGTTGAAAGGTGGGAAGAAATGTTGCGGCTAGCGCAGACTTTTTTGAGATGCAGATAAAAAGTTGGGGATATTGCTGTTTGCTATCTTACTGGGTGTCGAGACAATATTTCGCGAAAAGTTGGAGGAAATCAGGAGCTGGCCCAAAAATTGCTCGAAAAGTTGGTGAATCTGATAGTAGCTAGTGGGGATTTTAGGTTTAGATTTACAAAGTAGATTTTTCAAAACATTTTGCGACCTCAATGATGTACTGATATTATGAGACTTCAAAAGACTAGAAATTTTTTCAGAAAGATATTTGTTGTTTGGTAGAGATACGTAAATAGTACTGCAGTTCACTGAATATGAAATAATGTGCCTTTTAGGCTCTAAGGTCAAAATGCATATGCTAATACACCCTTTATTTCAATTCTGACCATACAAAGGATGTTTTTTGCAATCCGCACCTAACATTGTCATTTGCTATTTATTGAACGTTATTTATTTTATTATTACTTATTTGTAAACTCACAAAACATAATATTTTGCTGTTTTTCGAATAAAAAATATTTATTAATAAGTTATAACTTGCATTTATTACTGACTGTGAGATGTATTTTGATGGATGTCATCCTGTCTTATTGAGTTAATGAAATGTTTATTGTATAGCTATAAAAGAGCCTGTAGTTTTAATTTGTTTATTTTATTAAATATATTTTATTCTGTTTTAAGTATATATTTGTACTGATTTAATAAAACAGTTCGTAAACGTCTGTAATTTTTAAATTATATATTTTTTAAATACTCATTTTCATAGCGACAATTTTTTTTCATGTATTAGTGGAATCGTACTCCTACGAGTTACGCTCGCCAACCCCCGTTCAGACACCGCAGTTTATAAAAGCACGTTAATTTGGTCGGCTTTAAAAAGATTTTGACAGATTGAATTATAATTTAAAAAACAGTGGCGATCTGCCTATAAACGGGTTTCTATTCATTTCTCATTGATTGGGGAATTTTAAGGAAAAATCAGCTGCTGTTAAACGATACTATGGCTGTTTTCCTCTTTGATTAAATAAAACCAGTTAAACATTTCAAAATAAGCTAATATAAAATGAATTAAGTAAACAGAGTTTTTGTCTCCCGGTATTTTTTAACAAAGCGAAAGGAAAGTTCTTTTAAATAAGAGATTATAAGCGGGCTCTCATGTCAAGCACACAAGTCGTATGTTTGTTGTTCAATAAGTAAATAAATAAATGAACGACATTTTAAATACATCGTTTTTAACAAAAATCCCAACAAAAATGGTTGAAAAGTTCATCTCGAAATATCAAATAAATGTCTCGCGCAATTTTAAATTTAAACTATTTTGCAATATTATTTTTTGTTCATTTTACGTAATAAGTGTAATGTGACGTAAATGTGACGTAATTTCTCCTATTTAAGACTTCTAACGCATGTTAATGAATTTATAATTTTACAAAATCCTTTCTCTGTTAAAATTCACGTGTAACTATAGTTTTTATGAAGTAATTTTCAATAAGTTCCTGCTTTTTATACATAATTATTTAATTCTAATTTGAAAGTTTTTTTTTCTGTGTTTAATAGTCACGTGTAAATAAATGTTTAATTTGAAGCAAGCATTATTGTTTGCGCTGTTTATACAGTTGGAAACAGGTTAAATTAGTATAATTTTCTAAAATAAGTGAAAAATATCTCTCGAAATGCTGAAAATTTGAATTTAAAATAGAAATAAAAGCTCAAAAAATGTGTCAAATTTAAAAAATAAATTCATTCTGCACACCGGGAAATTATAACGTATAATATGATCTAAAAATGATTAAATTCCGATGTATAGTTTTTGCTCCTATAAAACTTTTTTAATGGAACGACTTTGTCCAAATTTAGCATTAAATATCTCTTAAAATAATTCTTCGATTTGAAAACTGTCTGCATCAGCGTGTTTATCAAACATTTCTCAATAACACCGCCGATTTTCATATTTTTGTATGCAATATTTTTCTTAATATTAACGGAGAAATACCTCCGGTCACAAAAAATTCAGAACAGCGGTGACAGCATAAGTTGCTGTTTTTTAGAATAGAGAGAAATTTCTTTTAGTGCCAACTATTATGCTTGGCAACAATGTTGTTGGTACAACAAAATAATACCAACGTCTAATTACAACACTGGGTGTGCAGATAGATATTTAACAAAGTTTCTTACCAGATAGTAAAATTTAACTTAAATAAGGACAGACGTTTGAAGAAATAGCTCTTTATTTAGTCAGAAAAGGAGAAAATACAAATAACAATTATAAATATTTATCCGTCTAAAATCCCTAGAAAAATTAGCCTTGTTAAAATTACTTTTCTTTACGCTGCTTGCTCTTAGACTATATGTTTTTGCGGAATTTCCAACACTTCACGACTTTTTTTTGTAGAGTTTTTTTCACTAAAAACCGTGATTTTTCCATTGCTTTTTGTGTAAATAACACAAATATATATATATATATATATATATTATTTCCATGATAAATATATATAAGTAACGCATACTATATAAAAAGAAAAGTATTTTAAAATACAAAAAATAGCACTTCTAAAGCTGCACATGTACTACGAATAAAAAAATTTTAACTACTCCAAAATTTTTCGAACAACTGCACGCTTGCTATGAGTCACGTAGTCTTGCGAAAGCCTATCGCAATTAGATTTGTTGTGATTGTGCACGCATCCAGTTGAAATTCATCTTAAGATAGCCATCTTAAGATAGTCTTAAGATAGTCATCTTAAGATATTCACCTTTCTACAGGTGCAACGCGGTTTACGCTTTGTTTGTATCATAAGTCAGTAAATGAATCTCCAGCGAGGCACCGCAAGTCCAGCTTTACTGACACCCGCGCTTAACATTCCCTATCATCTGGCAAGTAGAAAGTTCCACCAAAATCGTCTGTCCTTTTCAAAATATTTTTTCTAGGTATAAATATTATTCTGCCTCAGTCTCAGCGGGCCTCAAATACTTTTTTTCGATAGTTATAAAATTCCACTTGAAACCACCTGGCACAGTTTTTGGTCACACTAAATAGTCTGGCTTTTATATTTTTTATTTCATTAAATACTAAATTTGAAGGTATTAAAATTTCAAAATGCCTCGAGGATTTTTGCTTTTTTTTTTTTTTTTTTTTTTTTTTTTTTTTTTTTGCACGAAAATTTTGGAAATTTAAAAATTCACGGGTTGGCTAAGTGTCACGATCCTTCAGCTTGACCTTCGATTTTGTATTCAGATATTACAAATGTAGTGTTATACAAATTTTCAGGATGCCTCAAATACCTACCATAAAATGTTTGACACATTGTGTTGTTATTTGTCTCGGACTATTTATTAAAATTCTAAATATCAAAAATCTACTTGGAAAAACGTTGAAGTCAAAAGGCTATTAAAATAGTGAAACAAAACAACAATTTAAAAATTGCATGATTCATAGTCCCAATGTTTTACTTTTCTTATGTGCCTGTAAATAGATTGTAAAGTAATGCATGCCCTTTTGAGTAGTGCTCTGTTATAGTATATATTGTGTGTGTGTGTGTGTGTATATATATACAGGGTGTTTCATAAAAGATGGGCAAAACTTTAAGAGGTGATAGTACACATGCATTGTTGGAAATGAAACGCAAACATACTGGCGCATTTTGAAACTTGGTTCAATCAGCGGTTAAAACTAAATTCCTGCTGCAAGTTATGGGACACTAATAGCATACAAAGGTGATATGGGGAAGAATAAGAACGCGTATGCAAAATTTCGCTTCGATTAATACACAAAAACCGCTGATCTGAGAGTGCAACTGTCAATCGTGGTAGGAATGTATCGCGTGATGTTATCCTTCACTAATAAGGAAAAGGCCGATATAAACTTTATCTACGAACCTCCAAAGGGAAAGGGATCAGAAGCTCAACGATTGTATGAAGAGCGGTTTCCCAACAGGCAGTTGCCACTTAATCGTTCTTTGTGTGTGTTTTTTTTTTTTTTTTTTTTTTTTTTTTTTTTTTTTTTTTTTTTTTTTTTTTTTACCTCGTATAACAACGTGACCTTCGGCGCCCTCTAACACATTTGCGTTTCATTTCCAACCATGCATTCTTTGATGAAAGTTGTTTGTTTGGATGTGTATTATCACCTCTGAAAGTTTTGCCCATCTTTTATGAAACACCCGTATATATATAAAAACTTTCATTTCATTCTAAATAAACGGTCAAGCGCGAGTATTACTCGCGCTCAGAGGCTTCTATACAATAAATATATGAATTATTAACTGCATTATTAAAAAAAATGTTTGTAAAAAAATAATAAGTCTTTTTTAAAAACTATATAACGCAGACTTGGGTATAGCTGTATATACTAGAAAAGTATGAGTGGGTATACCATAAAAGTTCAAAGAGATATGAAGCCTAAATAATATCAAATATTGCTATTGTGTATAACCCTTTTTACTTTCTTCTATCTTTACAAGAAGAAAGTATTAAATTCATGAAAATTTTCGAATTCCGGTTTTCGACGGATTTACACGTTTTAGGGGTCAGAGATTCCAAAAAACATGTTTTTACAAAATGTCTGTCTGTGACTCTGTGAGTCTGTCTGTCTGTCTGTCTGTCTGTGTGTATGTGACACAAATTTTGTGGGCGCTCTATCTCAAGAACTAATGCACGGAATTTAATAAAAAATTATATTCTGTTAGTCCCTAATACAAATTGAACCTGATTAGTTTTTGGTGTAAATCTCTCAAAAGGTGGCGCTGCTATGCTGCATTTTTCACGATTTTTGCAATAGCTCTATCTCACGAACTAATGCACGGATTTTGATCAAACTTCAGATTTTGTTAGTCCTTCATATGAAATGATGCTGATTACGTTTTGGTGTAAATCGCCCAACAGGTGGCGCTGTTATGATGAATTTTGCAGGATTTACACGATTTTCCCAATAGCTCTATCTTAAAAACTAACGCACGGATTTTCATCAAACTTCAGATTCAGTTAGTCCTTGATATGACTTGCAACTGATTATGTGTTGGTGTAAATCGTCCAACAGGTGGCGCTTCTGTGCTGCCTTTTTCAGGATTGCCTCAATAGCTTTATCTATAGAACTAATGGACGAATTTTCATCTAACTTCAGATTTAGTTGTATGTTGACACAAGTTGTTGTTACTTAGGATTTGGTGTTAATCACCCAATAGGTGGCGCTGCTATGCAGGAATTTTCACGATTTTCGCTATAGCTCTATCTCAAAAACTAATGCACGGATTTTCTCCAAACTTCAAATTCAGTCAGACGTTGACATAAATTGTTGCTGATTAGGATTTGGTATAAATCACCCAATAGGTGGCGCTGCTAGGCAGCATTTTGCTGGATTTAGACGATTTCAGCGATAGTCATATCTCAAGAACTAATGCACGGAATTTCATACCTTTAGAATCCTCCTGAGATGCATAGATTGCCATTTAATTTTGGCAGTGTGATAGCGAATTTTGAAATATTAACATGTATGAGATAGAAGAAAGTTTTGGGATTGATACATCCGACTAGTTTTAATCTTATCCTAACCTGTTTATGATGAATTTAATTCGGTACTCACAATAAAACTAGTGCATATTTAAACTTCATTTGGCATTTCCTAAAACTAAATTCAGCGTCGTAATAATCTTTTCTTTTTACGGTGTAGCTAAAACAAAACCCTTGTTCAAAGTTTAAACTTGACATTGTTCTAAGCACGCTCCGAAAGGAGGTCACAAAGATGCAACTCCGCCTTGGTCCGTGCCGCGTTTTCCCATATAGGTTTTTAATTAACTTTTAAAGACACGGGATGCGTATTGAGAGATCTACTCAATCCAAACTAGTGACGAATCCCAAAGAATTTATGTGATTAATTATAATTAAATTAGTCGGTTTTTAACAATTTGACTTTTATTGCTTTGATGGTACATAGAGTACGCCGTCCCTGTCATTATGTTTGTATAAACCGTCCATGTCTTTAAGAGGGCTGGTCACTCAGATTCGGAACTCTCCTCCGTAATGTTAAGTCTATGGACTTTTGATGCATTCGTATATTTAAAATATCTTCTCGGGAAATTCATATTTTTAAAATCTTTTTTCTGTGTATTCTTCTTAAAGGATGTCTCTTTTTTTCTTAGTTTTCACAATATTCTAAAATCTATGCAGAATTTAATATTTTATGCATTAAAAGCCGGCGAACTGTGAGTAAGATTTTAACGCTTCATATAAAATTAAGTTTATACTTTAGAAATATTTTGAGAACTAAGATAAAACGAAACATCTTTTAAGAAGTGTACATAAAAAATACAAGTTAAAAAAATTAATTTCCCGAGAAGATATTTTAAATATACGAATGCATCAAATGCCCATAGACTTAACATTACGGAGGAGAATTCCGAATCTGAGTGACCAGCCCTCTTAGGGGTTAATATCTTGGCTAATTACTGACGATTTTTTTCGAAAATCATTATCAACAATGCTTTTATACTTCTGCTACGATAGGTATCTCCAGCTCTCCTCAACACATTAGATGAATGCGTGCAAATCGAAATATGTGTGTAACGGAAAAATGCACTCTTCTAAAAAACAATGTGACCTAGGGTAATTCCTATAATTTTCCTGCAAGTTATAAATTAACATCTACTACCTCTAATTTTTTCACAATTTTAGATTCAGTAGATTCGGAAATAGAGGGAGGGGGGACGTATTTTTACACTACATTTTCGACGATATCTTTAAACATATGATGCCTAAAATTAAAATAAATGTATTTTTGAATTCAGCGTTACGAAAGCTTTAACCTGATACCCCACACGATATACAAAGAAAAGATTTTGTTTTCAAGTCACTTAATTAGCCTCTCTACATTTTCCCTAAATATATTTGTGAATAAACATTCTGTAAATATGTGGGTCAAAAGTCTTTATTACTTCCCACAAATTAGAACTTTCCACGTTCCATAGTTTACAAGTAAAATGGCTATGACAGACGGACAGACAGACACATGAGTGATCTTATAATTGTTCCGTTTTTACTTTTTAAGTGCGGAATCCTAAAAATGGAGGGAAAAAAACATGCGATTCAAACAATTACCATACGTAAGTCGAAATGTATGAGAATTCGTTTGTGTGTCTCAGTAAAAAATATACAAATACTACTCGCACTATTTTCAATAGAAAACATATTGTCGTAATTTTTTTAAATATATATAAATATCATTGCAATTGAACGATACTTATGATTCTGTGAAAGTAAAATTGCAGGAAAGCTTGACAGATGGACAGATAGATAAATTATATAATAGCTTTTGGAAAATTGTAAAGTTAATTATTTTTCGTAAAATTTATTATCTTAATTAAAATTTAATATTACAAGAAAATTTAAAATTATTAAGAAAAATATAAATCACTTTCTGTAGATATTTTAAAAAGCGAATTTATTTTTTCATAATAACTTTAGAAAATTAAGATATAAGCAATTTACAATTAAAATTAGTGTAAAATACAAATAAAATTGTTTTTATGAGCATATATGTAATATAAAATTATTTAACGTACTTTAAAATACCTCAAAAATACATTAAAAAGCAAATTAGAATTCCAAAACGTTTTCGGCCAAATTCGCCAATTCCACGCGTTTCTTAAAAAAAAAAAAAAAAAAAAAAAAAAAAAATTCAGAAATGTATCAGAAAGTACCTGTTTTTTATGAAAGAATTCTTATTCTGCAGCATGTTCCTCCAAAAAAAAAAAAAAAAATTATATCTAACAATTATAGTTGTTATAGGGGGCACAAAAAAAAATTCGGATACATTAGGGTATACTACAGCAATTTATTTGAATTCCATTTTGATGATGTTTACTCGAACAAATTCAACGAAATTTATTTGATGTTAAAATTTGCATGAAAGTACAGATTATTTCGATAAACTAAAGGCGGGCAAAAGCAGTTGGGAAGTGTTTCATAATCTATACAACCAGCATCATTTTTCTTCATTGTTTTGTTCGTATATCAGCAGGAATGAACCTCAGATGGAAAACCTGCAATAATATTTCTGGAAATATTTTCTAATCATCTGTCTATAACATTTTAAAACGGAAACAAAATGATTAAACATTTTTTTAACGTTATAAATTTTCAATATAAATTTTGTATGCATATATGAGGACGTGAGTTTAAAACCTCGCTTTATCCAGAAAACCAAATTAAAACCCATGCTATTTCACTGTAAAACAAGATTTTACATTGCCAGAAATACACGATAAAACTTTTTTTTCTTCAGATTATAGTGTTTTTTTGATGCAGGTTTACCCCCTATAGAATAGATTCATAGAGGAAACTCGATTTTCTAAAGTTTGGATAAAGTGAGTTTTGAAACTCACGTCGTCATATATATCTATATAATTCGTGAGTTACATTCTAAATGTCGTCTACAGATTTCTAGATAAATAAAGCCGTATGATAGTTCGCGGCCACAATAAAAACTATACGTAGAAAGGAACATATATTCAGAATATCCAACTCTCGACGAGCGTAAAAATGTTTTAGCAATGTATATGTGTCCCCTCTACTGTGACACATCAAAATGACGTATGGGGGCATATATACAGGGGTCGGATATCCAACGTTTTCGCCAAAAGTAAAAGTCCTAGCATTGGATATCTGCCCCCTTGACATGTGTCCCCTTCTGCTGTGACGTCAAGATGACGTATGGGGGCATATATACAGGGGTCGGATATCCAACTCTCTCGCCAAAAGTAAAAGTCCTAGCATTGGATATCTGCCCCCTTGATATGTGTCCCCTTTTGCTATGACGTCAAAATGACGTATGGGGGCATATATACAGGGGTCGGATATACACCCTCGACGAAAGGAAAATTCTGTAGGACTGGATATGTGACCGCTTCAACCGTGACGTCAAAATGACGTATGGGGGCATATATACAGGGGGTGGATATACAGCTCTTGAGAAAAATAAAATGCTCTGTATTGGATATGTGCCCCCTTCTGATATGGAGGCATATATACAGGGGTCGGATATACAATTCTCGAATAAAGTGAAATTGTGTAGCACTGGATATGTGTCCCCTTCTACTGTGACGTCAAAATGACGTATGGGGGCAGATATACAAGGGGTAGATATCAGGCACCTCTAAAATCTTACTTAAAAGGCGAATGATATAATGAAAAAGATGTTACAAGTTTAAAATATACATTTTATCCAAAACTTCTTAGTACTTTCAAACCTTCCAGGACCATTATCAGAGAATATATTAATAACTAAATGTTGTTTATTTATACAAATACGTCACTTTGTTTTGAAAGTGAGAGAGCCAATAATTACTAGAGCTGAAAGTAGAAGTAGCTCAATTAATCTAAATTGCATTCTAATACAAACACTTAAACACTTTATTTCAAACTGTTTTTTAAGTGATATTAAATTCGTTATTAGTGATGTTAAATTGGCTACTTTTACTTTCAACTCTAGTAATTATTGGCTCTCTCATTTTCAAAACAAAGTGGCGTATTTGTATAAATAAACAACATTTAGTTATTAAGATATTCTCTTATGATGAGCCTGGAAGGCTTGAAAGTACTAAGAAGTTTTAAATAAAATGTATATTTTAAACTTGTAATATCTTTTTCGTTACATTAGTCGCCTTTTAAGTAAGATTGTGGACCTTTTTAATGTCCACATTCTATATTTCATGTTGAGTCAAGGTGAAAAATTGCGTTTCGTCTTATGATATTATTTGCAAGTATCATTTTCAATTTCTCTAACAGCGAATTATATGCACATTTGTCAGAAAAATAGGAATGTGAAATGTTGTCGAAACCAAATTTAAGAATGAAATGATTTTATAAATATTTAATGGGTTTAATAAAAATTTTGTATTTTCATAAAAACATATAAAACAATAATAAATAAAAGGTAACAGATTATTTGAATGTAAAAAAAAAAAAGTTACTCAAAAAGAAATGTTTGTTTGTGTCAAAATGATGTCGATATCAAAAAGCAATCCCCCCCCCCCCAAAGATATCTTATGATATCAACTACCAGAACCTCCTCCCCACTAATGTGATAACGTTATATATCCACAGCCCCTTAGTAGTCGATTGAGAAACATTATTTAAATCAAGATACCCCACATATTATTTTTAAATGTCATGCTGCCTAATATGATGCTGATGGTTTAAAACATTGTTTTAACTAACAAAAAACAATCAGATATATTAATTATAAATAGAGCTCTTTTACTGTTTACACATATATTTACATATGCTACAAATTTTGCATCTGAGAAGGTTTTTTAGAATATATTTTTCATTTGTATGTTTAATTTTCCCTTCTATAATTGTTATCATGAATAGATCATTAAATTCTAAAGAAAGATTAAAATTAAATTTAACTCCACAACAGCGGCCACGTGAATTCCTAGAAAAAAATAACCACTCCTTACTAACTCCGCAACAAATTATTGTAGAAAAAAGTGACTATCTCCAAACGATTGGAAATAAAATCTACCTTTAAATGACGTATATAAAATTTGGTTAGGGGGCCATCTACATATCAAATTGAACCCAAACTTTGTTTTTTTTTTTCAATAGCAATACCAAAGTTTGACACAAGAAATAAATTCCGAAACCTTCAATTAGCCCAAATCCAAATTTTCATGAAATTCATATGATTAGTTTCCGAGAAATTAGCTATTTTATGTGGGCCTATTTTAGGAGCTTTTACCAAATGGAAGTTCGGTGCTCGATTGTTGAAATGCTACAGATTGACTCTGCCATTTTCATTAATGTAAAGTTTCTTGCCAATACGACCATTTGACTCGCTTAATGTGTTTCGTCTATTGCCAGCCCAAAAGTTTCAATAAAATGATTAAAATATATTTTTCAAATTATGCTTTTCTGCACGGTCTAGATGACCCCTTAAACCATTATTTTCACTTTTTTAAATCATAATGCGAAAGCTACTTGGATTAAAAACTTGAATTTAGAATTCCTATAAAGCAGGACCTAATTAATGTAAATCTAGCAAAATAATGTAGGCTGTAATTCACAGTTTTTTCGAATATTAATTTCACAATTCATAATTGATATTATATTAAATTTTTTTTTAATTATAAACTCAGTTTATTTATGTTCGTGTTTTTTAGCATAATAGCCACACAAGAGATTAACACATTATGATTAGGATTTCAGGAGATACTATTAAAAATATGAAAGTGTAATTTGACATCAGAAGTTCTACATTTTGAATGTTTATAATTCAAAAATTTAGCATGCAAATGACTTGAAATTTCGCTAGATAAATGTAACTTTCTTCTGTTATAGTTAGTTTTAGAGTTAGTAGGTGGTGTTGACTTTTTTCCCATGGCTGAACGATGCTTAAGAGTTTAAAACAATTGAACTTAAAGTGGGTTTTAATAGAAATGCTGTCGAGAAGCCTATAATGTACTTCTTTTATTTCAAAATACCATTGATCCTAATTAAAGTTTACTTCTTAATCTAGTTACCTAATATTTGTTATTCAGATTAAATTTTTTTTTTCTCAAAAAATAGACCCACGTTCCATTATTTATCATTTACGTATAACATAACAAAAAATGCATATAACCAGTTCAAAATGTTTAATTTATAATCTTATCTGTTTAATTTATATATTTAAAACACCGGGCTGTTTCTGTAGCCATGCTCTATTAAAAAATATACATTATTTTATTTAAAGAACATTTCTTATATTTTTTAATGAAGTTCATTATGAAATACTGCCAAAAACTTTTTTTTATCATTTTGCTCTCTAATAATTATATCTTTTATATACATGGAAAAACTAAAAAAAAGTTCAGTAAGTAAAAATATATGCAAATTTATTTACTTCCATTAATTCCCCTCAGACATTCTTTTAATCCTCTGTACAGAAAAACAGCTGATATTTTATTCAATTTTCATTTTTTTTTTTTAATTTTAAATGTATTTACTAAAGAAAGATTATAAAAAAATAAGTAATTTGAGAAAGTTTTTCTCTTAGCTTTGAATTCTCAACGGCTAAGGCTCATAGTTAATTAATTTTCAGCAAAACGAAAACGTAAACAACAGTCTTTTTTTATTATTATTATTTACGCTTTTATTTTATTTTTACATATGTGTGCGTATTATTCATATTAGAAACAATGCAATAACAAAAATAATAAATTTATATCCTGCTAATTTTTTCATCAAAAAGGAAGGAACATTGTAAAAAAAAAATCTGGAGTGTAAATGAAATAAGTAGTCACAGGTATACATGTAAATGTAAAATAATTATTCTAGAAAATCCTGTATTTTCTAGTTAAAAATAATCTGCATTGAAGTTAAATATTAATCTGCATTGAAGTTAAATTATTTAAGTGAAAATACCATTTTTACGCTTGAAAATAAAACTATTTAAGTATTTTTCTTTATAAGTTCAAATTGTTGATAAAAAAAGTATATTTATAATAATTTATTATACACTATATGGCCAAAGGTGACCGATCACTTGCGATTTTTGACGTTTTGTTAAATACTATCTAGAAAAATACATGAGGAATTAACCTGAAACTGCAGGTGTGTAAACTGTATACTATAGGTCACATATTTCCGCGAAGAATTTTTTTGACAAAACCCCAAAGTGGACCGTCAAAAAATTGAAAAAAACGAATATCTTTTGGATAATTTTGAAAAAACTAATGGAGCAAAAGCGTTTAAACTCAAGATTATTAATATTAGGCTTATTGTAATATACTGTGTTCACTTTTATGAGGATAGTATGTATACTCGTAGACAAATTAAGGTTTTTATAAAAACAGACCCAAATTTCGCCAAGTTTTTTGCTTATAATTTGCAGAGTTCTTAATATAAGAAAAAAATTATTTTCAGAAAATATGACGAACAATATTGTACACAATACGCTGCAGTCAGAATTAAAAAATAATAAAAATTGATGAAAATGAGCAGGTTTACTAAAAAATGTTTCACTTCGCATGCGCGAATGCAATCAATATATAATGTATATAATGTGTTAGCTATATGTATAGAGCAACTTTTGTAAAAGTCTCAAAAACATAGTTTGAAAAGTCTGATAATAATCGTTTATAGAATGAGCTCAAAATCCGTTGTTCCCAAAGCTAAGCAAAAACAAGACGGGTTGTATCCATATATGCATTAACTAGCGCCAATGTAACATACTCTATATTAAACATATTAATGTATTTGGATACAATGCCCTCATCTTTTTGCTTCATTATGGGAAAAACGGATTTTGAGCATATTCTATAAACGATTATTATCAGACTTTTCAAACTATGTTTTTGAGACTTTTACAAAAGTTACTCTATACATTTAGCTAACACATTATGCACATTATATTTTGATTGCATTCGCGCATGAGCAGTTAACCTTTTTTTAGTAAACCTGTTCATTTTTCATCCAATTTTTATTATTTTTTTAATTCTGACTGCAGATTATTGTGTACAATGTTGTTCGTCATATTTTCAGAAAATATTTTTTTTATATTAATAACTCTGCAAATTATAAGCAAATAACTTGGCGAAATTTGGGACTGTTTTTATAAAAACCTTAATTTCTCTACAAGTGTACATGATATCCTCATAAAAATGAACACAGTAAATTACAATAAACTGCTTATTAATAATCTCGAGTTTAAACGCTTTTGCTTCGTTAGTTTTTACAGGGTTATCCAAAAGATGTTCGTTCTTCTTCAATTTTTCGACGATCCTCTATGGAGTTTCGGGGAAAAAAATCTTCGCGGAAATATATGACTTATATTATGCTGTTTACACACCTGCACGTTCAAGTTAATTCCACATGTATTTTTCTAGATATTTAACAAAACGTCAAAATCGCAAGTGATCGGTCACCTTTGGCCATATCGTGTAATTATATGAAAGTAGAAATGTACCTAACCTGAATGATAAACTAATTTAACATAACTAAATCTAACCTGAGAATTTCGATCTTACCACATATTTTTTTAAAGCCCCAAACTTAAAAATAAATTAATTCTTTAAAAAACTTTTAAGTCTTTTCGACAACACATATCGAGGATATCTAAAAATACCCTCTCATAAAGAAAAATTCAGAGTTTGTACAACGTACATAAAAAACGATTACTTCATCTTATGCCTAGAAACGGAGAGCTAATCGTTGTTATAGGATAAAGTTTCTCAAAAAAAGTTTAATATAGAAATCCAAAGCAGAGGAAAAATTCATGCGTGTTTTTCATACACATCATCGAGAGTTTTAATTTTTGAAAACACTTAACATTTTCTTACAAATTTAAATTGTTAATATGCTTTTATTTATATATTAGTGATTGCCGAGTGTTTACTCCATACGGGGATATGACATAAGATGTTTAAAATATCAGTAAAAAAAATGATGAAGAACAAAATTGTCATTGTCGTCGGAAAGGAAAAAATCACGAAAATTTCGAAGATTGAAAAAAAAAAAAACTTCAATGAATATAACCGAAATAAACTGAATATATTTGATTTTAAAAAGTAAAAGTTTTAATAAATTTGATTAAGAGATGAAATTTTTATTGCGTTTATTACTGACTCAAATCCTGCGGCTTGTAGTATTATGAAAATATCCGAAACTACTTTTTCAAAATAAGTTAAGAAAAAAATCTAATAACAAAATGTACAATATGGGACTCAGGTGCTTTGGGATCCATTATTATCTATCCGGAACGAAATATGCGGAGTTCTATGAGCGAAACATTTACCAAGAAACAAGAAAACACACATAAAGAGGGAGGGATATAAAATATTTATTTTATTACTATAGAGGTCATGTTTATAACATTAGTTAAAAGAAAATGTCGGAAAGGCTCCATGTATGGGTGGTTATATGTTGATCATCCCGCTAATCGCTTACGAGCTTAATAGAGAGAGGTGTTCGATTCCTAGAACTCACTGATAGAAGCTGCAGTCTTTCGATTATTCTGTATTTCCAAATTTAATTATGTCTATTTTGTGCTTATTTCGAACAAGGTTTATCTAAGTTTGATGTATGTGTTTTAAGAAATAAGGCAATTGAGGAAATTTTATATTTTTATTAATGTGATTTTGATTTAATTATAGTAGAGTATGACGAAGCATGAAGTACAAAATGAGATTCTTAAAGATATTTAAAAGAAAAATCTTTAAATATCTTCATACAATATATATGCAAATCCAGCCTCAGATTTTTTTTTTCTTGCCCATAAATCTTTAAATCATTATTAGTTAAAAAATAAAATAAAATAAGAACACTTAAAAATCATCTATACATGACAGACAAACATGTCCCTTTGTAAAACATCAAAATATTAAATTTTGCTTTTATTGGAATTTTTAAAACTTATGAACACTGCACATTTAAATTTTTTACACCTCTGAATACGGCACAAAAATGTTGATATAAATGAAATTTCTTTTAAAATTGCATTGCATAAAAAAACTGCATCGCAATTTACTCATTTTTTATGGCTTTACCACCGAAATATCCGAATGGTATACAAGTTATGGTGAACTATTAAACTGGTTATATCACTTGAATAGTTAAGAAATTAATAAAATACATCAATCAGCTAATAAATATCATGGAATACAAATTTTTAACACACCAAACTCTTAAATTTTATAATATACTTATAACTACTTAAAGGTGACAAAAACATATGAAAATATTATTTAATGCAACCCGAGATCTTTCTAACACACACGCGTTCATTTTTCAGGGGAAAAAAAATCTTTTATCTTTTATCTACGATCTTTTTTCCCTTTGAAAATGAACGCGTGTGTGTTCGAAAGATCTCGGGTTGCATTCAATAACATTTTTTATATGTTTTTGTCACCTTTTAAGTAGCTATAAGTATATTATAAAGTTTATTAATAACAAGGTGAAATTTTCTTCACGACACTTGTGATTAAAACGGTGTTTTGACTCCATCAAATTCTTCTTTCACAAAACTATAGGATATGAAATTCTGGTTCTCCACGTTTCACATCAGAGACGTTTAATTTTATAAAGAGATTTTAAAACATGCTTGATATTCATAAATGAAAACAAAACCGAAATTATCTTATGGCACTTTTAGTTGCAACATTATGTTTTTAGTTCTAAATATTAACAGGGATTTTCTCTTTTAAATGTTAATTTTAGCCACTATAGAAACAGAAATAAATTTATGTATTCAAATACATTTAATTTAAGTTATTTTCTCCCGTTAAAGCTCTTTATTGAATTTTTTTCACCATTTTAATATTTTTTTATACGTAGGTCAAGCTATAAATAAAACTGCAAAGAAATAAAATGGCTCTAATTCTTTAAGAATGACAAAGAATTTAAAGCACATCATCATGAAGTATTATATAAAAAATAAATATAATAGAGATATGGATAAAAGAGCGAACAAAACAAAATTATGACTTGTTTAAATGTTTATAAGATGAATGAAAATGAAATTTTGTATGTTTATGAAAATTTTCAAAGCATTTATAGCATAATCATTAAGTAATCATTACATGTAAAGTCCCTTGTTTTACAAAGTGTCAAAATTTATTATCTCTCTTTCATTATGTAGGAATTGGCGACTGGTTTCCAAGATATTTTAATAGTCAGAAAAGTGTTATCGTTTTAAACAAAAATATTTTTGCAGAAAGAAATATTTATTTCTATAAGATAAAATTAGTAACTTAGAAGAATGGTTTGGTTTTGCACCATCAGCATGGTGTAGGTTAAACTAAAAAATTTTGTATCTATTTTTGTTAAAAAATATATACTGACTCGTCATTTTAGAAGACATCATTAAGTAAGCGTAACAGAAAACTGCTGATTTGAAAACTATCTGTGTAACGTATATGTCCATAAAAATGTGATAGCTTTTTCTGGATGCTTGCAATCAAAAATATTTATGAGCATGTCAAAAAAGGTTTTTCTTTTACTGTTCTTGTTCAAAATACTTCTAGTAATACATTCTAAAGAAAATAGCATCAATATTGAACTTCTTTCTTCTATTATTTTACAATTTATTGTAATGCCTATATGCATATGTAATCATATATTTATGTACGAGTATATATAATAATATTAAGATCTCATACGATTAAGTGTACAATTTCCTGGCGATTGAAATTTACTCTTTTTTGCGATGCATATGTAATTTTTTAAAATTAGCTTTTAGATATTCTAAAATATGCTACTTTGAATAGAGTATTTTATATTACATCATTGTATTTTAGTTATATATTACCAAAAAAAAAAACAGAAGTTTTATTACAGAAGTTTACAGCGAAATACTAGTCTTTAAAATTTTTGGTACAGTGGTAATCCTGAGTGGACAGGAAGCACTAGAAGAAAGTTATTAAAATGACATACATCTGTCTAAAGTTTCATTTGAATAAATTTATTAGAAGTTGCTTTTGCTTTGAATCACAATTTGCTGCGAAAATGTATTCTGTTCGTCGCCATAATCTTCGAGAATTTTCAAAAGTACTTCTGAAAATACGGAAAAAAGTAAATTAAAAATCTTTTCAAAAATTTAACGTATTTTTTTCTTTTTAAATACGATTAATTGTTAAAATGAAATGTTTGCTTTCAATTAGGGCTGTCACATTTATCTCTTTCAAACATGGGAGATTTTTATTGACATAAGTTTGTTCTGATTCCTACAACTACCGTTATTTTTCACATGCTACTGAACTGTGTGTAATGTGAATATAATTCCTTATTTTAATATTTTAATGATCAGCAACCAATTATTAATTGCTATAATTGTGATTTTCCAATTGTGCAATATGTATTAAATTATTCTATCAACGCAGTTTAATTAAATTTTCACTTCCATTCTTGTGGTAAAATTTACATAAAAAGTTACATTTAAAAGCTAAAGAGGAAGTTGAAAAGATAAACTGAAAAACGTCTTTAAGTTTTAAATGTCAGACATGTTTTTTTTAATTCTCAACCAATCATTCTTCATTGCGTCTTTTTTCTAAATAATGATCTCATACCAATAAGATTAAGTTTATTTCCTTTGTTTTAATCTCGCAATATCATCAAATGTGAAACCATTATAAATAATTTTAGTTCTATTTATCTACATATCGCTCACCCACAAGAAAAGTGACACATCTCGACAAAAGTAAATTTCACAATAGTGGCAAAAGAATATTTGCATGATTTTACTGGAACATGAAATTATAGCACTTAGCACGCAGGACAAAAAGCGGACATAATAGCATAAAACACTTTAGAATGAAAATGTAGGAAAATGTTGTGTAATTTTATCTCCCCACATAATCCACCCCTTTCAATTGTCACAAATCGACATATGCCATAATAAAGTGATTTTCTGTATAACTACGCTTATGAAAATGTCTGTATTGCAAGATGCACCTATGATAGACCTATGAGTGAAATGAAATGCAAAATGAATTTTTGCAAGATATTTAACTTTTTTCGCGGGTGAACAATGTTATAGATATATCTAAAATGGCTTATTGCGGAAAAGGATGAATAGAAACATTGGAATTTTAAACTTCGAACAATTTAAGATAAACTAAGGGTTGACTTATTGATTGAGTTGATTGTTCTACTGCTTTCAAAACTAATAATTCAAATTTAATTTAAATTCTGTAGCTATAATAAATTAAAATAATATTGTAAAAAAGATTTTCATGATTGCAGGAAAGCACAAACAATCTTTGTGTATACAGTGCTTTTCGGAAAACTATACCGTAGCAGTTTTTTGCAACGAAACATCATTTGCATCTTTTATATGTCTGAACATTCTTCTAATCTTATACGTCACATGAAGTATGATTATATGTGTGCGTTGCAGGAATTTGTGTGCATTGCAAAAGAAAACGAAGGCGATACGGTATGATAACAAACTAAAAAGATAAATAATTCTTCCAGCATGGATTATGAAACACTCTACATCTCTCCAAGAATATATATATATATAAATAAGCATAGCTGTGACATATAGTAAATAAGATGCCTCGGTAAACATTTTCGATCTCGAATTTGACATTTAAAAGCCTTGTTTCTGTAATTATTGTCCAGAGGTGAAAAAGTGCTCCAATTTTGTTTGTACATCCCTTTATTTTATGGATAGATCTGCATATATCCTAATTAACTGGTAAAATTTCGCTTAGTAAAAAAATTCATAATAGGTTGAAAATGCACATTCAGCAAGTGCTATCAATACACGGAAACAAACTTAAGTTTATTTGTACAGTCCCTTTTATTACCTACATATCTTTATACACGCCATTTATTAAGCTAAAATTTCATTCAGGCTTAAACACTCTTAAAGCTACAGAAATTACAACTCCAGCAGTTATTACCAACCAGGAATTTATCCTATTCTTTGCATAGCCCTGTATATAATTTTATTAATTATATTATAGCAGCATCTCTTAGTATAGTAAACGTGGTTCAGCTTGAAGATGCGTAACTGAATTGAAAACCACTTTAAACAATCTTAAAGCTACAGAAATTACAACTCCAGAACTTATTATCAATAGGCGGGACTTTATCATATTATTTGCATAGCCCTGTATGTAATTTTATTAATTATATTCCAGCAGCATCTCTTAGTATAGTAAACTTGGTTCAGCTTGAAGATGCGTAACTGAATTGAAAACCACTTTAAACAATTCACGGTCATGTTCAGTAATGCTTAAGAATTATTTTGTGTTTTTTTCCAATCAATCAGTTGTGTTTTTCATCCGATGTCTGTATGGAATATTACGAGGCTTTAATCTAAATAAGGCAATAGTTCTTAAATACACACTTTTACTTACTTACACGTTTACACACATAGCTCATTTTTTGAAGTAAAGGGAATAAAACAGATGTATGGTTGTAAAAATAGCAAAGACAAAAAGCCTCTTAAAACATTTAAGTCACTTAGCAGAATTTCCAACAAAAACCCATTTTCAGAAATTGCATCGCTATAACAGAATATTGCAATTGCATGATTTTCAATAGTAATCTACGTTAATTTGTCATTAAATATTTTTACTAAGAATTTTGTTATTTTCGCAACGTCCTATTTAAAATTAAAAAACCCTACGAAAACTGTATTTTGGAGCTATGACATATACAAGGAAAGTAAAACAACACTTATTGCTTTTCGAAAATATTTGAATCAATATCATTATTATACTTGGTTTTTTTTCTTGAATAATGTCTGATTGTCAGATTCCGTTCAGTTCTGTGAACATTCACCACATATTTTTGCACCGTTTCCCACGGGCAGTATCATACAAAAAAATACAACTAGTGATTACATTAGAATATAAATATGTCTACAGACATTAATAGTAGTACTAACAATAATGTAGAAGAGATTTGTACAGTTAAAGTTCAAATTATTCCAAGATCAAGCGCGATTAAATGGAGGGTCATGCGGCAGGTTTTTTTTTTTTTTTTTTTTTTTTTTTTTTTTTTTTTTTCATAAGACCGTTCCGTTTAACTCCAGTGAAATGTCCTTGTGTTCATTGTTATAGACAGAGCAAAAATTTTGGTTTCGAACAAAAGTAAAAGTGTAAATTTGATTTTATAAAGAAATTTAAATAATTGTCATCTGAGTAAATACCTTTTGTGTAGCTTTTAAAAATTTCGGTTAGGAATACTTGTAATCATATAATTTATTTGAAAAAAACTCTCTCCACCTTGGAAAATTGATTTTATAAAGAAATTTTAATAATTGTAATATACTACTAAATACATTTTGTGTAACATTTAAATGTTTCCTGTTAGCAATGTGGCTATCAAGCTAAACTGATGATCTGATGATCCTCTATCAGAAAGCTGTCGGAATTTGACATAGTAGTGTATTTTTTAAAACATTGACCTAATTTCTTAAATTCGTTGTTACATCTGAACAGCTGTCTCAAGTAATAATATATTTCTGTGTGAAAAAATCTACAACGAAATTATTTATTCTGTTTTGCATTTTTCTCCAATAATCATATATATTAAACGAGCAAGCGATTTTCCCGATTATGAATGATATCGTAAACTACAGGATCGATTTTCATGAAACTTACCTCCTATACTAAATAGAGCACGAGAAAAGATCTAGCTAGGTCCTGAATTCAAGAAAATTCGTTTTTACAGGATAAAACAAGATCTTAGCTGAAACTTCTGCTTTCTGTAAATCAAAAAAGTCTCATGCAATTTACACTAAAATTGTCTCCTATACTAATTTGAGCAGGAGAAACACATCTTGCTAGGTTTCTAATTCGAGAAAATTCTTTTTGATAGATTAAAACAAACTCAGCACTGAAAATGTTGCTATACATCGGAAACGCTCTAACGATTTTCACAAAACCTGACGCCTATTCTAATTCGAGCTCAAAAAATCCATCTAGCTAGGTCGGCAATTCGAGAAAAATCGTTTTCTGTTGTTAAAACAAGCTCATTACTCAAAAAGTTGGTATTAATCGAAAAAAATTCTGACGATTTTTCTGAAATATATTTTATTGTAATGTGAGAAAACCTTCCTACTAAGTCTCGATTTAGGTAGAAAAAAAAGTGATTTTAAGCATTTTTTTTATATTTAGTCATCCGTAATTGGAATCCTCTCCAACACAATGTGAAAGGTGATCTCGAAACTGGCACTAAAAGATAGCTTTCTAGACTCTTAATCGAGGCTAGATAATGGCTTATGTAGATCAAAAATACGGTAAAATTTATTTTAACTTGCTAGAACAAAAAAAAAAAAAAAATGATTGATTATATCAACTGTTGATTTCTTGAATTTAAATATTTTCAGAAACATTAGTAGAATTTTATATAAATAACTGCGCTTATACTTCTGCTGAGTTTAAAACCACTGCCATATTGTGACAAACATCTGTATAGTTTGTTGCCATGGCGATATAGCCTGGCGCAAAATAAGCAGCAATTATTAAAGTAATCATTTTTCTGTCAATCGTTCCCCATAGCCCGTTTTTGACGCCAAACATTGACTTAGACACGTTAATAATAATTTAATTTATAAAACATGGAGTATAGCACTCAGAATATGCTTGATAATCGCATGCATATAAAAAATAGTTTATTTTCATATATGACAATCCGATTTTCTGCCTATATGCAAAGTTCCAAATTTCCGGCTATATGCAAAGTTTTCTTTTCTTTTTTTATTTCAAATATAGTATTTACGCACTCGAATAAATGCTTCGGAATAAAAAAATTAAATTTTATATTTCTTCCCCCCACTGAATAAATGACACTATATTTAAGAGAAAACAAGTATTTTTTCTCTATAAAAGTGAAATATGTCAAATTTTGCAGATGTATGACATCATTTTATGTGACTTTTAGTTTCTGACCGTGCTAATACTAGGAGCCGTAAATACAAACATTAACTCCATGACTTATTGATATTCTACTAATATTTAGTAACTATCACTTTTCTATGTTTATTGAAAAAAGTAAATATTTCTAATACTGTGAAGTTAGAACTAAAGTATTAATTTAAAAAAAAAAAATTAGTTAGTATAATTGCAAATTCATTATGTCTGAAGGACGGCCTAAAAAAACGAGAGTTCAACATTAACGGAAGAATGCCGAGTCCGATTAGAAACATCGAAATTGAACATTTTCAATTAACGTGACGAACATTTTCGTCAACGTGATTGCATTTCAACGTTTAGACCAATGCGTGCTGCTAAAGAAAGAAACCGACAAAGGATCTCAGATATGATATATTTTCTTAAAGAATCTGGATCCCAAGAATTAGATCAATTGAGTACATTAAAAAGACGGAAAAGAGTTGGTAAAACAAACGAAACCCGCATTCAACCCATACGTGAAATGCATCATTGTTCCATTCAGCACATAGCAAATGAAGTAAATAAGCGACAAGATCAATATTTAGAAGAACAAAGACGACTAATATAATAAATCAGACGACGTAACATAAGACGACTGCAAATTTTAATAAAGAAACAAATGCGAACATAGAAATGCGCAGTTAACAAAGAAGCAACAAAACAAAAATTGGGTTCTTTTAACATTGAACGCATTCATTGCAAAGCAATTCATTTTCCTGAAGAACGTGTGCATAATCAAATTAATCAGGACTCATTTGACGACTGCTGCTTACATGGACGAATTAAGCTTGAGTTCCCCATATTTCCAAATGAATTGTTGCATCTCTTTTTAAAATGCCACCCATTTGCTGATAATATCCTCAAAAAAAATTCGCAATTTAAATCCATGCTTTGCTTTAGCTTCATTTAAGGCATATGATAATCGATCAATTAACAGTTATGGTATTTGCAGCTTTGTCGCCGGCGGACAAGTTTATCATAAGACGAATATGGTAGCTCATCCAACACAAAACAACGAAAGGTAATTCGAACGGCCGCAATATGGTCAGATGTACTTTTTAAGTTCAGAATATGCTGTTAACGAAAGACTAGAATAACCTCTCAACCATGGAATAAGACGAAATTTAATGGAACTTTTAGAGCATGTTATTCGGTCTTAGAATATGTTTGCACAATCATTTATGATGATGCGATAAGTTGAAGAAGAAGTGAATCGACATGCTAAAGCAGAAGGAATAAATGCTCCATATGTCAAACTACTGCTAACAGTGCAAGAAAATGCTGATTACAGAAGATTCTATGTCCCTATGACCAATGATGTATGCGCCGTACTTACACTCAATTCCGATCAAAGCTTCAAATGGGATGTAAAATCCAGCGAACGGATTCAGAGAAGTCGCCGTTAGCGTGTTATTGGTCAAATACATAAAGTAAATTTCATCTCTCAGCCAGAAATCTACCACTTATGACTGTTGCTGTACCATGCTAATGCAACAAGCTTTGAAGATATGCTAACAGTTGATGGCATTACGTATGCCTCATATAAACAAGTTTGTTTAATTCGTGGACTAACATACGATGAACAACAATGGATTGCAAGTCTGCGAGAATCTGCAATCTCGAAGATGCCTAAAGTCATGAGAACGCTGTTTACACAGATTCTCATTTTTGGATGTCCTGAAAATCCAAGACGCTATGGGAAATGTTTAAGACAGATTTGATTGAAGCCTTCATCCGAGAAACAGGACGGATGATTAATTCTGTCGAAGAAGAGCTTAAGCATGCTTATCGAATTATCGCATTCAGGTTAAATACGGAAGCTACTGAAGGTAGGAATTTCCGATATTGGGTACATCAATTTACTATGGACGATATTGATGGATACGATAACGTGCTAAATGAAGAAACAATGAACACCAATGAGTCTATTTCTATTGGAGAACATATTTATCAACTTCTTAAAGGGAGAAAAATTGAAATTGTTGATATCATCTTACATTCAGTAAACGATTCAAACCCTCGAACAAAATGTTTCTTTATTTATGGACCTGGAGGCACCGGAAAGACTTTTGAATACAAAACTCTTTATTACATCCTTTCAGGAAAAAGCATAAAGTATAGTGCATGGAATTCACTGGGATTGCTTCTATTTTGCTACCTGATGGAAATACTCCACAAAGACTTTTAGACTTAAAGTTCCATTGACATCGGATTCAACATCCAACATCAAACCTAGATCCGCTAAAGCAGTCGAACTCAGCAAAGTTGATGTATGTTTGATGCACGAAGCTCCTATGCTGCCAAAATACGGACTGCATAACATATATCAATTGTTGAGCTCTATTAGAAATCCAATTTTTCCTTTTGGTGGAAAGATTATGTCCTAGGAGGGAATTTCCGTCAATGTCTACCCGTTCAACTACGAGCAAAGAGAAGTGAAATATTGTGTTTATCAATCAAAATAAGTGAGCTGTGGTACCACTTCAACTCAATTTCATTAACAGATATCATGAGCGGTGATGCGGAACAAAGAGAATTTGCCAAATATCTTTTGAAACTTGGAAATGGGGAGCTACCTGAGAACGCGATGGGTGATATGGAACTACTCGTAGATATACTTTCCAATGGTCATATCATTGATGAAATCTTTGGGAACTGCTTAAAGAAAGGAAGTTATCAAAAAATGAAGGATTGAATTATCCTTGCGCCACTAAATAAAGATATCAGAAAGATTAACGCCGAAATTATTCAGAAGCTTCCTGGAGAGTATAAAATCTACCACAGCTACGATTCCGTCAAAAATCAACCTGAAGGAACCGTCCAGTTTACGACGGAATTTCTCAATTCCATCCAAATAGCTGATTTGCCCCTCATGAGTTAAAGCTTAAAAATAACGCAATATTCAAACAATTTCGCAGTTCAGATGTTTCAGTAGGCTTTTGCAATGGATCAAGGCTAATTGTTAAAGATATTTGCAATAACATAATCAAAGCAAAAATAATCACAGGAGAATATTCAGTTATCGAAGTACATATTCCGCGAATAACTCTCGATTCAAGCAGATGTCAACTTGGATGCACGATGCAAAGGCATCAATTTCCTGTGAGGCCAGCATTTGTAATAACTATACATAAAGCTCAAGGTCAGACCTTCGAATTTGTTGGCGTCGTCTTACGGACAAATGTTTTTGTGCATGGAATGTTCTACTTTGCTTTTTCCAGGGTTAATAGGCAAACAAATTAAAGGTACTTCTACCTACACATAATTCTCATCACACTCATAATGTTGCATGGAAATAAGTATTGAATACACCAACAACCAATCAGCTTAGTATTTAAAAGACTGCATAAATACGTAACAAAATGGTTTACCAGAAAGTACTAAGAAAGGGATATAGATTTGTGAATAAATAAAAAGCTCAAAAAACGAATATTTAGTATGTGTTATTATTATTTTTAGTAACTAGAAATGACATTTTCATGTAGACATAAGTACGCTTAAATAATACAAAAATAACATTTTTCGATGCAATATGATCGCAGAATAACAAAAAATCACCGAGTGAAGCTCGGTGTACCAAGTACTGTTTATTTATATGCCCAGTGAACATTTTTATACGTAAGATGAAAATAACTGTTTTTTTTTTTTTTTTGGTATGTTGAATATTGTTAATTATATGGAATATAAATGGAAAATAAAATACCCACTATAGAATAAACATTACAAAAAGAAAAAGAAAAATCATGCGTACATCATAAAACATGTTTCAAGACTTTCATACTAATTTAAAGCAACTTCATATTTTGATACTGCAAAAGCAGAAAAATATAACATTTCAAAATGTGCCTTATTTTCTTATCCCAAAAACCTGTTCTTTTCAATGAAAATAGATGAATGAGAACATATAAGGGTATTGAGATACATGCGGATCTGGAAAACAATACAATCTGTGACTGAAAGAACTTTGAGAACTGTGCGAAATTGTATGACACCAAGAGAGAGCATTTTGTCTCTTATTGATTCAAAAGCTCTTTCAGTATTGGAACTGAAAAATATAAAGGCGTTTCTGTGCCACACATATGCTTTGGCACGATGTGTGAAATTTTTGACGCAAACTTCTGAAAAACTATGCGGTCGAAATGACAGAGTCTGCTATGTTAGATTTACTTTCGCAATCACTACTGCCAAAGTTCGATAAAAAAAAATTATCAGCACAAATTGTTACGCATAGTAAAAAAAGTAGATTAGAGAGGGTTTTACAATTATTTCAAATTCGCTTAATTCACTTCGTTTAAAATGTTTTCGAGCAATACTGTTCAGTTTAAACAAATAAAATAATTGATAAATACTTTTATAAAACTTTTCATCATTTAAGAACAATGCACGACCAAAAAATATTAACCTAGTTAAAATTAGTTTTATGTTATGTTTTTATGTACGTAAAGCAATGCTATTACATTATTAGATTTTGATGTGAAAAAAGTTAAGTTTGATCATTTGTATGAAACTTTGTCATATTTGATGATATTTTCCTAAATTCAATGGGGATGCACCACCAAAAGATTTTAATGTATTTCAATTTTTCTTTTTGCGTTATTCTTGAATTTCTGAATGGCAAATATTATGCACTATTAGAAATCGGTAGGAACTTTTTTAATTTTTTATCATCAATTTCAAAAATTGCCAATTGTAATAATATTTTTCCAAATACAAGTGCAATGTGCTGCGTAAAGTTATTAAATAATTTTAAATATTTTTTTAGTTATCCTTTTTATTATAAAAGATGATATTTACGCTCTATTCGGAGAAGTCTGAATAGTTTTAAATTTTCAACATTAATTTCAAAAATTGCCAATTTTCATCATATATTCCAGAATTCCAGTGCAATGCGCTACCTAAACATATTAACCGATTTTTAAAACCTTTTTGCATTGTCCTTCAAATTATAAAAGGCAACTTTTCGGCGGTATTAGAAGTTAATATGAAAATTTTCTATGTGGTTGAAATAACAGAGTCTGCTATGTTAGACGAGATTTGCTTTCGCAATCACTACTGCCAAAGTTCGATAAAAAAAAAAAAAAAATTCAGCACAAATTTTTACATATAGTAAAAAAATATAGGTTCGAGAAGGTTTTACAATTATTTCAAATTCGTTTAATGCACTTCGTTTAAAATGTTTTCAATCAATACTGTTCAAAAATTCTTTAATAAGCAGAGTTTCATTTTTTGTTTCAATGCAATTGTTTAACCTTAAACAAATATAATAATTGATAAAACCCTTTATAAAACTTTTCATAATTTAAGAACAATGCACGATCAAAAAATATTAACCTAAGTTAAATTTAGTTTTATGTTATGTTTTTATGTACATAAAGCAATGCTTTTACATTATTAGATTTTCATGTGAAAAAAGTTAAGTTTGATCATTTGTATGAAAATTTGTCATATTTTTATGATATTTTCCTAAATTCAACGGCGGTGCATCACCAAAAGATTTTAGCGTATTTCAATTTTTCTTTTTGCGTTATTCTTGAATTCCCGAATGGCAAATATTATGTAATATTAGAAATCGGTAGGAACTTTTTTTAAATTTTCATCACCAATTTCAAAAATCGCCAATTGTAATCATATTTTCCCAAATACAAATGCTATTATTTTATTTTCTCTTAATATAAAAAATTCCCAGTTTTGATCATATTTTAAACTCTACAAGTGCAATGCAAATTATCAAATGATTTTAAATATTTTTTTTAGTTTTTCGTTTTATTCTGAAAGTTGACAGTTACGCACTATTAGATGAACTCTGAATAGTTTTAAATTTTCAACATTAATTTCAAAAATCGTCAATTTTCATCATATTTTCCAGAATTCAAGTGCGATGCCCGACCTAAAGATATTAACTGGTTTTAAAAATCTTTTTGCGTTATCCTTCGAATTACAAAAGGCTACTTTTCCATGCTATTAGAAATTAATATGAAAATTTTTGCATTTTTCGAGGCACCCTAGTATGCATACGGAGATTGTGTACAGGATCTTATTATAGTAATTCCCGTTTCCATGGTTTATTGCGAAAAATGCAGAGTATGCGTTATATTAATTGTCGTTTTAAGGATTAAAACAAGCAAAGCACGCAAATACTCAAATATAGTGATAAACTCATTTTCAGTCATAACAATAATAAATATTCATGTACACGAAGACACAAGTTCGAGTTATAAGCCCCATATTAATGTAATAGATGAGGACTCGCATTATAATGATTGAAAAAATAAAGATTTATATGTGCACATAGATCCTTTATTGTGAAAGATCCCTTTATATAGATCGTCTTTATAACGATTTATTGGATACAAAAAACACGAGATTTACTTTCAATAGACGCAATACTTTTTAGCCTATGCTATTTTTGTTTATTTTGTGCGGCACTCTCCAGTATTAGCATTCGTGATTTCGGGTGGTGCTCATCTGTTGATAAATATTTTCAAAATAAAATAAAATAAGATTAATAATGAAATCATAAAGTTTTAAATATTTAAAAGCATGGAATTAATGATAACTGCAAGAGACACAGTACTGTAGTAGATAAAGTTCATTATGAAATTACTGATTTAAGCTGCCATATTTTGAATTAAAGTGATCTTTTATGCAAATCAAAGGAACAGAATCACAAGAAATAAAAGCTTTTTCTTAATGATAGTTCACACAAATTCCACTTTCAGAATTGAATATTTCCATATTTTTAACTTTTCGCAGCAATACATATCGTCTCGTAATTAGAATACTTTTAAATTAAAATAATATTTAAATATACGAATTGCTCACAAGATTTTCGAAAAATAATAGCAATGTTCATACTATCAGAAACTACTAATTCTCAGGGAAACATTAATTAATGAAATGCTAAAGTTATTTGTGTTTTTATTTCCTTTTGAACAAACAACACACTCCTTAAATATAGTTGCCATGAAAGTTTTGATTTTTTTAAATTCTACAAATTCTACAAAATATTATTTTCATTTTTATTATAACAAATAACAGGGACTTTTTTTTAATCTTTTCTGATTTCTGATTTCTTTTTATTCTTTTCTGATTTTCTGATTTATGATTGATTACTGATTTTCTGATTTCTGTATATTTAGAAATTCTCGGAATCACATATATTTCGTTTTTTTTTTTTTTTTTTTTTTTTTTTTTTTTTTTGAAGCACTGTACTATGAATTGATCAGTTGAGTATCAGTTATGTTATTCATTTTTTAGGTTTAACTATACTTTTGGAAACCTCGTGGAATGCATAAATTCTATAGACCATACATAAGACTACACACAAGAATTTAAAAGCATTCGTGAGAACGAGTATGAATTGCTGAAAGGTGCTTTTTTAGTTTGAGTTATGCGTTTTTAATCTCTACTGCATTTAGTATACAAAGAGATGTTTGTAGAATATATATATAATTATATGCAAGGCTAAGCAAAGAGCTGAATGATTGAACATCTACTATGTATATTATTCGAAAAAGTGTGATTTCAGTAGTGTTACGCATTTAACTATTAATAATTATTAAGATGTATCTTGGTGCAATATAATAAAAATGTAAAAATATCACCGTTAAAAGCAACAATAATTTAAAATTTAAGCATACCGGTTTCTGTAGCATATAGCATACCGTCCTCAGTGCATGTGTTTGGCTGAATTAAATTTCAGGTAAAATGTGGCGTTTTAAAAAACCTGTATGTAATATAAAAGGCTGTACAAAATAATTTATACGTTTTCGTATATTGATAGAAATCCCTGAAGGTGAATTTCAACTGTTTTATTCATTTTCTTACTAAATTAATTTCAGCATACTATGTAGAGTCTGTACAAATCTGAAGGTCTTATAAAGAGCTGCACAAAAGAACTGTACTACTTTTCCGGTTATGATCAGTGGTTTTTTAAATCTGATTTTGAAACGTGTTATACGTTTATAAAAAGTTGTCTCAGGTCAGTGCTCGTACGGTTACCGTTAGTTTCAAGGACTAATATCGGTATTTATTTATAGAAAAATAAATCTAGTTTTAACGCGAGAAATTTCGCCTTATTTAACGACCGATTTTCTGTAAGAAAATACCGGTACCGAAGGATTTCTTAGTCTGGAAATTCAAGGACACGTACGAACCCTGCAGGTATCTTTTTTACTTATTAAACGGCGAAGTTTTGTTAAAGTATTTTGGGAGTGTTGGAATGTGTTTCATAATCAATGCTTGACGCATGATTTATTTTTCTTTTTAAGGCAAGATCCATTTTAAAGTGTAAGATTTTTTTAAGTACCGTGATCTTTCGGTACATATGAATCCAGTAAAATTTTAACATGCTATATTTATCAGCTTATGTGTCCTCAGGACTTAAAGCTTCAAAATTGTTGAAATTTTAATTATTTCAGATGTTAAACTCCTATCTTTTCTGAGCATTTTGCTATTATTGTTTCCTTGAAATTCCCATTGGAACAGAAGTTATGGCTTTTAGAATTACTCCCGCCCAATAGCTGAAACGACCTTTCCGAAACATTCGAGTCATTTTTCTCCAAATAACGTTTTTGGGAATAACCCGCTGGATATCTCAAAAACTTCTGAATATTTTTCATGAAGTTTTTAAAATATATATTTTATGTTAGTATGTATAAGCAGAACCTAAAATATATTGTATTGTATTATTTGTATTGTTCAAAAAAGATTTTGTTTAGTTGATTATGCTGTTGAAATTGTCAAATTTTGTATTAGCTAAATACAACTTTGTATTAAAAATATAAAAATGCATATATATTTAGGTTCAGGATAATTACTACAGTCAGAAGTATAATAAGGCACTGAAATATTTCATTCTAGTTGGAGAATTTATTTTGTTATCCGGCGCGTAAGCTGTTATATCAATTTTCTGCTCGACAAATGTCTGACAGTTCGGAGCACCCTACAAATACTAATTCTGTATTTTGCAGTTTTTTAAATACACGGAATGAAAGAACATACTTATATCTTTCATTCGAATAAAATTTGTGCTTTTAAATCACATACATTTTAAGATATTAAATGTTGAAAATGACTCTTTTTTCGATTTTTCTAATTTTAAGAGTCTTGAGACCCTAAAGAAATTAGTAAAAAAAACAAAACAAAAAAAAAAAAACAAAAAAAAAAGTTATATATATATATATATATATATATATTTAATGATGTAGCTATTTCGTACATGAATGTTTACAAATCGATAAATGTTATTCAAATTTCTTTAAATCTGATGCTTTTTTTTTATTTTTTTGTATTTTAAAACAAAGAATAATTTCTTTATTTTAAAATAAAGAAATTAATATACAAATGAGAAAGAAAAACATTGTGGTTTGAAATCTTGTATTTGCTTTCATAAATAAAACATTATATATATTAAGAAAGAATATATTTCTTGAATCTAGTAAAACTTGCATTCTAGTAATTAAATATTCATAAAAAATTAATTTCATTTGACACCAGTACAATTGTAGATCCGAAATAATGAATCTTCAAGTCATTTTCATCCCTCCACAAAGTGCCAAATATTAACTGAAGATAAAAGAACGACCTCAAAACCACTTTATTACCAGAAAGAAGAATCATGTTTATGCTCTCAGAAGTGAGTATATTTTGTGCTACGCAAGCAACTATAAAATAATATTTAATGCCTATTCTTCATACGTAAAATTTTCCTGACATGGAAATAGTGCTTTTAGGATAATCAAAAGATATTGTTTACTTTGGGAGAAAAATCTGCGGCATAGAAGTGCAAATGTAAATAAATGCTACTTTGTGGGAATAAATTTGTTGGAAAAATGGAATTTAAAAATTTATCATTGCTTTTTTAGTATTTTAGTAAAATCAATTCATGGCATCAGTATGAAAAAGTTATTATTTTATAAACCAAACATGTCGCAAAATTTAAAAATTAGACATTTATTTTTATACTTTTATAGTGAAATCTTAGAATACGGTATAAGGTATATATTGGTTATCATTGATATACTATATACAGATATTTATAAAACAGTTAGAATAGATTAAAGCTGAAGTAATTTATAGAAAAGGAATTTATACATATAAATAAGAGTAAAAAGTCTTAACTACGTCTACCACTAACCATATCATGATAATATATATTCCAAACGAAAAAGTCAAGAACATACATTAAAAATATTTATTTGCTTAAAAGACGTCACTTTACTAAAAACATATTAAAAATATAATAAAAACCTATGTTTACATGTTTCAACTCTTTCATTGGGTCATCATCTGAATGTATAACAGAACTACAAACACAATACACATGAAAACCGAAAAAAATAGTCATCGAATATAAGTTAACATACAACGCCCTCTATATTTTCTATATCACCCGTGTTCCTACTGTACAGCGACCCGCAAGATGTCAAACCACTCAAGCCATATATTCGGGATGCGAAAAGATAATGTATTGTTGCAAACTCTTGAACACATTAAACAAATCTCAATGGCCATCCTTATAAATAACTGTAAATAAAAATTAGACCTGTAAATCAATCTGCTCTATTTAAAAACAATGTTAGTGCTCTATTTTTTTACTCAGTCTGGATAAAGTAGTATTTCCCCTTTTATATTTTATATCGCCATATGTTCTTTGCATCTGATATTGAATTTTCGCTGGGTCACACCTATATAATGATTTCTGATTCTCCCCTCTCTAAAGAATAGAATCATATAAACTCCTGAGATGTCATCCTTACTAACAGGATCGATTTTGGTGTTCAAAAGAATCTTTAACTTCGGGGGAGGCTTCGCGATCAACCATAAACCAGAACCTTTCAAAAGATTTTTTATATACTCAAAGAATAGTGACGTCTTTTAAGCAAATAAATATTTTTAAAGTATGTTCTTGATAATTTTGTTTGGACTATATATTATTATGATATGGCGTTTCTAATTACTGGTATGCATTTCATAGTTGAATCGACATTTTTAATTGTGTGTGTTATATATAAAAATCAGGAGATTATATACAAAGATGCAGAAATTATTAGAAGAGAATTTATAAATTTTGTTATACATTTTGCAGCTGAATTAATTTTTTAATACTATGTGCTGTGTATAAAAATCTTATGATTACATAAAAATATGCAGAAATAAATTCGAACACATTATCGACTACGAGCTCGAATTGCAAAAATTGTATTTTGAAATGTTATATTTTTCTTCTTTTGCTGTATCAAAATATGAAGTTGCTTTAATTAGTGTGAAAGTGTTGAAACATGTTTTATGATGTATGCATGATTTTT
Organism: Maratus speciosus; assembly: GCA_963932465.1. Lineage (NCBI taxonomy): Eukaryota > Metazoa > Arthropoda > Arachnida > Araneae > Salticidae > Maratus > Maratus speciosus. Next base: position 591,469,442 of record OZ010789.1, on the reverse strand, counting down.
CTTTTTCTTTTTATTATGTTTATTCTTATAGTAGGTATTTTATTTTCCATTAATATTCCATATAATTACAACAATATTCAACATACTTAAAAAAAAACCACGTATTTTCATCTTACGTATTAAAATGTTCAATGCACATATAAATAAACAGGACCTTGTACACCGAGCATCACTCTGTGATTTTTTTATTCTGCGAAAAATGTTATTTATTTATTATTTAAGCGTATGTATGTTTACATGAAAATGTCATTTCATGCAGACGCTATGTGACGCTAAGTTTTATTGTCTTGAAAGCCTGGATTGTAACTAAAAAATAGAATGATTCCTCTTTATTTCAAACCACACACACACATATCTCTTCATGACGATAACACAAATTGTTTCAAATCATTAGTAGCGTTTTCAATGGATACGTACATTCTGATTTTCCTGTTTCCAGTCGTTAGTCAGATATCATCCGCGATATCGGACAACCTCAGGACTGAAGTCAATCGTATAGAATTGCATATTTCAAGAAGATCTATTTTTTAACTGAAGTCATTTGACTTTTTAACAGTCATTATTGGGATATTTCAATTTTTTAACAGAAACTGGACAACAGACAGCGTTACAGTAGCAGGTGGTGGCATACACTTTTAAATATCGGTTTGAAACTGTTAGTCATTTGACCTTTTTTATAAATAACGGTTACTTGACCGTATTTGGAAGCTATCATGGCTATGTTATTGACCATATTATGATCAGGATCAAGTAAAATTACGATTAATTACATGTATATGTAAAAATTGTCGAATGACTGGGAAGTAAGCTCATTTTTTTTTAGTAGTGTAGCTATCGGACATAAAAATAATGCCCGTCCATTGCTTTTTCTTTCAATATGTTGAAACAGTGTCCAAAAGGCAATTCAATGAAATGCAACATGCAAATATACCATTGCAAGGGTTTCGCAATAGATTTCTAAATTTCGAATAACCACTTTTTTAAACCTGTATTGATAGAAGTGCCGTCACATCCAACTACAACGACATCATCTAAGGAGGTGTTCCGCTCGGATAGATATAAAACAGCGCTTCTAAAACGGACTTTTCGGGCTGAAGTTCTAGTATAAATATAACCAATATATTTTGAATCTGTCACCTGAATTACAGAGATGATATTTTTTGACAATATTTTCCGAATTTCAAATGCAATGAGCGACCTAAATATATTAACCGATTTTAAATAATTTTTGCGTTATTCTACTATTTACAAAGGTTGATTTCTATGCACTATTAGAAGTAGGTCTGTATATGTTATTTTACTTTCATTTAATATAAAAAATCCCCAATGTTGATCATATTTTCACAACTACAAGTGCAATGCGCGACCTAAAATTATTAACTGATTTTAAATATTTTTTTACGTTATTCTTTTTACTCTAAAAGGTGACATTTACGCACTATTAGATATAGGTCTGAATAGTTTAAATTTCAATCATTAATATCAAAAATCGTCAATTTTTAACATATTTTCCAAAGTTCAAGTGCGATGCAAGATCTAAAGATATTAACCGATTTCAAAAATACTTCTAGCGTTATTTTTCCAATTACAAAAGACAACTTTTCCGCGTTATTAGAAGTTGATATGAAAAATTTCGCTTTTTTCGATCCACACTAATTGCACACTAGCATGCGCCTAATCCTGTAACTTTACCATACGCATAAGGTAAATCACACACCAGTTTATTTTTTAGTATAATTTTGACTAAATACGTTTAAAAAAATCTACTGTTGTACATTTTAAAATTCATCTGTTCAATGTCCTTTTAAGGAATAAATCGTGCTTCTTATACTTCTTTACAGATTTTGTAGCATTTCTGTAAAAATCATGGTTCGTTCTTTATTATTTTTTATGTGCTATACATTTTGAAGCGTTTTATTTTTCGCCCTCAAACGCAAATTATTTCACAAAATTAATATTAATTACAATCAATATTATTTTATGTATATACATATATATATATATATATGATTAATGTGTATACCACCCGTTCATTATAATTATTTGAGCAAATTGTTAAATTATTATTTTTTTTTTTTGCCCGTTAATAATTACACTCTTCAAAATAATAACAAAAAATAAATAAATAAAAAAAAAAAAAAAAAAAAAAAACTTATATGTAAAAATTGATCCATTTTTTATTATTAACACCTTCTTTTCATTTCATAATTACACGATTTTTATATAATAAATTATTACAATTTGCTAATGATAAGGAAGATTCCCTACCATCTTTTATTGAGCAAATATCACATTGTCCTTGTGTTCTTTTGAGAAATTTCTTGTTTTCTGATCTTCAATAGCAGACAATATTTTTAAAACTCCATTACCATGTTTTTTAGAACATGGTAGAATATCTGACTGAGCAGTAAGGCGCTACTTCATCAGTTTCATAGAAAGATTTTTATGAAAGCTTAGTCGATTGAAGTGTATCTAAACTTCATTTTTTGAACAGTATGCAAAGTAATCAGTTATGCCACCTACGTTCATCTTTCCAGAAAAAAAGCTTCAAAGGCCAACATTTACATTTCCGTGAAGCAGATTATGTACCACATAGTTCAGCAACTGTACGAATTCAAACTTTAGTTTAATTATAGAAGGTAATTATTGCTGAATTCACTTTACACGGTAGTGGATTATCTATAGAATATATACAAATCTTAGACTATATACAAATCTCTAGATTAAATACAGGGCTGCACAAAACAACTGGACTATTTTTATGGGTACGTAATTGCTACGGTAATTTCTGAAGTCTGGTTTTCAAATGTGTTATATCTTTTCCAAAATTTTTACTTATACTCTTGTCTTACTTTATTAAACAGGGATGTTTCTTTAAAGAATTCTGTCAGTGTTGGAAAGCTTTACATAATTTATGTTTGATGCATGTTTTTTTAATTTCTTGTTACTTTACTATGTGGTAATTTTTTTTTTTATCTTTATTTGTGCGCATAATGTATTATGCTTCTATCTACCACTATTTCTATGGCAATAAATAAATGAAAAGTTCTACGCTCCAGTGAATTTGATTAATCTTTTCTTTGGAATATTGGTAATTTTTTATAGCAATAATAATTTCATCTTAATACATTGTTACATAATTAGCAGATTAAAATCGCAGTGAAAAAATGCTGTTATGATTTCGAAATTTAAAGCACCAAACATTATATTTTAAATAAAAAGACAAACTAAATTAGGAAATAATGACTCTAATTAAAAAAAAAAAAAAACTGAGAAAAAATTGCTTTTTATATCTAAAAGCTAAACTGTGCTTATATTTTCTGAAACAAAAGTACTTTCGAATGCATTAGTCGAGTTTTTTATTTTTTATAGAATTTGGAAAGCAAAAAGGATAATGAGTTTTTCCTTGTTAGCCGATAAAAGTTTTAGAGGAACGAAAATTTTCCAGCTTGCAACTTGATTTATGAATGCAGATTTAATGCTACAATTTTCATTGTTTAAATTTTATATTTTACAAGAGTAGATTTTCCGCATTTATTCTTCTGTGACAGTTTCCAAATAAATGACATTTTCTTTATTTAATTGTAAAATAATGATACTATGTGTTGCTTTTAATTAACTTCCACACTGTAAAAAATATATGTAACGTTACTCCATAAAATTGGTGGCAACATGCTGCCTCCAGTTTTATGGAGCAATTAAACTTACATAATGGTGTAATTTAAAGTGATATAACTTTTGTAATATTAAATTTTAGTGTAACTACAGTTATATCGGTTAAATTTACTCAATAAAATGGAGGAAGAAATGCTGTTACCAATTTTATGGAAAACGTTACATATTTTTATTTATTTATTTATTATTATTTTTTTTTTTTGCGTGCGTTGTGTTTAAACATCCAGTAAGTCGTAAATTCCCCCCGCATTTAAAATATATATATATATATATTTTTTATCATTTACTTAATTAATACCATTAACAAAAAAAGAATAATTATAATGAAAGAATAATAATAGATTGCGTCGTATCAGTTTAAAATTTGTAAATGGATAAATTATAATTTTTATAGGGAATCTTTGCGGATATTTTTATAAAAAAAAAAACATTTATAATTGTTTTTAGAAATTATATATCCAAATGTTTTGTAATGTTCCTTTAGAGTTCTTACAGTTTACAGTACATAAATTTCGCCCTTCTATCATTTTAATAACAGCTTGAATTTCATATATTTTGGTTATATATACCTGTATCTTCATTTTATAGACATTTCCTCCTAAAATATTCCATTAAGATTAATTACAATTGCTATTCTGGCTTCAATTTTTTAACACGGTTAGACATTACCTCTATAAATTTATTCATGGATTAAAATATATTTATATCCAAGAGTACTTAAAATGCGTACATAAATTGATATACATAATTTCAGAATTTATAATTTATAATGTATACAGAATTGTAAAGTTTTAAATGATATTTCCAAAAAGCTACATTCTATTATATTTCTTTCATTCAGAGATACTCATTTAATTTGTAAAATTATTTTACGTATGATTAATTTGGAAAATTTACTCGTTTCTCTTGTCTTTTAATTTCATTGAAATATCTTTTTGATAAGATTTTCATAATACTTCTCTAAAAATATTTTTTCACTATACGGATTTATACGAAATTAAGGTATTTAAAATACATTTTCCTTGTAAAATTTAGGCCAATTGCCTATTCAAGTCTACGCTTATTGGGTACTATGTAGATAATTAAAATTGTTAAGCGTTTAAGTTTCAGTACTATTTTAAATCAGATTCGATATCTTCATCTGAATTTTTAAGGAAATTGGTTCTTAAGTTCATAATATAAAAGGTTACATTAAATTCTAAACAGTGCATAAATGCATACATTTTATATAAAGATTTTCCGATATAAATTTAAATTACGTTATTTAAATACGAAAAACAGTAAACTTGTTTAGTATAATCCAAATTTCCAAATATTGTAGAAATAATCATTTGTTTGTATAATGCGATTTTTATCACTAACATGTTATCATTTATTTTAAAAGTTAGATTAAAGTAATTTCATAAAGTAATTATGAAGCTTCATTCTACAGTTTATATAAATCCCTGCTAATCCTTCTTATTTATGTAAACATTAATACACTTATGCTCTTTTAATGATAATGAGATGATGAAACTTATACCTTTAGCGTCCTCTGCCAATGAATAAATTAAAATAATTACAGATTTTGTAAATTTATATATATATATATATGTATATTTATAAACAGAAAACTATTTTTTCGTTTTACCAAGTATACTCTTAAACTATTATAGGGAAAAGGGTATTTTTTATATAAACAAAAATTATATGACATTATGTATAAAATTATATGCAATTTAAATAGAATTCAACGCAGTATTTTCTCTAAAAGAATTGTTTAGCATTATACTTTTAAAATTTTAAAAGCAAAAAAAAAAAAAAAAATTATTTTTGAAAGCAGATGTTTCGGTCTTTTAAACTTTGATAGAACCTGTCAACAGAACTGTGCCACATAGCCTAGGGATATGTTTTAATTTATGATTTCCCTTAAAAATATAGCAGTGTTTAAATAATATGGAAATCATGCAATTGACATGATAGTGTATACCAAAATAAGAATGCCTGTTATTTTTAAATAAAAAATCCACCCCCTTCCCACACGTGACTCGTGACATGAATTTAGAGATTGCACTTGAAGTATTCCTTGTTCTTTTAGCAGTAGTTCAAGTGGAAATGTTTACACAGTTCACTTATATTAAATGATTTTCTTACTTTTATATCGATGATGCTATAAGGTTAATCTTTTTAACTGAAATGGGTTAGAATGTTACCAGTATTGTAGAATTTTAATATTGCTCCTCTTTACTGGTATATTATGTAAGACTAATATTGATATTTTGTAGCGTTCTGAATTTTAAAAAAATCTCCCCCACTGGCAACATTGAAGGTGCTACAATTATTTCATAACTAACATAATGTTTACTAATTTAATAGTTTACTACCTAATTTACAAAATTTAAATTTAATCTGAATTGTCATATCCATAATATCCAAATATTGTTTTTCGTTAATTGAATCTTAATTTTTTTAGGATACTGTTTATTGGCACAAATTTCCTGCAATATATTCATTTCTGATTCTACACATTTATTCTTAAAATATAAAATGATACTTAATTTAAAAAATAAACAATATTCGTAGAAGAGTTTTTATTAGTGTTATTAAAAGTTTGTAATGTTTGATGTTAAAACAAAATTCAAAGTTATGAAACATGATAATACATTTACTTTGTACTGAGTCATCTGTATTGTACATGTTCTCTGAATGACAATATTTTCATAGCAATACTTAAGAGATCAATTGTAAAAAGATTGATATAACGAAAAACAAATAAAATCCAATATTGCAAAATCACATGGATGGGAACCTGTTACATAGACTTACTAAATTTTCTAGTTAGTAGTTCTTCCAGTTATTTTGCCAATTAAGATTTACAACTTTTAAATGAAATAACGTGTGCTAATAGAACTGTATTGAACTAAGTACTAGTTTCTGAAATAAGTGGTGTTCTAATAAATGACAATTTGTAAAATATCAAACGATAATCAATACAATTGACTTTTGTTAGTGTAAAAAAGAACCACCTGCTGTGTTACCATCGGTTTAAAATGTAACTGCGTATAATAAAGGGTGTCTACAAATTAGTTGGGCAATTTCTTAAGTTTAGAACTTCTGAAATATTAAATGAAATTAAATAGTTGTAAGTCGGACTAGTAGTAATGTTGCCGAAGTTTATTCATAGCGTTATGTTTCACAATTGATGCTATCGTAAAACGAGCGGAGGTTTTATTCAATGGCCACCACGATCACAAGATCTTTCACCTCGTGATATCAGTGTAAGCGATTTTGGTAACGGTCAAGTTTACAAGCCGCCACTTCCTGTATCCATTCCTGAATTAAAATCAAGAATCTGCACCGTAATTAATTTGATTTACGGAAGCATGCTGACAAATCTGTGGCAAGAAATGATTTACCGATGAACATTTGCAGAGTTACGAAAGGAAGTCACATCGAACATTTCTGATAATGGTATACTTGAATTATTTTCTATCTTACAGCAATATGTATTTTAATTTTTTCCCTGTCAATTCCATTCAGATAATCATACTTTTTACCCAACTAAATTGTAGACATCCTGTATAATTGACGTAATATTTCCAAATCATAATCATGCCTTATACAAAATATGTGAAGCTTCACATTATCTTCACAAATATTTTGTTTAAGGAAATGAAAAAAATAACAATTTATGTAGTGTGAAAAAAATTAAATAAATGCAGACTCTGTTTGTTTCTATAGCAGTTTCTATTTGTAGTAATGGCTGTAAGCAAGCTGACACTTGCCAATAAAAAAAAATGCTGTTTGAATCTAGAACTTGACCACTTAGCAGAATACCCACTATCTTATACGAAATCCAAATGGGCGCAGAAAGTGTACTTTGACAAACCTAGTATGAAGACCTTCAGGCCTTATCTGCATGATGACCAACCAAAGTTTCAGATAATCAGTTGATTTGAAAATTATTTATTTCCTTCTTTTATATCTGATTCTAACCTAACAAACGTAAATTTTCTTAGTTATCCAAAAGGAAATTAAAGCAAATGTAAATTAAATATTCTTTTGCTTATAATATTTATACAGTTTCCAGTCTTGCGCCACACCGTCCAAAATCCAGGGTTCTGGCAGCTGCCCTTTCCTAGTCCGACTTAGTTTCGTCACAGGTGAGTTTGGAAAAAATCATAAAATATGCATATTTTTTATGCTGTCTGTATGTCAGTTTTTTATTCATTCTATTCTCCTTTTAGTTTGTTTTATTTTCCTGACCCCCTTTTTAGCGCTGAAAGCAACTTCTGTAAGTCTCTTATACATTTTCACAGTAGCGATAACATTTGAGTGCTAGAAAGTGAGTGTTGTCTTTTGAAATTGTTTTAATTTTTCTCTGTGCCGACAATGGAACATCTGCAGTGACAAAACCCTGCAAGTGTAAAACAAAAGCGCCTTTTAAAAGAAGACCAAGAGGAAACAGTGGAACTTAAAAATCCCCTTTGATCCGTATAAGAAATATTTAAAATTTATTAAAAAGCATTTTTCAAACAATGAGAATTGAAATTTTAATACTGAATACTCAATTTTGCCTTTTAAGAAATACAGCAGAGAAAATATAGCAAAACAAATAAGAACATATGTTTTCAGCAATATTTCAAGAACAGAAATACAGCATATATTTTCAGCATGAAAATATTTTCTTTTAAAATATTTTCAGCATGGAAATATTTTCTTTTAACATATTTTCACAAACCGGTCAATAAATTAACCGTCTTGAAAATTTTATATCCTTGATTATATTTTTAAAAATTTGTTTTCATTAAATATCTAAAAAATATTGATTAATCATTTAACAAACAAGCATCTAAATTGCAAATCAGTAGAATGTTTTTTGTAATATTAATTTTTATTTATAATTTATCTTTTCACAATCTAATACTTATTTAATCTAAACTTTATTTTATTTTTTAATCATTTTGGGAATACATTATTCTGCTTCCAACTTTTGCTGAAATGTGAGAAAAAGAAAATTTGTCCAGAAAAATTGTGTTTATAATGCATACATAAATATGCAAAATAGTTGAAACAACAGTTGCAGTCATCACATACCATTTATTTATTTATCTGCATAACTTTTATGGAAAGTAAATTAATATATGCAGCTTTAAACTTGCATTTATTTCTAAAGATTTTATTTATGTTGAAAGTAGGCTTTAGATTCCTTTGAAATATATTTCCATTACTCCTCCGACAACTATTCACAAAAACGTGTTTACACAAATAAGTAAATATAAATAAAAAAATATTTTGTGTTATACATTACAAATTTCAGGGTAATCCGAGTATATTTACGAGAGTTAGACGGACAGACAAACGGAAGTCGTAAACACCTTTCAACTGTGTTTGAAAGTGTTAAGAATTGTAATGAGCGTTCCAAATATAATTTTGGAAAAAGAAAAAACAGAAATGAAATATTTAAGAACGGAATATAGTAATTTTAAATATGGAATTTTTTTTGGGGCAGGTCAGTAAATAAATTATAATATACACATATCTATAAGGAAATAATGTAAAAAATAACTGGCACGTTTTAATCTCCAATCAAAGGGGAGAAAAAATTCCCCGCCGGCCTGGCCTACAGGTGGAGATAGATTTTGAACTTAAGTACTTATTTCTCAACAAAAAATAAATCAAGGTTTGAGATAAACCCAGTTTTCCAGCTTATCTGTCCGCTTTTGACGTTTTAATTTCACTTTTCTGTAAGAGCTGGTTTTATCCGAATCTTGTAAAGGAGTACTCAAAAAAGTATTTTTTCACGCTCAACAACTCGAAATTTTCTAATTCAATTCAATTTATTTTTAAAAGTAAAAGCATGAAACTTGTTCTTTTCAAGAGATTTATAATCAACTTGTTTTTTTTATTTTTCGTTAAATAAATTAGAACTTGATATAAACACATTTATTTTCTCAGTACGACCATTTTGTTTTTTGTTCCGGGTCCGTTGTATCGTTGCGGGAAATTCGGTTCAAAAGGCCCAGTTTGACAGCATTTTAAAAAAATATATTCTGCTTTTATCAAAAAATCGACCAATTCCGACATAATAAAGTTTCGGAATTAGAGAACCTACCAATTGGATGCGTTTGATTGTAAAAGGAAATTTAAAATAGAGTCCGATAATAAACAGCTTGAATTTCAATACATCCGTAAAAGGAAATTCTTATTTTGCAACTTTTATTTTTGTTTCATTTACTTCTGCTGTAAGGTCCTATGAAAAACTTGTGAATATAAAAGTTGTAGATAATATTAATAATGTGTATACTAAATTTAAGTGGGTTGGATATCTTGTGAATTGACGAAATTATGAAATTTTTTCTTCCCCCCACCTCGACCCCTTTTTTCATTTTTATTTTATTTATGTTTTTGCAGTAAGAGTTGGTCCTATCAAAAACTTGTCAATATAAAAATTGTAGATAGTATTAAGATTATTTTTAAAAAAATTTACTTGAATTTGATTTCTCGAGAACTGACGAAGTTTAGAATTTTTTTCTCTATAAAATCCTATGTTTTGCCACTTGAGCCGATTTTATCAGAAATCAGTGATGCATAAATTTGTGGGTCTTTCTTAGAAGTAATAATAAGTTTAAACTTATTTTATATGTATTATAATTAAGAAATTATGGAGTTATTTCTATTTTCGCAAAACTCATCCCTATTCCGATCCCTTTGATCCGATTTTTCCCATTAACGAACTTGACCGAGATTTTCTATCCTTGATTTTATGTGTCAGTTTGGAAGAGATTTGTGCAGAATTATGCAAGTTACCGTGTTTATAAAAAAGTGATATATAGATTAGGGTGGAGCGAAAAAAAATAATTTTTTGCAATCAAAAACGGGTAGGTTCCAAAAGTTGCCTTTATACTAGTACATCATCTGCGTGCAATATTACCGCCGAAAACAAAATGGCTTGAGTCTGCGCTTTTGGTCCAAATGTCGAAATTTTGGGTAAAATTTGACATTTTTCGAAAAAATTTAAAAAAAAATTCTACAGAGATAGCTATTATTTAAAAGTGTTATTTAAATCTTTATTATTAATGACTTAACATATTTAAACGATAAAATGATATCTTTGTTCTGTATAACTGGAACAAAACTGACAACTTTTGGTTAAAAAAAAGCGTTTCCACTCTGTTGTGTCACACAAATAATTGTTGTTTAGAATACAGCTCTTACCTAATTGCTTTCAAATCTACCCAGCAGGTACCACATGGCGGTGATTGCATTTCATGTCACAACAGTGCATATTTCGACCAACCTACCATCTGAAATCAATGTTTTATTTATACATTGAATTGTGATTTTGTATCAAATACTGGTTTTCTATGTATCAACCTAGTGTATCTGTTCTTTGGATCCACAGACTTTGGATGCTGCTGCTGTGATCTCCTTTTATTTTTCTAAAGTTTGTGTAAGAGAAGACAAACAATGTAATGCAGCGCGCATGATATTAATCTAATTTTTCAGCCGTTTATTATCTTCACCTAGATTGCACCCGATAAATGCTTATTGATTAGAGGTTCTGTTACCACAACACTTCTCCAATGAATTAGATTTATTGTCTGAGCGAAGCGAAGGCTAATACTCAGCGACACATATAGCTACGATTGATATTAAGGCCATGTCCTACTAAAAGAAAAAGCCTAATAAAAACCTTTCGTCAAGCATAAATCAAAAAATATTTGTCGGATTTCGTTTGTGATTGCACCAGAAGGTACCTATGAGGGTCGCCTACTGAATGCACCTACTATGAAAAATAAGTTCCAAACCGTTTAAAAATTATATAGAAGAAACTGATAAGAAAAAGCACAATTTATCTGCATACGTCACAGAAATTTGTTGTGCGTCACTTTCATCGGTTGATGTTTTCGTAGACAACTGGTTTGAATACATGGAGCAAATATAAAAAATACGCACTCTGTAATATTGAAAAGCCATAAAACATATTTAAATTTAATCAAACAGCAAAATAAATCTTTTTGTTTTTCCATTTAAAAGAAAAATAGGCATAAAAACATTGATTTGAGATTTTGCGATAATCTCTCAATAGCATTTTTTAATAGCCACAAGCATATTTTATATTTCACGTGTGAAAATTATAAACAATTATATAATGTGTAATAAAATATTTTGCTTTATAGCATCATTTATTCTTATTTTCTTTCTTTCTTTATTTTTTTACATGCTTTCTTTTAACTTACAATTATATTTGTCTGTGGCACTCAAATCTTGTGATTCATTTTTCACCCACTTCCTGTTGACATAGAGTTTTGAAATTTGAAATATATACGTATTTCTGAGGGCAATATATGAATCGGACATTGATTTTTTAAAATTCGATCCCTAATGGGGCAACGGTGGGGGGTGGGGGGGGTAAATTACTTAATGGTTACGTTTGATTTTCTATAGAGAAATCAGCATTAGCTTCAACAATGAGTATTTGTTGAAAAGTACTAATAACAGGGTTACCACGATATCGCCAAACTTTGGCCAATGTGGCGAAATATCGCCAAATTTGGCGACAAAAAGTTTCTATATATGACGCCAACTTGGAGTTAGCTGGCTAATAGAACTCAACGAATTAAATTTAAACTCCGTGTATTTAAGGTTTTTTTCAAGAATTTGATAATATTTACTGCATTTAAAAAACATATATATTTAAAAAATTTTTGTGAATTTCAATGAAAGCATGATTTAAGAAAAAAACAATTTCCATTTATATTAATTTCTTTTTAGTCTTTAAAAATGAAATTGGCACTTTTCCTGTATAAGGGCCATGGCGAGGTAGAGAAAATGGGTTTGGCGAGAGAAGTAAGCTTTTTATGCGTATTTCCGTGCAACTTATTCATTGTTTCATATACTCAAGCAATTTTTTAAAGATTTATGCAATTTATTTTGTGCTAACAAGCCACTTAAAAAAAAAACACACGCTTTTTTTGTACAGAATGACGTCATCGGCATCCGCTGAAGAATTCTTCATTTACGATAAAGTCTTAAACAACTTCTACAGTAAAGTACGCATAGGACGTCACTATCACTGAATAATACACAAATCCAAAAAAAAAAAAAAAAAAAAAAAAAAGATGTCGTCATTCAAGAAACTCTACAAAAAAAATCGGCTATCTCATGATTCATATGCCCTCATTTGTTTGTAATATTAAAATAGATACTTAAAGTTAAATTTTGAATAATGAAATCATTCATTTTTTATTTTTTTTAAAATAGCACGTACTTTAATTACATTTTTTAAAGTTGTTAAGAAAAAGGGAACAAAAAGGTATAATTAGTATTTTCCAACTATTTTCCCCCTACTTTCTACAGAAATAGAGTACTTGAGTTGTCAAAATTAAACAAATTGCGCAAAAACTACAAAACAATTAATATTTCAAAAATAAATTGAGATGCAGTTTTCAAACAAATTGCTCTTAAAAGTACTTTTTCACCCCAATACGACGGTATAAAAATTTAAAATGTGCGATGTTTAGAAGTTAAAAATCTTAAAATAGTAGGATACAGAAGATTATGTTAAACTGAATTTAAATTGCAGCATAGTATTTGGTACTACTTAGTTATCCCGTCGACCAAAAATCTATCGTCGAACTGTAAAATTGAATACCAATAATGGTTGATCGTAAATGTCGCATTCTAAGTACCTTATTATCATGCATTTAATGCTTTTCATGGTAATTCGCTGTTATATGGACTTGGGCACTTTTGTAAAAAGCACGCAATTCGGGTTTAAGAAAGTGAGATTTTTTGCCAAATGACTATGAAAATAGAACATAATAACTATTATACGCGTTTATATATATATATATATATATATATTTAAAAATTCACCTGCTAACACGTATTAGATAAGTTATCTATGTTTGTATATAATCTAATATATAAAAATGAAAATTAGTCTATCAGTCTGTTTGTAATTCTATACAAATCGACAGTTTGGAAGCCAAAATTGTGAAAAGATACGTACATGTGTATTAAAACACGACCGAGGCAACTAAAGTAATCCGGAATCGAAATAATTTATAGATAATTTCTAATTAATAAAAAACCACCAATTTAACACATTTCTTATCAAATTTAAACATTTTTCGTTATAGCAGTTGCCAACAATTAAAGTATACAATAAAATTCTTACTACAACAATTAATTTTCTACTGCAAGATTTCCACGTGAAAAATGAAAATGAAATAAATAGTTTGGGGAATTAAAAAAAAAAAAAAACAAAAAGGTGAATATTACGTCATAGCTTTTCTATTGCAAGTGTGCACATGAAAAATGGAAATGAAATAAATAGTTTGACGAATTTAAATGAAAGTGAATATAACTTCATAACTTTTCTATTTCAAGGTTTCTAAGTGAAAGAGGAAAATATTACGTCATATTGACGTGGTGAATATAGTATAATGTCATATGAGTGTGAAAAAACGTATTGAAGCATGATAAAAACCCGATTATGGAAATATTGGCGTATTTTAACATTATTGTTCCAATTATATATTGAAATAAGTTCATTTATAGTTGTATTCTTTTGCGTCTGTTATATATATTTATACATTTTTAATTTGTTTTTTCATTTTATTCATGCGTACAACACTTCGACTGCTTTTTTAATGTTTGTTTTATGTTGTATGTTAAATTTTGAAATTGATTTTTCAGAAAAAACATCCTTCAAATTCTAGGCAACACCGGGCACTTTAGTTTGTAACAGATAAATGGCTTTTGTATGTGTATATCTAATGTAATATTATAAAGCGTAATAATATTATTAAGTGTACAAAATTATTAATGTTTGTACGTTTGTGACGTGTTATCTCTGAAACTACATAGTCAACTTAAAAAAATTATGGTGGCCATCTCTGCTCCGAAAAAAAGACTTGGGTGCAACAACCTACATTTATAACGCAAAAAAGTTCTAAAATTGTGATTTCTGTGATATTTGTTGGGTTAGAAACTTAATATTCGGTGTGGTGGTTACTTTTAGGATATAAATACTCGTTATGAACGCTCTTTAAAAGGTTCGAAAATTCAATTTGACAGATAAACGTAAAAATTTCTAGAAAGGTTCTAAATTATGATTTATTTGGAATACTGAAATTTCTGGGATACTGTTGGGGTTAGAAACTAGAACTTTGGCATGGCAGTAATTTATAAGATGTAAATGCTCGTTGTAGAATGAATTCTTAAAAATCGAAAGACTAAACAAAGCGGAAAAAGATCTAAAGATGATCTAAGTAACGGAGTACATGGAATTGTTAGGAATATAAACATGAAAATTGACATGGCTGTATTTATCATGACGTAAATTCTCGCAATAGAAAAATTTCTAAAAATGTCGCTATATAAAACACTGCAGAAACAAAAAACTTTCGAAAATTTACTCTTTCTGTGTTACTGCTGAGCCCAAAAACTTGACATTTTGCTTCGGGTTAGTTTTAAAATATAAAATTGTCTCTATGAATGGTTTCTAAAAAATTTAAAATTTAAAAAGATGAAAGGAATGGAAAACGATCTCAATTACCATAAATTTGGAATTATTAGGTATAGCAACTTTAAATATTTCATAATGCTGCATTTCCTCCAGAAAACATGCAATTTAAATGCATCAAAACATATAGATAACCACCTAGCATTGAATAAATTTTGTAAATATTGAATAAAGACCTGTATGAAACAGTGTGTAGGGTGCCCGAAAGTACTTGTTAAAGTGTTCCCTCTCTAGGCTTTTCTATCTCTCGCCAAGGCCACTAACATAGGAAAGTGCCGTTTTAAATGTGATATGAATTTTTTTTCTAATTCATTTTTATGGACATTTTATCATAAGGTCATATTCTCAATTATCATTAGTAGATTTTTTATATATTAACTTAGTCTGCTGAAATTTCATAATCGGGTTCATATTGGCGTATTTTAGCTTGCATGATTTGCTGAAAAAATATGTATGGATTTGTAAATTACTTCAAAAGACACTTTGACAGCTAAAGGTTATGCAGATGATATATTCAGATTTTGTATCATACTTTATGTTGAAATCATCGCCGATTTCTTTTATTTAATACCTACTAAATACAGCTCAACTAGTGCAGAATATGTTTGAAAACAAAACAATACAACTTATGTAGTGGCCAGCATACACTCATATTTATGCCACTGTTGATGTGTTCGGTACTTTGATACTATATCAGATTTTGAAGAGAGAATTCCTTAACTCTTATCGGCTACCTCATTGCATCCGTGCAAAACATATATTGTAAATATTAACTATTCAGGGGGAGCACACACCATATAAAATATAGGCCATTCTTTTTAAACATCATATATTTGTCATTTGAAGTTACTCAAATCGGTGCGGAGCGTCTGATTATACTCTTGACATCATCTGATAAAGTTAAAAATTCGATATAAAATAATTTAGTGTTTCATTTTCTGTTTTACTTTTTATATATTGCTTACTTTCAATTTTATATCCATGCATGGCTATTTTACATGGTTTGCTTTCCCAATTTTTAAACAGTGTATACGAATTTATATGTAAGATTTTTTAATTCTACGATTCGTTTATTTTAATCATTTCAATTTATCGCAGTACATGGACAATTAAAGATAGTATCTTAATTCCTTTGCTTCCACATGTTATTATTAAATCTATGTTCTCAGTAATATCGCTCAGACAAATCCCTCTGAGGGAAGTCCTAGTATAATTATCCGTTTCAGTGTTGATTGTCAATATTTCACATATGCGTATGCCATCATTCACTCTCATCTTTCAACTATTATGTGCTGACAAGCTAGTTGTTTAATGTGATTGAAATCGTCAGAGAGCATTGAATTAAGAATTTCCTCTGCGTATGCAAAACAACCATTGTCCTAAATAACCTTTTTTTAGTAGTTTTGTGAATTGTTTAGTAGCAGAGTAATTTCCCATGAGTTTTTAGATCCCTTCTTCAGCTGTGGATTACATTTGATTGTAAATTATCCTGGGGACAAACTTGGATATCATAGTACATTTTGAGTGAACATAGAGACTCTGATGGGCAGTGAGTGCTTATTTGAAGGCGGATAATTCTGTTACTCGTTGACATCCATTCTGCGAGGGACATGTTTAGAATGAACCATTACAATTGATCATATGCCACCTCCAAGTCCAGTGAAATTTATCTGCATCATTTATTAGACAAGATCGTTGGCAAAAATTAGATTCTAACCCACAGGGATTTACCGGACTAATAGGAAAATCTTTGTCCACGTGCCATTCCCTTCTTATTTCAATTTTTGAAGCCGTAGAGAGTAATTTTCAAACATTATTTCCTAAAATCGAGAAAGGGTACTTAGCACATACCAGAAATACCTGCTAGACATTTGCAGAGTTATCTCATCAAGATATGGCTCAGAAGAACTAGCGAATAGGAACCCAAGAAATTTCTCCTACACAAGATGGCTCACAAAGGCGAATAAAAGTATTCGCTTTTATATAAGCACTGATTGAGCATCAGAGTCTGGTTCACTCACAAAGTATGTAATCCAAGTTTATGCCGCAGGATGGTTTACACCAAATATAACCCATATCCAAACTAGTTGGATATACCAATCCCAAAACTTACTTCTATCTCATGCATGTTAATACTTGAAAATTAGCTATGACACTACCAAAATTAAACGGCAATCTATGCCCATCATGAGGATTCTATAGATATGAAATTCCGGACATTAGTCCTTCAGATATGGCTATCTACAAAATCGTGTAAATACAGAAAAATTCAGCCTAGCATCCCCACCTATTTGGTGCTTTACACCAAAACCTATGTTAAACAAAATTACCAAGCCACCAGTTACGTCAAAGTCTAATTGAATCTGAAGTTTGGGGAAAATCTGTGCATTAGTTTTTGAGATAGAGTTGTTTCGAAAATCATGAAAATGCCAGCATAGCAGTACCACCTGTTAGACGATTAACATCAAAACCTAATCAGCAACAACTTGTGTTAACATCTAACTAAATCTGAAGTTAGATGAAAATTCGTGCAATAGTTTTTGAGATAGAGCTATTGCAGGAATCGTGCAAAATGCAGCACAGCAGCGCCACCTGTTGAGAGATTTACACCAACACGTTATCCGCATCAAGTCATATCAAGGACTAACTAAATCTGAAGTTTGATGAAAATCCGTGCATTAGTTCTTGAGATAGAGCCATTGTGGAAATTGTACATAATGTAGCGCAGCAGCGCCACCTGTTGAGTGATTTGCACCAACAAGTAATCAGCATCAAGTCATATCAAGGACTAACTGAATCTGAAGTTTCATGAAAATCCGTGCATTAGTTCTTGAGATAGAGCCATTGCGGAAATCATAAAAAATGCAGCATAGCAGCGCCACCTGTTGAGCGATTTACACCAACACCTAATCAGCATCAAGTCATATCAGGTACTAACTGAATCTGAAGTTTCATGAAAATCCATGCATTAGTTCTTAAGATAGAGCCATTTCGGAAATCATAAAAAATGCAGCATAGCAGCGCCACCTCTTGAGCGATTTTCACCAAAAACTAATCAGCATCAATTTGTATCAGGGACTAACTGAATATGAATTTTTATTAAATTCCGTGCATTAGTTCTTGAGACAGAGCGCCCACAAAATTTGTGTCACACACAGACACAAAGACAGACGGACAAGGAGACAGACAGACATTTTGTAAAAACATGTTTTTCGGGTTCTCTGACCTCTAAAACGTGTAAGTCCGTCGAAAACCGGAATTCGAAAATTTTCATGAATCCAATACTTTCTTCTTGTAAAGATAGAAGAAAGTAAAAATTGATCTAAAAACTTATGGGAAATTACTCGGCTGCTAAACACCACAGAAAACGCCCAAAACAAATACTAAACTAGTCGGATGTACCAATCCCAAAACTTTCTTCTATCTCATACATGTTAATACTTCAAAATTCGCTATCACACTGCCAAAATTAAATGGCAATCTCTGCATCTCATGAGGATTCTAAAGATATGAAATTCCGTGCATTAGTTCTTGAGATATGACTATCGCTGAAATCGTCTAAATCCAGCAAAATGCTGCCTAGCAGAGCAATCTATTAGATGATTTATACCAAATCCTAATCAGCAACAATTTATGTCAGCGTCTGACTGAATCTGAAGTTTGGAGAAAATCCGTGCATTAGTTTTTGAGATAGAGCTATAGCGAAAATCGTGAAAATTCCTGCATAGCAGCGCCACCTATTGGGTGATTAACACCACAACCTAATTAACAACAACTTGTGTCAACATACAACTAAATCTGAAGTTAGATGAAAATTCGTCCATTAGTTCTATAGATAGAGCTATTGAGGCAATCGTGAAAAAGGCAGCACAGAAGCGCCACCTGCTGGGCGATTTACACCAACACATAATCAGTAGCAAGTCATATCAAGGATTAACTGAATCGGAAGTTTGATGAAAATCCGTGCGTTAGTTCTTAAGATAGAGCTATTGGGGAAATCGTGTAAATCCAACAAAATTCATCATAACAGCGCCACCTGTTGGGAGATTTACACCAAAACGTAATCAGCATCAATTCATATTAAGGACGAACTAAATCTGAAGTTTGATCAAAATCCGTGCATTAGTTCTTGAGATAGAGGTATTGCGAAAATCGTGAAAAATGCAGCATAGCAACGCCACCTGTTGAGCGATTTACACCAAAAACTAATCAGCATCAATTTGTATTAGGGACTCAATGAATATGACTTTTTATTAAATTCCGTGCATTAGTTCTTGAGATAGAGCGCCCACAAAATTTGTGTCACATACACACAGACAGACAGACAGACAGACAGACAGACTCACAGAGTCACAGACAGACATTTTGTAAAAACATGTTTTTTGGAATCTCTGACCCCTAAAACGTGTAAATCCGTCGAAAACCGGAATTCGAAAATTTTCATGAATCCAATACTTTCTTCTTGTAAAGATAGAAGAAAGTAAAAAAAATATTTAGGACATCGAGAGCAAAGTCTTATTGCAATTTTGATGACGATCGCCATCAAATTAAACAACAAGCTTATCAACCTATAAAAATTGCAAGAGCTAGAGTGAAGGATGGCATATTCAAAGATGAAATACCTAAATGTTGTAAAATGTTGTAGGAACAGAACTCCCAATCACTATGCAGTAACTGGATGCAATTCTGGTGAAGATACTAGAGGGCTGAATAGATTCCATTAATTCCGAGGCATTACTCAGCTTACCTTATCATACACAAGCAGTAGAAATACACGTGAAGGAGTGTCACAGTAGCATCACCCAACGTCTATGGGTATAAAGCAGAGATGGATTAGGTTGATGCACACAGAAAACTTATGACAGTTTTTGATAACAAATCACAATTCAACATATAAATAAAACATTGCGCTCAGATCGAAGAGTGGTCGGGCTATGCACTGTTGTGTCGCGAAATGCAGCCACTTCCACATGATACCTTCTGGGTAGATTTGAAAGCAACTACGCAAGAGCTGTATTCTAAATAACAATTAGTTGTATGACACAACAGAGTGGCAAAGCCTTTTTTCCCCAAAAATTTGTCAATTTTGCTCCAGTTATACAGAACGAAGATATCGTTTTATCGTTTAAATATGTTAAGTCATTAATGATAAATGTTTAAATAACACTATTAAATAATAGCCATCTCTGTAGAATTTATTTAATTTTTTGAAAAAGTCACATTTTACTCAAAATTTCGACATTTGGACCAAAAGCGCAGACTCAAGTTATTTTTTTCTACGGTAATATTGCGCGCAGATGATGTACTAGTATAAACGCAGCTTTTGGCACCTACCCGTTTTTGATTTTTAAAAAAATAATTTTTTCGCTCCACCCTAATATAGATAAAGTTTTGAGCTAAGGACGTTTTTTCGGTTCTAGGGATTATGATCGGCGTAGATCAGCAAAAAATTTTTCAGATATTACCACATCGGGGAGAATGTAATTGGTAGTATTTCTTCCGAAATCAACCTAAAATTTAAACTGGATCAGCCACATCATAAATTTTGATTATAAATTGTTTAGATGTCTTACTAAATAAGGAAATTGTGTAATAAAGACAAATCTTTCAAATTATTCTTTTTTTTTAAGTTTGTAATTTCTAAAAATAACTGTCGAAGCAGAAATGCGGGAAAAATAAAGTACTCTAGACATCAATATTTATCTCAGGATAAGAGATAGTTATTAAAAACTCTTTATATTTCATTTCGATTTTCATATTGCACAATCATTAAGTATTTTACATTGAGTATAATGAATCTTTTGTACCCACCTAAAATGTAACATTCACAAAAAAAATTTAAATAGTGCATCCATTTGACTGTTTTGTATTGTATTGCATAATTTTTCTCATTAGCTTGAAACAAAGCATACAATCATATCTGTAATTTTTATAAAATTATTTATTGGTTCATATAAATTGTATGAGTGTCCTCATATTTCTTATTCAAATGGGGAAATTTATGCTGAGTCTGTATAATATAC
Source organism: Maratus speciosus (assembly GCA_963932465.1). NCBI lineage: Eukaryota > Metazoa > Arthropoda > Arachnida > Araneae > Salticidae > Maratus > Maratus speciosus. The sequence continues at coordinate 591,448,229 of OZ010789.1, read as the reverse complement.
TACATAATAACATTTAAGGAAAGTTTTCGTCTATATTAACACTATATTAATGTCTATATTTATAATTTGTTAAATTTCACTTTTTCATCCTTTCAAGTCTTAATCTCACGATTATCTGCATTAGCCGTGGAAAACCTCCAGTGATGTAAAATATTAACTCGAAAAATTTTTACAATTCATTTTTAAATTAAGTATTTTTGAGACTATTAAAAGACTCTAAAACGTGTTAAATTTTTCTTATTATCTTTCATTCATAATCTTATTCTTACTCTTAACTTCTATTTTCAAAGGCACATATACGTAAGGTCGTGTACGTAAGGTCATACGTAAGGCATACCTAAGGTCACATATGAGCTTACTTTTCACATACTTTAAAAATATTTGAAATTCAAGTATACCAATCAGATGACGTGCCAATAAAAAGTATATTTTATTTTAATTTTTCCAAAATTAAAACGACTTAATTTTTTCTTTGAAAATCTCTTATTATTTATGACTGATTATTTCCTAATAATAATAATAATAATAATTTTAATTTATAGGATATAGGACCAATGTTTATTGAATACATTTAGTATCTGGGAGATCCCTGACTTTTTCGCTATTCTAAAATTGTAAGATGTCGTAAATGTGTTAAATAATAATAGCGGCAAACAAAACCATTTTAGTTTAGCAACTGTAATTTAAAAGGAAATTGACAGAAACTATTTTTTTTAATTATTTCTAAATAAATTATAAAAATGTTTTAAAGAAAAAAAATATTTTTATTTCAGACTCTACACTTTACCCACTTAAAAAACTAATTATTTTTTAATCTAAAACGTATTGTTTGTATTATCGGGATACTTAGTGTTATATTTAGTTTTTCTATACTTTCAATTTGTTAAATATATATTCTTAATAAAATAAGCCTCGCCTATCATTAAATATATGTTTTACGTTTAATGTGCCATGAATTGTGTAAGTAAAAGATACAACTAATATAAAAATTCAGCAAATAACATTAATCTTTATACTTGTCTCCTACCTATGTCAATATATTGTAATCTTCTATGGTACATAATTGCTTGAAATTTTAAAAATCTTCTTTTTGAAATAAATAAGTTTGTTCGGAAACAGCATATAAGGAAATTTAAGATTTAAGATCTGTAAGTTATTCATAATTAATGCACTTCCTAAACGCCAAATGCAAACAAGAAAAACGAAAAATATGCTGTTTATATTTAAATCAATAAGGTATTTAAAGTAATGTTAAAGGAATTAGTTTACAAATATAGTCTGACTATGTTTCATTTTTATTTCTTATTAAAACTTAAATTATATTTCCTTAATTTCACGAAATAATCTCATTGTTTTGTTAAAGATAAAACAATAAACATTTTCGTAAGGAAATAACTATTTTTCCTCGTACTGTATAAATTATGCTTACACTACCAAAAAAGATCAAAAGAATACATACCGAGTTAATTATGTCGAAGCGTTTTCAGTTTCCTTCAAAAAAAATATGTAATAAGACTTAACTAATTCCTTCTTTATTAAAGAAATACTTTAGGAAAAACTGACATTTACTTCTATGTTTAAGACATTAAAAATATAATTTTTATCGGAAGTACAATATTTTTTAATCCATACAAAGATTTTTTTAATACAGTGGAGCCTGTTTAAGCCGTTAAGGGATAATAGGCGATACAGTTAAAACGGTTAGATTTTTTCTGGTTCCACGAAAATCGCAATTATACTAATTTTGAAATATCATGTTTTATACGAGGACGGTTATTACACGGTCCCGCTTAATAAGCACTAAAGTTCTGAATCCTTTAGACATAAAAATCTCGCTTAACCCTCTAGTTTATACTGTTGCCAATTGGCAACATATTAAATTTTCCCTCCTTATTGTTTATTTACCGTTGTTTCTTGACAACTTTATGCTTTACGTATTCATGTTGGTCCGATATTTAGGTTTAGTTCATAAAAAGAATTATATTTGGCAATATCTGTTTACAAATTACAAATAAAAAGCAACTTTTGATACCTTCCATTTTGTTAGTCATAGCTGGATTTCTCAGTCATATAAAAAATATTTAACATGCAAAATTTCATTTAAAAAAAATTCTGAAAAGAATATACTTTTAAAAGTTACTTTAAATAATTTTCAGTAATGTTTATTGGAACAAAAATTGCATGCACACGAATATACATTTGTTGCCATTTGGCAACACCATGAATTAAGTTCCACTTTTGTAAACATTTTGAGCATTGTTTGTTTCATAACTTGTTCGCATGATATTTAATTTTTTTTTCACTTTTATCACCATATGTCACCCTAACTCGATAAACGACTCTTATTATATACAAAATCTTCTCAGTTCACTGTAAAACCAGGGCCTGACTAATGCAGGGGCATGCGGGCAGCTGGCCCAGGACTCCCGATTTGAGGGTCCCCCTTAATGGCAGATATAAGTTTTTTGTTAAACGGGAGCCAAATGACAAAAAATGGCCAAAATACTTCTTTTTCAGATTTAAAGGGGTACTATTCACCTTCCCTTGTGCTTCCGTGTCCATGGCACCCTGAAGGTACCAGTTACATCATCAAAAAAGCCAATGATTAAAACTTTATAGTAACAACTTAGTAGTCTATTGTTTTCAGCTTTATGAAGCTTCTAAAGATGTCAGGAAGGATAAAATTGATCTCTGGCCAGAACACTTAGATAAAAAATAGCGGTGTAAAGTTCTGGACTGTATAGATTACACTAGAGTAAAATGCATTAAGTGTTTTGTACCACTATGTTTAAACAAAAACAATAAATGTTCTATTGATTACCATTCATAAATTTAATAAATATTATTGATATAAAATTCTATAGTATTCCGCTGCATTGCCTGTATATTTATGGGGGATATTTTATTAGCCTATGATTTTTTCATTGTATTTTGCATGTGATATTACACTTTATAAGCCCATTTTGGTTTTTAAATTTTAAATGATTTCAATTGGTTTAAAACAGGATAAATATGGCTGCTTTTCGGCATTTTATTTGTATTTATTTAATAATTATATTTTTTACAATACTTCTATTGTGTTCTGTTACAGTACAGCATATTTTCTTATTCATTTATAAATTAAAAATGATTCTGTTGTAATATCTAACTTCATATGTTCATTTAATATCTTTGAACTATAATTTGTACCATTATTATTTTGTTGATAGATAACAATTAATGTATAATATTATTACATGCCGTCTTTATTTAGAATTTTGGCTAATATTGTTATATGACTTGTAAGTTAAATTTTGATTTAAAATTTATATATATATATAGTATATATATATATATATATATATATATATATATATATATATATATACGTATATGCATATATATATATATATATATAATTTTATTTTGCTAAGTGTATGTAAAGTATTGTATGCGTTTAAAATCCTATAATTTACTAAAAAAAATTGCACTAAAACAGCACACTGTTGCTAGTTGGCAAAGTTTAAAAAAAAAATTGTGTTAATGCATGATGTTGCCATTTGGCAACAATTTAAAAAACTTCAAAATACTAAAAAATATAAGAGTGAAAATTTTTTCAATATTTTTCCTGTAATTTATGGCCGTCAAGGAAGCAAATATATTTTTTTAATAAAAAATAAAAAATCATGCACTAGAGGGCTAAGACGGGAATTCATCAATCAAGATGCAAAATTTCTGCTACCTTCTCCAGCGTTGCAAATTTAAAGGATTTTGTTTTAGGTAAAGGTCATTGTTTCCGAATAGTAATATTTATCTTCTGTATGACAGATTAAATAAAGCGAATATTATTATTCGGAAATAATGGTAGTTATTTTAAGTTACAAAATCCACTAAATTAGCAACACTTGAACTCTTCTTTGATTCCGTCTCCTAATATTCATTGCCTTTCGTTTCGTGTATAGTTTTATTATAGTACAGACAAATAAATGAATGTTTGTCGCTGTTTGTTGATTATTCTTCTTTATTTGCAATCAATCCCCACACACACTGTCGTACAATGTAGAAATAAAACCTCCTTAGTACTGTGTGTCTACACTCTCAGAAGTGGATACTCAGATTTCAGGAAATTTTTTTCATTTTTGACGAAACCATTTCCTGGGATATGCTCCGAGCGAATATTTCGTCATATTGAGAAAATTACTTTCTTCGCTTGTTTGAGGATAACAATTTCGTCAAAAGTGCTTATTTGAAAAGTGCAATCAGAGGGCTGGTGGTGCCACCAATTGAACAGTTTGGGAGCTCTTGTATCGACAGGAGAAAAAATAATAGCTTCGGTCTTCGGGTTGATTCGAACTCACGACCTCCGGTGTGGGAGACGGTCACTATAGCTATTACGCTATTGAGTCCTCGAACAGATACGATTTTACATGCATGTAATGGATTCTACAGTATATTTATATTTTTATAAGGTTGGTTGTAATTTTATCGATGGTGTTATACTTATAATTCTTGCAAGTTTTAATTAGTAAGACTAATTTATTATTATTATTTCCTATGGTTAATATGAATAATTATAATATGAATAATTATAATATGGCTTGATTAATATAATTTATTAGGAAAATTTTCTTTGCTCGATGAATGATTAAAATACGGTCTGGTTAATTTGTTGCTCAGAAATAACGAATTTTAAAGTATATATGGGGGAGATTTTATCAATTTGAGTAGTTGGTTAAGATTTTAACACTTTACTGTTTACAGAAGAGAAGGGAGAGGGATCAATTATGCATATTTAATTTGATAGTTATATGAATATATTTCTTAAATGAAAAAGAGATCTTGGAATTTTGAAGCTTTATTGACCAAATTTTCTTTTTGAACGATTTTGTAAAACACAGGAAATTTATTCTTTTCGAATTAAACCATAGCGAGCAAAGTAAAATAATAATAATAATAATAATATAAATAATAATAAACATTCTTAAAAACTTTAACAGCTAAAAAAAATAACTAATGCAGAAACAATAACTACCTGTGTTTCAGCATTTTCTGAAAAGCGCTAAAAAGTGCAATTTTTAAAATAAATTATGACAGGAATAACATAATTTTTTTAAATAAAGTATGACAGGAATAACACAAACAAGCAAATATTTGCTTGCTAAAGTCGCAGGATTTGAGGAGGTACGGTTTCCTTAAAATGCATTGAGTCTGGCCGTGAGTGAAGAAACATCTTCGTCAAATATTTGAGAGTTTACGTGTCGTTAAAAGTCACGTGATTTTGATACGAAATGATTGTCAAAAACGACGAAATATAGCTCGAGGACTGCTGAATCGTCAAAATTGAGTTTTATTTCTGAGAGTGTAATAGGTCATTTTTACATCAAACAAAAGTGATGCTCGACCAGAGAAAATGGATGACTGGAATCAAAGCAGATAAGAGAAAGGACATCTAAAAATCTAAACATCTACATATTCTGACATATCGTCGGTACTATGTCAAACTAGCCACTATGAAAACAGTGTTGCCAGTAGGCATTTCAGATATCTTGATTGTCACCACTTTTCTGAACTGGTAGAATTCTCCTTTTGTCGCCTTAATTAATATATCATTAAACAAGGTTAAATAAGGCGAATTATACTATTTCAAAAAACAGGTGCCTATCAAGAAATCTAAATTTTAAAAACATAGCTCACTGGCAACACTCTCATCATATTTTAAGTTTTACATGGTACCGACGATAGATGTTCTTGCAAATGCCCTCAACGTCTTGCTTCGATACGTAATAAACATTATTATGATTGGAGATTATTATAATTATTCTTAGTGACGCTCTGTAATGTATGTTATGTCACTGTTATGTTTTATCAGACATCTTATAGGGAAACTAAAAATCTGAAACTCAGAAAAGTTAAACAAATGCTAGTGTAGTTTTATATGTTACTTTACTAAAGTTTTATATGTTACTCTACGTTTTATCATGCTAAAATATTTTTTACAGAAAACTTAAGAAGGACATTTTTCTTATTAAATCAAATATTATGGATTGATTTTTAAAAGTAATGAATATCACAATTACTAAATATTAAATATTTCTTTTATAATTTTCCTTCTAAAAAACTTTTACTATTTTAAAAAACTAACTATATTTTAATCTAAAATGTTATTTGTAATTATTGGGATATTTAGAGTTATATTAAATCTTTCTACAGTTTTCAATTTGTTACAAATATATTCTCAATAGAATAAAACCCTTCTATAATTCAATATATGTTTCATGCTTCTTGAATTGTGAAAGCTAATGATATAACTAATATAACAAAAACAGCCTCTGAAAATATGTGAAATGAAAAAAACATTATTCACTATACTTGTCTTGAACTTAATTCAATATATTGTAATTTCTTATCGTATATATTTATGTTATGAAATTTTTTAAATATTCATTTTGAAATAAATACTTTTTTTCGGAAACAGCATATAAGCAAATTTTAGATTTAAGATCTGTAAATTATTCTTTTAAAAGCATCTTCAAAACGGTACATGTAAATATGCAAACCAAAAAATATGCTGTTTAGATTTAAATCTACACGGTATTTCAAGTAATATAAAAAGGAATTCATTTACAAATAAACTCTGGCTAGGTTTCTTTTTTACGTCTTTTTAAAATTTAAATTATGTTTCCTTAATTTCACGAAATAATCTGATTGTTTTGTTAAAAGATAAAACAATAAATGTTATCTTTAGGAAATAACTAATTTTCCTCGTACTGTATAAATTATGCTTTCATTCTCGAAAAAGATCAAAGGAATGCATATCGAGTTAATTATGTTGAAGAATTTTCACATTCCTTTTAAAAAAGGTGTAATAAGGCTTAACAAATTCTTTCTTATTACAGAAATATGTTAGGAATAACCGAGTTTTACCTCTATGTTTAAGACATAAAAAAATAATTATTTTCTGAAATACAATAATTTTTAATCCATGCAAAGACTTTTTAAAAATTCATTAAAACCATTAAAAATGCGTTCGAACTGTAACTAGTTTTTTAATTATTTTGATCTTGGTGCAATAGCTGTTGCACTCTTATGCAAAAGTTGCATGATAACAAAATAAATAACGATTATATATATTAAATACAGTAACCCATCAGTAACTCCATCTTAAATATGACGTAATCGTCATATCAACCTAGAGGCATTACCTCCATGGGATATCATTGAATTAATTTTAGGGCTGATAGAATTTAACTGATAGGATTTAATTGAACGCAGAAAAAAAGTACTAAAATCTTCTTAAGTTTTGATTCGAGTATCATAAAATTTGAAATGACTTGACAAAATTATGCATGGATTGTATAAATTAAATTTCAAACCACTCGGTTAGGTAATTTTTGCGCTGTCATATGCGTACAAACGGACAGATAGACGGATGGACCAGACGACGACTATAGGTGCTGCGTATTTATATAATTACGAACGCACCTTAAAAGGAAAACAAATGTATATTTAATCCTCTTAAGAAAGTCGATTAACAAATACATACTTATTTAAAAAAAATAAAAATAATTAATTATGAATTTCCTTCGTGGCACATAAAGCGTCAATGCTCAGATAAAAAAATCAGATTAAACTACTATATTTTTAATTTGTGCAATTATGAGGAAAAAATGTTGGTAGTTATCAATAAAAAAATGTACTTATATTTAAAAACTATTAATTCCATCACAGCTACTATTTATATTTATATACAAAATAGAAATTCCAATGATTTTCTGTAGATTTTTATTCAGTTTCTAATCAATACAAACTATTTCGTTCATGATAAAATGTACCGCAATACTCAATGTAAAAGTCGTATTGCACATGAATGAATGTAAAAGTGTTATTTAAAAGGAAATATTTAAATTTTACCATGAACAACTCGTAAGCGATAGACATTCTCAAATATTATTTCCATTCAAAGAGTGTTCTAATTAGCGAGAGAGAATAATTTTCACTAGAATATTTTGAATTTATTATATTTTTAGCTTGGCTGAATGTAACTTTAGTCAAACATCATTAGTTAAAGGATTTTAGTTCTATTGTTATGTTCTTTTTGTTCAGTTAGAAATAAACTTTTCAATTAAAATGACAATGTTTAAGTTTAGTAGTTTTAGGAAGTGTAAAAAGGAACTGCAGTTGAATTCTGCGTGCAGTTTTGGCTTTCATTAATAATTTTACTCATAACATATATGTACTTTTATAATTATTTTCTTTATTTAAAATAACTTAAAATATTAGTTAACAGGTATTTATTTTTTAAAAATACACTATTTCAGGTTATAAAAGACGTAGTAGAAATTGCAGTTCTTATGTTTTAAATATGAGAGAGGTGCTATATTGATTATTGAAATTTTCTTTTAATATTATTTAATACATAATTTATAGCTAATTTAATTAAATTTATGCTAATAATAATTATAATAATATAATTCTTCTTCTGATGATACTTATAAGTACCATTAAAATAATTTGTTATAAAATTCATTTGATACATCGATTAGTTGTAATACAGTTTAGAATAAGTTATATATACACTACTTTATCTGGTTCGAAAAGCATTATTGGTTACAAACAAAATATATTTAAAAGGAGGATTTATTATGCTTTTGAATGTTTTCAGATTTCTTGGCGTTGGGGGACGGGGGGGGGGAATTTTTCGATTCAGAAATATTTCTATACTTCTATTGTAAGGACCTTCAATTTGCACATTTCCTAATTCTACAAACTAATAAGAAAAATATTTAAAATAAATTATTTGAGTGGGGTTATAAATATTGCTCATAATCCCTATAAATTCAAATTTAATTAACCCTTTTAGATACTTCAATCTTTCTAAAATCCTTCTAAAATATATTTACTGTATCTTAAAATAATGGTTTAAAATTTTGTAGAATCATATTGTGATATCCGTGTGAAAATAGTTGGTCAGAAATATTCTATATGCGACAAAAATGATTTTAACTTAACGTTATTTAGACGAACGTTCTCCAATTAAATTTATCTGTGATCATGAGAAAAAAATTGTTGCGAATTTTCTGAAATCACAATAATTTCTGAAAATTCTGAAATTATTCTGAAAATTCTGAATTCTGAAATCCGATTAAACATAATTTAATTGGATTTAGTTGTGCGACAATGTACATTTCGCATTAAACATTTATCGTGATCTAGCATGAATATATATATATATATATATACATAGGAGTTTCCGCAGATTGTACATTTCAAAGATTAAATGTAAAAAATATGTATATAAAATTTCATACTAAAAAAAAATATGTGATGTTTGTGTTCTCTAACTTTTGATAATTCATTTTTATGCATTTGTTTCACTGAATCCGAAAATGACATTCATTTTTAACCGCAACGTTAGGAGTTTTCGCAAATCGTAAATTTTAATGTTAAAAATTAAAAACAGTAGCGAAAATCTGTCAAATCAACTTGGCAAAGACTTACCAAAAGAAAGCAAACTTTTTAAATACATCTGCGATAAAGTTCCGGCCTCATCAATCTCAAAAATAAAACAGAACTCATAGATGAACTCCATAGAAAATATAAAAGGAAAATCGCGAGGCAGAGCATGAGTGGTTAAAGAAATTTCCACACATGGAAAAAAAATTATAAAAATTTGAAATACACAATATTTTATATGTTCAGCTGTAAAAATGCGTAGTATTGCCAAAAGATGAAGAAATTCTTAGGAAAAAAAAGTTTTACGTCTATTTTATATTATTAAATTTTCGCAATATTTGAACTTTTTATAAAATTTTAAAATTTGCTATTTGCGATAAAAACCTTACCTGGTGGTAAAATAAAAAATTAAGGTCATTTTCGGATTCAGTGCAATAAAAAAACACAAGAATCAATTATCAAAAGCTAAAAAACACAACCATCACATCTATTTTATAGGATAAAATTTTCGCTATTTTTATTTTTATTTTTTAACTTTAAAATTTACGAATTACGAAGAAACGTAACGTGCTGATTAAACGTAGAGGTCATTTTCGGATTCAGCACTACAAAATACATAAGAATCAATTATTAAAAGATAAAAACATAACACAACCCAACTTTCGTCAGGCGAGTGTAATATTCATAATACATATAGCAGCTGTATCTTAGTATTACAGGAATATTGTGAATGCTGAAATATTTGGACGCCACTCCATATGTACAGAACCAAATTTAGTTCTTAAAGGCAATTCAATAACACAAAATAATAGACGGCACATTTTGTTTCAGCTGAAGATTAATAGGGATTATTCTTTCTTTTAGGATTTTTTGCAGTTTATTTCTTTTTAATACTTATTATAGATTTACAAAAGGTATAAACAGCATATATTTTAATAAAAAGTTTTCAAGTTGAACCAACTAAGTTATAAAATATTTAATAAAATAAGGGATACAACAAGACCAAAATGCTAACATTTAGCAGTAATACATTGAAAAAAGAAATGAAATATGCAGGGGAAATGTCTTATGGAAAGTCAAAGGCATTAGAGTCGTAGAATTGAACATAAACTAGGTTAAATGAAAGTTCAAATTCTAGTGCTATAGTCACCTTGAGTTAAATAATTAAAATACATATAAAATCACAAATAATTGTAGAAAAATTACTCTCAAGTGCATACATATAATATGAAGGTATTTAAAAAACAAATTAAAAATATCTTAAAATACATTAGAAAAACCAAGAACGTTTTCAGCCAAGTCCGTCATAAGTGGGATTTAAATGTTATTATTTTCTTTGAGCTTATTCGAGAATTGTCCAGAAGAAAATATTGTAATTTAAAGGTTGTACGGAAGATGAGATGCCCGATAAAGGCTGACGTACAACCTTTAAAGTACAATGTTTTCATTTCTAATTTTTTTGCACATTATTTTAAATATAATTTGTTTTTATTTACTGGTCCGTATTGAAACAAGATGACTAATAAAGCTGGTCAGCGAACTTGGGCAAGACATTACTATATATTATCCACATACCTTCTAACATCTAAATAGGTTAATAAATACGCGTGTTATCGTGAGAAAAATATCAGATCGTTTCAAAATGTCAGCCATGCTAGAAATTCAAAGTGATATAATTCAACCATTTTTTAAGTTATAGACGAAACAAAAACTGTTCCGGAATCTTTGTATCAAGGTCAAACACATAAAAGAAAAAATCTTTTTCATTTTCCAATTTTTTGATACCTCATTTTAAATTTTAAATTATTATTTTTTTAATGGCAGCCCTTTTGAAACAAGATGGCGAATGAAGCTGGACAACAAACACGGTCTAGACATTGGTATGTATTATGTACACACCAAGTTACATCCAAATCGGTTCAAAAATACGCCTGTTATTGCGTGAGAAAAATCAGGTCGTTTCAAAATGTTAGCCACAATAGAAAGTCAAAATGCTATAACTCAGCAATTTTTTAGATATAGCCATTTAGATATCAGCCATTTTTTAGCTCCTTAACATAATAAACCGGTATACAAAATTTGGAGCAAATCGAATAATTCTGCATGAAAAACCCATTTATCTAAATGAAGGGGGTGGGCTACCCCCCCCCTTGCCCCCTTTATCCTTAACCAATGAACCCCCAAAACTAATCAGGGAAGTACCTTAACATAATAAACCGGTATACCAACTTCGGAGCAAATCGAATAATTCAGCATGAACAACCCATTTATGTGAATTAAGGGGGGGGGGGTGGACTAAACCCCCTTTTCCCCCTTTATCCTTAACCAATGAACCCCCAAAACTAATCAGGGAAGTTCCTTAACATAATAAGCCGGTATACCAACTTCGGAGCAAATCGAATAATACTGCATGAAAAACCCATTTATCTGAATTAAGGGGGGTGGGGGTTGGACTAACCCTCCAATTCCCCCTTTATCCTTAACCAATGAACCCCCAAAACTAATCAGGGAAGTTCATTAACATAATAAACCGGTATACCAACTTCGGACCAAATCGAATAATTCAGCATGAAAAACACATTTATGTGAATTAAAGGTGGGGGGGGGGTGGACTAACCCCCCTTTTCCCCCTTTATCCTTAACCAATGAACCCCCAAAACTAATCAGGGAAGTTCCTTAACATAGTAACACGGTATACCAACTTCGGAGCAAATCGAATAATTCTGCATGAAAAACCCATTTATCTGAATTAAGGGGGTGGACTAACCCCCCTTTTCCCCCTTTATCCTTAACCAATGAACCTCCAAAACTAATCAGGGATGTTCCTTAACATAATAATCCGGTATACCAAATTCGGAGTAAATCGAATAATTCTGCATGAAAAACCCATTTATCTAAATTAAGGGGGTGGACTAACCCCCCCTTTTCTCCCCTTTATCCTTAACCAATGAAACCCCAAAACTAATCAGGGAAGTTCCTTAACATATTAAACCGGTATACCAACTTCGGGGCAAGCTTTTTTAACAACCGGCGGGCACATAAGCTCTCAGGCTTTGATAGCCTGCGAGCTAAAAAAAAGAAAAGTGCCCAGCTAAACTGATGGCATTGAGCTCACAGGCTCTTCGCACTAATTGTATATTATGCTATTATTTTAAAAAATAATGCCCCTCAAAAAAAATAAGTGAAGGGGATTAGCCCCCTTTATCCTTAACCAATGAATCCCCAAAACTAATCATGGAAGCTTCTTAACATAATAAACCTGTATACCAAATTTGGAGCAAATCGAATAATCCTGCATGAAAAACCCATTTATCTAAATTAAGTGGTGGTGGACTAGCCCCCCTTTTCTACCTTTATCCTTAACCAATGAACCCCCAAAACTAACCAGGGAAGTTTCTTAACATAATAAACCGGTATACCAAAATCGGTAATCGAATAATTCTGCATGAAAAACCCATTTATCTGAATTAAAGGAGGTGGACTAACCCCCCTTTTCCTCCTTTATCCTTAACCAATGAACCCTCAAAACTAATCAAGGAAGCTCCTTAACATAATAAACCGGTATACGAAATTTGGAGAAAATCGAATCATTCTGCATGAAAAACCCATTTATCTAAATTAAGGTGGTGGACTAACCCCCCTTTTCCCCCTTTATCCTTAACCAATGAACCCCCAAAACTAATCAGGGAACTTCCTTAACATATTAAACCGGTATACCAACTTCGGGGCAAGTCGAATAATTCTGCATGAAAAACCATTTATCTGAATTAAGGGGGGGGGGACTAACCCCCTTTTCCCCCTTTTTTCCTTAACCAATGAACCCCCAAAACTAATCATGGAAGTTCATTAACATAATAAACCGGTATACCACTTCGGAGCAAATCGAATAATTCAGCATGAAAAACCCATTTATGTGAATTAAGGGGGGGGGGGTGGACTAATCCTCTTTTTCCCCCTTTATTCTTAACCAATGAACCCCCAAAACTAATCAGGGAAGTTCCTTAACATAATAAGCCGGTATACCAAATTCGGAGCAAATCGAATAATTCTGCATGAAAAACCCATTTATCTGAATTAATAGGGGGTGGGTGACTAATCCCCTTTTTCCCCCTTTATTCTTAACCAATGAACCCCCAAAACTAATCAGGGAAGCGCCTTATCAGAACGAAACTAGAAAAAAAAATTGGAGCAAATAGGATGTTTCTATCAAGAGTTATCGCGTTACGTACGTACATACGTACGTACATACAAAACCGGCGGGGACATAAGCTCTCAGGCTTTGATAGCCTGCGAGCTAAAAATGATTAAATTCCTATGTTCAGTTTTTGCTCCTATAACACTTTTTTAATGGAACGATTTTGTCCGAATTTGGCATTAATATCTCTTAAAATAATTCTTCGATTTGAAAACTGTCTGCATCAGCGTGTTTATCAAACATTTCTCTATAATACTACCTATTTTCATATTTTTTATGCAACAGTTTTTTTAATATTAAGGATGAAAGGCCATGCTTAAGCATTCATATTGGATGCCGATCTGCCGGCAATATCTACGCAGATTTTCATTGGTCCATTTCCAAATCAAAACTTTTTTTTTATATAGAGAAGTATCTATCAACTTTTGAACGGAGGGTGGTTTCGGGGTCTGGGGGTCATGATCGATGAAAAATTACCAAAATGTTTTGAAATCGCTTTCCTCCGAACGGCTGAAATAGGTAGCTTTTTATAATGAAAGCTACCTAAAAGAAATTTTTGTTCTTGGGTCAATGTTTGCTCAAATAAAAGTCCACGGTCTCCTTAACAGTTTGAGAAGAAATGTGAAAGATAAAAATTTAATGATAAGCTGCAGGTGTTGCTTCTAATTGACTACCATCTTTATTAACTGCATAGTAAATAATAATTTTACTGCCTGTTTAAACGCCAGCTTGGAATGAAGTTTGGAATGAAGAAGGAATGTGGTTGTAATTCCAAACCCTGTATGTTTAAGAAAGCACAATTTATTTTTATGACATTTATTATTCAAAAATGTGTATTATATATATATATATATATATATATATATATATATATATATATATATATATATATACTGGGTGTCCCAAAAAGGACCGACTGATTTAAAAATTCAATAACTTCCAAACGGTGACAGATATTAAAAAAACTCTTGCAGGAGGGTTATGTATAAAGTCAAAAGTTTTATTACAATGATTTTCGATTTTTGTTCGAATTACAAACAATAGATGGCGCTGTAAGCAATAGTTTGTAATTCGAACTAAAATCGAAAATCACAGTAAAAAAACTTTTGACTTTATGCATAACCCTCCTGCAAGAATTATTTTAGTATCTGTCACCGTTTGGAAGTTATTGAATTTTAAAATCGGTCAGTCCTTTTTGGGACACCCGGTATATATATATATATATATATATATATATATATATTTATTAAACAAAAACATAATTTGAAGAACAAATTAAAAAAACAAAATTTATTTCCTACATTGTTTAAGCCCGAGAATGGGCAGATATCAAGTTATTTCATTCAATTAGTTCTACATTTAATGTTACATTTTTGTAACAAATTAGTTAAGCCAATTGAAGATTAAAAAATAAAAATAAAATTCATACAATATGATACTTAAAACAGTCATAAAAAATTAGATTCCGTTCAAATGAAATCGAAACAAATCTTAGACTTCTTCCATTTTTTATTGAAAATATTTGTATTGCAGATTTTGTATTATGTTTATGACAATTGTGCATAAAACGATAAGATGCATGCAAAATACAAAACTTTAAAAAAAGTCTAAGATTTATTTCGATTTCATTTGAACGGAAGCTAATTTTTAGGACTGTTTTAAGTATCGTATTGTATGAATTTTACTTTTATTTTTTAATCTTCAATTGGCTTAACTACTTTGTTACAAAAATGTAACATTAAATGTAGAACTAATTGAATGAAATAACTGGATATCTGTCCGTTCTCGGGCTTAAACAATTGTTTTTTTAATTTGTTCTTCAAATTATGTTTTTGTTTAATATGTCAAGTTTTTTAATAACCAATGAACTCAGACGAACGCATTTCAAAATTAATATAGAGTATCATCATCAGACTTTGATGTATGCGGTATTGAATCACAATGTGGGATGCAGTTTACCAATGTGTAATTAAAAATGTTTCACCACTGTAGTAATGCACATTGCGATAGTTTGGACAAAAAACTTCTAATTTGAACGTAAAAAATCTATAATCAAAACATAAAAAAATAACTTCACTTAAATTTAGATACCCTATTTCCCACTCAGGAACGCTGTGATTGTAAATGTAAATTGCATTGAATCCTTACTGCTAATATTTAGCAATATTATAGCTGTGACACTGTAAAAAATAAAAAATAAAAGTTTTGCTTAAATTTTTAAACCTCATTCTCTCCCAAAGGGTGATCTAAACACATCCGAAAATTATTACCTAGTTTAACTTGGGGGATAAATAGTTCTCATATCGGAAAAAAAATAAATTTTAAAATTTAAGTTACGTAATTCCCCACTAAGTTCGCTACCTGCGTAAAAATAGCTATCCACTAGAAACTTTTTACTAAAATATAAACTTGACCAAAGCAAAAACTTATTCTGAAAATATCCTTTTTATTTCCACTATGACGCCATATTCACCTTTTTAATTTTTGAAAAAAAATAGCTCAATTTAATATTTCACGTGAAAATTTTTCAACTAAAAAGAAATAAATTATTATTACGGCTTTTGAAATTTGTGCAACAATGAAGAAAAAATGTTATATTTTCTATGAAAAATGTCCGTTGATTTTCAATGGAAAAAGCGAAAATTGGAATTAAGAAAAATATTTGAATAATCTAAAAAAAAAATTGGCCCATGTTTCTCTCTGGGTTATAATTCATCCATATGCAAAGGCAATTTACCATTCGTTTTGACCCTGACGTTAGGCAAACGATTTTACACTTTAAATTTATAATATCATTAGAATTAGTAAAAAATAAAAAATGAGTGGCATCAGGGACAAAAAGGTGGGAAGAAAAGTTGAAAAAGTTATCATCTCCATAGGCTTTTCCATGTTAAATTAACATTGAGAAGTGACACTGTAAATAAATAAGTATTGCGCTGCCGCGCAATACTTAAATTATTAGACTTTGGCTGTTTGGGGAGATATCGATATTCTACTCATGATGTTGTATGTTAAAGACGTTGACTGACCATTTATGAACATCTTCAGTCGTATGGAGTCATTTCAAGTGTCTACAAGTTACATTTTTTAATACACCAGAGCAATCTACCGACTGTCTCAATAAGTGCAACCCTTCCTTGTCAGGTATCTGCTATAGATATTATTTATTCTAGAAAATCAGTATGTTTTCGCATTATCCGAAATCTTTCTTTAAAAATAATTTTAAAAAATGTCGATTATGCCAAGAAAACAGCAGAACACAATGTTCCAAGTCTTTTGTATTCAGTCATTTATTTTGAATTTTGGTTTGGTTTGGTTTCTTGATACTGTGACTTTTGCTATGTCATCGAGGACAGTTTATATCACGAAAATCCAGGTCCAAGGACCAGAGTTATAAATATAATTTAAAGACACGCTGACGAGCTTGACAGCACACGAAGAGAAAATAATACAGCTTTCAGTCACGAAATACACAGATAATACATAAGTCTTCAAAAAATAACACATCAAAACCACAAAAAGTGACGAGAGTGATCCGACAAACACGTGGGCTCCATAGAAACGCCGCCATATTTGCCGGGATATTCGGCAACTATTTAAATATTCGACGCCTTGTTAAAAACGCAGTTTCCTGCAAAAGGTATAACGTAGTTTTCTATAAAATAGTTTCCATAATATAAAAGAATTCTAAACGTGATAAAAAACTGTGTTTCGAGAAACACTCGTATTTTAAGTTACATCCAGAAAAATCTGGGAAAATCCTTGGAGCCACATTCCTTCACGAGGAAAAAAGGCAGAACCACCTTTGAATTTTGAAAATTATTCATTTTCATAACAATAATGCTATTTAATTGGCTTCTTCATTCACGCTTAAGCACCCGCTCGCTAATGTTATATGTATGCGAGTTTTTTTAATATATCATTTGGATTTAGATATATTTTTAACTGACTTCAAAAAGAAGGAGGTTATCAATTCGAACTATATGTATGTTTTGCCCATGTTCAAGCATAACTTTCTTAAATATGAACCGATTTTGATAATTTTTATTTGCTTGAAAGTGTAAGTCCCCCATTTGGTCCCATTGCAATTTCATAAAAATCTGATGATTAGAACATTTAAAAAAAAAAGTGGAAACTTTAAAATTCAAATCCTTTTTGAAGCAGTCGCCCATTATAAGCACTCATCTTTCAAAGTGCGAAAACTTAGCTGGACAAGGGCCGAGATCCAGATAGATACTTCGTTGGTGGTCAAACGAAATTGACGAATCAGAAGCCTGCAGTTTTGCAAACTTCTCCGCTGTTTGCAAAAATGCAGCCTTCTGATTGGTCGATCTCGTTTCGCTAAGAGCGAAAAATCTATCTGGATCCCGGCCGGACCAAACCGGAAGGCCAGCAAAGACACAAACCGATATCGGAAGTCGGTGTCGAAAAGTTGAAAATCAACCTTTAAAGTTTCCCATGTATCAGAGCACAAGTACAGCGTCTAGAATACACTTTAAAAAATATCGTGAAAAATTACCTCTGTTTATAAAGGCTATCTATTTTTTGACCAATAAAAACGCTAAATAAACGCCTATGGATCGTTCTTATTGGTCAGAAAATAGATAGCCTTTAAAAACAGAGGTAATTTTCCACGATATTTTTAACAGTGTACCTAGTGTGAAAATATGCTATCCAAACAGCGCTAAAAATTTTGTATCCCTTAAATGTACGACGATACTGCTAAAATCCCAAGTGTCGATCGCAGCGACATCTGCGGAATTTTTTATTACTAGTATTACATTGTATAGACTAGCAATATCTTGCATTTGTAAAAATATCCTGCAGATGTCGCTGCGAACTTCATATTTCAGCAGCATCGTTGCTCATTTAAGGGATACAATATTTTAGCGCTTTTTTAAGTATTACACACTGTTAAAAATATCGTGAAAAATTACCTCTGTTTTTCAAGCCTATCTATTTTCTGACCAATGAGAACGCTTCCTAGGCGTTAATGTAGCGTTTTCATTGGTCAGGAAATAGAGAGCCTTTAAAAACAGAGGTAATTTTTCACGATATTTTTAACAGTGCAGGGACGGCCGAATTCCACACAATATATTCTAGGCGCTATAGCACAAATACAACGCCTGGAATAAATAGCGTGGAAAACTGCGATCCAAACAGCACTAAACAAATATATCCCTTAAATGTGCAATGAAGCCGATCTCAGCAGCAACTACGTTATATTTTCCAATTTCAGTGTAAACATTGTATTATAACAGCGTCTAGACAAAATGGTCTTGGAGTTTTAGAAAATATCCTCAGATGTCGCTCCGATCGACTCTTTGGATTTCAGCATCGTTTTTAATGTAAGGGATACAATATTTTAGTACTTTCCAAGTACTAAGGCTACAGTATAGCGCCTAGAATAGATAGTGTGGAAATTGGCTATCCCTGTAATACTTAAAAAAGTGCTAAAATATTGTATCCATTAAATGTGCAATGATACTGCTGCAATATAAAAATCGCAGCGACATCTGCAGGATATTTTCTACAACTGCAAGAAATTGCTATTCTATACAATGTAATACTAGTAATACGAAAATTCCGCAGATGTCGCTGTGATCGACACTTGAAATTTTAGCAGTATCGTCGCACATTTAAGGGATACAAATTTTTAGCACTGTTTGGATAACATATTTCCACATTAAGTATTCTAGGCGCTGTAGCTATAGAGTCTGGAATGTATAGTGTTGAAATCGGCTATCCCAGTAATACTTAAAACAGTGCTAAAATATTGGATCCCTTAACGTTGAAATTCAATGAGTCGATCACAGCGATATCTTCAGGATATTTTCTATAACTCCAAGACGATTTGGTCTAGACAATGTAATAATACGATGATGTTTACTTTGAAATTTGAAAATATAACACTGATGTCGCTGCGATCGGCTCCCTGGATTTCAGCATCGTTGCACATTTAAGGGATACAACTTTCAGAGCTGTTGGAATAGCAGATTTCGAGGCTAACGAGAAAGACAGGCTTCCGCGGTGGGCCCGATTCTGCCTTTTTTACAGACCGCTGGAGTCACGTGATGCCCTTTTCGCACACCTTCATTGGTGCATTCTAGTATCACGTGACTCCAGCGGTCTGTAAAAAAAGCAGAATCGGGCCCACCACGGAAGCCTGTCTTTCTCGTTAGCCTCGGCAGATTTCCACACTACGTATTCTAGACGCTGTACTATTGCGATAGTCAGTCAATATGTTCTGGATATCTGGATATGGGGAACCAATGAGAACGGTTCAGGATCGGAACACAATAGGTATTGTGAACATGCTTACAGCATCTAGAGCTGGACCAACTTATAACATCTAGAATACATAGCGTGGAAATCTGCTATCCAAACAGCACTAAAAAGTTGTATTTCTTAAATGTGCAATGACGCTGAAATCAAGGGTGCCGATCACAGCGACATATGCGATATATTTTCAGATTTCAAAATAAACATCGTATTAATACAGTGTCTAGACCAAATCGTCTTGGAGTTTTAGAAAATATCTTGCAGATGTCATCGACTCATTGGATTTCAGCATCGTTTGACATTTAAGGGATCCAATATTTCAGCACTTTTTTAAGTATTACGGGGATAGCTGATCTCCACACTATATATTCTAGACGCTGTAGTTATGTAATAGAAAATGCCTAGGTTTACTATAGTTTGGACATAAGTTTCTCTTAAAGCATTTTGTCGCGCTCTCATGTGTAAACTTTATTGATGGATTGTCAGCTTTTCCACATCCAATGGGGTTATTCCATCTACGTTATGATCACGTGGTCAAGATAAAAACTTCTAGCGTAAAGAAGGGAAGGCTCCGTAGACGTAATGAAAAACCCTCGCCAGCCAGTGACACAGTTCATGCGGAAGGCAGTAGTAGCCTCCCTTCTTATAAGTTAGAAGTTCTGTGGGCAAATGGAGGATATTCCATATACGTTATGATCACGTGGTAAAGGTAAAAACTTCTAGCGTAAAGAAAGGAAGGCTCCGTAGACGTAATGTAAATCCCCTCCAGCCAGTAAAACAATTCATGAGGAAAGCAGTAGCCTTCTTTCTTATCAGTTAGAAATTTTTGGGGTAAATTACCGGAATCACGTGACTTTTTCAGTATCGAACCCATATTTGGAATAAAGTCCATTTCGATGTCTGTAGGTATCGATGTGGACCTTATAGTTTACTGGATGCGGTAACTTTCTGAAGTGCGAGATCTAGTCTAGAAAAGATGCCGCATTCAGAAAAACCCAAATGTCTAAAACGATACTAACCAACATCGGAAGTGGGTATCAAAAACTTACAATGGAGGATATTCCATCTACGTTTTGATGACGTGGTCAAGGTAAAAACTTCTAGAGTAAAGAAGGGAAGGTTCCGTAGACGTAATGAAAAACCCTCGTCAACCAGTGAAACAATGGAGGATATTCCAAATATGGGTTCGAGGCTGAAAAAAGTCACGTGATACCGGTAATTTACTCAAGGAACTTCTAACTGATAAGAAGGGAAGATGCTACTGCTTTGCCTGATGAACTGTTTCATTGGCTAGCGGGGATTTTCATTACACGTCTACGGAGCATTCCCTTCTTTACGCTAGACGTTTTTACCTTGATCACGTGATCAAAACGCAGATGGAATATCCTCCATTCATGCGGAAAGCAGTAGTAGCCTCCCTTCTTATCAGTTAGAAGTTCTTTGGGTAAATGGAGTTTATTCCAAATCTGGGTTCGAGGCTGAAAAAAGTCACATGATACCGGTAATTTACCCAAGGAACTTCTAACTGATAAGAAGGGAAAATACTACTGCTTTGCCTCATGAACTGCTTCATTGGCTAGCGGGGATTTATATTACACTTCTACGGAGCCTTTCTTTCTTTACACTAGAAGTTTTACCTTGACCACGTGATCAAAACGGAGATGGAATATCCTCCATTACCGGTATCATGTGACTTTTTCCGCCTCGAACCCAGATTTGGAATAAAGTCCATAAAGTGCAAAGTGGCCTTATACATCAGAGTTCAGCAAAGTGTCTCCATTAGTCTATGCACTGCAAAGTGCATCCATATACAGTACACATAAAAGTGCCTTCTTATGTGTAGCAGCTCTGTCTTCGGTTATCAGATTCAGACTAAACACCTAATCATTGACGCCCATTTCCGATGTCTTTACTGCCTAAGGATGGGGAGTATTGGAAACATGACATACGGAAAAAAATATTGATTGACAGATTCTGGACAAAAGCAATCGCCATGAATCTTGAAGAGCTTGCCATTGTTGCCAAACTAATGCTTGTTAAATGGAGGATATTCCAAATATGGGTTCGAGGCTGAAAAAGTCACGTGATACCAGTAATTTTCCCAAGGAACTTCTAACTGATAAGAAGGGAAAATAGTACTGGTTTCCCTCATGAACTGTTTCATTGGCTAGCGGGGATTTACATTACACGTCTACGGAGCCTTCCCTTCTTTACGCTAGAAGTTTTTACCTTGATCACGTGATCAAAACGGAGATGGAATATCCTCCATTGTCGCCACTTGTATAATAAAACTTGTCCAAGCGAATATCGCCAAGTTTTGGAATAGAAAATGTCTAGTTTTGCCGTAGTGTAGGCAAACATGTATGTATAAACAGAGTCTGAGCATTGTATGTCACCACTCTCAAATAGAGGTACTTACATGAGGAAACAATTGATGGAAATTATTGGAAAAGAATAATGTAGAATTATGGACCACATGATTGGTTTATTGTATACATGTATCTGACCTGTTTGTTTGGCGTCAAGCGCCCGCTTATAAGTCATCGTCAATATACAGGAATGAGATAGCACAAGGAAATTTACAGCACTACAGAATTACATCCGAGAGCTCCACAAAGAGTGTGCAACGGAGTTAGCGAGATTTGAACCCGCAGCCACCTACGCTCTCAAGCGATTAGCAGCGTGATGCCTTGACCACTCAGCCACGGTGGGCCCTGGACCACATTTTCAAAACTGACAAGTCTACAGCTTTTTGGATGCAGTGTATTTAGAAAATTTTGTTTTATTTCATAGAAGAATTTTTTTAATTTAAAAGGACACATTCTATAAAAATTATAAGTTCGCAAAAAGGCAGGCTTCTGATTGGTCAATCTCATTTCGCTAACAGCGAAAAATATATCTGGATCCTGGCCAATATAATTGAAGAGTCAATACAAATATCGCTACATTGTCTGCATTTTGCTTCTTGACAACTGAGTTCTACAAAAAATAATTCTTGAATGTATACCGTGGCTGAATGGTTAAGACACCACACCACTAACCGCTTGAGAGCGTAGTTGGGCTGCGGGTTAAACTCTCGCTGGCTCCGTTGCACAGTCTTCGTGGAGGTCCCAGATGTAATTCTCTGGCGTTGTAAATTTCCTTGTGCTATCTAGAACTCCCCCCTCCTTCAAAGCTCAAAGTCCTTGTGCTATTTCGTCCTTGTATATTAACGATGACTTATAAGCGGGCCCCTTATGTCAAGCACACAAGTCAGGTGTATGTGATCAATAAATAAATGAATGTAGACTGTTGTGAATGCAATGTACCTGTTAAAAAATATATCATAAGTATTAAATGTTAATAAAATCAATACTTCTAATGAAATTATAAAGAATTTATTAAAAACTATTTGTTTAATAAATAATTTTTGTAAATTATAATTTATTTGACAAATAATTTATTTATTCAGCTGATGTTGAAATCCGGATAATTATGTGTTACGGTATGAATAACTAAAAAGTATGAAATAAAATAATCTTTTCAAAAAAAAATATTAACTGACTTCAAAGAAGCGCTAAAAAGAATTAAATAATTATTTAAACTTCTCTAATGACGAAACGTTATCCATTAACTGCACATCGAACATCATGTATCGACATAAAAACGTTAAATTTAATATATAGAATTTTATATCTACCAAACATGGATTTTCTATAGAATATTTTTTACAAAAGATTAATTTACATATTTCTGATTTAATTTAAGAATATATACATATAAAAAGTAATCAATTACTTTTTGAAGTTGGTGCCAACCTATCTTAAGTATAGTAAAATCGTGAATACATTGTAGCTATTACCATGAATAAAGTGATAAGGGAAAAAATTATACAAAATTTTTTAGAAAATGCTCTATTTCTTCAGTAAATTATTTCTTTAATAATTATCGATTGTGAATGTTTGGCACCAAATTCTAAAAGTAATTAATTACTTTTTATATGTATATATTCTTAAATTAAATCATAAATATGTAAATTAATCTTTTGTAAAAAAATATTCTCTAGAAAATCCATGTTTGGTAGATATTAAATTCTATATATTAAATTTAACGTTTTTATGTCGATGAATGATGTTCGATGTGCAGTTAATGTATAACGTTTCGTCATTAGAGAAGTTTAAAGAATTATTTAATTCTTTTTAGCGCTTTTTTGAAGTCGGTTAATATTTTTTTTTTTTTTTTTTTTTGAAAAGATTATTTTATAAAAATGTTTTTTTTTATTTAAAGTCTGCGATCAATCTCTAGAAAGACCGTTTTTTACGTTGTCGATTTTGCTTGTAAGTTTTCGATAAATACCACTTTCTAAACCGGCTTAGAAACATATTGAAATACAAAAAACATATTAATATTAATTTCTCACATAGGATTTCAGTATGAGTGAACTAGACTCATGGTAAAATATCTTCGTTGTATAATGTTTTTGGAGTACGGCCTACACATTAAGTAATTTGGAATTATATTTGATACGTTATATACATGTAATATTGTTAAAAAAGTGTTAAAATTCAATTTCTTGAAAAAGTCTAAATTTATCCAAACGCATATTTTTCAGATATATGTTGACGTAATTAGTTTATGTAATTGTGTGTATTTCAAAATTTCACAAACGTAAAATCTATTTACAAAAAATACAAAGACATCTTTGTACAAAATGATTTGCTTAGCAAATGAAACATTTAAATTGAATAACAGCTCTTTTGTTTGTGTGACGGACGATTTAGACATTTAAAGCAAGTAATTTTTAAATAATTATTCGC
The DNA here is from genome assembly GCA_963932465.1 of Maratus speciosus. Lineage (NCBI taxonomy): Eukaryota > Metazoa > Arthropoda > Arachnida > Araneae > Salticidae > Maratus > Maratus speciosus. The sequence goes on along the minus strand of OZ010789.1, from coordinate 591,423,524 downwards.
AAATGTGGCGATCACATCACGGAATTTTTATTTATGATGAACTTGTTGTTTATGTGAAAAAATAATGGTTTTCAAGAAGTGTTCAGATAATATCCAATAATCCTATGAATTGTAATGGAAAATAACAGATTGTTTCAGTTTTATATCAGATATGGTCTCAATGAATTACGCTTTAGATTTCAGCAGTTACGAGAATATAAGATTTGCAGACTAAGAACTGACATTAAGGAGAACTGTTGAGAAAGCACTGCATTTTTTTTAGACTGTGTATCATATTCAGTGCGTTCTGGGGTTGCTCAAAATATACTTTTTTATTTATTTGTATATCGTACTGAGGAGCAAAATGTTTATTTTCCCTTACATGCTGGAAATATTTCAATCAATTTTTTCTTACATTACACTCTTTTTAGCTTCACGTGTACATTATTAAATATTGAATGTATTCTTTTTCACAAAATAGATTCTTAAAACTGTATTATCTGAATAAATAAAATCGATGTTATTTTGACTATGCAAATGAAATATTACGAATAGGTTAGTTTTTATACCCAGACGACTTTTCAAACAGAGATGAAATTATATACTAGGTTGAGGAATAGCTTATATTTTTTTATCCTAATTCGGAACCTTGCATTTTCAGTTGAAGCTCTTCAAATATTCTTTTTTATCACAATCCATTTGCTCTGCTAGGTAATTTTCTTTTCATTTCGAGTGAAGTTGATTTTCAAGTAGAAGGTGATTTAATCCTTTTTTATCGATATCATTTGGTTAACCGTTGTATGGTTGTACGCTCTGATGTAAAAATTCCTAGTTCTGAACCACAAAAACCGACAGCGGCCGGTAATGTATCTTATACATATGTATTCTTCATACACAATCCTAATTTTTCGAGTACCTTCGGCGGCTTTGAAACCTCAATGAAATGCAAAAACCAAATTGTGTCGAAAATATTCAGATGTACATGTCTTTCCATTTTTAATATCTGGCAATATACAAAAATTAATATAGTTAAAATATCAAAACACAGTATTTTATAGAGCAAAGGAGTTATCTTTTAAATAACATAAAACAATTATCAATGCGTTTATTACAACGAGCACGTTTAAATAAAAAATCCCCTGAATTATTCTTCAACCAAATATATACTAGTGAATTAAATAAGGAAGTTACACTTGGACGCAAATTGGGAATATAAAGTCGTGAAAGCAAATTCGTTGTTAAAGGATTTAGGATAAAGGGTGTTTCAAAAAGAATCATCCGATTTTAAAAGAAAAAAAATCATAACTATTCAGATTTTAATCCGTTTCGATCGAACAATGTATAGATAGAAAGAGGGGAATCTAGTTTCACGTAGTTGACAACATGTACCGATAACATTCTTCCTTCGCCCGCCAATTCAGTGTATGTCGATACGATGATTGCACAACGGAAATCGTTTTGATATATACTATTCGTGAAATGCGAGCCTGTGACAACTGTTCTGGGTGATTTTTATCGAGAATACACTGGTGCTGAACTTCCTAAATCTGAGTGCATTAGACAATGGTATTAGAAATTTGAAGACAAGGGTATTTTGTGTAATGGAAAAGTTTCTTCTTACAAGCGAAATTATATCTCCATCTTTGTTTTTGCATTTCATACATGTCCCCATTTCAAAAGTGTGATTCTTACTGAAATACCTTTGCATTAAAAAGATTCGGAAGGAAATGTAGGTACTTTTGTTGCCCCTGCAGAAGTTTTTGTTAAACCCGCATAGGTTTTCGTTTTGTCCCCGCATTTCTGACAAAGATGTTTAGCGCATCTGATTAAGTTTCGCACTGACACGGATAGGGTCTGAGGTTGGAGTCACCGAATACGGTGAACGTTTGTGTATCGATACAGTATAGTTAGTATATAAATATATGAGAGTCATAAGGCACAACAACCAGGGGGTCTCGATAAAATAAGTCGTAAAGATTAAGCTTCGGTTCATAATCAGATAAATTTCCTTGTTTGACAAGCGGCTCAGTAGCATGGTCGTCAGCATACCGGATTTTATATTTTCATTGTCAGTTCGAATCCCGATCGGACTTATTTTTCGGAACCAAAATTGCTCCAACCTCGGACTCCATCCTCATTGACTCCAACCTCGGATCCTCTCCTTGTGAGAGGACCAAACTTGGTAATTACAGATTTTGATTATTTTATTATATAAAGTAGGGTAGAGACCCCTTAGTCTTAGTCCCTTCAACGGATTTTATATAACGCTCATTAGTTCTTCAGAAACAGGGGGCCTAATATTATAACACAACATAATACTTACTTTGTAACGATATGACTAAGTTGGTACGCTGTTTGGTCGTTGTTCCGCGTGCTCGGGTTCGATACCGGAACGCGCTACATTTGTTTTTCCCATTTTTTGTTTTATAAATATACTTCTAATTATAATTTACCCATTTGTGCCGGTGTACTAATTTTGAGACGCTTGCTTTAAAAAAAATCCTAATAGAAATGAAATTATGATATCTTTTAAAAACTTTGTAAAATATATCCGTAGTATTTGTTTTCAAAATTTATTCATATATGGCAGCACATTGTTAAGAATAAAAAAGTTAAATAAAAGTTTTTTGTTGCAAAAAGCTGGATTTTCTTGAAATAAAATGCGCGTAAGAAAAGGTATTACTTACCATTCATTTCTTACCACTTGCGGCCTGACCTGCATCATGAATCGCTGACGTTCCGATTGAACTGAGACAATCTCATTTCTAAAACCTAATCAATAGAGTGATTAAATTGGTCAACTGAAAAGTATTATGCATGCCCACAGCTGCTAATACCCCACCACATTGATACTTCCAGCAGCAATGTTTTCACTAAGTGGTACGAAATTTAGTCAACCTCACCGATGCCTGACTAGATTTTAGTAATCATCCAGCGGGATGTAACATGCATACATTTTTCAGCAAGATAAAATTTTCTTTCAACTTTTTTTTCTAATTAACCAATCTGGAAATCGTGATCATAATGTCAAATACACATGGTCGCCTATAGACTTTAATTTTTCTCTTTTATTAAGAAAAAAGTTTATAGACAAATAAAATTTATCCTTTAAGTTATAAAATTTTAAGAGTTTTTTTTTTTTTATATCAAATTACTGTGATTCTTGTTGATGGATTGGGAACATTTTCTAAACGTAATAATTGTTAGTTTAAGAAAAACTTTCATCTGCATTTTAAATTGATTGGAAATATAGAAATCATGAGTCATTCCAAACTCAGTCTTTTCAAGGAAAATTTAAATGTCAAAAAACTAAACAAAATTGAAACTTTTAAAAATGACGACTATTATTCGCTGCATTTCATTAGTTTCAATAATATTATTTTGTCTGACTTCTTTTCATGTTAATTTTTTCGTTTAATTTTCGAAGTAAACTATTTTGATTTATTAAGAAGGTTATTTTATCAATACGAGTTCCTGTATGTAGTGCTAGTCATCGCATGTAAGTTGTTTCTTAAATTGAATTACATATATATGAAATGGTTTCGCAAACTTATATTTGAGAAGATATTAAATTCAACTTCATTTGAAGCATACTTCCTTTACTAAAAATTTATTTTTATCTATTGAGTAAAGAAGTTTTTTAATGGAAATGCCAAGTATGAACTGAAATATTTTGTATATTTAAAATAAAATGTAAATTTTAATTAAAACTTTGCTGGCGTTAGAATGAAACTTGATTTACATGCATAATAATGGAATAGTAAATATGAATAAAAGTTCTATAGCAAATTTCGAAACACAAAAAAGCATTCATATATCTTTACTTAATTATTCAACATTACATACTGGGTAGTTTGATTCAAATCGCAAAAGTTTTGCATGAACAGTTTGTATAGATTGAAATTTAAATGCATTATCATAACTTGAGATCTGAAAAAATTTTGAAACAATGTTGAAATACAACAAAATATCATAATACGGAATTGAGGAATATTTCTTAAATTCAATTATACACTAGATGTTGAAAATGTTTAATAAACATAATTTAAAATCCCCATTTCAAATTTAAAATATTTTAAATTTTTATTTGATTTTTGTTGTTTTAGCAATTATTTCTAAAACGGATTTATAATCCGATTATAAAAAGCAATATATATATGTATATATATGTAATTTCATAGACTTTGTAATATTTTAACAATAAGATAATTTCAAAATTCCTTCTTGCAGATTATTTAAATACAGATAAAATATATAAATACCTGATATTGAGACAAATACCCACAAGAAAATTAAATATGTTTAGAGAATTTGATAGCTTTATGTTTATTTTATTGAAACCTTTTCTAATAAGCGTACTTTTAAAATTGTATACTACTTTTAGATAATGCAAATGAAAACTATCATGTTGGGCTTATTATTTTGTTTTAAGCTTTATTAAAATTTTAAAAGTTCAACTAAAGTGAAAGTAAAAATTTGCCTTATGCTTGTTGATGATAACGGATTAAAATTCACGTCGATATATGTATGCTTTATGTTTTGCAATGTATAGTGATATTTTCAAATGGACAAAATAACTAAAAACAGACCCGAAATTACGAAATATGATCTTTTTTCCATATTAATACCATTAATTTGGTATTCAGTTTTGTATTAAAATACAGGAGATAATTAAAGATAATGTGGTTAAGCATTTTTCAAAATCCCATTATTTTTGACAAAACAGAACAAAATATGTTAATAAAAAATATTGGTTTATAACGGACGAAATAGCCAGAAAGAGAAACAAAAATGAAAATATAAAACTTTGAAACGTGAGCAAATTCCTCAAACAGTGATATGATGTTTCTTGTGATGTTTACGTGGAGATAAAAAAAAATAACGTTTCCAGTTTTAATACTGAAAATGCTACCGGCTTTTTTTATTGTTTGGTTATAACTATTAATATTATATGTAATTATCCACTGCACATGGATATTGTTTGTAAGGAAAATAGGCCTGCAATATAAGAGTAAAAAAGAACGATATGAAAGAACTATTTTGATTATTATTTTAAAAAATGAATTTTTTTTATGTTAAATGTGCATCGAGCTCATTTTGAGCGGTACAGATTTGTAGTTATTAACATATTAGCAGTTTATTACATTTCTCATTTTGTACGATTTGTAAATTTAAATTCAAAGGAGTAATTTTTATTATACTTCGTTTTTTGCGAGTTGTCAAAAATGTGATTTTTATAAATATATATCATTATATATAATATGAGACAATCTCTTTAATCTAGTATGTTTTATAAAAAGATAAAATGAAGGGAATACTTATCACGCCAGTGACAAAAATACTGTTCAATATAGGGTGACTGAGTTGTGGGGCCATAGAATGTTGTCTGCAAAAACTGGACTGACGTTTTTTACTTTAGCTACACCTAAGTTTTTTTGGGCGCTCAGGAGTCGCATAATTTGGAAGTAGGTCCGTCTGCCGTGGAGGATCTGGTGCTGCATGGTCATGATCAAATGTTGTTGGAGGATCATCAGATTGTAGAGAAGTATAAGCAGTTGGTGTTAGGTGATCATCAACTGGCGATTGAGGTTCGCTCTCTGGTGTCACAATGTTTGTTTGAGTTTGTTCAAGACATTTGTTTCGCATTTGCCTCCAGAAATGGAACAATTCAGGAGCCTCAACACCAATCTCCCATTCGTCCCCTTCCATGCTTCTGAACTTCTGAGTTCTGCCTTTTTTGAATAGGGATTCAATATAAAAAAGCATCTGGACGTTGAAGTTTTCCGCTACTCCTACTCCAGACCAATTTTCACGTGGGTTTGTAGGTGGACAATATCGTTGCTTACTACTGATGCATCTTTCATAGTCTACAGCATCTGCGTTAAACGGAAACAGACTGCATTTTCGGAAGCCGTTTTTAATGATTTTTGGAGTTGCTGCTTCTCGAAATACACTTGCAATCAAAGATCCAAATACTGCTTTTGTTACCACTTTGTTTCCAGATTTAGTTTTCCAATATTAAACACTTTCCCGCCAGCGCACTTTGAGAGGCCTGAAAATAGAAACGTCAGCTGGTTGGAGTACGTGTGTTGCATTTGGGTAACGTGCGAAATGAAGGATTTGATTCGCTGAGCATAACTTTGCCACTTCAAAAGTTAAGTGGCTCTTGTGGCCATCCACCAAACGTAATATGGGTAGTTTGCTATTTTGCTCTCTCCACCAAGGCAGAAATACATTTGCAAGATATTTAAAGTAGGTGCTTCCACACATACAACCTTTTTTTTATTTACCTATGTGTCTTATTTACCTATAGTCGTCTGGCACATTCTGTACAATTTTAAGTGATATTTTCTGCTATGTGTAAACGATCACACCCGGAATAGCCTCTCCTGCTGCATTGAAAGTAGCCATCACAGTTATAGCTTCTTTTTCATTACCTATTTTTAATTCATATAAAATGTTGAATGAAATGGGTCGTAAAACCTTTCCCGTTTTTGGACAAGTTAGAAAACCACTTTCGTCAGCATTAAAAATGTTCCTTGAATCAAGAAGAATGTCAAGGCAGCCTTCAGTTTCAAGATATTTGTGAAGTTCTTGGAACCACTCGCAGATGTTCGGCTCTGACACTTCTGCTCTTGTAGTGATGATAGCATCTGCATACACCTCTCAGCTATCGAACTGCTTTTCCGCATCAATCCTTGTTTTTCCCGGAGTTGAGTTCGCAAAAGCGTTTGACCTTTTATCGGCTTCAAAGTTTTTTTACGGTTTCAAATAAAGTCCTCCTCTTAATCGGGAACTCTTTTTTGCCATAAGCATTTGTCCGATCAACAAGGAGCTGTTCCTCTTCTTTGCTTTAAAACTGATGAATGTCCCTTCCGTCTCACATCTGGCGTTTTCTATTTAACCTAAAACAAAAAAGCTTTTTAAGGAAACATGGATGGAACATTTCGAAAAGGGCTATTGATTCTAAATTATAGAAACTCCCTTTTTACTTACGTCTTCAACGGCTGCTCGCAAATCATCCTCTGAGTACTGGAAGGATTTATTTTTCGGCGGCATAATGAATTCTGTAAATAAGCAATAATGGCTTGGTAAGCAAAGAAATTAAAAAATGATCAATTAATGTCTAAGCACGTTGTTAGCAGTTTGTTGATATACTGATCAATAACTAGAGTCCTCGAAACCAATAATTGATCACAGCTGATCAATTTCTAGAATTTGCATATTTAATAAGACCAGAAGTTGATCAGTAAAATTTCAACCCTTAAAATGAACTCCATTAAAAATCTAAAAATTAATATTTAAAATATCATCCTTGGACTGTGATTAAGAACAATTCTTATAAAAATATTAGTTGAAATAAGCAAGATGGAAGGTTATTATTTTAACTTACCGTTATTCTCTCCAACTAATCAAAAACTAAATTTTTACACTTTCTAATAAAAAAAAAAAAATTATAATATTGCTTCTCTTACAGAAGATAGCTGAACACTATATGAAAACAGGTGCACTAACATTCGAACAAAAATATTATGTCTAGTGCCACTTGTAAAACTCATTTCCGCCTGAAATGGAGCAATATTTCAAAAATTTGATCAACTACTCGAGGCGTATCAACTACTGGAGCGGTCACCCTATATCCCAAAATATAGCTCTCGTTTATGGAGCATTCTCATAACCTTTTCACTTTCAGGAACAAAAATCTGGTGAAATTAAACTTGCTAAAATAACATTTTAAACTTAGAGACGAATGCCTTAATGATTCAAAATAAAGAAAAATGATCAGCAGCGATTTTTTTTTTATTTAACTGAGGTTTAAGTTAAACTTGCGAGTTTAATTTTCCTTACCATTTTACCACTATAACTTATTATTTCCCTCTAAATTTTTACTTATAATGAATTTGCATAGTACCCACAGAACATTCAAATAAGAATAATAACAATGTAGTATTTTTAGTACAAAATTTTGGTACAACATTGTCTTAAAGGGGTCTTAAAGAAGGGACGGTAAGGGAAAAATTCGGACGGTATAGGAAAAAAGGGACGGTAAGGGGAAAAAAAGGGATGGTAAGGGTGAGACGGTAAGGAAAATTACTACCTATTTTTAGGCAAATCATGTTAAGACTAAGTGATAGTCACAATGTTCATTGATTTTTAGAAAGTTATTCACATTGGATTAAATTAAAAAAACTAATAATTTACCTCGAAAAGTGCAGGAATACACATTGGGGACGTAAGACTACCAATAAAAACACGATGCTTGAAATTGATATTTAAATTATGATTTAAATTCTGCAGTAAATTTCTTGTTAAAGAACTATAGACATTCTTTCTCTAGCATACTTCTGCATGAGAAAATACTTGAAAAAAAAATCGTGACTTCATCTAAAGTGATTTTTTGCATAATTTAACAAAAGGGACGGTAAGGAATCTAAAACCCAGGGACAGAGTTTAAAAAAATAATAACAACCGCAAGAAATGTGTGCAGGTTAATTTTTTGCTACATATCAATATTATAAAGGACAAACATATCTGTGCGTAACGTATACGTCATTTTGCGAATGGCAACACTCTGAAATTTAAAAGGAAATTTTAGTTTTGCAATTTTCTCTACTGCAAACTTTTAAACTTCTAAACATCGCACATTTTAAATTTTTACACCATCGTATAAGGAAAAAAAATGCTCTTTTAAATGCAATTTGTTTGAAAGCTGTATCTCAATTTATTTTTGAGACATTAATTTTTTTGTAGTTTTTAATACCATTTTTCTAATCGTGGCAACAAAAGTACCCCATTTCTATTGAAAGTAAACAGAAAATAGTCGAAAATAGGATATACTGTATCTTTTTGTTGCCATTTCCTCACAAAATCTGAAAAAAAAGTTGAAATTAAAATACAGGTTATGTCAAGAATACTGTCTCTTATTCTGTGATAATGACGTCATATGCATACTTTTCTATAGAGGAAAGACTGGATTGTAAAAGTGGATTGCTTTAGCGAATGCAAATGACTTCATTTTATAAAAAAGCGTGTATTTTAATTATCAAACCTGAATTATGTTTTGTAGAAGTGTGTCATTTTCACAGCTCAGCTGCTTTGAAATTCTACATAGGTGAAAATGCTTCACTTTTGAAAACAATGTAATCGAAATCACACACTGATAAAACGCAATACTTTACAATAATTTGGAGTGTCTTTATAAAAAAGAAGTGACATGCAAATAATAGCGATTTATATTACAGGAATTGTTGATTCTCGCCTGAGTGGATTCGCTTCGCCGAGTTAGACAAGCAAACAAATACTTCGAGGTTTAAAATACTATCCTGTTCCTGAAGTTTTGGTCCAATATTCTGTTGAATAATAAAATTTCAATGGTATTCTTTAGAACATTCCTACTATAAATTTATCAAAATAACATAATTTGCTTAATTTAATTTTTCATAATTTTATATAATCTATGTATTTAAAACACAAGTGTGTTTTTTAGTCATCTGCTCTGATCTTTCTGCTGAGCCAATTTTACTATTTTTTTTTTAATCTGAAAGCTGTTCATTTGTAGATGTAATCGCACTTTTTTTTTAATATAACTACTTTTATATTTTAATTTTAAACGCATTTTATGAAATTTCTTCAAAATGGTCAAAATTAGATAGCTTTCATTATTGCAGACAATAGAGAAATAATGATGTATTTTTATCTTTATTCATGTCATTTTCCGATAAAAAATCAAAATTGTTGATATAAATTGTTGTATAGGGTTTAGCGGCGCAAAATCCCATTAGGAGCATAATATTATATTAGGAGATTAATAACGGAAATGACATACTGCTTTTGAAAACACGCATTTTTCCTCATTAATTTTTATATTGTTTTTCCTTATGCATATGTACTGATACTAAGTTTACTTTACGTGAAAATGTAGTCATATTTAAAACAAAACGATCATTTTCTTAGATACAACTAAACATTATAACACAAATGCGTCTAAAAAACATATATTACGGAAATTTTTACTCTCCGGCATTGAGATTAGAATCTCAAGTAAAGAGTGCGTCTGTTCTCATAAAAGATGTTGCTGACAAATTGACTTCAAGTTTTGAGCTAAAATGATTTTAAAATGCATATTAATGCATAGAAATTATTCCTGAGAGAAACACTCGCCTTGCATACAATATTTCAAAATCTTTGAAATTTGATTTTCATTTTGAAATTTTTTAAAATGATCAAACAAAATACAATTTTTTTAAAATGATGAATATGGACATGATAAGTGCGTATGCTAATTTTGAGAAGGTGAAAATTGCTATTTTTCATTCCGGAATACCAAGCATAAGAGCCCCAATTGATAATCACATCCTAATAACTGATCTATATTACAAAGAACAAACGTATGTGTGCGTAACGATGACGTCATTTTGCGATTGGCAACATTTCACGATCAAATTTCGTTCTTGAAATTTTCGCTACTGCAAATTTTTAATCTTCTGACCATCGTGTATTTTCAATTTTCGTCGCATAGGGAAAAAATTTACTTTCAAATGCAATTTATTTAAAAACTGTATCTTAATAGACTGATGTATTATGTTTTATAAAATAATTTTTAAGTATGATTTTTTAAAAGTTTATCTTATCACGTGCCGGTTTCAATACATAATAATAATAAACATTTTGCACATAAAACAACAAACATTGTTCAGCTATTGTTTCTGACTATTTTTGCGTAACGAAATTAATACGTGCTTTATAAACAAATAAAAGAATAATATTAAAAATAACCCGCAAATCTAACATATTTATAATCGTACAATTTAAATTTTTCATTCACCAAATAGGATTTGTTTTTCAAATGGAATTTATTTGCAAAGTTCATCTCAGTTTACTGATTTTCTATGATTTTCAAAACAACTTTAAAGCATGATTTTTTTTTTATTTTTTAATCTATATCGCGCGGAACTCGATTACGAAAGATTAATCCGTTTGCTCTTAAAACAAAATAAAGAGTTCATAATTTTCTTACGGCTAATATCCCTTTTAAAAAATTCCCTATGAATAAATAAATAAAACACAAATTTAACAGACATGCATAAGCTCGGAAATTATCAGAATATAAAAGGATGACGTAAGTAGCAAAATCTTGATCAAATAACTCTTAGCATGCGGCTAATAAGAAAATGTCGCTTTTGATAAATTTAAAAAATATATTTGATTGTATAGTTCGTATTTTTCATATGAAAAATGCTTTTTTAATTTAAGTGGGCAATCTAAAAAAAAAAAAAATAGTTTTTAATTTTAAAAAAGTTTTTGCATATATTCTGTAACCCGGGAAGCCCGGGTACGATCCTCTAGTTTATGTAAAAACATAGTCTTAGTTTCGGACAAAAATTACATCAAATTACTTTTATGGAAACAATTTTATACAGACAGCATCAGGGACACGGGGCGGTATAGAAATTACCTGGTATATTTGAACCCGTAACATCGTCCAAAACTTATTTATCTCGTTAATGTTGTCATACAGCAGGGACGGCGAACCTATGGCACGCGTGCCAAAAGTAGCACGCGAAAGAATAATTTTGGCACGGTGTCGCTTGCGACTCTAAATCGATATACAGTGATACTGCACAAACTTTAGATGATCTGATATTGTCTAAATTCGATTAACTGGAAATCGAAGAATTTTAATTGCGACTTTTTAAAGTACCGCAAATTACCACATTATTAAAAGTACCAGTGATAAAATTATGGCAACTCAGAAATTAATTTCAGAAAAACTAACGTTTTACCTTTACCATCTATCTATGTCCGCAAGGTCATATTTTCTCAATATACAAAAAAAAAAAAAAAAAAAAAAAAAAAAAAAAAAAAAAAAAAAAAAAAAAAAATGCAGTTGTCAGATAAATCCAGCTCAATTTGCATTCTGTTGAAATTAACTGAGTATGAACCTGACATTAATTATTTTTCTTCCAAGGTGCAACAACACAATTAATCACGTATTTTTTTTAATAATTTCTAAAATTTAATTGTTTTCATAATTATTATAGTGTAATACCTCATCTGTATGTTGCTACCGTTTTTTTAAAATCTTAATAAGTGATTTTTATTCAGGATTTTTTAATCCACTAAATTTGTTGGCACGTCAAGGTCATGTAAAATATTTTAGGAAAAAAAATTGGCACGCGGCTATAAAAAGGTTCGCCAACCCTGTCATACAGCCATGCAATGGGATGTTACAAAAAAAAAAAAAAAAAAAAAAAAAAAAAAAAAAAACAAGAATATGAACTAAAATTCAATATTACATTTTCGGATAATGGAATCATGACAATTATCTATTGAAAGCTGTCTTTAATTAAAATAAATAGATTAAAAAATGAAAGTAATAAATGGTATTATTATAATTTGCTCTTATTTTCTAAATTAAATCCTCAAATATCTAAATAAATAAATTTAAATAAAATTAAAATAAGAACGGCTAATCAGTGTATACAATATATTTAGAAATCTACGATTAAAGTAACATACTACTCACAGTAATAAAATACAAATGTATTCCAACTGTTTCGAACAATAAAATACTTGCTCATCATCAGAGAAATATCCAGGAGGAACCAACACGTTATAATATCTACATTGCACAACATTAAAAAACGAATACTGCCGTTCATTAGTGATAATGTTAACAAGAAATAAGCAAGTCTGCAACGATAATCTATCCTATATTATGCCAAGTGCTTGGATCGAATTTCTGAAAACAGTACTTACGTTTCAATAAACATTAAATCGGATTTTATTCAACAGATGGCACTACTACCGTGCTTAAAAATGAACCCTGGGAAACTCCCGCTAAATAACGTCAGCATTCGTTTTTCAAAATTGTGTAATGTAGATATTATAACGTGTTGGTTCCTCCTAGATATTTCCCTGATGATGAACAAGTTTATTTGTTTTAAACTGTTGGAATATAGGGGAGAATAGCCATATTTGGACCGCCGCTTTAATTGGACCGTTGCCATTCTGCCATTAATTACTGGAAGAGACGCCCTCTATCGCTGAAATCCGACTCATGATGTCACTCATAATTAGAAGAAGCAACTGCCTACCACGCGTTGTTTTCAGACAATTTAAAAAACCTTAAGTTATCTGTTTTGATCTTCTTTTTTCCTACTAATCTTAAGTGAATATTTTAAAACTGAGGTAAGTTGTTATGTTTTCATATATATAGACATAAATTCATCTGCCTATTTTTCACGCGGATTTGTTCAATTTCGTTTGTGTTCTTAGTCTTGAGATTATCTGTTTTTAAAAATGGCGCAGTTTCCGTAATTGGGCCAATTTAAGTTGCTTAAATTGGACCAGATGTGTGATCATAAATTTTGAAAAGTAAGTAATGAATTTCGAGGACGGTACGCTTTGTACACTATTTTTTTAATTTTTTTAATTTTTTATCATGTATTACTATCTCTATGCAAGTATTTTTATTTTTTTGGTATATTTGGACTATTTTTTTATGCAGTTTAGGCCTATATAAACATAAAAATATTTTTTACATGTTTACGCAATAAATTTTGTTTGCAATTTCTTTTATCTTGTATGTATTTGTATTTATTTTCTTTGAACTATTTATTCCTACGGCGTATTTGGTTTACAGAGTTGAATTCAAACATTTTCCCCCTGGAGGATATTTGCGATTCCGTGAGGAAGGGCAGATTTTTACAGTTCTGGAGGGTGGAATTATACTTTTTTGACATTAAAACGCACAAATCCTCAAACCTTCCGAGGGGAGGGGCTGAATTCAACACTGTTTGAATATATAACGTTTGCATATAATTAATCGTAGCGTATTTTTCAATAGAACATATATTTTTAAACACTTTTATAATATAATGTTGAAAATGTTGCAAAAGACACAGACAAACTGTCTGGAATTAAAAAAAAAACAGGTGACAGCGAAAGCTGTTAAAGATACAGGAAACAAAAAGGAGAGAGTAAGTTGCGAAGAAATCGACCTGCAATAAGGCTGCAGCTACAAATCCTCTTCAAAAACCAAAAAAATCATTAGAAATGTTATATTCTTTGCAAATTTAGTTAAATAAAAGTACACAGTGAGCCAAAAAACTGTTGTGTTAACATCTTCGCCATATAAAGTAAATCTTGAAATAAAAAAAATCACAAAAAATCGACTAAAAGGAAGCTATCACAGCATAAAAGCAATTGGAACATCAAGTTTTAAAAAATAGGTGCAATGCAAAACTACAATCATAATGTAAAGAAAACTTCTGTTGCAAAAAAAGTCTAGTAATTCAGAATCTAAAAAGAAAATTCTAGATAGTGATGATTGGTTTTACCTAATTTGTAAGAAAATAAAACAGCAGAAATGATTCAGTGTTCAGATTGCCAAATACGTTTCCATGTTGTGTGCGCTGGAAGAAAAAAATCAATAAACTAAATTCATGTGTAAACATTACATCACTCCTTACATGATATTCAAGTAACTGGCAATTAGTTTCATAATTTCTATTCTTAATTACTGATAACTTTGATTTATATTTTGAATACATTTTGATTTAAAACAATTACTCTTATTTTCAGATATTTGATTTCATTATATTTCATTGCTGTTATTTTGTTTGATTGTTTAACTAACCGCAAACTTTACTTTTAATAAAATTAGTTATATTCCCTAGTTATTAAAACAACCTGATTTTATTTGGTCTAATTTAGGAGACTGGTGGTACAACTTAAGCGACCAGTTGCTGAATTTGGAACACTTTTGACAAATTTTTCAAATTAAAATAAAATTTAAAATTTTCAAAAAGAAAATGTTCTAAAGTTTTATTTATTTAGTAGATGAATTGATTGACCCCGTGTAGTGATATTTTGCATATATTCCAAAAATTAAGTGAGTTACACCTGAAAACAAGTGAAGTGGTCCAAATTCGACTACTCTCCCCTATTTGTATTTTATTACTGTGAGTAGTATGTTACTTTAATTGTAGATTTTTAAATATATTGTATACACTGATATATTGTATACACTGATAGCCGTTCTTATTTTTATTTATTATAATACAGTGTAATGGATCCTTTTAGTAGTAATTAAATTTATTTTGAAATAGCTTATTAAATGATTTCAGAATTCAGTTAAACAAACAATATCCAGATCATGAAAACCAAACAAGTAAAATGAGAAATAAGCTCTTTAGAATTAAATAGGATATTTAAATGAGATTTTTAAAGCAAAGTTTTTATGTTTTGGTGTGGCAATTCCGTCTTACGCCTAATTAGAACAGATTAATTTTGCTTAATTTTTCAATATTATTTTATTTTTGTATTCAAACCTCTCATATATTATGCATGCATTACGCATATTCCTTACCGCATAGATTAGATAAAGATCAAAGGAATGAACGCTAAACTAATTAGCATGAAAACTTCCTTCTTTTATATTACAATAAATTTATTCAAACTTTAAAAATTCCCTATTTTATTATGCTAGTGAAGAAAAAGCATTCCAAACCATTAGCGAGCAACCACCTGGTTGACGCGTGGAAAATATGTCTTTTTCCTTTCGGAGACCATTGCAATATGAATGCATACAATTCAAAATACCGAAATGAAACTTCTTTTCAGCCCAGAAAATTATTTTAAATCAAATCATTTGTTGTTTCGTAGGTTTCGCTGCAAATTGATTTCGACTTTTTTATTACCAGATGTTAAACACGGACACCGATATGGTTTCAGATATTTAAGAATCTCCAATGTTTTACGTCTTTATCTTGCTTCCACTTTAGTTTGCTGTCCTTCTTTCGCTTAGAACCATGCGAACAATAAGATTTTTGGATTGTTACTAAAGAAGTCTCGGCTTCCCTGTATATTTTGTAGTAACACAGAAAGTTAGCTTCTGCTAGAAATGAAAAATGACAGTCTTAGAAAGTTTAATTATATCAGCAATTCTCTGAAGTGAAATTCCCATGTTGCTATAATAGCTTGGCCTTTTTGGAAATGCGACAATATTTTTCCTCACCTTATCATCAAAGTCTTTTAGTCCGAGTGCTACACGACCAAAATAAGGTGGAAACTGCAAATCGTGATAAGAATATACCGCTTGGTGAGTATCTACTTTATGTTAATACAATGCATTTCAGAGGGGAAGGCATCGCTAAAAGTCATGGGTATTCAAGATGGCGGCTGTTATTCAAAATGGCGTCATTTTCTGAAGTTTCTTACTATACATCATATGAATGTGTGTTTCAGGTCGATTTCGATGGTTTTAACGTCAAAAATATCTTTTTAACACTTTCTGTCATAGTTGAATAAGTTTATGAATTCAGTTTGTCTGTTTGTTTGTCTGTCTGTCTGCTTGCCGTTCCATGCTTAAACTCGCTTAAATATCGCTACTCGCTTAAATTCACGCAGATTGCCATGTAATTTATATGTTATTGAAGTTTACAATAACAAGTTCGGAAAAAAAATTGAAGTGTATAGCTTTCACAGTCCGTTTACAGGACCCTCAAAAGAATTCCACTACGTTATTGTCTATTAGTCCGGGTGCTACGGTTGAGAAAACAGCAAATCGTGATAGGAATATACCGATTGGTGAGTATCTACTTTATATTAATACAGTGCATTTCAGAGGGGAAGGCATCGCGTAAATTCATGGGAATTCAAGATGGCGGTTGTTATTCAAAATGGCGTCATTTTCTGAAATTTCTTACTATCCATCATATGAATGTGTGTTTCAGGTCGATTTCGATCGTTTTATCGCCAAAAATTGCGTTTTTAACACTTTCTGTCATAATTAAATGGGTTTATGATATTAGTTTGTCTGTTTGTTTGTCTGTCTGCTTGTCGTTCCACGTTGTAACTCGCTTAAATATCGTTAATCGCTTAAATTCACCCAGATTTTCATGTAATTATATATGTTATTAAAGTTTACAATAACATGTTCCGAATAAAAATTGAAGTGTCCTTATATAAACTTTTATAGTCTGATTATAGGGCCCTCAAAAGATTTCCATTACGTTATTGTCTACTAGTGCGGGAAACTACATAGCGTGATAAAAATATACTGATTGGTGAGTATCTACTTTATATTAATAAAATGCATATAAGATAGGGAGGAATCGCGTCAAGTCGTAGGAATTCAAGAATGTGGCTCTTATTCAAAATTTGCGTCATTTTCTGTATTTCTTGTAATTTTCATACTATTCATCGTATAAAAGTATGTTTGATGTAAAATGTATGTACAAAATCTATAAAAATAATTGTGGCTGTAGAAAGGTTAGACTTTCTTGCACATTATTGTGCAACTTCAAAGACGAATGTGAGAAATATAATGATACAAAGTGAAGTTTTTATATTGTCTAACTTTAAAAGTAACATGCAATATTTTTAATATTTTGTATAATTAAAGTATTAATAAAAATGCAGTTTTTTATTTATTGATTCCTTTCATTTTCCTCACTATAAAATACAAAAACACTTTAATAATTCTCCTATTTTCATTTTAAGCGTATTTCTGATATTAAAAAGGGAATTTTTGCAGTTTAAAAATATCGAAATTGACATTATAGACTATTTTATATGATGTATAGGTATAAAAATGCAAACAATTTTGAATAACAGTCGCCATCTTGAATTCCTATGAATTTGCAAGATGCCTCAACTTCTTATATGCTTTGTATTAATATGAAGTAGATACTGTTCATTCGGGATATCTTTATCACAAAATGCAGTTTTTTCATATCTATCAGCTCCACTAATAATAGTTGATTTAACTGATGATCTTTATAGAATTTACACACGAGGTACACACGCACGTATTCTTTTTTTGGTGTGTCACTGGAAATAAACGATAAATACCATGCACACCTTATTCTATTGTAATAGTATCGTGTAGTGCACCTCACTGATGTGTACCAATTTGAATGTGTTTTAGAGAGTATAGCACGAGTAAACACACTGCAAACGATTCCCCCTCCCCCCCCCCCCCCCCCATAGACAATAACGCAATAAAATTCTTTTGAGGGCCCTGTGAACGGACTATAAAACCTACACGCTTGAATTTTTATTCGGAACATTTTATTGTAAGCTTCAATAAAATATATAAATTACATGGCAATCTGAGTGAGTTTAAGCGAGTAGCGACATTTAAGTGAGTTAGAGCATGGAATGGCGAGCAGACAGACAGACAAACAAACAGACAAACTGAATTCATAAACTCATTCAAATATGGCGGAAAGTATTAAAAACAAAATTTTTGACGTTAAAAACATCGAAATCGACTTGAAACACACATTTATATGATAGATAGTAAGAAAAGTGAGAAAATGACGCCATTTTGAATAACAGTCGCCATCTTGAATTCCTACGATTTTACGTGATGCATCTCCCTCTCTTATGGATTGTATTAATGTAAAGTAGATACTCACCAATCGGTATATTCTTCTCACGATTTGCAGTTTTCTCAACAGCAGCACTCTGATTAATAGACAATAACGTAATGGAATTCTTTTGAGGGCTCTGTAAACGGACTATAAATCCTATACAATTAATTTTTATTCGAAACATTTTATTGTAAACTTCAATAACATACATAAATTACATGGCAATCCGAGGGAATTTAAGCTAGTAGCGATATTTAAGCGAGTTAAGGCATGGAAGGGCAAGCCGACAGACAGACAAACAAACAGAGAAACTCAATTCATAAACTCATTCAACTATGAGAGAAAGTGTTAAAAAGATATTTTTAACGTTAAAACCATCGAAATCGACCTGAAACACACATTCATATGATGGATAGTAAGAAAATTCAGAAAATGACGCCATTTTGAATTCCCACGGCTTTACGCGATGCCTCCCCCTCTAAAATGCATTGTATTAATATAAAGTAGATACTCACCAATCGGTATATTCTTATCACAATTTGCTGTTTTCTCAACCGTAGCACCCGGACTAATAGATAATAACGTAATGTAATTCTTTTGAGAGTCCTGTAAACGGACTGTAAAAGCTATACACTTCAATTTTTTTTCCGTACTTGTTATTGTAAACTTCAATAACATATAAATTACATGACAATCTGAACGAATTTAAGCGAGTAGCGATATTTAAGCGAGTTTAAGCATGGAACAGCAAGCAGACACACAGACAAACAAACAGACAAACTGATATCATAAACCCATTCAACTATGACAGAAAGTGTTAAAAAGATATTTTTGACGTTAAAACCATCGAAATCGACCTGAAACACACATTCATAGGATGTATAGTAAGAAAATTCAGAAAACGACGCCATTTTGAATAACAGCCACCATCTTGAATGCCCACGACTTTTCGCGATGCCTTCCCCTCTGAAATGCATTGTACTAACATGAAGTAGATACTCACCAAGCGGTATATTCTTATCAAGATTTGCAGTTTTCTCAACCGTAGCACCCGGACTATTTGGGAAATAAACAATTGCGGTCAGAATCTCTTTTAAATGCGTTGTTAAATTTTGCGAAAAACAATCACGTCCCGTGGTTTTGAAATACTTACAGCATTCTTACCTATTTGCTGCACAGTAAATTTAGAAAAATGCAAACACGATATAGCAAACACGAGGTGATTTCTTTGTTTTTTGTCTCTCCTATCATTTTGCACTCCGCTGTATATTTGGCGTAAGTAGTAATCTACATAATACAAATTTCAACAAAAATTAATGATATTCCAATGACTATTAAATGTAGCAGCAAGCTGCAAACTTCAGCTTTAGTCGCGTTTTTAAATAATTTGAGGACAAACATCAATTACAAAACTCAAACAATTAACTCTTAACTAAAAAAAAAATATTTTATGTGAGTAAGTGACCAGAAAAACTCATGCACTTGCTTCATTACTGGTTGCTAATACAGTGTATCCTATGAAGGATTCTATTGTAAATTTAAAATTACACTAAGTGTAAATTACTTAAAAGATGAAAAATATTTTAAAAAGTGTTAAATTACTTTATTATCTAGAGTCCTCGGCAGAGAATTAAAAAATGCAAGCGTCTTATTTTCAAATTTCAAGTAGAATTCACTACGTGGAATTTGAAAATAAGACGCTTGTATTTTTGAATTCTCTGACGAAGACTATGTGTATAGTTGAAAGTGCTAAGGATATTAAAGTAATTTAACACCTTTTTAAATATTTTTTATCTTTTAAGTAATTTACACATAGTGTAATTTTAAGTTTAATTTTTTAAAGATGAATTTAGCATTCTATTTATTTATTTGCTGGTTCTATTGCATTTTGAAAAGGATCGCAACACAAAACGAAAATTAAAGTTGCACTTGCATATCGCAATTACCATACTGCGCGTAATAAAACATCATGGTCGCACGTACCATATATTCAAAAAGGAATGTTCCCTCACATCAAAGTGGATTGTATTTAACTCACACTCTATTTTAATTTTGCATTATAGATCTCAATAATTGAGGTAACAATATCGCCACTTCACACCTTCCTTCACCTCTTGGAACAATGCTGAAATACGCATTTTTACTGTTTAAGTTCGTGGTTCTATTGCAACACTTTTGGTTAGGTACTGAACAGTAGTTTTACAAATGAATTAATTCTTATTTTCTATTTTGTTTGTTATGATATTTCTTATAAAAAGTAACAAAATGGCGCATATTTCTAAGAAATGATATTTTTGCGTGATAAAAAAAAATTATACGCGTTTCAGTGTGTGGTGACATGACTCAAAACGATAAAAGGTCATTTGGAAATTGTCAATTTTGTGTGAAGCCCAAATTTAATACTTGAATATTATTTCAAATATCCGACTATATTTCCAAGATCCATCCCTTATTGAATTGTATTTGTGCTCACCGTCGTAGCAGCTTGTCATACTATTACTACATATTCACACAGAGAGAGGGACTGACAACTTCTTGTTTTCAGTACAATAGATTTTTATTTCGATTTATTTATTATTTATTTATTTAATGTTATTTTTATTCGATTCGTGAAATTTTATAAGATTTATATGAAAAGTGCAGAAATATTTATCAAATGATTTTTTTAAATTTTATTTACATAATTTTATTATTTTTTTATTGTTTTCAAACAATTAAAATACTAATACTATTTATTTATTACTAATACTAATATTATATATTTATGTAATACTAATATTACTTATTTATTTAATATTATTTTTATTCGATTCCTGAGATTCTTTAAGATTTCTATGAAAAGTGCAGAAATATTTATCAAATGATTTTTTTTAAATTTTATTTACATAATTTTATTATTTTTTATTGATTTCAAACAGTTAAAATACTAATACTTACATAAAATTAAACTTTTTATATAATGATTTCGGAAAATATTATGTTCTCACATATACATTTACACAAAATACATATTTTCTTTTAAAAAATCAGGCATTTCTGTTCTTTTATATTTCATGCTTTAGAGATCTATTAAAAAAATATATCTAATAAAATGTTTCTACTTTTTAATGTAAAAAATGCAAAGATGCTGTTGGAATTTCGCCAGGTTTAACAGAACCATTTCTTCTATAAAAATATTTTTGGTACTACTGAAGTTTGTTCTTTTTTAGATTACGCTACTTTTACGAAGAAAATTTTATTTTAAAAGGTGTGTTCTTTTTAATGTAAAATTAAAACAGCATGTTTTTTTTTTTAATTTTCTTTTAACGTCTGTACTTTTCAAATTGCATTTTTTGTATTTCACTACGTAAAAATTTGCATTATTGAGCCGTGTTATGACTTTTAAACTTCAGTTAATGGAACAAAGTATGCACGAATACATTCTCATGTGTATAAGAGAAAACAACGTTGCAAAATAATACGCAATACCGTAACATAAAATTAATATATTTACAGTTTTATATATAAAACGAAAGGAACTAAATCTGCATTGTCTGTTACATTGACAAAATCTAGATTCAAAAGGTTCAAATGAAACGTCCTTCAAGTGAAAATTTTTTCAGCTGCGATTTTTTTTTTATATCGGTAAAAGAGATTTTATTTTCTTTCTCAATGCGGATTGTAGGTAACGGGCCCATATTGAATTCACATTTCGTATTTTATTCATAGTGGCAGGCTCCGTCCGCTACGCTGTTGGTACACTTCAAAGGAACCTTTTACTAAACGAAACATATCGGTAAACATGACCTTCTATTTTAAATTAATATGGATATTTATCTGAAATGCTTTTTTCCGCATCGCTCAAAATGATACGAACGTCATAGCTCTATAATATTTTTTTAGGGTTAAACAAAATTGTTTTAAGATTCTTTTCTTTTAGTTGATCCTTTATACTAGAATTTGGCAGTAAGATATAAAATCATTCACTGAAAATTACCAAACTAACAATGTAAGTCTTAAGAAAATATACCTAGAAGTACTTAAAAAAAATGATAATTTTTCATAATCAGATTTATCTGATTATAGGACTTTTACGCGTAATACTATAACTATGTAACGTAGAACAAAATGCAATATACTAAATCATCCATGGAAAGTTATCTAACTGTGAAAACCCCATCACTTTTAATAAAGGCTAATCTTTCAAAATTGGTTTGACCTGATTGTAGATTTTTTCGCCATACTTCTATAATTAAGCAATTGTAGCTTTAATAAACTGTAGATATATTCAAATATAAGATTCTTAAAATTATTTCTCTGGTACTTATTTATTTGATGTTTATAATAAAGTTTAAATTTAAATGTTTCAATCTACAACCCGCTCTTAAGATATCCTTATTATTTGTAGGCAACCACATTTTCATGAGCATTACTTTCTCTTAGCGTAATTTTTGTATTCTTAATTTTGTAATTTTATTTAAAAGTATAATTTATGTTTGACTATATTGCTAAGTAGCTAACAGAGCAGCTATGGGCAATAAGGTGAGTTTTTGGAAAAGTAGCTAAATAAAACAAAGGGTATACTCAGAAATAAACGATACTCTTGAATTCAGCAAAAATGTTGAAGCAGAGAAATAATAATTTGAAAGAACGGTTACTTTTTTATGGACAGAAGAAAAAATATAAATTGAAAGATAAAACGAAGCTAGAGATTATTTCATCTGTATCTAATTTCCCTCAAAAATACAACGGTTTAAAAATAAATAAGTTAAAATCTGTAAAATTAAAGATAAAGAAGAAGGGCGGGTGAGAAGGAACAGAAACGGTAAACACAAAAATGTTCTGAGAAAATATGTGTTTTTTCCCATGTAATTATGCAATGTAGCCATCTAAGCATCTGTTCGTATCATGGGCTGTAGAAGTTTAATTTCTTTTATATTGATTTTATTGACACGTAAACACTGCACAACACATTTACAAAAAACATAGAACTTGACTAATTTGAATTGATTGTAAAGTATAATCAATTAAAAAACTCTCTAACGGGTTAAAAGTTTATGACGCAGCAATTTATCTTATTGCTATAAGAATTTTAAATATGGAACTTAAAAACAATGATATCAAATTTTAAGTGACGCTATATTATTTATTTCATCATTTTATTTTTGTTTTATTTATAATTGCATGCGTAAGAATTATGTTAAATTTAAAAGGATGTATAAAAATTTATTCATTGATGCGTTATCATTCACATTTTTCATAAATTCAAACTATGAGTTTTAAAAGATATGATATCAAAATTTAAGTTACGCCTTGATGTAGCCTTAAAGAATTTATTTTAAAATTCAATTTTGATCGTTTTCAATTGGCTAAATATATTTACACATCTAACCAAAACTTTTAATTTTCCAATGCACTGTTAAAAATACCACTTTCACTGAACCTGTACAATGCACTGTAATGTATTTATATGAATAAATTGATTTATCTTTTGTGCCACGCTATCCAAAATAAAAAATAAAATTTATGTAAATGATTTCTTTGCGTCATAATATCCATTTGCATATATTTAGCTTAGTTTGGATACAATGACGCAAACAAATCACTTGCATAAATTTTATTTTATATATTTATATAAATAATATAGCGTCAGTTAAAATTTGATATCAATCTTTGTATTTGGGTGGTATGATATTAGATTTACTGGATACAACTGTTTAAAATGCATAAAATACATTATTATTGCTCCCATTAATAGATGGCGATACCATGCAGAGAAGCGTTTAATTATTGATCTATTTAACTAATTATGTAACAAGCAAATTAAATTATTTCAGAAACAGATTTTAATTATATTTTGTACCTTGTAATTTTTTTAATGCTAGACAATGGTTTAATAATTTATTTAGCCAACTGAATTATTTAATCCCAGGTTGTATTTAAATTATTTTTTTCTGTGAATACATGGGAAGTTTGCAAGGTATTTTTTGTTCTTGTTGTGAAACTAAAAAAATATTTTAAATATATTTAAAAAAATAAATTTACATGACAAATTTTGCATTTTATGATCTTTTGATTTAAAGAGATGGTTTAATAAACCTTTGTTTGAGCCCCTCTCCCTCCCCAAAGATGAAAGTATAAAACTACAATTTACTTGCATGCCAATTTATGCAACAGTACAAAAATTTAAAATTTTTAAAAAAAAATTATTTTTTTGTAAATTTACTTTTTTAAATTTTCAATGTATGAATTTTTTTTAAATCTCGTAGTCTTCCATTTACAGTTAGAATAACAGCATGTATTTATTATTATTATTATTATTATTATAAAGGTAATGGAAGAATTACGGCCTGTTTTTTTCTTTTTAAATTATAAGGGTAATGGAAAAAAATAAAAGCGCATAATTTAAATTTATGTACCGTAGAAGAATAGAAATTTATTTGTGTTAAAAATTGCAAATAAAAAGAAACTGTTGTAGATTGAACAAATACAAACTGCGTATTTTCTTTTCCTTATCATTAAATCTGAAAAATTTAAAAATTAAAATTCTCTCTCTGTAAACAAATAAATGCGAAAAAATTTGCTTTTATTTATATTTGTATTTTATATGTATTTATTTATTATATGTATTTGATCTATCTATCAGTTTTAAAGTTCCATTTACCGAATGCTTTTCGGTTTTAACATATTTTTTTTTCCGTCTTATGTAAAAATTGGCCTTTGGCGGACCTTAAAAACATTTCCGTTTGCGCGTTAGGAAGATTCTGGCTTATGGAGCACGTATGAATATTATTTTCAATGGATTCGCCGGGATCTGAAAGTCTTTCCGCGGTAGGCAGATTTCCGGCTTACACAGAGTCCGTCTTAGACAGATTTTACAGTATTTTTATTGTCTGAAAGATTGTCATGAAATAGTGAATGTGAAACTCTTAAAGAAAAAAATCAAAATAAATAAATACATTTTTATAGAAACATAAAATCAAATTTACTTTGATAAAAAAAATGCTTACTGCTTCAAAGAGGACAGACCTCGCAACCTATGTATTGCGAGGTCCACACTTAACCGACTGAGCTACGGAAGGTTCGTAAACTTTCCACTAAGCGTTGATCAGAAGAAATTAATCACATGAATACAGTAGGCCCATTTTCGGTGAAATTCTCATAAATGGTGGAAAAATATAGTCCGATTTTTCATGATTATTATAAAACGAATAAGAGTCTTCCTGGAAACAAACATGGTCTTATTCGGTTCATCTAAAATAGATCCATATTATATATTAATTTTAATAAGATCATTTTCGGAGAAAAAAAATGTGAATTAAAAAGAAAATTAGAATTTTCCCGGAAACAAATGTTATCTTATTTCCTTCACGTAAAACAGATTCCTATTATATATCAATTTAAAGAAAATCGCCCGGACCATTTTCCAGAAATGGAAATTAGGAACTTTATCCATCGGAAGTACTTTAAAAATGGGTTTAGAGATCTCAAACTATACTGAAAATAGAAATATAAAAATTTCAGAATAGCATTACACTGCAGAAATAAGACAGTTCTAAAAAAAATCAGAATAATAAGAGCTATATTTGCAGAGTTATTGAAAGGCGGCTTTTCGCGTTTTCTTTGAAGTCGAGTTAGTTGTATATATGAGTTCCGTCATCTATGAATTCTACGATAGGATACGATACGATTTTAGGCTTAAGGCTGCGTCACTGGAATACTATCGTCTTCCATGATTAATATCCATCACGTACTTTTTGATGGAATGTTGTGATACTTGTTGTTGCTTTGACGATCAACAGCTTAATGACAACCGTTTTTACAGAAATCTCGCTAGGCTGAGCTGGTTATACTTCCGGGACGAAACATGCCGCCCGGGGATGAAATATGAAATGCTTCAGCAATTAATATAAACATAATAAAATAGAT
This sequence comes from Maratus speciosus, assembly GCA_963932465.1. Lineage (NCBI taxonomy): Eukaryota > Metazoa > Arthropoda > Arachnida > Araneae > Salticidae > Maratus > Maratus speciosus. The sequence continues at coordinate 591,397,254 of OZ010789.1, read as the reverse complement.
AACTAATTAACACTACAAATCATACTAAAATAAAAAATACTTAATATACAAAACATTCAGGATAATTACTTTACAATAATATATAAGAAATACAATGCTGCATAAACTTTAATTAAGTGTCATGAATGGCAACAGGTATACTTTAGAAATACTTTTTAAAAATATGCCACATACAGTTTTGACTTTGAGCTCACGAACCCTCTTGTCCTTGCCTGGAATTATCTCTATAATCCGGGAAATAGCCCACTAACATGGTGAGAGATTTTCTTCTACTATAGAGATCCTAGCTTAATGTTTTCTTTTGTAAATTGCCATTTACCGCGCTGCTGCGAGTGATTTAGGTAGTCAATAAACCAACGTTTCCAAATGCATTGAACATATTTGGTTATTAATTGCCAATGGGTTAATCTATTGTCAGAAATATTTATAACATTAGGCTCTGGAATACTGTTAATTGGTCTGCCTATTAAAAAGTGCCCTTGCGTAAGCACTTTAAACTCATTTATGTCATCAGAATGCGGAAATAAAGGCCGGGGATTTTGGATCCCCTCAATTTGGACTACTACAGTTTCAAAATCCTCCAGAGTGATTTTATTATTACCTACGGCCTTGAGCAAATGATGTTTGAAGGACTTAACGCCAGCTTCCCATAGACCACCAAAATTAGAAGATTGCGGAGGAATAAATTCCCAAGTTATGAATTCTTCTGCACAGAAGTTCGATAATTCCTCGTTGTTGGTGGTTAATAATTTTTTTAAGTTATTTCATTCTGTTGACGCATCTTTAAAATTAGCTACATTGTCAGAAGTTAGCATATTTACTTTTCCTCTTCTGGCGCAAAATCTTTTAAGAGCCGCGATGAATGCAGCAGTGGAAAACTCGCTGCTCTCTCTAGATGAATAGCCTTGGTAGTCATGCATATAAATATGGCCACATAACTTTTGGAATAAGTGCCCTTTCTCTGATTTTTGTACTTAATGTGGAAGGGGCCACTGAAACCAACACCTGAATTGAAAAACGTGTGGTTTGGTGTTACGCGTTGAGATGGGAGGTTTCACATTAATTGATATAGTGCTTTGGGGTTACGCCTGAAACATGTGACACAATATTGCACTGTCTTTCGGGCAATGCTTTTAGCCTTTAAAGGCCAATATTTCACCCGTACTTGATGAACTAATCCCTGAGCACCTATGTGAAAGTACTTTTTATGAAAGTACTCAAAAATTAATTTAGTGAGCTTATGATCGCTGGGCAGAATTATTTGGTGCTTAGCATCAAAAAGTAAGTCAAAATTGGTTAATCTACCATCTAATTGAAGTAGTCCACAGTTATCAATGAATGGGTTTCCCTTTAACATACTGGACGAATAACAGTTTGCCCTTTTCTAAGTGCTGCTAATTCAGGAGCAAACTTACCTTCCTGAGCCTTTTTTACTAAACAATATGCACTATATTTTAATTCGATACCCTTAAGTTGATTCTAGTATATGTTTCTGCGTCTGCAGTTGTCGGCGAACTTAAAAATAAAACTACATATTCTTATTAGTTTGAGAAAATTATTAGAAGAGTTATATAATACTTCAAAAAAATGGTTAGATTCTCTATTAATATTCAATAGGTTATAGTCAAATTTCAGTTCTTGTTCACATTCAGTGTCTGTGAGAGTAGGAATTTGGTTGGGAACTATAATTTCTCTTTCAAGAAATTATGGGCCAAGCCACCACAAATCATTATTTATCAGATCCTTAACTATTTGCAATTCGGGAGATAATATCTGCTGGATTGTATTCGTGGTTCCAATAATAATTCTCAGAAATGGACTGGATCGATGTTACTCTGTTGGCAACGGAAGTTTTAAGTTTGCGGGGGGGTGTATTTAGCCAAAATAGAACAATTAAAGTATCTATCTATAGCCACACCTTTTCAAAGCATAGCTATAGGATGGGAATTATCCTTTGAACCAGTTTTGTCAAAAGTAGAGCAGCACACAACTCTAGTCGCAGAATAGTCATTGGCTTTAGGAGAGTCACACGGGACTTGCTGCACAGAAGATTAGAACTGAACTGTCAAGTTGTACAGAGAAATCTTATGTAGATGGCTGCTCCATTGGTTTTTCCAGAAGCATCTAAAAATCCGCGTAAATCCAGACTTGCAATATTGTCTGACAAAAAATACTGTGGAATTGTAATATGATTTATTTCTGTTAATTTAATCAGAAAATTTTGCCATTCCGGAAGAGAACTGGCATGCAGATGTTGGTTCTAACTTATCTTTAATTTCCACAAATGTTGCATGAAAATTTTTGCTTTGGTTGGAATAGGGCCAATTAAGCCTAAAGGATCGTAAATTTTAGCAATTTGTGCCAAAACGTCACTCTTAGTATAGACATCTTTGGGTTCGATACTAATTTTAAAAGTAAAATGATCCGATTGAGGTTTCCAAGGATCCCTAATGTTTTTACACAAATTTTTTGCGAGCGTTCGTCAAATGCATATTCTAGTATGGCTGCGTCTATTAATACATAATTCAGTTTGATTAGAGACCCAATTATGTAGATTCTTCCCTCCCCTTTTTAAGATCAGAGTTAATTATGATTGAAAATCCTGTGCGTCTTGTAAGGAACCTGCACCAGATAAGCAATCATCAACGTGCATGTCGTTGTGTATGACTTCTGCAGCTTTGAGGAAATTTTTTCTTTTTTCATAAGAAAGAGCTTTCAACGTCCGCGTGGTTAGAAAGGGAGCACTTACCGTTTCGTAGGTAACCGTGTTAAGTTCAAATATTTTTATCGGAGCGCCCTTACTAGATGTTACGGCTTGCCTTGACACTGTTTTGAACGCAACTCCTTGCCCGTTCCACCAGACTTTTGTGTTTGCCTTTTGGCAACGGCAGGTTTAACGTTTGTTCTTGTTGTTCGCACGTCGAATGTTCTTATGGAATAAAACCGCATTTAGTGAGGTTTTTCGTTAGCTAAAATGACCATGGGATCATTACACAAGCCAACAGCTGTTTTGGTGCCTAAGTTTATGGAGCTGATTTTATATGAATTCGATGTCCTGAATTCAAATATGACATTCAATTTTGCCTGGGAGCTCAAATATTTAAGATATAGAACTTTTTGTGAAATATATGTTACACTATTTTAAGTTAAATCCATGAATTAAACAAAAATAAAAATAAAATAAATAAACACAGATTTTTTTTTAATAATATACAAATTGTAATTTTCATTATTATAATATACATATATTCAAATAAAATTTTTAAGAATTATATTATACAAGTATATTTATTTACTCACAAAACTAGAGGAAAAAATCATCGATGAGACCAATTCTCACTGAACATTTCGGAAGCTTCTTTTCCGTGACATTCTTGAATTTATTTTTGAACAATCCCTTTTTAAACTCCAACAGTAATCTGCCATCATGTGCGTATCCCATCTTCTTTGGTAGTGGTCTTATATAGTCTTAATATCCTGGTGAAATCTTTCGCCCTGCTCCTAACTGGTGTGTCCTACATTTTCAGGAAAATACTCTAAGTGGCTGTGTAAATAGTGCACCTTAATGCTCATATTACACCCAAGAGATTTAAAACTATTAAGCATTTCGTTTGCCAGTTCTACATAGTTTTCTGCTTTGTGTTTGCCCAGAAAGTTTTCGACAACTGCAACAAAAGAAGTCCAGGCTTTTCCCTCAGTCTCAATCATCGAATTTACGAAGGCAGGATCCCTAATCAGTTGTTTTATTTGTGGCCCGTCAAATATTCCTGATTTAATTTTTTCATAACTCAATTGGGGCATTTTCTCTTTTATATATGCAAAGCATGACCCGTTCTTATCAAGAGCCTTTACAAACTGCTTCATAAGGCCGAGCTTGATATGCAGTGGAGGAAGTATAATTTTGTCTCACCCAACTAAGGAGTTTTTAATGATATTCCTTTCCCCAACATCTATGTTTTCTCTCTTAGGCCACTCGATTCTAACCCAGTGGTGTGTTTTATCCCTGCTATCCCAAAGACACAAGAAGCAAGGATATTTGGTGTAACCGCTTTGCTGTCCAAGGAGAAAGTTTACCATTTTTAAATCAACACAAATCACCCATTGATGTTCATGATACTTTATCTTGTCAAAGACCAAAGCTATTGTGTTATATTCTTCTTTCATTTTCGTTGAGTGAGCAATTGGTATTGAACCATATTTGTTCCCAATGTGTAGAAGGACACATTTTAAACTCCGCTTTAAGCTGTCTACGAATAAGCACCAATGATCTGGAAAATATTCAGGAGGACCCATTTTTCAAGAGTCCTCTAATTTTGTGACAAAATACAAGATTGTCTTCTTGGGAGAAGAAGGGTAGTAGACCCTTTTCTCTTGTGCGGTAAAAGGTAATTTTGGTTCCTTGTTCCAGTAAATTTTTGTCCTTCAATCTTAAATCCAGTAATTCAGAAGCTTCTTTTGACAGGTTGAGGTCTCTGGTGAGATCATTTAACTCATCCTGGTTGAAACGTTGAGGCATTGATGACATCTCCTCATAATCACTGTCACCTTCATAAGTATCGGAAGGATGATCAGAGGGACAGTATTCATCCTCTCAGAGCTCTGGTAGCTGGTAAAACGTTGGGATCGGCACTTACTTCCTCTGAGTGAGGAACCGGGCGTCTTGCAGAGACTAAATCAGGATAAGTCCACTTACTACGTTTCTTTCGATTAATTCCATTAATATTTACTAGGCAGAAATAACAATCATCGAAGTGGTTTTGGGGTTTTCTCCAAACCATCGGTAAACCAAATTTGAGACTTTTTCTTTTCCCGTTAGTCCACTGTCGTAAGTGTTCTGTACCATTTTTACAGACCTGATGCGGTGCCCAGGTTTTATCCTGATCACCAAGTTTAACACCAAAGTGTCCAAGATAAGCTCTCTTTACAAAGTCAGTAACATTTTTTCTGCTCTCTTTTAACACGTATTCTCCACATATGTAGCAAAACACATCAGGATGATTTACACAACTTCTTCTACGTGAACTCATTTAAATTATATTCAACAACACAAATACAACAATCTACAATACAGTACGTTTTAAATTAACTTTATAAGAATTTATACTAAACATAAATATCGCAAAAGGTCAACAACGTCAACCCTCCACGGAGAAAACTCACAAACTAACCTTATCTCTTTGCGGCTCTTCCATTTGGCTTTATGGATGAGCGGCACGAAATCATAAGCATGCGCAGAACCTCAGTTTTACTTGCACATCTGTTTTTTTCAAGGTCTTCTGAAATTTCAGTGCCTCCCAAATCGCTTTGAGCGTTGCGACAGGCCCATGTGTCAAAGGCCAGTTTAAGCGTTGAAGGTCACTTCAGTTCTAAAAAATCTTTAGTTCTCTTCGCATATCTAAAAAAGTAGAGCTGATAGAGAAAAACTGATTTCATATTTGGATTCAGTGTCCCAAAAATATCTAAAATCAGCTGTAAAATCATAGGCACCAAAAAAAAATTTTTTTTTTGTAGGCCTGTGTTATTGTTAGCAATAACGTCTATTATAGTACTGGTGTAGTATAAATATACAGATTATGTCTTTAATTCGAGCAGTATTGTCCACGAAAACAACATCGCAATAAGTCTGGAATGTCACTATGGTGTCAGCCCTGATACGAGTTCCTGTATATCTTCCCTATATATATAAAATCCTAATGAAACGAATTTATGAAACGGAAGTATGAAGCGGAAGTATGAATCGACTGATTAAACAATTGATTATGTTTCACGGCGATTTCTCCTAAAATATGAAATAATTTGGGATGAAATTAACACCAAAAATTAATATTGATCCGCAGATTTCAAAACTGGTATTATAATTTTTAAATCCAAATTAGTTTTCGAAATATTAATTTTTTTTTCTAATTTTATATACATTTTTCTAATGATGGCAACTCAAATTTTAATCAAACAGATATATTTGTTTTATATTTCAGAAAAGGTTGACATGGTAACGCGGCTATTGTGTTTTATTTGATAATAAATGTTTATTTTCTTTTATTTCATTTTACAAATTATATAAATTATTTTGTTCTATGATTATTAATTATTTTTTTTATATTTCCTTTAGAAAATAATAGAAAACAATTAAGAAATACAGTACTACTTAGTTATTCCGTCGACCCATTTTGCCAAATTATATAAATCGCCAAAACACTCGCCAAATTATACAAATTGATATAATTTTTATTTTAAATAACGAAAGAACAAATAAATTAGTATAACATTAATAGATATACGAATAAAACGTCGAAATAAAAATCACTGGATGACGTAAACACGTGTAACTTGCTTAAAGTCAAGTGAATGTGACATTTACGATCAACCATTATTGACATTTAATCTTATAGTTTGGCGATAGATTTTTGGTCGTCGGGATATCTAAGGAATACCAAAAATGCATATGTAACTGGTATTTGAAAACGAGGTTTTCGCCAAATTTTCGTAAAAAAATAAAAATCACGCCAAACCTGCGGTGCGTATCTGGCCAAATATTACCACTCGAAAAACAAAATGCTAACTGGCGAGTTGAAAAAAAGCTATTGGCGAGATTTGCATCCTGCTAGCGTAACAGTACCTATAATTCTTTGCAACCATGGCAAATTTTATGTAGTTTTATTCGAAAAAAATTTTTGATTTTTTAATCAAAATGGAAAACTTACGGTCCCATATTGGCTCGATTTTTTTCTGACACCAGTGTCATATACGGAATGGGCACTTAACTGGCGCCAAAGTATCGTTATTTTGCTTGATATAGTAGGCTAGATGTTGCTCTTTATGCTGTTGATGCGTTCCCCAAATTTGCGTCGTTAAAAAAAATCACGCCAATATGGGACGTATATAACATCTTTGCCAAACTTTCATATGAACGGCGAAGGGATCAGACCGTATTTGTTTATGGCAGTTGACGACTTGAACTATTATAATATAGGTGAAATGATGGCAATAAAATAATATTTGACGACTTATCACCTGTGCCTGGCTAACATTAAAGTACCGAAATGGCACCTAGAGTATAAAAAGCGAAGTTGTCCGCCAGGAAATATTGATGATAGTCACATGACTTAGGCTATTGTTATAGAGATTGTTTTAAAATACCGGGAGATAAAGACTCTTATAGTTAATTTATTTTATTTTAGCTTATTTTCAAATGTTTAACTGATGATCTTTAATCAAAACGAAAACAACCATTGGATGTCTTAACAGCAACTGATTCGCCCTAAAATTTTTGCAATCAAAGGGAATTGAATGAAAACCCGTTTACAGGGAGATCTGCACAGTTTTTTTCAGTATAATTCAATCTTCTCTAATATTTTTAAAACCCATCAAATTAGCGTGTTTTTAGATTCTGTTGTGTCTGAACGGGGGTTGGCGAACGTAGCTTGCAGGGGGCAGAGCCCCCTGGTATGTATATAAAAAGATGTGTTTTGTTATTAGACCTTCTTCGTATTATTTGACTATCTTCGCATTTATATTTGAACTAGTTACAGTCCATAATCAATTTACATACACGCACATAAGTGGTCCGTCTAGCCGGAGTTAGGAACTGGTATTATTCTTGGAGTATTAGTTATAAATAATCAGCTTTTTAATGACTGAAAAAGGGAAATTAACAACGTTAAATAGACAGAGGAGAGCCTAAAAAGAACAGTTGACGAGAATACGAACATTTCAAGACGATGAAGAAAAAAAAAGCCATTTGGGAATATCAAGTTATATTGTCTCGAATCTAGAGATCTTAAAGGTAAAATATTTTGAAATTGTAGATGGGGATACGGAGCTCAATGATCATCTAGCAGCCTTTACAGAAATAGAAGATGAAGCAGAAAAAATAAAGGTAAGGCTTAGAAAATTCTTACTCTCTAATAGTAATAATTGTGAAAAAGCATCTCATGTTAGTAATTCAAATTTTGATAATACAAGTATAAATTTTAAATTGCCTGATATACCATTACCAAAGTTTTTGGGAAATTATCAAGATTGGTAGACATTTAAAGATCAGTTTATGACTTGAAATGATTCGAATAATAAATTAAGTAGCACACAGAAATTGTATTATTTAAAATCTACTATTAGTCATAGAGCTTTAGATATAGTTACAGGTGACGATTCTTATGAATCGCTTTTTAAAGCATTACAAGATCGTTTTCAAAATAAACGTTTCATTCTAAACAATCATTTGAATGAAATATTATCAATGGAAATCCCATCGCAAGATTCAGCTATATGTTTAAGGCCTCTGTTGTTCACGGATGAAAAAAATATATTGGCGCTCTTAAAACTATCGGTTTAGAAATTAAACAATTTTTAGAAATCTTTTTGACAAATATTCTTTAAAAAAAAACTAGACAAGGAAACAAAAAAAAACAATTTGAATTATCCTTACCCACCAGTGAATTACCCGAATGGGATGATTTATTGCCTTTCTGCAAAAGCGCTGCTTAGCCTTAGAAATTTTGCAGGTTAATTTAAATACGAAACCTAAACAATTTTCAAGTGAAAGAAATCAAAAAGCAAAAATTTTGCTTAAAAGTTTGCTTATAAACAACGAATCCCTTACAAAAATTAAATGTATTATTTGCCAGTCTATCAATCATTCTATTTCTTTACGCTTTATGTGGTTCGATAATGATTTCAGATCTTTCAAAAATCTAAAGAGTTTTAGGTTCAAAAGCGTTATTTTTGGAGTCAACGCTTCTCCATTTCTTCTATCAGCTGCCATTAAAGAGCACATCAAGCAGTTTAAAAACGTATATCTTTTTAATTTTATCTATGTTAATAATAATCTTGTTAATTTGAACTGTTAATTTGCTTGATAAATATATTTATGTAGATGATTTCATACCAGGCGAAGATACTCTGCAAGAAGCTCTGGATGTTTCGCTTAATGCTAAGAAAAAAACGTCTGAAGCAGGAATGACTCCACGAAAATAGGTAACAAATGATGAAGCATTAGTAAAGTGCTGTCAAAGAAAAGGTTTAGATATTCATGCGGAACATGCTTCTATAAGCCTGGGAAGTAATCTCACTAAAGTATTGGGTATGTCTTGGAAAACAGTAGAGGATTATCTAACATTCGAAGTCATGAGTCTTGTCATCGCAAAAGAGCTCAAAACGTCTATTAATGCAAGCAGTTAAAAAAGTCTTCGATCCGTTAGGCATGATCACGCCATTCACCATTAGGGTAAAATGCTTTTTTCAAGAATTATGGCTAAAGAAAACATCATGGAACGGTCAATTGCCAACTAATGTACAAGAAAATTGGGTTAAATTGTGCAAATAACTTCCAAATTTAGCAGAGGTAAAGATCCCGAGGAAAATTATTGGTTGTGCAAATCAAGTAATCGATGCAGAGATACACGCCTTTTCCGATGCCAGTAAAATGGCGTATGGCTCCGCTGTTTATTTAAGAACAAGAACAGACAGTGGACTGGAAGTTAATCTTGTGACCTCAAAGAGTCGTGTTGCCCGATAAAGGAAATTACTTTACCTAGATTGCAACTTCTAGCAGCACTAATGAGTGCAAGATGGACTAATAAGATAAAACGTATCCTAGATCAGAAAATACCATCTACGGTATACTAATGGACTGACTCCAAATTAACATTATACTGGATAAAAGGCTCATGCAATTGAAAAAGTTTGTGGCAAACCGCGTTATAGATATCAATGCACTGACGGATTCTAACTCATGGTATCACTGCTCCAGCAAGGACAACCCTACCGATCTCATAATGTGAGGTGGGACTGTTAATTCTATTATAGAGAATCTCATGTGGTTTAAGGGACCACAATTTCTATCAGCTGGCGGCTTGTCAATTCCCGACGAACTTAATTCTGTTCCAGAAAAGGACTAAAGACTAAACCAAAGCAGAGACTAAACCAAAATGAAACAAGTAAGAAATATCATGCGTACAGCATACATTATGAAACACTTTCAAACACTTCCTGAAAGCTTTAACGAAACTTCGTTAATTAGGGAAATAAGGTAAATAAGATAACTATGTAAACATATAAAAATCTGATTTCAGTAATCACCGCCCATAGCCAAATATGTATTCCAATTCTTTAAACAGCCCTGTATTCGATCTGTATGTTGGTATATATACGATATAGTGGGAAAATTTAGTTTAGCCAGAAAATGCATAACAGGTTGAAATTCATCTTTCAGCAATTATACTAATAGATAGAAACATATTTGAATAATTTTGTTCAGCCCTGTAGTTTACCCAGTACCTTTATTACAGGCCACTAATTAGTTAAAATTTAATTCAAACTAAAACACGCTTAAAACTACTGAAATTACATTTCCAGAAATTATCACCCATAGACAGCCATGTATCCAACTCTTTGCGTGGCCCTGTATAGCATTTTATATATATTCTACAAATATTTCTTAGTACACTAAATTAAGTTCAGCGTAAAAATGCATAACTCCTCTAAAACCCACCTTTAAGCAATTTATGCTCATACTGAGTAACCTTTAGGAATTCATTTCTGTAGCTCTGTATATGGACTATAGCATTAATACGCACTTTATAGTATGCATAAATATAGTGAACAAGTAGGTAAGTGTGATCATAGATCGCACAGAGTGTTTCGTTTTATATTCCTTTCAAAACACTTTATCCTTTTGAAAAATCTGTTAGTTCCACATTTCGGAACCAGGGGCGCACACTATTCTAAACAAACCTCTATCCGAACGAAACTACGTTTTATATACTATCCGTAGATATATTAGTCGAGGGGTTTGGGCCGATAGCGCCCGAGATAAGTAGCTGCCACCTGGCGGTAAAAAGTGGAACAAAAATATGAAAGGCTATGGTGCATAATATGAAAGAATAGCCAAAGGGGTGTCGGCAAAAGTTGGAAAAGTGCTCCGCGGGTGGAAAGGGCGGAGGTTAGAAAAAATCCTTAAATTACAGACGTTAGAGCCCGGAGGAGTAAATAAAATAAGACTATTTGAAAATTTTACGATTTGCCGTGTGGTCTGAGGTATTCAGCTATATGTATGCAAAAATTCATGTATCCGACTTAATTAGGGGCTCTCTTAGAAAGAATTGCTTAAAATACATATGTGGTAGCTCAAAGGGTTAAACGTAAGACTTTTTCAAGATTTGATGATTTGTCGCCTGGTCTCAGGTGTTCTGCCATAAGTATGCAATATTTCAAATGCACAACCTAAATAGGGGTTCACACATGTGGGATCCCAAAGGGTTAAATGTACGATTCTTTTAAAAAATTATGATTTGCCGTTTGATGTGATGTGTTCAGCTAAAAGTATGCCAAATTTCACGCCTCCAACCTAATTAGGGAATCACTTAGAAAGAATCGTTTAAAATACAAATATGGGAGCCCAAAGAGTTAAATGTACCACTTTTTCAACCTTTTATGGTTTGTCATTTATGTGATGTATTCAGCTATAAGTATACCAAATTTCCCGCCCCCAACATAATTAGGGACTCACTTAGAAAGAATTGTTTAAAATACAGATGTGGGAGCCCAAAGAGTTAAATGTATGCCTTTTAGAAACTTTTATGGTGTGCCGTTTGATGTGAGGTGTTCAGCTATAAGTATGTCAAATTTCACGCCTCCAAAGTAGCTAGGGGCTCACTTAGATAGGATTGTTTAAAATACACTTGTGGAAGCCCAAAGAGTTAAATGTACGACTTTTTCAAACTTTTATGGTTTGTCATTTGATGTGAGGTGTTCAGCTATAAGTATGCAAAATTTCACGCCCCCAACCTAATTAGGGACTCACTTAGAGAGAATTGTTTAAAATACTCATGTGGGATCCCAAAGGGTTAAATGTACGACTTTTAAAAATTTTATGATTTATTGTTTGATGTGAGGTGTTCAACTATACGTATGTCAAATTTCACGCCTCCAATTTAATTAGGGATTTACTTAGAAAGAATTGTTTAAAATACACATGTGGGAGCCCGAAGAGTTAAATGTACAACTTTTTCAAACTTTTATGATTTGTCATTTGATGTGAGGTGTTCAGCTTTAAGTATGCAAAATTTCAAGTCTCCAACATGTATAGTTTCTGAGAACGGGCTCTGTGACAGAAAGACAGACGGACAGACAGATACACAGAGAGAGGTGCGAGAAGAATAGGGTTTCGTCTGATGAACGAAATCCTTAAAAAATGCATATCATAATTAAAAATGCATTTCGAGCAATCATTACTAATATACAGTAATTCCGATACAATATAATATCTGAAATCTTTTCAAATACACCGCAAAAAATTCCCCCTATACCATTATGAACGGAATTCTTTTGTGTGGCCCTGTAAATGAACAATAACTATTCTTTGCTCCGCATATTCAACGGAATGCATATTTTAGTGGACTATATAAAAGAATATTAATTTTGCTGTGTTTGAAAGAGTGTAACGCCATTAAAAATCGTTTGAAACGATTTTTTCCCATTGGCCGTAATGTAACGGAAAACTTTTAACTGTCCCTGTAAATGAACTAAACATGCTACAAACTTCATTTAAAATAGGGAACGTGCTATGGTGGAGATCACTAACATCCAAAAAATTCAGAACGATCCAAGCATACTTACGAGAGTTAGAGCGTGGACAGACGGCCAGACGGACAGACGGACAGACAAACCGAAGTCATAAACACTTTTCAACTTTGCTGGAAAGTATTAAAAATGATATCGATTCTAATATTTCTCTTTCTCTTTTCAGGAATCCTGAAGCAGTAGATTTTTTTTAAAATTTGAGCAGCAATTATTACAATATTCTTTGTATATTGGCTTATATTTATAGGTTTTTTCACAATTGTATATGTAAGTCAGTAGACCTTCACCGAGGGCGCCTCACCACCTCAAAAATAAACGCTTCAGGAACTTCTCTAATTAAGTTAGTAAAAAATGCAGAATTTCCAGAAGAGATTAGCAGTTTAAAACGGAATTCAAGGATTCCTCCTTTCAGTAAAATTAAATATTTAATCCCATTTTTGGATCAAAGTAATATCTTATGGTCAGGTAACCTTTGAACGGTCCAAAAAATTATAATTTTGTTAATAGCTTACAATTAAATATGATTCTTCAGGAACATTTAAGAACAAACCCCATACATAAATTCGCATTTGAAGTGATGTTATGTCTAAAATACTTTTTCTATATGACCAAGGGGTAATTTAATCTTTAATGTCATTTTTTTCAAAACGGCGATTTTGATCATTGCGCGCACGATTTCTTAAAAACGGTTACCTAGAATTTCCCGAATCTTTCGGTAAATGTATAAAACATACAGAAGCACAAAATGACTTATTATTATGTTCATCAAGTAAGAAGTTTAGAATTTACGACTACATTTTAATTAAAAAATCTCGATATTTCGAATTTCTTTAAAAATAAATTTATTTCTCGGGATACTAGTTTAGTTTTTTTTTTCATTGTAGCTCATTTTGAAGAAACTTTATGTCTGTACTCATAAAAAAAATCTTGACTTGTTCCAGCCATTCAAATGGTTAAATCATGCGCGAATGGATGCAAGAAAATATGTAAAAATGGTATTATCTTTAAAAATAAAATTAAAAAAAAATTATATATGTGTATAGCTTTTTTAAAAGCTTAAATTGATAAAATAAATCGTTCCTAACATGTGTTTTCACTTTTATAATTAGAAGTCAATTAGTTAAAGAGTGACTGCAATTCTTACAGAGGTCACTTTCCCATGTACTTTATTGGTTCAAGGGGTCCCTTTAAGAGTTGGAGCAGATTAGAAAATTCAGATTTAAACTTTCATAGCAAGCGCCAAATCATTTTGCTGAAAGGCCATAAGATTACAAAACTCATACACTGGTGTCCAAAATTAAGGACCAGTCACAAAATGCTAATTTTTAAGTAATCGAATACTCAGAATCTATTTATATAAAATCCAAGTCTCTGTGTGTCCCTCACTATTCCGGTAGGACCGCCTCATTGAAATGAGTAATTGTTGAAAAATATTAATGCAGGGTTACCACAGTAGCGCCAAATGTTGGTCAACTTAGCGATAGCTGGCTCATTTGGCGAAATTCCCATTTAAAACCATTAATCTTTCATAAAGGAGGTCACCAAAATTTAATTTAAACTCCGCTCTTTTAAGGTATTTTTTCAAAATCTATGGCTGAGAATTTAAAGTATCTCTTTACATCTTCCTCCCAATGCTACTAATAAAATAACCGCCAATAGACGACGCTGTACTGTATGAGCTCCTAACTGCGCGATTTTAATGTGCTTTAGGTACTTTTCCAGTATAGGTGCCTTGGCGAAAAAGGAAATTTGGTAACATATTTTCCGGGAACCTATTGTTTCATTTTATATACACACGCATTTTTTTCGATATTTATACTATTTATTTAACATAAAAGAGCCGTTTCTCTAATTTTATACCGAAACAGATGTAATTTGTACATAAAAACATCAATAATATACATATAAAACAAACAAAAACGCTCATCAAATTTGTTTTCATAGCTGTTTATATGATTCGACAACAAATCTCGATATTTTTCGTTTTACGGACATCATGCCAAAATGTATGCTAATGCGCCAATTATTTCAAAATGCTAAAAGATATTTGTAATTTTATGTCAGCAGTTTAATATGAGTTTTATTTTATTACTTTATTTTATAACAGTTATTTGTCCACTTATTTTAAGTATGTATTTGTGATTTGATGAAATAGTTCGTAAAAGTCTGGAATTTCCAAATGTTATATTTTTTAAATGCTCACTTTAGTATCGACAATGGTTTTCCTTTTATTTTTCACATGCTTCAATTCATGATTTTGCGCCAACTATTACGCTTGGCAACAATGGTGTCCGCATAACGGAAAAGTACCCAAATCTCACTTTCTGATGCCCAAATTACACCAAGCTTTTTTTTAAAAATGCCAAAGCCCCTACAGTGGAAAAGTACCAAACTGTCTATTATTTTGCGCTATCCGTGTTATAGTTTGTACTATATGCAAGGGAAGTGGAGCGAGGAGTTTAAACATTAAATATTAAAGTTTCGGCACAGATGTCATATACATATTGGCGCGATTTTTTTCTGACGCCAATGTCATATACACAACGGGTAATTAACTGGCGCCAAAGTGTCGTAATTTTGCTTGATATGGTAATCCGGATGTTGCTGTCTATGCTGTTGATGTTTTCGCCAAATTGGCGTCGAAAAAAAATCGCGCCAATATATGATAACGTATATGACACCTGTGCCAAAGTTTCTATAAAGCAGTATAAGACTAAAAAATTAAGAATAAAATAAATGCAAAATAACACTAAAGAAGATAGAAAAATCATGCGTTAAGCATAGAATATGAAACACTTTCCAACACATCCTGAATGCTTTAAAAAAACTTCGTTATTTAGGGAAATAAGGTAAATAAGATAACGTTACTTCTTAGGTATCCCGTCGACTAATTTCGCCAAATTATATAAATCACCAAATCAATTGTAAAACATTAATAAAAATACAAATAAAACGTCGAATTAATGGTTTTATTGGCCATTATTGGCATTTAATTAATTAATTAATGGCAGCCATTATTGGCAATTAATCTAACAATTTGGCGACAGTAATTTGGTCGACGGATAACTAAGAAGTACCAGATAACTAAGTAAACATTTTAGAAAACGCATAAAAAATTTTAAAAATTGATTTCAGCAGTTACCGTCCACAGCCAATAGTATCGTTATTACATGCCACTATTTAGCTAAAATTTAATTTAAACTACTCTTAAAACTACTGAAATCACATTTCCAGATATTATCATCCATAGACGGTTATATATCCAATTCTTTGCGTGACCATGTGTATCATTTTATCTATATTCCACAAACATTTCTTGGGAAACTAAATGCAGTTCAGCGTAAAAATGCATAACTCCTTTAAAAACTACCTTTAAGCAATTTACTCTCATACTCAGTAACCCTTACGAATTCTTTTGTGTGGCCCTGCATATGAACTGTAGCATTTATACACACAGTATAGTATGCATAAATATAGTGAAACATAAAAGCGCATATCATAATTAAAAATGCATTTCTAGCAATCATTGCTTATGTACAATACATCGGAGAAAAGTTTCTTGGCGAGAAAGAAGTTTGCCAACGTATTTTCTGGCAACCTATTTACTGCTTCATACTCACAAGCAAGTTTTTCCATATGTATACAATTTGGCACAGATGTCATATATCTGTGCCAAATAGATCATATATCTGTCGCCCCATATTGGCGCGATTTTTTTCCGACCCCAATTTGGCGAAAACATCAACAGCATAAACAACATTCGGGTTACCATTACAAGCAAAATATCGACGCTTTGGCGCCAGTTAAGTACCCGGTGCGTATATGACATCGGCGTCAAAAAAAATCGCGCCAATATGGTCGTATATGACATCTGTGCCGACAATTTAATATAAAAAATGCTATTTACCCATTTTTATAAAGAAACGGAAGTAATTTTTGCACAGATGTCATATACGCATGGGGGTTGGCGTGATTTTTCTATGACGCCAATTTGGAAGAAATCTCGCTTTCGAATACCAGTTACTTATATATTTTTCAATTATTTGCTATCATTTTGAAAAGGCAATAACTATAAATAAATAAAAGTTTGAATAATAACTATTCAACAAAGCAGTTTATATAATTAAAAAACAGAAAATAAAAATAAATAAACAATTTATTAATAAATAAAAAACAATAGCCGGGTTACCATAGCAGGCAAAATAACACAATTTTGGCGCCAGTTAGGTATCCCGGTTCATATCTGAAATCTGTGCCGTAATTTGAATATTAAAAAAAATATATATTTAGAAACTATTTTTTATGCATATAAGTGCATATATAAACAAAGATAAAAGTTCATTAGATTTGTTTTCTTAGCTGTTTATATATTTTCGCAACATATCTCACTTTCTGATGCCCGAATCGCGCCAAGCGTTTTTTTAAAAATGCGCTATAATGGAAAAGTACTTAAATAAATAATTAACAGAAATAACAAATTATACAAACTAAAACTTTTTATTTCGAGATCAAAGCATTGTTTTTAATTTCGATTAAAAATACATATATCCTTGGATAACTTCAATTGAAATTAGTTTCACACCTTAATATCTCATTCCATAAACCTAAACAAACACAAGTGATTCATTCATCGTGAAACGTCAAAAATATTAAATCATTGAGGTAATCATTCACAAAGTAAGTTCTCCAACAATCAATGGGCAATATTCTAATGACGTCATAGTAGGAAAAATGGTGGCATTATCGTTTGTTTATGGTTTGTAATCACAAAGATTTAATTTTATAATGTCTCTTAGTTACATTATTTTATTGTCATATTTATGAACTCAGAACAAAAGCCTATTTTTTTCATTATTTAGTTGTTAAAGACGGAAAAAAATCATAAATGCATGATTTGAAAATTTTAAATAATTTTCTTTCTTAATACTAAAAAATAACATCGGAAAGTAACAGCGGGTTGAAGTTAAATAAGTTTAACTGTTTAATTCTGTTGTAATGTTCAAAATAACTGTATTTATTAGATTTCAGTACTCAACATCAGGGCCCGATTAAACTTTGAAGTTAGAGGAATTACAATGTCATTTCAAGACCTTTCTTTTGGAGAAGCTTTTCTAAATTCCATATATACATGGAAAATCTACAGTGTTAGAAATATTATTCCTAGGACTGACATAACACGAGAACGGGCTGCAATTTTACAAAAGTTTTTGAAAGCTACTTTATATCAGAAATTTTACTAAAAACTGGTTACTTTTTTGTTATAGTGGCCCACACTATTAGGATTATGACAAGTTGCAGCCAATTTCGCCAACGTCGTAACCAAGATCGTGAAGCACACACATATAATACCATATAATACCATTTCATGAAATCGTATACGATAATTTAATAGTTTTTAACCTTACTTCAAATGCGTTATTTATTTATTTTTAAGGCTCAACAATCTAAATTGTCCAATATATGAATTTAAAAAATGTAAACAAAGATTGAATAGACATGACCGCAAAAAGCCTCAAATCTGCATAACACTTGGAACCAAACTGTGCAGATTAGTGGTCTTCTACTGTACACAGTTTTTCATAATTGTGTTTCGTTCTTAAAATGTGTTATTTTAAACTATCACTGCGGAACAAGCGAGAAAACTCATATTCTTGCACATGAGTTGTATATATCTTTATATCTAAATTTCCGTCATTTTTGACCGGCTACCTTTCTAGTGAAATAATATAATTCAAATAATTAGTATCCCTACAGCACAGCTAGTCCATATAGCATCTCCTTCATGTCACACATGATCACAAGTGCCACAGTCACTACGGTGAAGCAAAAAATAGGAAATTCCACAAGTCTCATTATTAGTCTCAAATGAACACTGTATGTGACTCCACTAAGACGTCAATGTGTCTGCTGCTTTGTGACGAGTCACCAGGTGACTTTACAATGAAGTTACATTGTGACTCTCATGTGACTGTCATTTTTAGACTCAATTTCAAAGCCATCATGAACGTTGCATTATGATAAGTCACCAAGTAATATCACATTACAGTCACATGGTGACTTTTCACAAAAGAGCACAATGGTGACTTCAAAGTAGTCTCTCTGTCACCTGAAAGTCATCATGTGACTTTAATGTGACATTATTCGGTAATTTATCACAATGCAACGTTCACGAAGAATTTGAAATTGTGTCTGCAGATGACAGTCACATGAGAGTCACAATGTAACTACATTGGAAAGCCACATGGTGACTCGTCAGAAAGCAGCAGTCTCAGTGACGTCTCAGTGGAGTCAAATATAGTGATAATTTGAGACTCATAATGAGATGTATGGAATTTCCTATTTTTTGCTTTACTGTAGAGACTGTGACACTTGTGACCATGTTTGACATGAATGAGATGCTATATGGACTAGCTGTGCTGTAGATATAGTATTTATTCGAATTATATTATTTCCTTTTGAGGATTCGCGTACTTGTAAATTAGCATTTTGTGATTGGTCCTTAATTTTGGACACCAGTGTATTTGAGTTTTATTCATATTGGTCAGCAAAGTTTAATACATTACGTACGTATGAGGTTTTGGAAGTGGGAAACATTTAGCTTGTAAAGTAGTGCATGATTGCGTTTCCTGTTTTAGGAGCAACCCAGTTACTGCCAAACAAATCATGGGTGTTCTCCCATTAGAAAGAGCAACTCCAAAATTTTTCTTTCAACCATATAGGATCTGATTTTTGCTGCCTTTTTGAGATAAAATGTAAAAATCAGATAAAGAGGGGATTTTTCTGAGGGGATTCCATGTGATTCATGTCGCGATCTTTATTTGTTTTGTAACAAAGGATATTCATTTAGAACTGGTCACGGATCTTACATCAGACGCATTTAACGTAAAACTTAAACGGTTTTTTCTAAGCGAGGAAAATGCTCTTCTATTATAACAGATAATGCTACATATTGTGAGGGTGCCAATTCAGAATTACGTAGACTTCATGAATTAGTTAGTATACCAGATGGAAAATTAGCTAATTATCTTACCACTGTAGCTATTGATTGTAAGTTCATTCCTTCTAGATCGCCCAACTTTGGCGGTTTATTGGAAGCTGGAGTAAAATCATTCAAATACCATCTTAAAAGAACTTTAAAGGATGCTAGACTGACAATAGAAGAATTCCAAACAATCACCACCCAAATTGAAGGAGTTTTAATTCATGTGCCTGAACCCATTATCGACTGACATAAATAATTTTAACGTATTGACACCAGGCAATTCCCTACTTGGTCAGCCAATAGACGCTATTCCAGAACCTCAATTAATTGATATTAGTGAATCAAGATTATCTCCGTTGCAGCCAGTAACTAAATTTGTTCAATTAATTTGTAGAAATTGGCAATTAATTTATTTAAGTCATCTCCAAAATCGTTCAAAATGACAGGTAAAGATGGATAACATCAAACCAGAAGCGATGGTAGTAATAAAAGAGGACAATTTACCTACTTGTAAATGGACGCTAATACGAATCCTAGAGGTTATAGCAGGGAAGGATGGTAATGTCAGAGTAGCGAAAGTAACAACAGCCCCTAACGTTTTCGTTAGGTCGATTTCTGAATCATGTGTCTTACTCGTTGATTGATGACCCATTTGATTTAAGAAATACCTCAACTTTGTTTTACCTTAAATTTTCTATATTATTGATTTGTATAAGTATTATTGTTATTGCAACTCATCCTTATTGCATTTTATTATCACTTATCTATTTCTTATTTAGTGTTATATGCATAGTATTGAAGTTTATACATTGTAATATTTGAAAGTGGTGTGTAAGTTGTATAATATATGCACTTTATATTGTTTTAAGGAATGTTGGCACATGTCAATGGGGTTCGGCATGTTACCGCTTGCCTTGACACTGTTTTAAACACTGTTTTGCACAGTTTTTTCCTTGCGCTTTCCACCATTTTTGTGTTTAAATGTTCTTATGGAATAAAACCGCATTTATTGAGCTATTTCGTTAGCTAAAATGACCACGGGGTCATTATTGTTAGTAATAACGTCTATTATAGTATTGGTGTAGCATAATTATACAGATTATGTTTTTGATTCGAGCGGTATTGTCCACGAAAACAACATCGCACTATATTTCGTAACTGACTATGTTGTCAGTTTTGATACGAGTTCCTGTATATCATATCATATCATCATATATATTATAAAGCAGTAAGCTCTAAAAGTTCCGCTCGAGTGTATTCAAAAACTACCCAGTGGATTTTTTTCGAAATTGTATCATTCGATAGGAAATATTCCCGGGGTGGTTTATGAGAAAATATACAGGGATAGCTATGATTTTTGATAATAAATTTCATATTTTACTGTTATTTTTAAGGAAAGGGTTGCCAGTGATTATATTTTGGCGAAAAGTTTATTGATTAGAGAATTGAAATGGTTTCATCCGTTAGAAAATAATACAAATACCTCTCAAATAAATGAAAAAAAATACTGATATTTAATTAAAAAAGACAAAAAAAAAAGTTTTAATGAGACACAGTATTATAAAACGAAAATATTTAATTTAAACATGAAATAAATATTTTTAATGCTCTAAATATAATTTATTGTGAAATTTTACAATTGATACAATGTTTGGCGAATTATCGCCTGCGTTACGTTAAAAAAATGAATCTGAAAATTTGGTTAGACTAATTTTGAATTACATTTTTTTTTAAATTTTCATTTCTTTTCTTTTTATTTTTATCTAACTCCACATGATGTGATTTACAGTATAAACAAACAGAGTAATTTAAAGAGTTACTATAATTGTGAATTATATATTCTTTCTTTACGATTTCTAATTTGCATTTGTCACCAAACAATGTTTAGCCATTATTTAAAGCCAAAAATACATAAGCGTGACATTAGCTTTTGGATTTTCGCAATAATGGTGTTTTTTTTTCAATTGATCGAGATCATTTTTGGAGTACATTTATGTATTCAATTATAAGTTATATATATATCAGTTAATATTTTAAAAATGGAATCAAATATCTGAATTTTAGTGTGAATTTCTGACACACATACATATTGTAAAATAATTCCATACTTCTTAAAAAGGTTTGTTTTCGCCGTAATTACGGAAGCATATTATTTTTATACTTTTCAACTCAGATCAACGGATATTATCCCTTTTATTCTTTTTTTAGAAAATATTATTGTTTATTTCTTTGATAACGCCAGTTTCACGTATAGGAAAACTCGGTACTGCATGGTTATCCCGTCGACCAAAGATCTATCGCCAAACTATAAGATTAAATGCCAATAATGGTTGATAGTAAATGTCACAATCATTTGTCTTTAAGCAAGTTACACGCATTTACGTCATCAAGTAATTTTTATTTCGACGTTTTATTTGTATTTTTCATTAATGTTATACCAATTTATTTGTTCTTTCATTATTTAAAATAAAAATTACGTCAATTTGTATAACTTGGCAAGTGGTTTGGCGATTTATATAATTTGGTGAAATTGGACGACGGAAAAACTAAGTAGTACCAAAAATTCACAATTTCAAAATTTAGGAACTGAAAATTATTCTTAAGGAAATTTATGCAATCATGTGTTATTACTATTAAAAAAATTCAACATTTTGAAATTGATAATTGCTTGCTAATAATAATAATAATTGCTTGCTGAAAAAAAAATTACAAATCTTTTTTAATTTGTTATTTCTTCATATATTCCCCTCTGTTAGGTAATATTTTAAAAGGTATTGGACTAATCTTAGATACGTAAAAGCACATAAATTAGCGTCTGAATTTCAATTTTATTTTACTATTATTATCTATTAACTGTTATTATTTTTATTATTATTGTTTCATTTATAATCGTCGATGATCAAGTCACCGCCAAATGACATATTTACCATACTATTGTAAGTTTTGTTGGCACAGATGTCATATACGCCACATGGTACCTAATGTGCTCCAAAATGGCGTTAATTTTCTTGACATTGTAACCCGGCTATTGTTGTTTATTTATTAATAAATTATTTATTTTCTTTTATTTTCTTTTTTACGTTATATAAATTGTTTTGTTCTATAGTTATTAATTACACTTTTTTATTTATTGTTTTTTCCTTTTAAAATAATAGAAAATAATTTAAACATATATATATAACTGGTATTCGAAAACGATGTTTTCGCCCAATTGCGTGAAAAAAAGCGCGCCAAACCCGGTATGTATATTTTATTTGTGCCTAACAGTTATTTACATTATTGTGATTACTTAGTATCAGACAACAGATTGAAGAGTATTTGGTATATTTTTATTATATGGGCTTTGGCGAGATAGAGAAAATGGCCTTAGCGAGTGAAGGGATTTTTTTGTATATTTACTGGCAACCTATTTACTTTTCATATGCAAGTAAGTATTATTTTCGATATTTATGATATTTATTTAATATAAAGAAGATCTATTTATCTGCATTTAAATTCGAACAGAAATAATTTGTGGTACTACTTGATTATGCTGTCAACATAAAAAGTATCGCCAAACTATAAAATTAAATGCCAATAATGTGCGATCGTAAATGTCAAACTTACTTGACATTAAACACTTTACAGTACACGTGTTTGTTACGTCATCAAATGATTTTTAATTCGACGTTTTATTTCTATTAATGTTTTACTAATTTATTTTTTCTTTCGTTATTTAAAATAAAAATTATGTCCTTTTCATAATTTGTCTAATGCTTTGGCAAAATTGGTCGACGGGATAATCAAGTAGTACCCAATTTGTTTATAATAATAATAATAATAATAATAATAATAATAATAATAATAATAATAATAATATATAAATAAAATGTTTTATATATATGTGTGTGTGTGTCTTCCAAGAGAAACTGGCAGCGGATTGTAAAAATGGATATACTTGTGAGTTGCATTCTATTCGTTTATTACGTTGTTGGCCAAACAATGTGATTTTAAGCCAAAAAGACAGAAGAGTGACATAGGCCCAAACAACGCACACAATAACAGTGTTTGTGTATGAGCACATTTGGAAGTAAAGTTTTATATTCAAATGTAAATGATATAAAAAAGCAGTTAACATTATGATTGTTAAGTAAAATATTTAAATTTTAGGCTAAATGTGTGCCCCCCTCACTCCCATCGCCTCTAGCACATATGATTAAATCATTTAATTTCACACATTTAAAATATTTTTCCATATGCTTTACTGTAAAAACATGTGGGTTTGTTGTCCTATTCGTTTTTCCCCTCGTGGACATTTAGCTCCTATACCGCAAGGTTGGCTGTCCACGAGTGGGTGATTTCTGTGATTTCTGTCCTATTCGTTTGTTGTCCTATGTTCTTGATTCTATTCAATTTGCTGGAATAGACAGATGGAAAACAGTAGCAGATCTGACAGAAGAGGACGTTTATTAAAAAATGTAATGCAACATGTAATGAGATTGAATTTAAGCTACCAGAACCTCACATAGCGCAAGTTGGGAGGCCGGGAGTTCAACAACAAACAAACGAAAATGAACGGTCCCAATGTTCTTGAAGTTCAATAATCAATCCCCGCAATCATTGTAATGCTCTCTAATTTAATAGTGTTATGACTAGAGAATGTTTAATTCCTGTTGTCATAACTGTATCATGTCAGTACCAAACTCTACTTTAAATGATCAACTAAAAGAATTGTTTTTTATGTGCCCAAATTCTGTCCAATGCATAAGAGAGTATAATATCCCAGTGGCATTCACATTGCTTTCAATAATGCAGAAGGACATTCCAGGTGATGGTCTTTACTGCTTTAAAATAGAAGGTTAAATTCACAATTTCGTCTGCTTCAAGGAATCTTCATTTTTGGAACCCTTTTTCCATTTAGATATTCTCACGTCTATACATTCCAATTAAGACCCTGGGGCCCCAATGGTCCCGTAGGGCCCGGTACAGGGCCCTTGAACTTTTTGTGCATCATGCATATTGCAACAACTAATTTTCTCACCTTTCAGTGCATAATTTTAAAGTTGAGTGTTGGACTCTTCTTCAAGGACCAACACACTCATATTCTTATTGGGCTTTGAGCCTTTCTTAAAAGCATTTACTCAATTTTTTTACGCATTTAATTAAAATATTATTCTAACGAAAAATTAATACCGTATGCTTAATTTTAACTATCTGTAGATCTAAAGCATTAAGTACTGAGACATTTTAACATGTTTCATGTTAGGGCCCTGTTTTTAACTATCAGTTGGCCCCTTTTTGGCCCCTCTATTATAGCCACCTTAAAAATGCTCCGATTCCCAAGCTTTTTTTTTCTATCTTCTTAGGTCCTCCAACTACTACATGAAAGACAAAGAATTTTCAGTCTTCAGCTATCACCAATTTTGAATATTAATCGCCTTCTTGGGCCCCTGGTGCAGCTTCTTTAAAAATGAAACCAATTGCTTGCAATTTTCTTTAACATAGTTTTAGCGTCTTCTGATTAGTTTAAAAACTACTCAAAAGTACCTTTTTACCTAACTATATGCCACTTAAGTCCCTGACCCCTTGGAACCCGGTACAGGGCCCCTTGAAAATTTTTCAGTTTAAATTGTCAATAAATTGCCCCTCTTAATCTTCAGTTTTGGCTGCTCCATTTTTCCATTCAGTTATTCTCCCGTTTCTATATTCCAGTTAATAGTAACCCATTTTTTTCGCCTTTCTTTAAATTATTATTCTAATTATGTCATTCTTTATACCTCAGCTACAACATTTTTCGAACATTAATCTTTTTTTTTTTTCAGCATCAACTTACGTCAACTCACCACAGCCGTAAATTAAAAATCGCCTTACTTTAAAGGTAACTTTAGGTAACAAAGGTAACAAAGGTAAGTTACCAACGGTACTTACCTTTACGGTAAAAACACGTCGGTTTGTTGTTCTATTATCCTATTCGTTTGTTGTCCTATGCTTTTGATTCTATTTAATCTGCTGGAATAGACAGATGGGAAAGAGCAGCAGACCTACCAGAAGAGAACGTTTATTAAAAACTTAATGCAACATGTAACGAGATTGAATTTAAGCTACCAGAATCTCATATAGCGCAAATTGAGAGGCCGGGAGTTCAACAACAAACAAATGAAAATGTACGGTCCGAATGTTTTTAAAGTTCAATAATCAATCTCTGCAATCATTGTAATGCTCTCTAATTTAATAGTGTTATGACTAGAGAAAGTTTAATTCCTGTTGTCGTAACCATATCATTTCAGTACCAAACTCTACTTTAAATGATCAACTAAAAGAGTTGTTTCTTTATTGCCCAAATTTTGTCCAAGGCATAAGAGTGTATAATATCCCAATGACATTCGCATTGTTTTCAACAATGCGGAAGGACATTCCAGGTGATGGTCTTTACTGCGTTAAAATAGAAGGTTAAATTCACAATTTCGTTTGATTCAAGGAATCTTCATTTTTGGAACCCTTTTTCCATTTAGTTTAGTTCACGTTTATACATTCCAGTTAAGACCCTGGGGCCCCAATGGTCCCGTAGGGCCCGAGGGCACGGTCCAGGGCCCTTGAATCTTTTGTGCTCCATGCATATTGCACCAACTAAATTTCTCACCTTTCAGTGCATACTTTTAAATTTGAGTCTTGGACTCTTCTTCCAGGACCAACACACTCATATTTTTATTGGGGCCTTTGAGCTTTCTTAAAAGCATTTACTCTTTTTTTTACGCATTTAATTAAAATATTATTCTAACAAAAAATTAATACCCTATGTTTAATTTGGACTATCTATAGATCTAAAGCGTTAAGTACTGAGACATTTTAGCATGTTTCCATGTTAGGACCCTGCTTTTAACTATCAGTTGGTGGTCCTCTATTATAGCCACCTTAAAAATGCTCCGATTCCCAAGCTTTTTTTTTTCTAACTTCTTAGGTCCTTCAACTACTATATGAACAACAAAAAATTTTAAGTCTTCAGCTACCACCAATTTTGAATATTAATCGCCTTTTTGGGCCCCTGGTGCAATTTCTTTAAAAATGAACCGAATTGGTTGCAACTTTCTTTAACATAGTTTTAGCGTCTTCTGATTACTTTAAAAATTACTCAAAAGTACCTTTATAACAAACTACATGCGGGGCCCCTTGATGATTTTTCAGTAGAAATTGTCAATAAATTGCCCCTGTTAATCTTCATTTTTGGCTGCTTCTTTTTTTCCATTTAGTTATTCTCCCGTTTCTATATTCCAGTTAAAATCTTGAGGCAACCCAGAGTCCCGTTTGGCCGATCCGATGCCTCTTGAACTTTTTGTGTGCCATGTATTTTTCACCCCCTAATTTTATCACCTTCTCAATTGCATAATGTTAAAATAGAATCTCGAGCTCTTCTACCTAGATCAACACCCGCATATATTTATTGGTCCTCTAGGATCCTTTTTAAGCATTTGTCCCATTTTTTGCTCATTTCTTTACAATATTATTCTAATTTTATCTTTCTTCATACCTCAGCAACCACATTTTTCGAACATTAATCTCCTTTTTCAGCATCAACTTCTCTACGTCTACTCACCAGAGCCGTAAATTAAAATTCGCGTTACTTTAAAGGTAACATTAGGTAAGGGGTTTCATCCGTTTATTAAATATCCTGTTAATGTTAAGAGTAATTCGTGAAATTTACAAAGGGTGGTGGCATCTTTCAATGCTTAGGGACGCATTCTTTACTCGGGTTCTAAGGAGCCAATTTCAACGGGATTTGGTTCATTCAACTTAAATTACAATTCAGCTACTTTCTGTATTATGAAATTTTATCCTTAGACTTCAGTTGCCAACATGTTCTAACATTAATGATTAATGGTGCATTCTTTTTTTGGATTCTATCGGCTTGATTACTACGAGGTTTCGCTCACTCAACTTGGTTTTCGATTGTCTCTGGCACGTGCGGAGCACTTCCGGTAAATGATGCCATACGTAACGGGGACTCAGGTTACAGGTTCGTTCGGAAAGAAGTTTGTTTGGAACACACTAGAAGCTGCAGAAGGCAATGCGGACTCCAAAATTAGGTTCATTTAAAAGTATTTTAAAAGATATAAAATCATAACTTGAGTTTTGTTTAAGGTTATTATTTACAAATCCTGGGCAACGCTGGGCGCGTCTGCTAGTGTGTATATAAAAAGATATGCTTTGTTTTTAGACTATCTTCGTATTATTTGACTATCTTCGCATTTATAATTGAACTAGTTACAGTCCATAACCAAAATACATATACGCACACTAGACTTTTGCAAATTTTTTTACAGAGGGTCAATCATTATCTGCCAGTACATTTTCTTAATGTGGGCGAAGAATGCATATTTGTGGAGGACTGTACGGAATCTTGTTATAATAGAAAATAAGTCTTGCTGAACCGTTTCCCCATTTAATAAAATGGAATCAAGTGAATAACCACTAGTTGTATTTGACTTGCATTCAAGACAACTGCCAGGTGAGTGGATATTTTTTCTGGTTTATACACAGCATGATGTGGAATGTAATAAGCCAGCTTATTTTCGCTTTCATTTTTAGCTCACAGGCTATCAAAGCCTGAGAGCTAATGTGCCCGCCCGTTCTGTATGTATGTACGTACGTACGTATGTATTAGGGTGGTCACGAGAAATCAATTTTTGAATTTTTTCCGGGGGACCCCCCAAAAAGTTACCAATAGACTAGAAAATGAGAATGGCAAAGTTTTAGCTCATTTGGATAATATTAACCCGTGCCTCATTGAGGTTAAAGTTTGAAAAAAACGTGATTTTTCGCAAAAAAATGCTGTTTTTCCTTCATAAAATAAATACAATTAAACCTAGAAACACAATTCAGGTCTCATTTTATATATAAAAGCTTCGTTTTGAAGAACCACACACCATTTTATTTCTAAAAATGTATAAATTTAGACTGCGCATTATTCAGGACCAGACTTCACCCAAATCCTAAAAATTGATTTTTATGAAAATGTGAAAAAAACATTGTAACATTCCATTTCATCTGCTTTCCCCCTTTTGTTTTTCATTTTGTACATGATAAAGTACTAATTTAAAAAAAAAATTCCAAAGAAAATGAAAAAAAAAATCGAATTTTAAACTGAAAAAATTTAAAAAAGGGGGGGGGTGCAAAGAAAGTATAAAAATTAGAATAAATATGCTCAAATGCATTTTATTATTAAAGTTGTGTTACAAGAAAGGAAGCATAATAAAGAAAATTAATTATTATCCCTTACAATTGTCACATTAACCCTTTCCAGTACAGAAAAGTTCTGTTCGTAAAATAATGAAATGATCGACTACACCTAAATTTACAAACAAGTAAGTTTGGAATTAAAATTAGGTAGTCTCGACATGGGACCACTGCGCCAGAAAGGATTAAGGTGGTAAATGGCTTAGATAAGGTGGCTTTTGAAAAATCTGGAAAAGTTTTTCTACATTCACATACAACTTTTAGCATATACTGTTTTTATTTTTCGTTTTTTGTTAAACAGGAATTGAAATCTCTGGTTAATTTTCTTCCCCTTTCAGCTGTGTCATTGACAACTTTAAAACCATTCACTGATTTCTTGCTTTCAAATAAGGTTTATTTTCACACCATAGATTGGGATCAGTATTTGAAAAATGCTTATTATTATAAAATCACTTAAAAATTTTTATAGTTTGAGATGAAACAAAAACATTGACTTCTTTGTTCAATAAATAATCCACTTCGTTGAAAACTTTTGTTACTTTTAAATTCTCATCATCATCATCATTTCTTCTTCAAATGATATTACTTTTACAGCCATGCTTATGTTGACTTTTTTTTTTTTCAAAGTATCATCTAAAAATGAAAATGCAACTTGATCCGAGTTAAGATACCAAAGATGGTTTATCATTTTAACGAGTGCTTTGTCTGCAACCTATTTATAAATTTTTCTGTAGTGAACAAGTGATTTTATTATTTGCAGGTCTTGGATTGGGGTCCAAAGTGGGAGTGGGAATATTGAAGCACGATTTTACATAAATATTGATTAGAAATAAGCAAAGGTCTTTAATACCTTCTTTTTCTAAATTTGTTATTGAGAGATTATCTATGACAATATATTTTGAGAGTATAAATTGCGTGTGCATCTGACATGATTAAAAGCACCAGGTGCTCTGAAAAAAGTCTTTTGTAGGAAGGAGTCCTATAAAAATTAAACAAAGTTGGATAAACTCTTTATAATCATCCCTGAGCTGTTAATTTTTAAAAGGTCCTGTAAGAAAACTTGAAATTTCTCCTGAATTAACTCTTTATATCTACTATTTCATCTTCAATGGCATTTTTATATTTACTCTGGTTTAATTTAAACCACCCAATCAGAATTGTTTTTTTAAATATCTGGCTGAGGAGCAGTGATTATTCCCACTTTACAATCAAAACCAGCTTTTAGGATAATTTCTAGATTAGGGGGGCGACATGGTAAATACAGAAGACTTTTGCTTTAACAATTGCTATAGAAGAATGCAGGTTCCACTGAGGTGACCGTTGTTTACTGCAGTTGTATCAAAACATATTGCCTGGATTTTACCAACTTCCTCCACTCTTCAACTGCTGAAAATACAGCTTTCGCCTGAACTATTCCGATACTATTTTCAAGCTGTGGAACTCGTAGTAACTGTTCTTCATCCCCACAACTAATTAAAACTTCTATCCTCTCTACATTTTCTTTATTCAAAAAATGGTGAAGCAGTTTTCCCTCCCAGTGAATAACAGTTCTCTCTAAACCGGAATTTTTAAATCTGTTTTTGATGATCTCAGTTCTTTGTTTACGAAATAGTTATTTGGGGAGTCAATTGCACTTCTACTTAAAATTAAAGTCTGTGGTTAACTGATGGATGTACTCTAAATCTAGCAGCTTCTCTGGCGTTCAGTTTAATTTTGCGAAGATTATAAAATAAAATACATAAAACTTGACGATTACTTGGTAGCTTACTGTCGATGATTTGATGAGACAAGTGGCCAATTAAAAAAATCTTACATTTCTGCCATCATATCAAAAGGAGGGGGGGGGGGGCTTTACGGAATGTTTCGTCATTTCTAAAAATAGATAACGATAACAGGTAACAAAAACAGCCTTGTAATAAAAAGAGAAATTCAGAGGTTCAACTGTAACACAAGTCGAGAAGCTCTTTCTTACTAGACACAGAACTAGATAACTAATAATCAATTATAATTCGTGAAATATTTTTAAAGTTGCAAAAATTGTTCATTTATTTTTGCCTATTAATGAAAATAATGCAAAAAAAATTATCAAAAGCAATAAAATTATTAATTTGTCATTTTTCACTTATGTTTCAAAAATGCAGAGTTTGAGGGTATGGTTCACGAGCTGACCTGAAAAATACTAATATTCATTAGATATAAGTTTTGATGAGAGTAAAAGTTTAAGGTAACAACTGTTTCTATGAAATAAAACAAGAATCAGGTTTTTAAGACAAATAGTTTTCACGTAAAGAAAGAAAAACGACAATTTTTTGTCAAAAACTGCAAATTTTCAAGATTTCAACCTCGATGAGGCACGGGTTAATGTTATTCATTTCAGTTGAAACTTTGCCAATCTCATTTTCTAAATAATTGGCAACTTTTAGGAGGGTCCCCCCGAAGAAAAGGTAAAATTTTTTTTTTTCCCATGTTGCTTGTGACCACCCTAGTATGTATGTATGTATGTATGTATGCATGTATGTATGTACGTAACGCGATAACTCTTGATAGAAACATCCGATTTGCTTCAAAAAATTTTTCTAGGTTCATTGTGATAAGGCGCTTCCCTGATTAGTTTTGGGAGTTCATTGGTTAAGGATAAAGGGGGAAAAACGTGGTTAGTCCAACCCCTTAAATCAGATAAATGGATTTTTCATGCAGAATCATTCGATTTGCTCCGAATTTGGTATACCGGTTTATTATGTTAAGGAACTTTCCTGATTAGTTTTTGGTGTTCATTGGTTAAGGATAAAGGGGGAAAAGGGGGGTTAGTCCACCCCCTTAATTCAGATAAAAGGGTTTTTCATGCAGAATCATTCGATTTGCTCCGAATTTGGTATACCGGTTTATTATGTTAAGGAACTTCCCTGATTAGTTTTGGGGGTTCATTGCTTAAGGATAAAGGGGGAAAAGGGGGGTTAATCTACCCCTTTAATTCAGATAAATGGGTTTTTCATGAAGAATCATTCGATTTGCTTCGAATTTCCTAT
Source organism: Maratus speciosus (assembly GCA_963932465.1). Classification (NCBI taxonomy): domain Eukaryota; kingdom Metazoa; phylum Arthropoda; class Arachnida; order Araneae; family Salticidae; genus Maratus; species Maratus speciosus. The sequence continues at coordinate 591,365,457 of OZ010789.1, read as the reverse complement.
ACCGGTTTATTATGTTAAGGAACTTCCCTGATTAGTTTTTGGAGTTCATTGGTTAAGGATAAAGGGGGAAAACGGGATTAGCCCACCCCCCTTAATTCAAATAAATGGGTTTTTCATGCAGAATCATTCGATTTGCTCCGAATTTAGTATACCGGTTTATTATGTTAAGGAACTTCCCTGATTAGTTTTGGGGGTTCATTGGTTAAGGATAAAGGGGGAAAAGGATGGTTAGTCCACCCCTTTTAATTCAGATAAATGGGTTTTTCATGCAGAATCATTCGATTTGCTCCGAATTTGGTATACCGGTTTATTATGTTAAGGAACTTCCCTGATTAGTTTTGGGGGTTCACCGGCTAAGGATAAAGGAGGAAAAGGGAGGTTAGTCCGCCTCTTTTAATTTAAATAAATGCGTTTTTGATGCAGAATGATTGGATTTGCTCCGAAGTTGGTATACCGGTTTATTGTGTTAAGGTACTTCCCTGATTAGTTTTGGGGGTTCATTGGTTAAGGATAAAGGGGGAAGTGGGGCTACTCCACCCCCCTTAATTTATATAAACGGGTTTTTCATGCAGAATTATTCGTTTTGCTCCAAATTTGGTATACCGGTTTATTATATTAAGGAGCTTCCCTGATTCGTTTTGGGGATTCATTGGTTACGGATAAAGGAGGGCTAGTCCACCCCCTTAATTTAGATAAATGGTTTTTTTTTGCAGGATTATTCGATTTGCTCCAAATTTGGTATACCGGTTTATTATGATAAGGAGCTTCCCTGGTTAGATTTGGAGGTTCACTGGTTAAGTATAAAGGGGGAAACGGGGCGAATTCCCCTTCACTTATTTTTTTGAGGGGCATTATTCTTTAAAATAAGAGTATAATATACAATTAGTGTGAATAGCCTGTGAGCTCAATGCCATCAGTTTAGCTGGGCACTTTTCTTTTTTATTAATTTGTGTCATATGCCCAAAAGATTCGTATTCTTCCATAAAAGGTGAATATAAATTGTCCATTGTTTTATTTTTATCTAATTTAGCCCATAAATTATTTAATCTCCTAGCTGCAATTTCTCTAGAAATTCCTAACACTGATTCTATATTTTCTTTCATTGGCAGTTGTACTGTAAATCTACAGGTTTCATCGTGTTTATAGGTTCTTCTAAAATGTTTTTCACAAATTATTTCTTCATCCCCTTCCACAGTTTCTTTATTCTCTCCAGGTAGAGATTCTATTTGAAAAAAATTCTGTAAAGTATTGTCTAAGCTATTTTCAGTTAAATGGCAACAATATGATTTATTAGGTAGCTTTCATTACAAAAAGCTACCTATTGCAGCCGTTCGGAGGAAAGCGATTTCAAAAAATTTTGGTATATTTTCATCGATCATGACACCCAGACCCCGAAACCACCCTTTGTTCAAAATTGATATATATATATATATATATATATATATATATATATATATATGTAGAATAGGTGGGATCGACTGTAGCTGAAAATTGGTGATGAATGCTCCTGATTAAACACTCTCTAGTATAGAAACAGAGTTTAATGTCTTGATTAACGCATAGATTATATTTGCAGAGCACATTAACTATATACAGGGCTTAGGGGGATCAGGGGGAATTTCTTACGGCAGTTTACCGGCATTCAATATATTTCGGAAGCCTGACCGGGTACGTCTTACCAGATCAGTCCACATAACAACTCTGACGTTACATCGAACCTTAACCCTCCGGCTGCGGTTCAGAATTACTCGCTCATCAGGTTTATTGTCTTATAGAATTTGTCTACTCTGTCAGTTCTCATGGGATTTTAGCTGCACCTCTTACTGTGGTCAGGATGCGGTTTAGATTGTTTTGGGAACCGCAAGCCACATCCCCATATATATATATATATATATATATATATATATATATATATATATATATATATATATATATATATATATATATATATATATATATATATATATATATATCCATATATATATATATATATATCCATATATATATATATATATATATATATATGTGTATACATATCTCCATATATATATATGAACTAATTTGGATGTAATTCGGTGTGTACATAGTACATACCAATGTCTCGACTGAGTTCGTTGGCCAGCTTCATCCGCCATTTTGTTTCAAAATGGCGGCCATATAAATTATTTTTAAAAATTTTAAATTTTAAATGTGCTACCAAAAAATTGAAAATGGAAAAATATTTTTTTCTAATGTATTTGACCGTTATACAAAGATTCCGGAGCAGTTTCTGTTTCGTCATTTGTAGAGCATTTTGAATTTCTAGCGTGGCTGAAATTTTGAAACGTCCTGATTTTTGTCACGTGATAACAGGCTGATATGAACCGATTTGGATGTGCTTTGGTGTGCACATAGTACATACAAATATCTCGACCGAGTTCGTTGGCCAGCTTCATCTGCCATCTTTTTTTCAAAATGGCGGCCATTTAATTTTTTTTAATTTAAAATTTAAATTGAGATACCAAAAAAATTAAAAATGAAAAAGATTTTTTGTATGTATTTGACCTTAATACTAAGATTCCGGAACAGTTTTTGTTTTTTCTATATCTAAAAAATGGGTGAGTTACAGCATTTTGAATTTCTATTGTGGCTGACATTTTAAAACGACCTGATTTTTGTCACGCGATAACAGGCGTATTTATGAACTGATTTTGATGTAACTTGGTCTGTACATAGTACATACCAATGTCTCGATCGAGTTCGTTGACCAGTTTCATTCGCCATCTTTTTTCAAAAGGGTTGCCATTTTTAAAAAAAATAAATTTTAAATTTAAAATGAGCTATTAAAAAATTGGAAAATGAAAAATATTTTTTTATGTGTTTGGCCTTGATACAAATATTCCGGAGCAGTTTTTGTTTCTGAAAATTTGTTCTTTTGTTTATATCTTAAAAAAATGGTTGAATTATAGCACTTTGAATTTCTAGCATGGCTAACATTTTGAAACGATCTTGTATTTGTCACGCGATAACACACGTATTCGCCTATTTCGATGTAAGAAGGCATGTGGATAGTATACATCAATATCTCGACCTAGTTCGCTGGCCAGCTTCATCAGCCATCTTGTTTCAAAATGGCGGCCATTAAATTAAAAATAATTATATTTAAAGTGAGGTGCAAAAAAATTTGAAATTCAAAAAGGTTTCTTTCTTAAGTATTTGACCTTGATATAAGGATTCAGGACCATGGTTTGTTTGTCTTTATCTTAAAAAATGGCTCAGATATAGTAGTTTCAATTTCTAATGTGGGTGACATTTTGAAAAATCGGATTTTTTACCTGCGACAGCACTTGTATATATCAACCGATTCCGATGCGAGTGAGCATGTGCACAACAATTACTAAGGTCTCGACCAAGTTAACTGGTGAGCCTCATCCACCATGTTGTCTTAAAATGGTAGGCACTTTAAGAAATCGCCGAATTTGGCAGCCATTTATAAGTTACTTTAAATAAAAGCACCATGGATAAAGCTGACTAATTTCGCGAAATTCTCATTCATAATGATTTAGTTTTGTTAAAAATTAGTATTGAATCTCCTATATTCGGTTTCCACTAAATTGAGCTTCGTGTGTGTGAATAATATAAGTTGTATTTTTTAAAATAAATAATATGAAAGCTACCTCATCATCCCGGCAATGGCCGGAAGGACTTTTTTTTTAACTTGTGGAAGTGAACCTGTGAAAAAATATCCAAATACTGTATTCTGTAATAGACAATTTGCATCTGTTAAACGAACTTGCTCACTCTTTGTAAAGTCAAAAAATAACCCGCTACCAATTAATGCATCAATCTGACTACGTATATGAAAATTATTGTCTGCTAATTCTAAGTAGTTAGGGATGCAAAAATTAGAAATGTCTAATCCTTCAACCGGAATGTTGTTTGTTATTTTTGGTAGAACTGCAAACTAATATTTTAGAAAATGTTCCCTGTTCATTTCATATTTCTGCATTGATAATTTTGTTTACTTCTTGCTGAGACTCGTTAATACCAAAATTAATACCATTGAATGGGTTTCGTTTTAGATTTAATTTCCTGCATACGCTCTTACTTACAGCGTTAATCGAGGACCCATTGTCTAAAATAGTTCTTAGTCTAAGTTATTTCCAAACACATGAGTCACTAAAATTATAGCTGTGTTTAACATTGCGCAATTTCTTCTATCCTCTACTAACAAATTACCGCCGATTTATGGCGTTTCTTTATTCTAAGGTTCAGAATTGCTTGTTTGTTTGTTTTTAACAAACTCATTATTTTGATTTATTACCACTCTTTCTGACAGATCATTTTCATTTATATCACATGGTAAGGTGCTATGTACTAACTTGCATCTCCTAGAGGTAAATTTAGAATTGTATTGACCTTGATCTAATCGTAAACAATTTGAACATAATTTATTTTTATTTACAATCATTTTCCTATCACGAACACTCATGTTTAAAAAAACATAACATTTGAAAAGAAGAGGGTGCTGAGAATTGCATAACACACATGGCTTTACATTATTTTTATTTTTATCGCTGATAACAGCTGATCTGGATTTATTTGTTGCGTAATTATACCTAGTTTTGGATAACTTAGATTGTGACTAGCTGGCGATAGGATTTTATGGATTCTAAAACTAGACATATTTTTTCTAAAAAGGAAATTAAATCAAAATTCGGGACATTTGAGGTTTCAAGGGATAATTCAAAATGCTTTTGTGTTTCTTTATCCAATTTTTTCAGAATTATATTTATAAACACACTTTCTGATAAATTATTTTGCGCATATTCCATACTTTGAGTGCACGGATGTTTTTGTTAATACAATCAATAAAATTATGCTGCATTTTTTCATAATTTAAAATTGCAGAAATATGCGTATCGACTAACAATCTTTTGTTTTCGCATCTGTGTATCAGGGTTTGAAACAATGAATTAAAATCATTATCAGGTGATTCTAAATGTTTAGCTTCGTTGTTAAAGAAGCTTTTAAATAAAATAGCTTCTGACTATTATCTAATAGAGCATTATTAATAATCAAGTTAGTGAATTGCATTTTAAAATTACCAAAATCACAGTAATCACCTCCGAATGAAGGTAATGGAAATACTTGGAGGTTTACCTTTGTTTTGTTTTCGTTTGAATGATCATTAATATTTACCATATAACATTTGTTATCAATAGAGGCTAATAAAAGTTTCAAGCTTACCTCCACTCATTCGAGCCTCTTATTAGCACTGTCGATATCCTCCGCTATTTAATATACTTGTTGCGCACATATCTGTTGGATATAAAAATACTGTTCTCTTATTCCTTCCAATTTATTTTGAAGACCTTCCGTCTTTTTCAAACTTTCGAACAAAGTTGAAAAGTGTTTATGACTTCGGTTTGTCTGTCCGTCTATCCGTCTGTCCGTTTGTCCGTCTGGCCGTCTATCCACGCTCTATATCTCGTAAATAAGCTTTGATCGTTCTGAAGTTTTTGGATGCTTGTGACCTCTACCATAGCACGTTCCCTATTTCAAATGAAGTTTGTAGCATGTTTAGTTCATTTACAGGGACAGCCAAAAGTTTTCCGTTACATTACGGCCAATGAGTAAAACTCGTATCAAACGATTTTTAATGGTGTTACACTCTTTCAAACATAGTGAAATTGATATTAATTTATGAAGTCCACTAAAATATGCATTCCGTTGAATATGCGGTGCAAAGAATAGTTATTGTCATTTACAGGGCCACACAAAAGAATTCCGTTCATAATGGTATAGGGGGGATTTTTTGCGGTGTATTTGAAAAGATTTCAGATACTATATTGTATCCGAATTACTGTATATTAGTAAGGATTGCTAGAAATGCATTTTTAATTATGATATGCGCTTTTTTAGGGTTTCGTTCATCTGACAAAACCCTATTTGTCTCGCTCCTCTGTCTGTCTGTCCATCTGTCACAGAGCCCGTTCTCAGAAACTATACATGTTGGAGACTTGAAATTTTGCATACTTATAGCTGAACACAACACATCATAAGAAAAACCATAAAATTTTGAAAAAGTCGTACAGTTAACCCTTTGGGATCCCACATGTGCATTTTAAACAATGGTTTCTAAGTGACCCCCTAATTAGGTTGGAGGAGTGAAATTTTACATACTTATAGCTGAACACCTCACATCAAACGACGAATCATCAAATTTTGAAAAGTCGTATATTTAACCCTTTGAGCTCCCACATGTGTATTTTAAACAATTCTTTCTAAGGGAGCCCCTATTTATTTTGGAGGCGTGAAATTTGCATACATATAGCTGTGCACCTCGCATCAAATGACAAACCATAAAATTTCGAAAAAGCCGTACATTTAACCCTCTGAGCTCCCACATGTGTATTTTATACAATTCTTCCTATGTGAGTCTTTATTTAGGTTGGAGGCGTGAAATTGTGCATACTCATAGCTGAACACCACATATCCTACGACAAATCATAAAATTTTGAATAAAAATCGTAAATTTAACCCTTTGGGCTCCCACATGCGTATTTTAAGCAATTCTTTCTAACTGAGCTCCTTATTAAATTGGAGATTTGAAATTTTGCATACATATAGCAGAACACCTGAGGCCAGGCGACACATCATAAAATCTTGAAAAAGTCTTACGTTTAACCCTTTGAGCTACCACATATGTATTTTAAGCAATTCTTTCTAAGAAAGCCCCTAGTTAAGTTGGATACATGAATTTTTGCATACGTATAGCTGAATACCTCAGACCACACGGCAAATCATAAAATTTTCGAAAAGTCTTATAATACTAGTATATAATTACCCGTCAAAAATGACGTAAAGTTAATGATAAATCTTCAAAACAATAGTTATTATTTATATTTAATAAATAATATTTATTGGAGATATCCGTCAGAAAACAACAGATAAAGGATACTCATTGTAGAAAACCCTACGGTTTTAAGGACAATTACGTCGCCTCCTTCGCCCAACCTCGATATTCAACTTTCCCACCTTCTTTAAAATTTTAAAGAGTTATCAAATATCTCATTCACGTAAGTTAAGTTTCAATTGTGTTCGTTCTTCGTGTTAATGGCAATTTACATATGCATAGTCGCCCAAGAATGGAATGTGTTTCTTGAACTTTACTTTCTATGAAGTAAATAATTTCCGTTCTTGAGCAATTAAGAGTCCATTCATGTGCGATTCTTATGAAACTCATATCACAAAATACATACCATATTAAGCATTTCATGCACTCAGGATTTTCACTCAGTTCTTATCATTTAATTAATCTTCTCTCATCCTAAGGAAGAAAATATGTTACACTTTATTGAATGTTTTCATATTGAAAGGCCAGTGTAAAGTTTAGGCGTAATTCAATGAAGCGAAAAATCTGAGTGTTTATTATTATTTATAATCTTTCTTCCTGTTAATGTTGTTGACTACATTTTTAGACAATCAAGAACGGTGAACTCATGCGATAAATTGTAGAACTGTACATTTTATTAAGAAAACGTTTAATCGGGCAAGAATGGAAAGAAAGACATTATTTTTTCAAATGTATGCGATACATTTTTACTTTCTTTTATCTTTACAGGAAGAAAGTATCGGATTCATGGAAACTTTCGAATTCCGGTTTTTGACGGAATTACACTTTTAGGGGTCAGAGAACACGAAAAACATGTTTTAACAAAATGTCTGTCTGTGAGACTGTGAGTCTGTCCGTCTGTGTGTGACACAAATGTTGTGGACGCTCTATCTCAAGAACTTATGAACGGATTTTAATAAAAATTTATATTCTGTTAGTCCCTGATAAAAACTGGTGCTGATTAGTTATTAGTTTACATCGCTCAACGAGTGGCGCTGATATGCAGCATTTTTTACGATTTCCATAATAGCTCAATCTCTAGAACTAATGCACGGATTTTCATGAAACTTCAGATTCAGTTATTCCTTGACAGGAACTTACGTTTCATACATTTTGGTATAAATCGCTCAGCAGGTGGTGCTGCTATGCTGCACTTTTTGCGATATCCGTAATAGCTCTATCTCAAGAACTAATGCTTGAATTTTCAGCAAACTTCAGATTCAGGTATACCTTGATATGAATTACTGATGTTTATGTTTTGATGCAAATCGCTCAACAGTTGGTGCTGCTATGCTGCATTTTTCAGAATTTTCACTACAGCTCTATCTCAAGAACTAATGCACGAATTATCGCCAAACTTCAAATTCAGATATACTTTGATATGAAATGGTGCTAAATTGATGAAATTTCTTGTATTATTTAAATGATTTAATTGACTTGATTTATATAGAAGAATGTTTTGTGATGGGCACAACATACTAGTCTATATATTATGTACTGTTTACTTTCACCTTTCAGAAAGCAAATGTGCTATTATCCGCAAAGAAATACAACTTATTGTCATACATGATCAAAATATAAATTATATTCATATAATATTAAAAAGTTATTTTCAAACGCATATTTACTATATGTTTGACAAAATTAAAATATTTTATTTTTCTTCATATTAAACATTTTAAATTTCAAATAGTTAGAATTATTTCCGAACTATGAACAAAATGCGATGATTTCTCTATACTTTTAGATAGAAATTATTACATCACAAAAACTCCGTAAAAGTAAAAAGACTTGCGAATATTACAATTACAGTTTTAGAATTTAAACTTTAACTCATGATATAAAAGGAAAAAAGAAATTAATTAACGAAAGAAAATGTCTTAGAAATTGTAATTATTCGCCGTAAAGTACTCAATATTCTGCAACTATTTTTTACTATAGTTTCTTCTGTTTACTTTTATTTTTAAATTTTTTTATCTATTTATGAGATTATTTTTTGCAGAAAATTTGAAACTTACAGTTCAACTGCCGCCTTGCATTAACTTCATATTTGGGTATTTATTTTTCTAGTTTACATTTGAAAAACTAAAATAAAATTTCTGACACAATAAAAAAGCAAATTTTTGAAAAGATTGCATTTATGTTCAAAGAGAAATTTTTAATTTATTTAAAGTATATTTTCGTTAGGTAATAACACATATATATATACTCCAATGATTTAGGATATTTTCTACAGATAAAAAATATCACGGATTTGAATTGCAAGCAAAATTTTAATTAAAATTTTTTGGTTTTTCTACGAGAATTCATTTGCATCTATAATATTGAAATTTTAAAAAGTCAAAGGATGGTACGCGTGAAGTTTGAAATAAAAGGAAATCTTTAATTAATTGCACATCATGCCAAAGCAATGCACAGAAAGAAAAACAAAGTAAAAGAAACTGATTAACGTAATTAAAAGGACATAAATATAAAATGACAAATAAAATGAATTAAACTAAGCAGATAATTACAAAATAATATACTTAAAAAAAAGAAAAAATAATAACAATAATAAAAAAACAAATTGGATTACAAAGTATATTTTATTTATGCAAAATGTTTTGCACGAAAATAAAATATTATTATAATATTAAATATATTTTAAATTTTCATTTAAAACAAATGAAAGAGTTACATTTATATTTTTTTACATTTTTATAGTATAGAAAAGGGAGTACTTTTTTTCTATCTAAAAATGTCAATGTATAATAATAGGTGCATGTATAGCATTTAATCGTTCGTAAATTATCTTGTGATAATTCTGCAAGTTGTCATATTATATGTTATTTTTAATGAAATAATTTTCCAAGACTATATTTTATCAGCAAAATTATGCACATTCGTTTGAATATCTCTTTATTAATACTTTCTTCTTAAGTGTTGAAGGTTTATGCAAGTAAAGGCTCATGTATACTAATATTACGAAATAAAATTTGCGCTCTATATTAAAAAGATTCCATATTTTTTTTTCTATCTAACATTATTTTATAACCCTAGTTCGTCTAATACTTTCCTCTCTCAAAAGTATCCCAAACATTTATTTTCTTTAATATAACTTTTATCTAAATGCGTACATTAATATTTTATTTCTCGTTCAAAATCCTATTTTTAAAGCAGTTTACTTGTTGTTATTTTTGTTTTATGGTCTCTTCATTTTTTATTTCTGTCTGAAATATCGACTAGAATTCGAATAAAATTATTTGATCTCAAAATCTCAATTTTTTTGCCTTTTTATATACATCTAAAAGCCCCTTTTGCGTGTTTTTTAGGAAAGGACGTTTTACTTCGTTTTTCTTCGATTATTTGAAAATAGGGTCCGAGCTTTTATGTAGCTCCATTGGTCACTGGTTTCACTGCATTGCCGTATTAAACCCTTCGTCGACTAGTATTTACTGACAGGCATGAGATCTAGAGTCAAGATTTTTATGTTTTAAGATGTTTAAAATCCATATATGTGCACAGGTTGTGACCAGGATATAATAAAATCTTCTGAGTTACCAACGATTCCAAAATATATTCTTTATCTTTAGAAACGTACTTAACAAATATATTTAGATATTTAAAAAGTCATCATTAAAAATAAATTTTCTTTTGATGCCACTGATTTTCGCAATCATTTCTGAGTAGTCATTTTAGTCCATTAATCAGTTTTTAGAAACCGGAGCATAAAGATTCTCATGTAAGAATTTTCGGCTGCGTAACTGAATTCATATATGCAACAATAGCAAAATAATGTTAATTGTAATGTGAAAGTGAATGCTGGTAATTTATCTTGTTTTCTCTAAAACATGTTTTAACACAAAATAAAATGTATAATATGAGCATTAAAAAGGTCCACAATCTTACTTAAAATGCGACTAATGTAGTGAAAGAGATGTTACAATTTTAAAATATACATTTTATTTAAAACTTTTTAGTACTTCCAAGTCCTCCAGGCTCATCATCAGAGAATATATTAATAGCTAAATGTTGTTTATTTATACAAATACGTCACTTTGTTTTGAAAATGAAAGCGTCAGTTATTATTAGAGTTGAAAGTAGAAGTAGCAGTAGCAGTTTCTTGGATTGAATTTAATTATGATATTACATGTTTTAACACTTTCCTCAAAGTTGGAAATTGTTTATGAATTCGGTTTGTCTGTCAGTCTCACAACATTCTAAGTCACGGAAATATACCCGTGTAAATGAAATATAATAATTCAGCTTACTATTGCATGGATGGTATTGTATATGAAGTGTGTAGTATTAAAAGTTCATTTACAGGGGTACTCAAAAGAATTCAATTACATTATGTTACATTGGGAAAAATCATTTGCTGAGAATTTTAATGGCATTATGCTATTTCAAATGTATTGAAGGTGACATAAATAACAGAATTTCATTAAAAGATGATTACGATAGTATAGAGCATTCATAGAATTTGTCGTTCATTTACAGGGAAACAGAAAACAAATCGGTTACAGTACTGTCTTTCAGCCATAATTGATGAATGCGTGTTTTCAATTTCGGCATGCACTTTTAAATATAACTGTTTTTTGCATGTTACTCACAGTATATAAATTCTATACCACGTATATAGGTCTGTACAAAAGAATTCACGTACCATTCTTATTATTACCGGAAATTGCTGAAGAAGAATTTTGTCTGAACTAACTTAACTAAATTTTTGCATGCATGTAAGTAAGTAAGTAAGCACCCACCCTGGGAACCCACTTTTGGCTTATGGTTGGGTGTAACCCCCAAGCCCAGGGTAGGGAAAAGTTTTACTACCTGCGGAACCCTTTAGAAACAAATAAGTTTTAAGATTAATTATAACTATTCTAAATATTGTTATGTACAAACGAGGGTTTATAGATTACCCACAACTTTTTAAAGTTAAGTGTTCGTATAAGTTCATGTATAAGTTCATACACCTTGTAGTTATAACTAGTCCCATCAAAACCAGCCACCACCACCAAGGCCACTAGTGCCTGGACTGGAAATGTCATTCCGGTATTTAATCTGATTCATAAAGGTGGGGCATTGTGTTGAGTTCGCTGTGTGTTTATAATAATTTGGTAAGTTTATACAATTTGCACAGTTTCTGAGATCCTGTTTGTTTATATTCGTGCAACTAGTGGTCTGATGACCCATCGCACAAAATGCGCATATTGAATTTCTCCTGCAGTTACTTTCGGAGTGTCCGTACAATTGACAGTTCGCACACCTGATGATTGGCCTGTAAGGATGAATCCTGCAGTTTCGTAATCCCACATTTATAAGTTCCATGCTCAAAAGTGTGTCTGAAGTTTTCTTGTCTACCTCGAGGAGCAGTTGATAATATCTTGACGAAGTTTTTTGTATTACTTTTTGAATCTGGATGTATGAACTTTTCTTTATGTTTGGATGTTGCTTTATTCGATTTATAAGATATTCTCCCTGTGTATCTTTTGGAATACCTATAATGATAATTCTTTTAGTGTTATGTTTTCTGTATTGTATTTCCGTGATACTTTTTATATCTTCTATTTTTTCTATATGTTGATATATTTCTAGTAACTGCGATTTTTGTTGGGTTTTTATAATTATAGCTTTTCTGTTTTTAGATGTTCTGCTATAGAATAATGGCAAATGTTCTACTTGCAATAATTTTGCAGTAATTATTTCTTGGATTTCTGATATTTTTTATCCTTCAAGACCCTTTATGAGAATTGCTGCTTCTGTATAATTGTCCTGTTCCCTTATGGAATTATCTGTTGTTATTTCTTCTCTATAGCTATTTGTTATTGTTAATGTTGTTTCTTCTAACAGTTTTTCCAATCTATAAAGCTTTTCTTCAATCCGTGTAAGTTATGTTTCTTTTGTTAGGCTTATACTATGCTGCTCCTCCTGGGAGTAATATTCACTTTTTGTATCCTGTATTTCCCCGAGTTCCGAGGTTACATCATTCTTTTCTTCTCGCAGATGTGTCTCATTACTAACTTGCTCGTTTATTTTGTCTTCGTAGTTAATAGATGCAAATATACATATATATCATGTAGAAGGCTCCTTTAAGAATTCCAATAATTTTCCGATTGTAGATGGGAACAGCGGAATTTGGGTTTCTAAATGTGTTATGCGTTTCCATATGGTGGAATTAGACATAATATTTTAACTTATTAAACGGTGCAGTTTTGTTACATTATTCGGCATGAGTTGGAAAGTAATAAATAATCAATGTTTGACGCATGATTGTTTTCTTTCTTGTTTAATATGAAAATGTGTACTGCAGTATTGGTAGTTTCTTATTAACTGAGTAATGCACGATAACAGTGTGTCCGAAAATCAGTGTTACCAAAATAAAGTAAAAAAAAAAACGCTTCTTTGTGCCTCAAAAATACTTTAGTTTATGAGGTTTGTAAAGATAAATATCCAATTTCACAATTGTTGATAATTCGGAAGAGCTTATTGAATATTTCTCTTTACGCTATAGTTGCAAAAAATAAGATATTTTTGTATTTTTTGCAGCTTACAATGGAGCAATGTCACTGGCACGGAAACAAGTACGATGAATTGGAACTGTAACATTTAACCTAAAATTATGCTAAAATGTAAGCTATATTTTTATAAACAAGTTTTGAAACTGAAAAATATTAGTTATACATTCTTGGGTTCAGATTAATTTTTTGTGAGAAAGGGATCATTTTATTGTGTTTCTTTCCTCTTAATTTGTTCATTTCATTTGAGTTTGTTTCTTAAAAAATCATTAACGTCGTTATTAAGTGATTAAAAAAAGCTTAAAATATACAAAAAGTTTCTAAAAATATAATTCTTTTTCATATAATTAAAATATATTGATTGTATACTTCGGGCATAAATACAAATGTAAGAAATTACGGACCTTCTTATATTTATTATTACCTTATTATGTTTAGCTTTTACAAATTTTTTAGGCCACAAATGTTAGTTTTTTTTTTTTACTTTCTAATATTCAGTATTTTATGTTTTGAGAAAAGAAAAGAAAATAATTCACATTTTATTGTAATGTCCAATTTAATGTATCCTTATTATGACATTGTAAAAAACCGCACTTTAATTTGATGTTCAAAATAATTTACAACTAATATGATATTGTACAAAATAATTCACATTCTATTTTAATGTTCAATATAATATATGACTGATATGATAATGTAATATATTGTTCGTTTCAGAGGCTGTTACGTAACTGTTCACATATAAATGTTTAACGTACTCAAATGGTTAACGATTTCAAATTCTTAAAGTAAGAGATCAACTTCAATTTATTCATATACAATAACATATCAATTCCTGAGTTCAATAATTTTTCGTCAATGTAATTAGTACAGAAAAGGTTGTTTAAGTCAAAATACATAGAGAGTTTTAAAGATTTATAACCCAATTATAGAACACTATACACTGTATCTTATCTCATGTAATAAATACAGTTTTGTTGGTTCTGTCAAAGGATTTTAATTTGTACTAGTAAAATATTAGTTAAGCAAACACGTTATACTTTCTTATTTATTATAATATTCAACCCCACACAGAAGGAACTTGGAGATAGATGAACTTATCGGACACATGTTTTTCAACTTGTAATATTTATATTGTGAGGTGGAAAGTAAGTTATATCAGTTTGTGAAATACGAATGGTACAATTTTATTTGAAAAAAAATAATGCTACAATTTATCATTATATATTTTATACTATTGTAATGTCTTTGCATAAAAAAAAACCTAAATTAACGAAATATGTAGGCGATACTTCATTGACAGTTATTTTATTAGGAATTTAAATGTCTTCATAGAAAGAAAAAATAATCTAAAAATAGAAACAACTATAAATACATGGTAGCATTATCCAAGATTCTTAGACTTAAATATTAGCGCTTGCATTTCCATTCTGAATAAACATTGACCAACGAATAGGTTATCTTTATGAAGACAAATAACAGAACTATTTATAATTTATTTATAATCTATTTATAATCTATTTACAATATTTATATATTATTTATATTGCCAATATCCCTTTTTCTATGCACAAACTGAATCTACATCATTAAATGAAGTATAATTCGTAAAATTGTGTAAATTCGTTTTTAACATAGTATATTTAACGTTTGTTAGAACAAATTCCTTAAAAACTACCGTTAATAAAAAACTATTTGTATGCGACAATCCCAAAACTAATATACTAACTTCTATCTAAGTTAAAAGTTATATTTTAATATTTCAAAATGTTGTTACAAATGTCAGTATTTCGTGTATTAGTTCAATGCTATATAAACTTTGACTTTCATTTTAAATTTCTGCTTCAGTCAACTAATCGGAGTAAAAACGAGTTAATCTACATCATATATAGCCCTTTAAGACCCAGTGGATTTGTAAACAAAACTTGTCATAACTGTAGAAAGTAAAATATGGACTGGAAGCGCTACCAGTTGATAAAAAATGATACTTTACTCTATCTGCTAACCAGAAAGATCGTTCGATTCGAGTTTTTATTACATACGACTCAGAGGCAAGCATTTAAATGAATGTCTAATCCGCACGATCATGCGGGTTGGTCTTAAAGGGTTATTAAAATCAATAGTTTTCCGTTATTCTGTTGTAAATCAGCTGTTAGCGAATAGCCGGCTTATCAGGATGGGAAGTTCCCGTGATTTCACAAGCCGCCGGTGTATAATATAACTAAGAAAAATCAAGAAAATTACACAAAAATTGCTATTATAGTGCTCGTTTTTGACGGAATATTTCGTAATTCAGGGAGAACCTAAATATTTGGTTGAATTCTATGCATAACTTCATACACTTTTCGATGGTAGAATATTGAAAATGGCACAAAAATTGCTAATACAGCGTCCCCTTTCGGCGGAATTTTTCCAAATGCAGGGAGGACTTTCTTGCCTTGACCAAAAACATACACAAGAAGTTTGGTTCAATTCTATGCCTAACTTCATACACTTTTAGATGGTACAGTATTGAAAATGGAACAAAAATCGCTACCACAGTGGCCCCTTCCGATGGAATTTTTAATATTAACGGAGTAAGGCCATGCTTAAGTATTCAAATTGGATGCCGACCTGCCGCAGATTTTCATTGGTTTAAACACTTTAGAAAACGCATAAAACATTTGGAAAACTGATTTCAGCAGTTGCATTCATAGCCAAATATGTTTTCCAACTCTTTTGAACAGCCCTGTATTTGATCTGTAGATTGATATATATACTATATAATGAGAAAATTTCTTTTAGCAAGAAAACGGATAACAGGTTGAATTTCTCTTTCAGCAATTTATACTGCTCTATGGAAGCATACTTGAATACTTTTGTACAACCCTGTAGTTTACCTAGAACGTCAATTACGCGCCACTATTTAGTTAAAATTTAATTCAAACTAAAACACTCTTAAAACTGCTGAAATCACATTTCCAGAAATTATAATTTATAGACGGCAATGCATCCACTTCCTTGCATGACTCTGTTTATCTTTTTATCTATATACTACAAGCATTTCTTAGTAAATTAAAAGTTTACAATTACATGTTTGATTAAAATCACAAACAGCAAAAAAAGGCTTACATGCAATTTAAAAAAATAAATATATCAATTTGAAAAACACTAAATAATTAATATTTATAATTGCATTATTATACAACAACAAACTACAATAGATGAATTAAATGCATTATTAGATTTAACAATTTCTCAAAAAACTTTCCATATGTTATAAAGAATTCCTATTATTTTATAATTTTGGCAAATATTAAATCTGAAAACATTTGTATGAACATTTAGGATTTTAAATACTAATTTAAAATATTATTAGCAATGAAAAAAAAATCTTTCAAAAGTTTCACTATTATAATATGTAAAAACACATTTTCTCCGTATAATTTTAATTTCTAAATTGAAACAGTTTCGTAATATCATAATAATCGAATATCATATTTAACTCCAAAATAATAATGACGATAAATACTGTGTTAGTAATCTTATAACAGTAAGAAGCCGAAAAAAATTTCAAATCACTGTCACAATACATTTTTAATTTCAAGTAACTGCAGATTAATATTTGCATTCATTCACTATGAATGTAGTCATGAATCAGTCTCTGCGTCAGCTTTTTTCCCCCTAGCGATGGCAGATTAAGATATTTTACAGTATCGAATCGGAAAATATTGCTTCTAAAAACAATTTCAGATCAGTAGTCTCTTACTAACCCTCTGACAGTTTTGGAAAAGGGCAAAATTTTAATATTGTTTCCTCTCATTTTGTTTTAAATGCTAAAAAAGATGATTCTTTCAACATTTCATGAAAAAACTTAATAGCAAATATGAATGCCATCCTTGGAAGTATTAATCATTGTTCAATGTATTCAAAATACATTAAATCAGAAGAATTATATTACTTTAAATATTGTTTGTATTAGAGTGAAACCTGGAGCTTAGTGAACGTATTAACACGGGCTTGTCAGTGAGTGGGCTAATATAACATAAAACTATTTAACTTATAATATACAAATCAGGAATAAAAGATTTAAATCAAATAAGACTTACATCTGCGTTCTATTAATAATATCCGTGTATCCTAAAATGGCGGACGTCATTCTCTTATCTTAAAAAAGTGTTGTAGACGTGGTGATGTTCTAAACAGTGAACTGACTTCCTGAGTCTTCTATTATTTATTTTTCTGTGATCATGGGCAGACGATTTTCAGCAGATGGTTTTTACCGATTATTTGTTTTTGGATACACAATAATTTTATGAGAGGTCTTTAATTAAAATTTTCTATTTGAAGAATTTTCCAATGTATTTTCATTTTTCTTTATCAGTTCCAAACAATTCAAATTAAAATGGGTTGTAAAGTTTCTTTTTTGTAAATAATAATAATAATAATAATCATAATTAGAGTTTATTAGATAAAACATTGTTTAAATTTTTAAAATGTGTAAAAATAAATTTAATGGTAATAATGACCCTCCCCCTTTTTTTTAAAGTAAAGTTTGTTTCACACGTAATAAATACAAAATGTCTCCTTAATAAATATAAAACAGGTTATCGAGAAAAAAAAATTTCTTTGTCAATCTGTCATTCATTTCATATTAATTTTCTGTAAAATAAAACAATTTGTAAAATAACCTTTTTTTTTTTTTTTTAAGTCATATCTCTAAAACACAAATTTGAAATACGAATAATTAATTATTGTATGCGTTTTGCACAAATTTTGTATATTTCTTTTATTTTCGGAAAATGCTAATTTTATTTAAAAAGTCTGAAAGAAGTAGAATTAAAAAAAAAAATAGTTACTTAAAATAGTTAAAAACTAACAGGAACTATATGACTTGAATGCAAATTATAAAGCAAGAAATGCATATATGACTAAACTCTGAAGACGCTTTCTACGTGCTCATTAAAAGCTGTAGACTTAACTGTAATAGAAAATTTTTAGTGTTTCGAATACGGCTGGTCGGCAAAAAAAAAATATAAAGAAATAAATAAAGAAATTTACTCCCTGCAAACTAAATATGTGAAGTGTACAGATTTAATATTCCTAATTCTAAATAAGTTATCCAAATTGCTCTAGAACGAAAAATTTTTCGAGCACACTTTTATAATAACAACAATCAGTGAAGGATTATTATATTAAATTGCAATGCTAGATAAAATTGAAATCATGAAAAAAGTATACTTTCGCTGTCTTAGATATCAAATTGATAAAATATAGCATAAAAATTTAGTTTATTAATGCTTGTATCGTGCACTTTATTTATTATCCCCCCCCCCCCCTTTCGTGACAGAATTTACCATTTGCTATCCACTATTTTAATTCCTTATGCCGCTGGAACTCGGGACTGTTTAAAAAACTGTTTAAAATATTTCTCTTCATTTTCAAAGATTTTTGAAGTTCATATTTTTGTTACGCCGTGACTTACAATATGGTGGTTTTTTTGTCACATATGTGACGTGATGTACGTTACATAGTAGTCACAAAATAGTGACGTCACATTTTTTTTAATTGCCAGAAAAATAAAATTTTACAGTAAATAACATGTTTTGAAGAATTTTTGTAATTTTTTAAAGTTTTTTAAGAAGTTCACATCTCAGTCACAATGTGATATCACTGGGTGGTGGCGTTTTGAGCACAGATGTGACGTGACTACAGTGACTTACAGTGACGTCACAACGTCGTCACCGTGACCATGCATGCTATAAGGGTGTCTCACAGTGTTAAAAAGTTAATATTCAGTATGTTCGAAAAGTTCGCCATAGCTCACGATACACGTTTGTATTCGTGAGGGATGCATGCACATTTCTCAGCATGGAACGTCTATTGCAAGCCTCTTCAATGCGACAACATAGATTCAACCCTTTCAAGGGCGATGGCTAGACGGTCTAGCCACCTAATTTCAATTCCAAAACTGACAAAAGGCACAAAGAATATTTTAATAAAATTTTGCTTTTGTAATGAAAGTGCAAATTAGCGGACTTTCCTTTTCAGAGAATTTCGTTTGAATATTCCGATGTCAGTCAATTATTTCATCAGTTTACGAACAAATTTCTTCTGGTCCTGAAAGGGATATTCTAAAATTTTGAATGCATTGGAAATTGAATCTTTACAGACATTACAGCACAGTACAACGTCACAATCTGCAATTGTGCACTGCTTCATTTCTGGAATGTGAATAGGCAAAGTAGAATCGTCGCAGATCCATTTCGGACATTTTTGGGTATACAGGAGACGATTTATCTTATCCGTGTGAACCAAATGTCGTTTCGTACTAATTAATTGATGCTCTAAAACTTTCTAAATGTAAAATTTTCTCTACCTCTTTTCGTTTTCGAATTGCACTGGCTATCTTCCAAATTTCGCCACTAGGGGTGCTGCTGTCGTTTGCATTAGGTCGAGCGTAGTCGCTTTACGGTACCGTTACTTCACTTGTATAGCTGTAGCTCTCTCCGTTCGCAAGTACTTTCAGGTTAAAGGGACTTTCCTTTGCAACCTGTTTACTATTCAGCTATACCCAGCCCTACGTCATTAACTACATCAAATGTGTTATTATTTGCTATTTTAAATTCATTTTTCCCTTCTTGTACTGGATGGCCATCTCTCCTCGGCTTGAAGGAGATATGGCCACCTGCACTTTTAATTTCAATCTTTTTCCTTCTTTTTGTTCTCGATATTTAATTAATTTTTGACCAAAATATGATGAATATATGTATAAGGATTTCAAATATGCACAAACATTTCTTGTATTGGTATTCTAAGAATTTTTATTTCAATTATTAAAAACTATGGCATCTGTCCTAGAGTTATCCTATATAAATACAAGAAAAAATTGTTTAAATTTTCAAAAAAATAATTTCCTTTCATATTTTTATTTAAGTAAAGAAATAGATACAATATCTGCAAAATTTCCTTTACTTTGATAATTAATTAATATTTCCGGCTACGTGCACATCACAGAAGAATAAAGTTATACATTAGCTTTTTAAATAAAATAATTATTTTTATTTTGTGGCTTACAGTCACGTTTTTCAATAATTGGTCCTACTATTCTCTAAAGGAATTCATTAAAAGCTTTTTATATCAATAATTATTAAGAATTTATAAGACTTTTAAAAGACATAAAATACCAAATTTTCTGCAAAGTGCATTCTATTGTTCTTAATTTTCAAAGCAGTTACGTCTATAGTATCTAACTTAAAGATTATTTGAATTTGATATAGCTGCTAACATGATTAAAAGATATAGTAATTTATTATTAAAGGTACCTATATATTAAACAGACTTCAACACAATTAATACATGTCTATTCAGGTCTGTCGTAATATATAGGTACATTTAATAATTAAATAAAAAAAATTCAGACGTTAATTTATGTGTGATTTAATATAATATTTTCTCATTATTACAAAAGTGAAATTCATGTCATTCTGCATTGAAAATCTTTTGTGTTTAACAAGATATCTTCTAAAATTATAATACTAAAAGCTAAATTTCAGTAGAGGTAACCAATAAATTTGGAATATAGAAGATGTTCCAGACTATAATGGATTAAATATTAATCCCAAACAATATTTTAAACTATTTTCACAGTGGAAACGAAATACTAATCTCTTTTAATACAATCTAAGAAGAATCTTTTAGGGGGCTAGACTAATTACATAGGTGCAAACATCTTTTAATTATTCCGAAGTCTGATCCAAGACGAAAACGTTTTCAACCGGAAATTTTATTTAATCAAAAAATTCAAAATGATATCTAAGATGTACCTAATAAGAAGAAGACACATTTACTTGTACATATTTTCCGGTTTGGAACATATTTTCTTGGATCAGATTCTGGAATATTTTAGGAATGTTGGCATCTATGCTAAAAGGCGTTCGTGTGCAGTCGTGTGTAACCTCTCTTTCCATGTGATGCTATACTTGCTTAAAACTAAAATCACCATCCACTTCAAAATGACGATTCTAAGTATCACCGTTCTTATGTCCAAATCATCCGTCACCTCTTTCTAAACGCTTATTCTTACAATGTCCTATGCGGCCTTCGATCTCCGGCCTCAGTAGAGGTGGTCTGTCGCGCTCCTGGAGATTCTTGCCCAAGGCCATATATGTTTTACTACTTGCGTAATACTTTTCTCTCCGCCCTCTGCCGCGTGTACCGATGGGTTTAGATCCGGCTGAAAATATGTAACATCTTTTAAAGACATATATAAACGGTACCGAGTATGTCATTTATGCTGTAAAGACATGGTTTCCTTCTCTGAGCAGTTTCTTAGCCGACTGCAAATTTTAAGTATTTTCTGATGCAACGTATCTTTTTGATAAATTTAACCGAAGTTTATAAGAATTTCATGCTAAATATATATTTATATAAATCAGTCTTTCTTTGACAATTTCGTTTAATTTAGCACCGAAGAGCAGTATCTCATGTTTAATGAGTTAGAACTCAGATCTCTTGGGTAAATCTCTGTTTAATGTCTGATTAATGTGATGATTAATCTGCCTTTCTATTTTAATTATTTTTACAATTTCTCAGGGCAATCAATTGCTAAATGTTGTAATTTTGCCACAAATGTTTATGCATGTTTAAAATCATTTAAAAAAATTTCTTGACAATTATTTCAAATTATTATAACTGTAATAAGTTATTATTTTCAAGAAAATCTCATTCCAGAATGTAATTCTTCTAATCGATAGTCAGTCTTGAAGTTATGCGATATCGACCAAAGGATTCCGAAATAATGTGGCGTTTAACACATTAGAAACATACCGTTACTGGTGGAACAGGTGGAACTGAGGACGCCTCTAAGACTGTTGGGAGATATGTAGCACCGACAATGGAAGATCTAAAAACTACATAAAATATTTCAGTTTAAATATGGCAGTGCATTATTCATTTTTATATGTTAAAAATGAAACGTATGATTAAAATAAAGCAACTCTAACCTTTATACTCGTTAAGAAAAGCCAAATTAACTGAAATTTTATTGTATTTTAGACAGATTTTAAAAGTCTCTATAGGTTTAAACAGAGTTTCTGGAAACTATTGACAATAATCGCACACATTTTAAGCCCTATGTTATAAAATTATCCAAAATAATTCAGTATGTTGCAGATAAAAGCAGTTCCGAAATATATGATAAAATCTTATTATTTGATTTTAAAACTCCTTTTAATAGTCACTGAATCTCAAAGGAAAATCTATGCATCTATAATCCATTTTGAATAGTGATTAGTTATTGAAGTCATTTTTCATTCAAAATTTAAAATAACTCCAAAAGCTTTCAAATTTATTATTTCGAGAAAATTCTATACCGAAGATATGTCTCGTAAAAATGTTGTTAATCCGAAATACCACGATAGTTTAAAAAATTTCGATAAATTCATGAACGCTAAAAATATATCCTTACAGACAAATTACCTATCTAATTAATGCAATAAATAATTTACCGTATGTTCAGTCTGTTGAAGATATATTAATAAGTATTGATTAATTTATTTATTGATTCATTGCCTTTTTTGATTGATATATATTCTTCGTAGCTTCCAGTATAATAGTTATTATGAAATTTAAAATTTTATAATATCTTATATTATAATATTATACATTAATAATATTGTGGAATTTCCATCGCATCTAGTATTTCAACTTATCATCTATCTAGTGGCCGCCCCTCCGGGTGGTTCCGACCCGACCCCTTGAGTGGGGGAGGTGACCGGAAGCTCGGCAGAGTTCTTTGTGTACGAATGCGAGGGGGCCGGATGGGGACGACTCGCCACCTCCTAGAGAGACCTGCGGTCGACAGGCCAAGGGTCCGGTGGCCACGGGTAACGGACGTTGTGCATGGGGCGTAGGGTCTTCGGACTCATGCAGATGCGCACCCCCGGCAGCCGGGTTCTCTGGCCAAGCCGGATAGCGACGCTCCATAGGTCGATCCCGGTGCCGGTCTACGGGCCGGACGGTGTCGCCGGGCAAAGACTAGCTAAGGCGATAGGACCCCATCCACCTATCGACTAAGAGGGAGCCTGAAGTATGAGTGAGGGCTTTGTAGTGGAAAGTCCTCGGTGCTCGCTAGTGACGACGGGGCTCGCGGGAACGCCATGCAGGGACTCCCGGAGCAACCGAAGGGCGAGGGTTTCGGACAGCGCCCAAGTTACTTTATGACTTGGGTGGCTCATCCCTCCGAGGACCTCAGCTGGAGCAGTTGGGAGCCGACCCTAAGGGTGGTGGGGTTTGGCGGTGCCCCCGTTGACCAAGGAGCGGTCGCGTGGGGAGGCCAGTATGGTTCTGGTTGCTCCACGTCGTGCCGTGCCCCATGGGAGGGGGTCGGCCGGCAGGTCCACCATCAAACACTACTCCCGCAGGGAAACGGGCCGGAGGCTCGCCGGTAACGCGGCGGCTCATCGTGCCTTAGGTGAACTCTTGGTCTGATCCAGGTCCTCCGTGTCTATGCGGTACCGGAGTTTGCCTCGCCTGGTGATGAGGACCTAGAGGTGTCTCCACCTAACTTTCGAACGCACTAACAAAGGTAGCGGTCGGTCACTGCACGGGGTCAGGGGCCTTCGGGCCTGGGTACCCTCGACGGCCGTGAGGTAAGGTAGTGGCGGGTGGGCTTCTGTCGGCCTCCACTGGCTTCTCTGTCCTGGGATGGAGTCGCATCGGTGGGGGCTGGCGGGACTCCGTTCCGTCCGACTCCCTAGCGAGGCGGAGTCTATTCCGTCTAAGTGGAGCTTTCCGTGCCCGCCTGGGGTCGCTAACGGCACCTAGTCTGGGCCAACTGGCTCCCTGCGTGATCCGCGAGGGGTTCCGTCGGTTGAGCCGGGTGGTTTGGGCGAAAAGCCAGGAGCTGGGTCGCTTTACGGCCGGAGGGATTTTCCCCGTCCTCCCTGGTTTTCAAGCTAGGGGCCCTTCATTAACTTTCCTATCGGCTGGCCCACAAAATTGTCTCTGCCGGAAAATGGTATCTGATCTTGGGGGCCTGTCCGTAAATTAAATTCGTGTCGGGAAGCCTCGGTTCAGTCCGTGGGCCCAGCGTCTTTATAGGCGTCTGGTTCCTGCGATGGCTTGCGGGGTCTACCGGCTCGAGTAACCAAGTTTAGGGACCACTTGGTTTTTCTAGCTGGGTGGTGAGGACTGTCGTGGCGGCCGTTCGTCTCTTCTTGGGAATAGCCGTCGCCGTGTGCGCTGGGCAGCGGCGTCGGTTTGGCCGGAGTTTGCGTGGGGTTCCGCTCTGTTGGAGCTTGTCTGGCGGCGACCTTCGGGACGCGTCGCGGGACTTGCTTCACGGGTGGTTCCTTGCGTCGACAAATGGGCCTGAAAAGGGCCCGGGACCGGAAGATGAACCCCTCATCTTATCATCTATCTATTCTAAAAAAAGTAACTACCGCTGTCACCGCCGCCGCCGGTTTTGATTTTTTTGTGACCGGAGGCCTTTCTTCGTTAATATTAACAAAAATAATGCATACAAAAATAGGAAAATCGGTGGTTTTATACAGAAGTGTTTGATAAACAGGCTGATGCAGACAGTTTTAAAATCGAAGAATTATTTTAAGAGTTATTTAATGCTAAAGTTGGACAAAATCGTTCCACTAAAAAAGTTTTATAGCAGCAAAAACTATACATGGCAGTGCAATCATTTTTAGATCATTTTATGCGTTAGAATTTGCCGGAGTGCAGATAGCATTAATTGTTTTTTATTTTGATTCATTTTTCAGGTTTTATTTCTATTTTAAATTCAAATGTTCAGCATTTCTAGAGATATTTTTTACAGATTTCAGAAAATTGTACTAATTTAAACTGTTGCCAACTGTATAAAAAGCGAAAGCAATAATGTTTGCTTCAAATTAAAAATTTATTTACACGTAACTATTATAAACAGGAAAAAAACTTTCAAATTAGAATTAAATAATTACGTATAACAAGCAGGAACTTATTAAAAATTACGTCATAAAAAGTATACACGTGAATTTTAAAAGAGAAAGGATATTGTAAAATAATAAATTCATTAACATGGGTTAGAAGTCTTAGGAGAAATTACGTCATATTTACGTCACATTATAGTTATTACATAAAATGAACACAAAATAATGGTGCAAAAAAGTTTAAATTTAGAAATTACGCTAGACATTTATTTGATATTTTGAGAATTAATTTAAAATGTCTCATTTAAAAGAACTTTCTTTTCGCTTTGTTAAAAAATACCAGGAGACAAAGACTTTCTTTACTTAATTCATTTTATATTAGCTTATTTTTAAATGTTGTTACACGTGTATACGTCATCAAGTTAATTTTATTTCGACGTTTTATTTGTGTTTTTATTAATGTTGTACGAATTTATTTGTTCTTTCGTTATTTAAAATAAAAATTATATCAATTTGTATAATTTGGCGAGTAGTTTGGCGATTTATATAATTTGACGAAATTGGTCGACAGGATAATCAAGTAGTACCGCAGCGGATTTGGCGTTAAATTTCCCCAATCAAAGAGAAATGAATAGAAATTCGTTTATAGGGAGATCGGCACTGTTTTTTAAATTATAATTCAATCTTTCGAAATCTTTTTAAAGCCGATCAAATTAGCGTGCATTTAGAGTCTGCGGTGTCTGGACGGGTTTTGGCGAGCGTAACTCGTAGGGGGCCAAGCCCCCTAGTATTTATAAACTAGCGGTAGTACCTTTCTGCAATTTATCTTTTATGTCTACCTGAAAAATAATTTTTTGAGATACATGGTTAACTATATATTAGCGAAGAAATAAACGGTCAAGTGTCATTATTACTCGCGTACAGACAATTTGTATGATAAATATATTAATTAGTAACTGTATTATACAAAAAAAAAATGTTGATGAAAGAATAATAACACTTTTTAAAAACTATACACCGTACGGTTGGGTTTAGCTGTATAGACTAGAAAAGTATAAACAGATATACCATGAAAGTTCAGAGAGATATGAAGCCTAAATAGTATCAAATATTGCTATTCTGTATAACTCTTTTTTTTTATCTTATCCTAATCTGTTTATGATGAACTAATTTTGGTGCTGACAATAAAAGTAGTGCATATACAAATTTAATTTTGCATTTCATACTCCCAAATTCAGCGTAGCAATAATCTTTTCTTTTACAGTGTACTTAAAACGAAACCACTGTTCAAAGTTTAAATTTGACATTATGCTAAGCGTACTTCGAAAAGAGGTAGCAATGTTGACCTTGGTCCGTACTGCGTTTTTTCCAGATATTCTTTTTCAGTAAAATTAAAAAGAAACCTTTGTTCAATGTTGAAACTTAGCACTAATCTAAGCATGATTTGAAAGGAGGTCGCAATGATGCAACGCCACCTTTGTCTGTAAGGCGTTTTTTCCAGACTGGTTTTTAATTAGCCTTTAAAGGCACGGGTGCAAGACACTCTGCGTAAACTAGTCACATATCCCACCGTAATTATGTGAATAATTTTAATTAAATTAGTCTGTTTTTAACAGCTTGACGTTTATTGCTCTTATACTACTACTGAGCATTGCATTACACAAATATATCATTGAAAGTTGTTATCTAGGCTTTAAAATCCGATGGCGCATAGATTGCGTACCCGTGTCTATGTTATAATTAAACCAGAGTTATAAATACGCAGGTTTTAAGGTCATTTGGTGTGGCGTTAAAGTATAAATCACAGTCGACGAAACAGTTCATTTCAGGATAACAGTTCATTTATTAAATTCAACTTGAATTTTAAAAACTTAAATAATAAAGATATATACATGCACCTCCAGCTTTTGCTGGGAATCATATTGACATATTATAGCTATAGCAAGGAGTAAGCTTAAACTCCATCTCCATGGTCTTTCCATTACATTACTTCCATCATTATACATCCTACTCCATGGAGTTGTTTCACACTAAATATTCTTACTGAGTACATCAAAACTGGAATAAAAATATGCATACCGTTACAGTTAAAAGAGAGTGCCTTTACGACCGAAATGGAAAAATAAAAGCTAGTTCGGAACGATATAACTTCCGAACAAACCAAACCACAAATTTTGGGGGACAAGACTTTGTCCAGATTTCCAACATGCGGCCCCATCGGTCGTAAATACCTCCTCTTTCTTTTCATAATCAAAATCAAAAATATTACAAATAGCTCTTTGAAACTTTACATACAGAAGAGGTTTTGTCAGAAAGTCTGCCTTATTATCTTTAGAACTTACATGTTTTAACTCAAAAACATTTTCATTAATTAACTGACGAATAAATTGACATCTTATGTCAATGTGTTTCGTTTTAAAATTCTCTTGGCTATTTTTAGAAAAATAAATGGCAGATTCATTATCACAGTGCTGAATTGGTTTTATCCTATCGTATAAATTAAGTTCATTTAAAACTCTTGAATACCAAGTTAGTTCCTTTACACTTTCCGTTAATGAGATAAACTCAGATTCCATAGAACTGAGTGCAATACATTTTTGCTTCGATGATTTCCAAGCAAACGGAACGTTACTGAAGTAAATTATATAACCACTACTTGAATGTCTTTTAGTAAGTTGACATCCCCAATTAGCATCAGAATATGCACACAAACTTAGTGATTTTACATTAGACAGATTTATTTTAAAACTTTTAGTAGCAAAAACATAATTCATAATATCTACTACTATTAACCAGTGTTTATACGTATACCCATTACAAAACTGTGACATTACATTTACAGAAAAACTAATATCGGGTCTTGATCTATTTGACAAAAATGACAGACACCCGATTAAAGATCGGTATGGAAATTTTTTCATTAATTCATTTTCGATAATTTCATTTTCGTTAACTTTATCTGGTAAAACAGAGCCAATTTTAAAAGGTAATTTAACAAAACTTTTAGGTAAATCTTTATATTTTAATTCTAATCTCTCAATATAAGTTCTTTGATGAACGAATAATGAATCTTTAATTTGTTCAAAGTTAACACCTAGCAAATACTTTGTTAATCCTATTTCAGTAATTTCCAAGCTATTTTTTAACATATTAGTTACAGATTGCAATACATTTTCATCTTTAGCAAACAAAACTAAATCATCTACATAGACAACTAAAATTGCGTTACTATTCAGTTTATACACACAGTTACACCATTTTAATTTACAAAATCCAAGATTATGTAATATATTACCTAACTCAGAATTCCATTCGCGGCCACTTTGCCTTAATCCATAAATTGATTTATTTAACAAACAAACTTTATTTTCAGCACCCTTCATTTCAAATCCCGGAGGTTGTTTCATAAACACAGTTTCTTTTAAAGAACCATATAAATATGCTGATTTTACATCCAATTGAATATTATACCAATTTAACATAGAAACTAATAAAATAAACATTAGTTTTATAATTGAAAAATTTACAACAGGTGAAAATATATCATTAAAATCAATACCGGGTTTCTGTTTAAAACCTTGAGCTACGAGACGTGCCTTGTACTTTTTACCAGTTTTTTCCGTGTTTTTTATATTATAAACCCATTTACTTCCTACTATTGTGGAATTTTTCGGTGGATCAACCAACCGCCAAACTTTTCTCTTACTCATCATCTCAAGTTCTTCCCTCATCACGGCATTCCATTTCCCCCTTTCTGGATTTATTTGTGCATCCTCAAATGATTTAGGGATTTCGGTATTGTAAAATTCATGTTGAAATAATTCAGTTAAATATGGATCGTCCGAATCACTAGTTGAGGGTTCACTTAAAGTTTCAGTATTAGGATGAGTAGTTTTAGGTTTAAAGTCAAACTTATCTGGCTCAAACTGGATTTTATTTTCCTTACAATATTTTTTAACATCATTTAAAGATCTCACTATCGTATTTGTTATTGGGGTATAATAATATACGTCAATTTTCTTACATTTCGTTCTCGGTCTTTCAATCCTTTTCCACTCTGAAATATTTATAGACCTTACAGTTACCTTACCCCCCTTTTTCTCTTCATCTTCGTTTAAGCTATCTCCTGGTAGTTCATGATTAAGATCTAAAGTTGCATTATTTAAGCCGTTTGTTTTAATTTGAGATTCATTAAAATTCAATATCAAATCCTTATATTTGTTTTCTCCCCCAAATAATGTTTCTACACCCTTTTTGGATTCATCTATACGCACATGAATAGTCTCTACAATTCGCCTTTCTTTTGGAATGTAAATTCTATATCCTTTAGTTTTCATGGCATAACCAACTAAGATACCCAGTAAAGCTTTCGGTTGAAGTTTATTTCGCTTAAGTTTAGGAACATGAACAAATGCTAAAGAACCAAAAATTCTTAAATGTCTTACCGAAGGTTTGAATCCCGTCCATAATTCTTGCGGTGTAAGACCTTGGGTTAAACTGTGTTCAGTCCTATTTTTTGTATGAACAAACGCCAAAAGAGCTTCCCCCCAGAATGACGGTTTTAACCCGCTATCGTGTAACATTGCTCTAACTGCATTCATTGCTACTTTATTAAAATTTTCAGCAACACCCACCTGCTCTGGAGTATAAATGGAGGATCTTTCGATTCTTATACCTAAATCGGTTAACAATTTCTCAAATAATTTATGGGTAAATTCCAGCCCACTATAAGTTCGTACACATTTTAACTTTTTACCAGTCTGTCCAACTCAGCTAGATATACCAGCAATAAGGTTTCTCAGTAGGCCCATAACCATGTTATAATTAAAGCAGAGTTATAAATACGCAGGTTTTAAGGTCATTTGGTGTGGCGTTAAAGTATAAATCACAGTCGACGAAACAGTACATTTCAAGATAACAGTTCATTTATTAAATTCAACTTGAATTTTAAAAACTTAAATAATAAAGATATATACATGCACCTCTGGCTTTTGCTGGGAATCATATTGACATATTATAGCTATAGCAAGGAGTAAGCTTAAACTCATCTCCATGGTCTTTCCATTACATTACTTCCATCATTATACATCCTACTCCATGGAGTTGTTTCACACTAAATATACTTACTGAGTACATCAAAACTGGAATAAAAATATGCATACCGTTACAGTTAAAAGAGAGTGCCTTTACGACCGAAATGGAAAAATAAAAGCTAGTTCTGAACGATGTAACTTCCGAACAAACCAAATGACAAATTTTGGGGGACAAGACTTTGTCCAGATTTCCAACAGTCTTTATGTATGTCCAAACCGTCCGTGCTTTAAGGGTTAATATGTCTTCTAATTTCCTCTTTTTTTTAGAAAACCACTGTCAACAATCCTTTCATACTTCTGCGATGATAGGTACCTTCAGCGTTCCTCAACTCCTTTGCTGAACCTCCACAAATCGAAATTTGTTTGTATTGAAAAAAGGCGATTTTCTCAAAATCTATGTCACCTACAGTATTCCCTATAGTTTCCCTGCAAGATTTTGTTTTACTTCTACTACTCCTATTTTTTTCATAATTTTAGTTTCCTTAGATTTGGAAATAGAGGGAGTGGGCATATTTTTGCACTACATTTCCGACAATATCTCTAAACATGTAATACATAGAATTAAAAGAAATATGTTTTTGAGTTCTGCGTTACGAAAGCTTTCACACGATATAAAAAGAAAATATTTTTTGTTCAAGTAACTTAATTAGTCCCTCTACATTTTTCCTAAATATATTTGTGAATGGTTAACAATCTATAAATATGTGTGTCAATAGCCTTTATTACTTCAGGCAATTTGAATTTCCCACGTTCCACTGTTTACAAGTAAAATGGCTGTGACATACAGACAGACACAGAAATGATGTTATAATGGTTCCTTTTTTACTTTTTTAATACGGAGCCCCCCAAAATAATAAAGAAAGTAAATTTCTCTTAAATTCTTCTTGCGATGCTCAAAAATCAACGGTTAACCCCTTATTTGGACATAAGAGTTAATAAAAGCCAACTTTGTCAATTCCCTTTTTAAAGAACTCGCGTAAATGTAAAAGAAAAAATCACTCCCATTTATTTGTTACATTCATAACAAACCTAGCGTTCTCTTTATATTATTCATCGGCTTCTTAGAACAGAATATCTTTTAATCTTCCAGAGTACCTTCATTTTGACCATATCACATCTGGTTAAAATTCCTTTTATTCTCTCTTATTAATTGAATACTTTAGCGATGTATGCGTCAAAAATGGTAGTCAGTCAACAGACTGCAGAGTTTTAATGTTCTTTTCAAAGAAATGTCTAAGTATGGAAATATTTTACCGATATACAGCACTTTCTGAAGAAAAACAAACTCTTTCTAGGTAATCTCACTTCTCTCCTGACTTTTCCCAATGTTACACTGTTAAAAATCTGCAGCATTCTGGCAGGTCATTTGACCGTTTTTTTTTTCGAAAACGGTAACACAGCCTGTAATTTAACACTATTCTGACCATATTATTGGCCATTTTATGGTCAGAATATAGCTAAATTATAGTTATGAAACCGTATTTTCAAGAAACGATCGAATGACCTGCCAGAATGCTGCAAAATTTTTAACAGTGTAACATAATGTCTTTAGTTTTCATCATCACCTCGAATTGTAATGCTTCTGTTCAAATTCCCCGGTATACATTGCAATGTATTTGAACTTTATTAATTGTGTGCTGTGACAGCGTTTCTGTCCGCATATCTATCTTTTTATTCAAAATCAATTTAAAACATAACTTTATTACTTTTATAACATGCTATCAATCCCCTCCCCCATTTTTAGGTGCGTTCGTAATTATATAAATACGTAGCACCTATAGTCGTCGTTCAGTCCGTCCGTCTGTCCGTCTGTCCGCATATAACAGAGCAAAAACTACCCAACCGAATGGTCTGAAATTTGAAATATAAGATTGTTGCAAAATTTTGTCGAGCCATTTCAAATTTTATGAAAATCGGATGTATAGTTTAATTACAGGGACAGTCAAAAGTTTTTCTTTACATTACGGCCAATGGGAAAAATTATTGCAAGTGCATTTTAATGATGTTACAGCCTTCCGAATGGTCTGAAATTTTAAAGATATAATTGTTGCAAAATTTTGTCGAGCCATTTCAAATTTTATGAAAATCGGATGTATAGTTTAATTACAGGGACAGCCAAAAATTTTTCTTTACATTACGGCCAATGGGAAAAATTATTACAAGTGCATTTTAATGATGTTACAGCCTTCCGAATGGTCTGAAATTTTAAAGATATAATTGTTGCAAAATTTTTTCGAGCCATTTCAAATTTTAGGAAAATCAGATGTATAGTTTAATTACAGGGACAGTCAAAAGTTTTTCTTTACATTACGGCCAATGAGAAAAATTATCGCAAGTGCATTTTAATGATGTTACAGCCTTCCAAATTATCTGAAATTTTAAATATATTAAATAATTGTTACAAAATTTTGTCGAGCCATTTCAAATTTTAGGAAAATCGGATGTATAGTTTAATTACAGGGACAGTCAAAAGTGTTCGGGGAATGGGAAAAAAAATATTGGGAGTGCATTTTAATGATGTTAAAGACTATGCACTTTATGAAGTGCAAAAAATTATACATTCCGTACAATATGTGGTGCAAAAAATAATTATAAAATTTCTTGTAGTACGAACGCACCTCATTTGCCACGTTTGACGAGCAATTTCCAACTTGTTATACTGAAATACGTAATTAAATTCATTTCTCAAAACTTGCAGTTTTTAGGTGCGTTCGTAATTATATAAATACGTAGCACCTATAGTCGTCGCTCATTAGGTGCGTTCGTAATTATATAAATACGTAGCACCTATAGTCGTCGTTCAGTCCGTCCGTCCGTCTGTCCGTCTGTCCGCCTGTAACAGAGCAAAAACTACCCAACCGAATAGTCTGAAATTTCAAATATGTGATTATTGCAAAATTTTGTCGAGCCATTTCAAATTTTATGAAAATCGGATGTATAGTTTAATTACAGGGACAGTCAAAAGTTTTTCTTTACATTACGGCCAATGGGAAAAATTATTGCAAGTGGATTTTAATGATATTAGAGCCTTCCGAATGATCTGAAATTTTAAAGATATAATTGTTGCAAAATTTTTTTGAGCCATTTCAAATTTTAGGAAAATCGGACGTATAGTTTAATTACAGGGACAGTCAAAAGTTTTTCTTTACATTACGGCCAATGGGAAAAATTATTGCAAGTGGATTTTAATGGTATTAGTGCCTTCCGAATGATCTGAAATTTTAAAGATATAATTGTTGCAAAATTTTGTCGAGCCATTTTAAATTTTAGGAAAATCGGATGTATAGTTTAATTACAGGGACAGCCAAAAGTTTTTCTTTACATTACGGCCAATGGGAAAAATTATTGCAAGTGCATTTTAATGATATTACAGCCTTCCGAATGGTCTGAAATTTTAAAGATATAATTGTTGCAAAATTTTGTTGAGCTATTTCAAATTTTAGGAAAATCGGATGTATAGTTTAATTACAGGGACAGTCAAAAGTGTTCCGAAAAAATTATTGGAAGTGCATTTTAATGGTGTATCAGACTATGCACGTTATGAAGTGCAAAAAATTATACATTCAGTACAATATGGGGTGCAAAAAATAATTTTAAAACTAGTTATAGTACGAACGCACCTCATTTGCCACGTTTGACGAGCGATTTCCAACTTGTTATTAAAGTGGTTTTTTTTTCCTTCTTTCTAAAAAAACATCTTCAATTCAGTGCGCTTCAAATATTCAATCCTTTTTCCGTTTCTCATTTAATCAGTTATCTGTCCGTTACTGCTTCCAGTGCAAAAAATAAATAAAAACTAGAAAAGGCAGCTGCTAGTAGAAATATGTTTTCATTTAATTACATCGGATTTTGCCCGCCGCATTGATAAGAATTTTTTATCTCTACTAATACTTGAACGTTGAAAATGTATTAACAATAAAAATAAAAAGAACGGATCTTGTGGGAAGCAAGTTACATTATCGAGATTTGTTGTCGAGTTAAAAACCAGATGTCGTGGATTCTCGGCATTTTTCCCATCCAGCAGGCTACACCCTGCAATTTTTGAAACAGTTAGTTGGGCAAAGGCCTATCTGTAATATAAACAATTTTCGGTTTTTCTGATGCCTTTCTCATCGCAATGTAATGCGATTACTTGCAATCTAGGCGTCACCCATCCGGAAGAGACACCAGATTATTTGCTGTAATGTTTATCGCCAAAAACCTTTGTTCAGTTTCATGCAGTCACCAAAAGTTTGTAAATTGGCGATTCTGTGCAACGCCAAGATTTCTAGACTTCTACCGAAAACTGGCACTTCTGTTCTAGCCTTCAATATGTGAAGGTTCTTAAAGCAAAGGTGCTTTGGCACACCATTTTGTAATTGGGGGTCTCTCTCTCTCATTTTTAACTGAACCACCTCTAAAATGTTTTAAAATAAATAGTTGTTCCAGTAAATTAATAGTTGGAGGTTTTTTTTATCAATTTTCTGTGCATTCTAGAACCCGGTCTCCAATCTATATCACATGTGCTTTGAAGGTCAACTTTAAATAAAATGTTCAAGCGTACATCTCTCTGTTTATCTGGACCTATCATACTACACTGTTAACCCTAGATCTACCGGGAATTTTATTCAAGTTTTAATAAAACGTTCTACACCAGAATTTTTATTTAAAACTATTTAACTTATTTATTTACCTTATTTTTGTCTGGTTTATATACTTAGTTTATTTTAAAGAAATTTCTGGTTTGAATGAATATTTTGTATGTACCTGTCGGGTCCAATGGACCCGTCTGGTAGACGGAGGGTTAAAAATTTGCAACATTCTGTCCAGTCATTTGACCGTTTTTATCGAAAACGGTTACAAAACTGTAATTTAACAGTATCCTGACTATATTATTGGTCATTTTATGGTCAGAATATAGTTAAATTACAGCTATGAAATCGTTTTTCAAAAAACGGCCGAATGACTGGAAAGAATGTTGCAAATTTTTAACAGTATACACATGCCGGCCTGATCATTGGCTTTTCCTCCTCTAACTTAAAAGTACTTATATTTCCGTTGTCGAAAATCCAAACTAATTGACGAGTAGATATCTCATTTTTTTAACTTAACATTATTGTTTACATTTATGAATACGTAAATTTGTTCATTACTATTATGAAATAATGCATAATATTTTTTTCTCGAATTTTCTACATATAAAAAAATATTTAATTGACTTGGGAAAAATTAACAAACTAATATATCCTTTTAATATTTGATTTGTTCTAAATATAATGCATTATGTTAACGGATGAAATACAAAAATGTTTATCATTATTGTAATTGACATTTTTATTATAGTAAATATGCAATTAATTGTGTGATACATATCGTAAAAATATACAAAACATAAAATGATCTTAAAAAGTCACGATCAAAACAATTTATTTGCATAAATTTATTTTAAGAATTCGGTAACAATGCAGAAAGTGATATATACTTTTAAAATATTTCATTTGTTAATGCCATTGAAGAAGCTAAACGAGATAAAAAAAAAAAAAAAAAAAAAAAAAAAAAACAGAAATTATGACTTACCTTGATGCAACCGTGCAACCGAAGTAGACAATTTGGAAAAAAATAAATATTTTTCATTTGTATGCTAAATTTTATTTCGCATTATTGCATTTTAAAATTTTGATTCATTATTTTGAATTTTTAAAAATGACATCAACTATATTTATCATTTTTAGAATATCATAAATACGTTTCTGAGATTCAACGTGAAAAATATATTTCATAACTTATACAAAAAATGCTAAATTTCCATTTAAAATATCATAAAGTAAAATATGTATATTTGTATATTATTTTAGATCTGCGCTTAAAATATAAAAAATGTAACTAATAATATTTAAAAAAATTATTGAACAAAATTTTGTTTATATTTTCGTGAATACTATAAATACCAGTTTATAGATTGCAGAAAAATATAAAGCTTCATAAAAAATTAGAAAATGTAAAAGTTATTTATTAGGATAATATCAAGAATTTCAGAGGTGCCGAATTCATAATTCAACGTAAAACTTGTTATGTGTCAAAAAAAGGAGGAGGGGGTTCACAAGCTACGATCAAACCCTCCACCACACAGTGGAACGTTTTGACGATCTAGTTGGACAAAATTATTCCGTTGAATTTTAATTAGTTTTTGCTCTTTTTTTAATGCATCACAAATAAAATACTGATATATACTTGGTTATTTAACTACAATGTCTTAAAATAAAAATACAGGGTGCCCACTAAAGTCCGTTCCCACCTTCTTAACTGATGAATGACTGAATCTATATTCAAAAACGTGGTGTCTATCTATTAAAATACCTGATTAAACTTCTGATCTTTCATTAAAACTTCTGATTTCTTTAAAAAATTTTGCTAATTAACTGTTATTATCATTATATCTTCATATGGGGCAATTAATATAGTAATATAATAATAAAGAGTATTTATTATTATTAACTTTGGCCCCGCCGCAGTCAGTGTCAATTACTAGTTCACGAAGGTGTCAACTACTAAACTCTCACATCCACGGTGGTGTCAACTTCTGGACAAAAATCATGTTTTCATATCCCCTAGTAATTTTTACTACATGTATTCATTTAGGGACATTAAACGTTATGATTTTGTGGAAAAATGTTCAGACCCCCTAGTAATTATCAAACTGTTTCCCTTAATTGAAAACTGCCCGAACCAAAGGCAGCGAACGCCGAAATATTCCTTAAGGTGTCAACTACTGAGTACTTTACCTTAATACGTTTTTGAAAATAATTTAACTAGACAAGTAAAGTCATTGATACACTGTTTAACACTTCTAGCAATATCAGTTTAAAATATAAGTGGAACGAAAAATCATTTGGGAATTTCTCTCGATAATAACTTATATATTTTTTTATTAACACAAAAGTAGCCACGTGTTCTTTTTTAACGTTATTGGTCGCGTTCGATATATGAAGTTTTCACAATCTAGTGTTAGAATAATGTATTATAAAAATCTAAGAAATAATACTAAACTGTCACAATGTGTGGTGATGACAGCTCCAACATTTAGATGCATCAGTTTTCAAACTTCAGTTTTTTTAAAATAAACTGTACAGGTATAATTAAATAATGGTGTGATGAGTTTTGAAAAATAACACCCCACAGTTTAAACTATACTTATTCAATATTTTTTCGAAGTGAAGTGCTTTGCAAACTATAGGGCTTCTTATCTTCTTATTAGATGTTTTAAGGTCAAAAGAAATTCTTAAAACACCATAAAGTTTACAAATAGGCAAGTCCATTCAAAAGAACTTAGTCTTCCTTCTCCAAGCACAAAAAAATCGTGCTTCTACTTTGAAAGTCGGAACAACACTGAAAAGTTGCTTCATAGTTTTAATTCTGCTTGCATGGTAAAATCACTTGTTTTTTGCGCCTGCTTAAGGAAGACTTTGTTCTTCTGAAAGCCGTTGCGAATTTGTAAATTTAATGTTGTTTTAAGAAGTTCTTTTTTACTTTAACTTGTCCGATTTTTCTGCAGCTAAAAAACATGATGACATGATGAAAACATGTGGATCTAGCAAGGTATGTGTAATGCATATAACTAATCAAGAAAACAACAACAGCAAATAATTTGGTATATTTGACACAAATTTATTTGCCCTTTGTGACGTTTTTATATGATAGTCTAAAATCTATCCGTATAATAAAAACACAAAAATATCAAAAGTTAGTTAACCTTAACTTCAAATAACTTCGAATAATCAGGAAGGTGAAAAGTCGAATACAGAATTATGGCTAGCGAATGTCGACATTATACAAAAAAAAATCTTTAAAATGGTCTTGAAACCAAAAATATTGAAAGTATTAAATTATTACTTGTTCGCAAAATAAATAACTAAATAAATAAATAAAATAATAAAAATAAATAAATAAATAAATAAAAACCACTGTAGTCTAAATGAAATGCCGTAAACCACATCTGAATAACAATAATTATTCATGAAATTTCATTGACTGGTTTTTAAAAATGTCATCTACAATAAGAATATTTCAAAAATATAGTCCTTCAAAACGAATACTTTTATACTAAAACAGCTCAAAAACAGTTTTTAGTATTCTGTTTGGAAAATTATTCAATCTCACTAACTTTCTAAAATAGACAGAGCAAACAAAGCGTAATGCGAATTTTGCTGTTTAACATTAAATAAACTCGATAATTAAATTTGTTTTCCAGAAAGAGATGTTTAAATTTAGATAAACGAATTGAATTTTTCACGACATTTTCCTTTTGAAGCTAATTATTAAACTGAAGTAAGTTGACTTATTACAATTTTGAGCTCTTTTATTTATTTGTGTATGTTTTAATATTATCTATCATGTTATCCATTGGTTTTATGAAGATATTTTTTATGTTTTTTTAGAATTAAAAAATAATATTTCTAAACGGAAATTCTCCTGTATTTTTTTTTAACTTTATGAAATATTTTCGGATTTTTTTTTTCAGAAGTGAACACTGTAACTGTCAGGATCAAACTTGAAGCGTTTTTTTTTTCGCTGAAAGTATAATCAAAACCGGGCCATTATAACAAAACTCGAACTATAAATATCGAAACATTAGTTCCCGTTTAAACATGGTTGCCACCTTCAGATTTACATTCATGTATCTCACATTTTAACCAACACCACCCATGTTTTCAGTAGATGTTCAGATACTGACAAATTACCGCACTTGACATTAACTTTTTTTTGTAGTTTTTAACTATAGAAATCAGTTCTCTGAGTTATTGTAAGTGCTGCTGAGCAATTGTTGCCATTTTCCGATTAGTATATTTCTATCACATATTTTTCTGAATATTTTAACATCGTTTTCAGTTATATACCATAGAGTTTTTTTCTTTTCAAATAACATTAAATTTACTAAAAATTTTGGGCATATCCTGGAATGCTTTGTTTGATTCATTTAGCAGAGAAAAATATCTGTCATGTATACCAGCTTTGGTACCCACTCATCTTCGGGTGTGTGTTTTGGAAATTTCGGAACATTTGCTGCTTGAAAAATAATTAATTTTTTTTGCACAGCATTATATGTTGTGTTAGTATTTAAATCATCCAGTTATCTCATTTCATTGAGTGAAGAAGAAGCATAATATACTGGAAAACACCTTTTTCTTAAAATGTCTAAAACATAATATAAACGTTAAAACATAGATATAATTACTTAAAAGGTGCTAAAAAAATATAAAGATAAGTAAAGACACATAGCCTTGCTTAATGGTACAGAAAACCCGAACTTTAATAAGCTAAAAGATAAATTCTACGTTTCGAGCTGTTTCTACAGCCATCTTCCGGAAAGATGATGGTTAAATGTCTTAAAATTCACAGACGAAGACTTCCTGAGACAATTTGTCGAACTTTGGTTAAAGATATGAAAACAAAAATGTAGCGGTACCATCCAGTGAAAATAAATACTTATTAATGAAATGAGTCCAAATTAATCAAAAGTTCAATTAAAGATTCCAGGAGTACATGTAAAGATATTAGTTAATATAGCTCTGAGATCCATCAAACGCACACGTCTTAATTTCCAAAAGGGAAACAATGACTAGCGAGAATAAAAGAAAACAAACGTAAAACAAATTAAAATAGTAGGCAAGTGCAAGCGAAGTTCAGCCCACTACTATAGAAGGGGGTGAAAAGATCAATTCATATTTTCAGTAGCTCTTCACATACCCGAAGTAAAATGTCAATAGATTCAACGATTACCGAAGAGTAATGCTTAGATGTTGAATTGGTTATTTTATCTTTTTAAAATTTTATCTTAATATTTTCTTTTTTATGCAATCTAGGTAAAGCTGCACTTAGTTTGTTAAACATGATATCAGATAATTGCCTATTAGCCTTTCATTAAATTTTCGAGATGTCAAACCAATATAGAATAAACTTTTTTGATGTTCTGTGCTGAATGGGATTATGTAAACTCTTGATTACATGCTCCCTGCTGTCTTTGCCCCTTTGAAAAGGAACTTTTGAGGTTATATATAATAATGCCTTTAGATGTATTTAGTACCGTTTAAGTAAGTAAATGTATGTTTTAGTTTTTATATTAATAACAAGTTGAAAATTTCTTCACGACATTCTTTGTTGTATAGTGTTTTGATTATATTGGGTGTCTGAAACATTTGAGAACTTGTTGGGCAGACAAATATTCGAAGTCTTTCTAATATTTGTAATTAAAACCTGTTTCACAAATGAATAAATACAAACGTCCTAATTATAAATGCCTAATATAATTTTAATTTTCAAAATTAAAAAATACAATTTCGTAAATATAAGCATTTCTATCAATTATATTTTTATTTTGTTAGGTCAGAGTAACTTAAGAACGTGCATAACCGTGGAAAATCGACAGTGCTTTTTTCTGAAGAATATTCATTATAAAAGCCCGTGTTTCGATCAAGAAATCATTTAAACAAGTGAAAAGATTGTTATACGAAAAGTGCGGTTAATAAAATACCCTATTAAAAGCAAAAATTAATCGAAGAAGTTAACAGTGATTTTGCGTTTATCGTCCAACAACCTTATATCGAAAACGAGTAGTTATATTGATATATTGTAGTATGATTAAACATACACATTTGTATCTAGACGCTGGACGAATTTCAATTCCAACATGTGCTAAAGATTAAAATAGATAAAAACGTTTTTAAAATTGTTTAGTAATTTTTTTTTCGAAATTTATTAGCATTTTTGAGGTAATATATTTAAGTTTTATTATTACTCTGTATTTAACTTTAACATGATTTATTAATTTTATTTATAAGTGAGTAGGGCCAAAATTAATATACACCGTCGACCTTTTAGCTTAAGTACGGGTACTGTTTGGAAGGTTACCCGATAACGGAACACCTTAGGGGAAAGATTAAAAATTAAATGAATAATTAAAAGGCAATCAAGAATGGATTCGTGTGTGGACAGGAGCATTACATAGGCATACTCATTTTATAATTGCTCTAATTGCACAAATTCGTTTAAATCCGCCTCATTTATGTTGCAGTAAATAGTTTCCATTTGTTTCAAAACAAAATGTACTTTACGGAAAACTATCGTACGGGTCAATCCATTTCAAGTGGTCCAGAAAATGTCATATTCGTTGCTCGACCATTTTTTAAAAATCTGAATTTTTTTGTACAACAACCCTAACATGATGGAAGTTCAAAGTGACTATTATTTTAATTTTATTAATTTTTATTTGTGCATGGCGGCCATCTTTGTTTCATCGTCTGCAGCAATTTAAGCACAAGAAGGGTTTACGGAATTATAAATAATTCAACGTTTATTTATCCAATTTAAGTGAGGATTAAAGCAATTTGTACAGAATACATTGGGCTAAAAATTTGGTAATGAAGTAGTTTCCGAAACTAACTGCTTATTGGTAAAATTTTAGCATAAAGTTTCCGTTTTTTTCCAAAATTTGTCCGTTTACAAGAGGAAATTTTTCTAGCAAGGAAAACTGTCAACATGACATAATGTTTTTTACAAATATGACGAAAATACTTGCACTCACACGCCGAGTTCTAGATCTGTGACTTGCTTTCTCTTCGCTAAAAAAAAAAAATCCAATTTTTTCCAAAATGGCAAAAATTGCACTTTTCAGGCATTGATATGTTTGGTGGGGCAAGAGATAAAAATCTGATTTTTTTTATAAGAGTATTGTATGGTAGTGTTATTCACAAGA
Source organism: Maratus speciosus (assembly GCA_963932465.1). Classification (NCBI taxonomy): domain Eukaryota; kingdom Metazoa; phylum Arthropoda; class Arachnida; order Araneae; family Salticidae; genus Maratus; species Maratus speciosus. The sequence continues at coordinate 591,323,362 of OZ010789.1, read as the reverse complement.
AATTTCAGAATGGAGATTTGACTACAAGCTGAGATATGTCAATGGCAACATGTCAAAACAATACTGCCAAACTATTTTTTGTTGTAGTATTTATCTCAGAGTACCATTTAAATTTATTTTTTAGATTATCTTTAAATAATAGTAACAGAAAATAAATCTTTTGCAATTAATTTAAAAAATAATTATGCCTAAGGCTTACGTTTTGTATGGTTATATATATATTTCATTATATATATATATATATATACAAGACCTGAGACAAAAATTGGGAAAGTGAAAAGCTGTTAATGTTGGCATACTTGTTGAGACATGATCAAACGTGTCAAAACACATTCCTGCTTGTTGGTTTAAAAACCACAATTTTAATGCTGCGTGCCAGTCCCTTTTTCCTGCCATAAGTATGTTTCAGTAAATGAAACATTATGCGATGTTACCATGCATCAGCCTCAAGTAATTTTCAGAAAATAAAGATACCCAAAGCCTTTTTTAAAATTTATACTGCAGAAAAATCACATTTTTTTTCATAAGAAGTAAGCTAGGAATTATTAATGAATTGAGACTTGCACATAGTGATTTCAAAGTATATTTCTATGAGCCATCAGGGCCAAGATCTTCAATCAAGTTATCAAGAGATGACAAGACTTGGTTCCCACAAATAAATTTTTGAGAAAGATGAAAATTGTGGGTTTTGAACCAACAATCAAGAATGTGTTTTGACACGTTTGATCATGTTTCAACAAGTATGACAACATTAACAGCTTTTCTTTTTCACTATGTTGTTTTTGGCTCAGGTCTTGTATAAAAATATTTTTTTTTCTTTATGTAAAAGTGCTGAGGTTTCTTTTAGTTACTAAAATTACTGAAACCATAGAAAATGTATGGCCTTAGGCATAATTATTTTTTTATTAATTGCTAAGCTTTGCAAAAGGCTTTAAATTCTGTTACTATTATTTAAAGATAATCAAAGACATAAATTTAAATGACACACTGAGATAAATACTTAGTTGTGACTACAAGAAAACAATAGTTTGGCAGTATTGTTTTGACATGTTGCCCTTGCCATATCTCAACTTGTAGTCAAATCTCCATCTTGAAATTTCTTGTACATAAAACTACCATACAATACACTTATGAAAAAAAAAAATCAGATTTTTGTCTCGTGCCCCACCAGAAATATCAAAGCCTGAAAAGTGCGATTTTTGTCATTTTTGAAAAATTTGGGATTCTTTTTAGCGAAGAGAAAGCAAGTCCCAGATCTGGAACTCGGCGTGTGAGTACAAGTACTTTCTGCATATTTGTAAAAAAAAAAAAAAAAAATATGTCATATTGACAGTATTCCTTGCTAGGAAAAATTCCTCTTGTAAACGGACATATTTTGAAAAAAAAAACGGAAAATTTATGCTTAAATTTTACCAATAAGAAGTTAGTTTCGGAAACTACTCCATTACCATATTTTTAGCCCAATGTAATCTGTACAAATTGCTTTAATTCGCAGTTGAATTGGATAAATAAACGATAAAATATTTACAATTCCGTAAGCCCTTCTTGTGAGAAAATCGCTCCAGACGATGAAACAAAGCTGGCCGCCATGCACAAACAAAAATTAATAAAATTAAAATAATAGTCATTTTGAACTTCCATCATGTTAGGGTTGTTATACAAAAAAATTCAGACTTTTTAAAAATGGTCGAGCAACCAGTGCTGGACCACTTGAAAGGAATTGTATTTTTATGAGAAAATATAGAGGTTTAATACACATTTTAACTAAAGTTTTTTTAACATCTACATTAATCTATTAAATCCAAAATTGAAATTTTATTTTTTATTTTTAAAGTGATTTTAAGTACACTGATTTATTTTTATGCTATAAAAGTACAAGCCCCCCCCCCTCCAACAAAAAAAAAAAAGAGAAAAGACGAATCTCATTAAATTAATAATATGCGTCTCAAGATATAACTAAAAAAATTGTGTGTATGGGGCTTAAATATCTTCCTTTTAATGTTGAATTTATAGCAGATATAGCAGATTAACAAGCGTTTTTTTTTATTATTATTATTCTTGAAGAAATATGGTACATTTTTGGATCACTTACTGCAACATTCGAATTCCAATGCCAAAATCCCACAGTGGAACCAGAATGTTAGAATTAAGAACTTCCTTAATTAAGAATGTGAAGCTTTTAAATATTAGCTCATTATGTATATATAATATAAGCTATATATTATATAGCTTATTTTGAAATAAGTTTTTTGTAAATTCTGGTGTCATTCAATCATTGTAGCATTTTACGAATAAAAGTACTTTGCTCTAGAAAAGGTTAAAATATTCAACAATTATGCAATGCGACCAAAGGAAAATAAATCATTAACAGCAATTTTCACTAGTTCATACAACTAGGGGCCATATTAAATGTATTACATTAAGTTTATCCTGTACCTAAGATTTCGACAATGTAGTTTTTTTTTTTTTTTTTTTTTTTTTTTTAGTCTAAAAATTAAAGCTGATTTTATTCTGAATAAAACGTACTGGAAAAAATTTAAGGAAGCTGCTGACTCAATATCAGTAAAATAAAAAAAAATATCAAAACTAGATCCCTTAGTGGAAAAACCAAAATAACTATAACCAAATTAATTACAACTAAATTGATAGATTTTTAAATCTTAAAATTAAGTAAAGGATTTTTTTTTTCAGAACAAAAATATAAATTTGACACGCATTTCAAATGCGCATTAAATCAACTATTTCTAAGTTAATTACAATAACAGATTTACACTTTCATTTTCATTACTCATCATAATATTTCCCTTTCTTTTCTTTTTTTACTATACTGAACACATACGTACAATCTACGTTTAATTGTTGTGTTTCAGTTATTATTGGTACAAAGAAGCGATGTAAAAATATAATATAAAAGTCGATTTACACAATATCATAAAAAATGGAAATTGTTTGCTATAAATAGAAAAAGCCTTTTTTCATACATTCAAGATAAATTCATTTCGTAAATATTTTAAAACGTTTAATTGTATTATTAGCTTCTGTTATGTACAGAACTTTTTCATTTACATATATAAAAAAGAGAAGCTAAAGAGGGAAAAAAGTTCAGATATTCCCCACTTACACCCATTACTAATAAAATTTATTGGCGGTATTTTGAAAAAAATTTTCCGTACAATATTTCAGTATTTTCTGCTCAGTAAACGTATTCTGTTAAAATGAATACATTTATTGTAAAAAAAAATTTAGAAATTAAGTTTAGAATTCTATTTTGAGATTTATTCACACGTAGAGAATATCTAAAACGGGAAGCGCAAACACCCGTAATGAGAATTATAATGTTTAATATTAAATAAGCCGGAAATTTAAATGCAGTTTCAAAAGTGCAATTTTTAAATTTAAATGAACATCTACTGTTTATCATTATTTTTCCCCTCTTTGCTTCTGAAGCTAGTCATTAAATTTGAATTGAATTTTCTTTGTTTAAAAAAATGATAGCATTTCCCTGTTGAAATCTATAAAGCGAAATATTTCGTAAGGAAAACGTACTTCTTTCACAAACATATCATACGTTATATGTGATTTCAGATAACCATCCAAGCGATATACTCTGAGTTAATTACAATGAATGATTTCCTCTCTTTATTTGAATAGAAATATAATCATATTTTTTAAAAGCAAATATTTACAATGAGTGTTAGTTATGTTTTATTTGTTTAAAGGCTTTTTAGACACAAAATTGGGGCTACAACTCAATCCATTAATACTAAATTACATGATTTATGAAACTTTGGATATTTCTAGATGTAAATATGAAACAATAATAAGTACAAAACGTTTCTTATGTCTAAAAATAATGGAATAAGTAGATAACAGGAATTCTGCTTTTTCAGAATTTAGTGTCCCACCGAGGAAAAAAAAATATAATAAATAAATATCAATAGTACAAAACATATTTCAGTTTAAAGACATAAAATAAACGTTTTTATTTTTTATAAAATGGCGTCATATACATCCGCTGAAGAATTCCACATTTACAATCCAGTCTTAAACAACACCTATTGAAAAGTATGCATACTTAATCACTATCGCGGAATAATACAAAAACCCAGCAAAAAGCAATGTCGTCATTCACGAAATTCGACAAAAATATCTTGTATCTAATGAATCGTATGCCTTCATTTGTTTGTAACATTAATACGGATACTGAAATTTAAATATAGTTCTTAATAAATCCATGTTTTATTAGAAACCATCCATTTGCATTTTTTTTTTTTTTCAAAATTCGGAAAATGTTATTACACAAGGATTAATGGAATTGCATTGTTTGAGCTTTTTGATAGGAATTAAGTAAATGCAGAAAATAAGTCACACAAATATTCTTTAAAATACATTTTATAGCAGACGATATTCCTGGCATCGTACGTATTTAAATTACATTTTTTTATTTCAGTTGTTATGAGAAAATAGGCAAGAAAAATATTAAGTAATCTACTATTTTCTCTTTACTTTTTACTGAAATGTTGAACTTCAGTTGCCAAAATTACAGAAATGGTATTAAATACTACCAAAAAAAATAACATCTCAAAAATAAATTGAGTAGCTGTTTCAAGCAAAGTGCCTATATAAGTAATTTTTTCCATATATGACGGTGTAAAAAAGGAAAATATGCGATCTTAATAAGCTTTTAAAAATACAGTAAATTTCAGTATTTAATCGAACAATGTCACTCCTGCTTCGTTTTATGGTTGGCTTATGGTTACGTGTAAGGTTATTTTTTAGTGACGACACTTTAATTGTTGTCTGGAAGAGATAGAATATCGAGGGCTAATTAACTTATCTTTGACTTTCGTTCATTACACTTATTTATTATAGATACAGATCCAAGTAAAAATAAATAAATAAATAAATAAATAAAAATAATAATAGAAAAAAAGGAATTGTGAAAAAAGATTTTTTTTATGTATCGCTTACATAAAAGTAATACGGGATAAAAATTAATATTGTAAGAATCTATACATATACATATTTAACATTTTGTTTTATTTTATTTAACATTTAGCATAAAAATTAAAGGAAATAATACAAAAATTAAAATAATTATCCACTCATGGAAAAAATCAAAACATTAGAGCAACCATTTTCCAGCTTCAAAATGTTAGAATAATACTTTGTAGATAATAAGTGCTTAAAAAATAGGAAAAATAGTTATTCTTTGATATTAGGTAGCTTTCATTATAAAAAGTCCTTCCGGCCAGTGCCGGGAGGAAGAGGTAGCTTTCATATTCCTTATTTTAAAAAAGCCAACTTATATTATTCAAACACACGAAGATCAATTTAGTGGAAACCGAATATAGGAGATTCAATACTAATTTTTATCAATACTAAATCATTATGAATGAGAATTTCGAGAAATTAGCTTTATACAAGCTGCTTTTATTTAAAGTAACTTATATTTGGCTGCCAAATTCGGAGATTTCTCAAAGTGCCTGCCATTTTAAGACAACATGGTGGATGAGGCTAACCAGTGAACTTGGTTGAGACCTTAGTCATTGATGTGCACATGCTCACTCACATCGGAATCGATCGATATATACGAGTGCTGTCGCAGGCAAAAAATCAGATTTTTGAAAATGTCATCCACATTAGATATTGAAATTGCTGAGCCATTTTTTAAGATAAAGATAAACAAAAAATGCTCCTGAATCCTTATATCAAGGTCAAATACTTAAGAAAGAAACCTTTTTCAATTTCTAATTTTTTTGCACGTCACTTTAAATATAATTCTTTTTTTAACTTAATGGCCGCCATTTTGAAACACGATGGCTGATGAAGCTGGCCAGCGAACTTGGTCGAGATATTGATGTATACTATCCACATGCCTTATTACATCGAAATAGGCGAATACGTGTGTTATCGCGTGACAAATACAAGATCGTTTCAAAATGTTAGCCATGCTAGAAATTCAAAGTGGTATAATCCAGCCATTTTTTTAAGATATAAACAAAAGAACAAATTTTCAGAAACAAAAACTGCTCCGGAATCTTTGTATCAAGGCCAAACACATAAAAAAATCTTTTTCATTTTCCAATTTTTTAATACCTCATTTTAAATTTTAAATTTATTTTTTTTAAATGGCAACCCTTTTGAAACAATATGGCGAATGAAGCTGGCCAACGAACACGGTCGAGACATTGGTATGTACTATGTACAGACCAAGTTAAACCCAAATCGGTTCATAAATACTCCTGTTATCGCGTGACAAAAATCAGGTCGTTTTAAAATGTCAGCCACAATAGAAATTCAAAATGCTATATCTCAGCCATTTTTTTAGATACAGACGAAACAAAAACTATTCCGGAATATTTGTATTAAGGTCAAAGACATACAAAAAATCTTTTTCATTTTTCAATTTTTTGGTATCTCATTTTTAATTTATTTTTTTTTAAATTTTTTAAATGGCTGCCATTTTGAAATAAGATGGCGGATGAAGCTGGACACCGAACTCGGTCGAGATATTTGTATGTACTATGCACACACCAAGGTACATCCAAATCGGTTCATAAATACGCCCGTTATCACGTGACAAAAATCAGGACGTTTCAAAATGTCAGCCACGCTAGAAATTCCAAATGCTATAACTCAGACATTTTTAAGATATAGACGAAACAAAAACTGCTCTCGAATCTTTTTATCAAGGTCAAACACATAAGAAAAAAATATTTTTTCAATTTTCAATTTTTTGGTACCACATTTCGAATTTAAAATTTTCTTAAAAATTTAAATGGCCGCCATTTTTAAACAAGATGGCGGATGAAGCTGGCCAACGAACTCGGTCGAGACATTGGTCTGTACTATGTATAAACGAAGTTACATCCAAATCGGTTCATAAATACGCCTTTTATCGCGTGACAAAATTCAGGATCTTTCAAAATGTCATTTAATTTTTTTTTTAATTTAAATTTGAAATGTGTTACCAAAAAATTTAAAAATAAAAAATATTTTTTTTTCATACATTTGACCTTGATACAAAGATTCCGGAGGAGTGTTTGTTTCGTTTATATCTTTAAAAATGGCTGAGTTATAGCACTTTGCATTTCTAGCGTGGCTGACATTTTGAAATGACCTGATTTTTGTCACGCGATAACAGGCGTATTCAAGAACCGATTTGGATGTACCTTGTTGTATACATAGTACATACCGATGTCTCGACCGAGTTCGTTCGCCAGCTTCATCCGCCATCTTGTTTAAAAATGGCGGTCATTTAAAAAAATTTAAAAAAAATCAAATTTAAAATGAGGTACAAGAAATTGGAAAATGAAAAAGATTTTTTTTGTATGTGTTTGACCTTAATACAAAGATTCCGTAACAGTTTTTGTTTCGTCTATATCTTAAAAAAATGGTTGAATTAAAGCACTTTGAATTTCTAGCATGGCTGACATTTTGAAACGATCTGATATTTGTCACGCGATAACACGTGTATGTATTAACCTATTTCGATGTAAGAAGGCATGTTCATAGTATATAGCAATGTCTTGCCCAAGTTCGCTGGCCAGCTTTATCAGCCATCTTGTTTCAAAATGGCGGCCAGTAAATAAAATATATATATATATATATTTAAAGTAAGGTGCAAAAAAAATTAGAAATTGAAAAAGGTTTCTTTTTGGGGTGACATTTTGAAAAATCTGATTTTTTGCCTGCGACATCACTCGTATATATCAACCGATTCCGATGTGAGTGAGCATGTGCACTGGAATTACTAAGGTCTCTACCAAGTTCACTGGTTTGCCTCATCCACCATGTTGTCTTAAAATGGAAGACACTTCAAGATATCGCCGAATTTGGCAACCAAATATAAGTTACTTTAAATTAAAACAGCTTGGATAAAGCTGACTAATTTCGCGAAATTCTCATTCATAATGATTTAGTATTAATAAAAATTAGTATTGAATCTCCTATAATCGGTTTTCACTAAATTGAGCTTTTTGTGTTTGAATAATATAAGCTGGCCTTTTAAAAATAAGGAATATGAAAGCTACCTCATCCTCCCGGCACTGGCCGGAAGGACTTTTTTGTAGCATCAGCTTTAAATTTTATAACAGCACGAACTCACTTTTCCAAGCTAGCTACAAGTGGTTCACAATGTTTTCTGCCCAGACGTGTCCAGTGATCATGTCAAATGTATGCTGGAAAGATACTCAACTTTGTATTTTGGCGAAATGTCTTGTAGTATTTTCTTCATTATTCCCACAAATTCTCCATTAGGTTTAAATCCGACGTATTAGCAGGCGTTAAATCCAGCGAATTTGCTGCTGCGAATTAGCAAGTACGTTAATTTACTTTCATTAAATGCTGGAGGATTTCTTTATATATCTCAGAATGAATCCTTTCGTTAACGATACATCGTCCTCCGGGACCATATTCAGTCATGCCCATTACACTGGCTGCAAATTTCACTGATCGTTTAATTCAGTCCTTGTCATATGCTTCTTGCTTCGTTCGCCCTACCCGAAGACCTTGATCACCATATGTTACACAAAAGACACTCTCATCTCTAAACAATATCTTTTGTCCAATCATCCAGACCCCATAAAAGCCTTTTATTGCCATAATTAACTCTCTGAGTTTTCTGTTTAATAGTCATGATTAGATTTATCTCTGATACAGTTTATGGATACTAAGATTATGGAGACGCTTTAGTGTTGTAAATTTACCCACATCAACACCGTGTTCCTTCTACTTTCATTGAAAATACAACCTTCCTCACATCTTCATTCACCTTCCTTTTAATTACATTTAAAACGTTTTTTTTTTTTTTTTTTTTTTTTTTTTTTTTTTTTTTTTTTTTTTTTAAATACTCTTTAGCTTTCTATTTTCTCTCTGAGCAATTTTTGACCTTTGGTAGCTATTCAGATGCTTCTTTTCAAAATGACTGTTGTTCAATTACTGCTTTATTACTCTACTAACACTTGGTTAAAAGCATTTAAAGTAACGGGTGACATATCGCTGATTATGACCTTCTTTATGCAAATCAATAATACGATGCTTTGTAAACTGCGTTACAAAGTCGGACGAACGAACATAATTAAGAAGAAGTCCCTGAGAAGCTAATTTTATGCCTATTTTATCCAAACTTCCGAAAGAATCAGGAAAATTCATAAGTATTCTAATTTTTTGAACCACTATTTTAGTATTCTAATTTTTTAATAATGAGAATAATTTTACAAAAATACAATATTCACAAAAAATTTAATCCTTTACAGTTTTAATTTTTAACATGCAAATATATTTAAACATCAACTGTTGTTCCTTTTAATTTGTACTACACTGAAATAAAGCTAAATGCAATTCCATATACAAATGAAATGAATTATTCTAATTCTTTGACTTTGAGCTGTACAAAGTGCAAATGAAAATTTCATTCCAACCTCTCACAACTTGACTTTCGATAGGCTGATGGAATTTTCATGTTATATAATAACGGTTAGGATAATAACTCACGTTAGTTACATAATTTTTCACAAAAATTTTTTCTACCTAACTTATTGTTCGACTTTGCTTAGTCATAGCATCATGAGGGAAATTTCTATAATTAGATGACAACGGAAGATTAGTCTTTTTGATATATTCGGTAGGTTCTCGATTCCGGGAGGTTTTCTTGCAATGTTAGATAGATAGTTTTTCATGAAAAGTTTTAGAATATAGCCTATACGTTGATTAATTATTGAATTAAGGAGGCAAGTTCTATAATTAGGTCAAACTGATTGCGAATGATTAGTCTTTTCAAAACATTGTGCAGAAAGGATTTCGATGGACCTTGTATTTTTAGTTAAATAATTTTGCAAAGCAGGTTTTAGTATAAGGCATATCGTTATAAGGTGTGTCCCACCAAAATAAAGCCACCGTCATTGTGTGCTGTAATTGGACACGAAACAAACTATACAAATATATTAAGAAAATCTATATACAAATACATATTTACAAGGGGTATCTCACTCCCTGCATTACCTGGACAGGAAAAAAAATAATTTGTAAAAAAAAGAGGGGGAAAAGGTGTCCCGCGGAAATAAAGCCACTACTGTTAATAGAGAATATATCCGCCATAGTTATATATGACTTGGAATATACGATGTGGCACACCATTTACCACTCCTTGGTGGACAATAGGATCAATGTTCCCCCACGCATCAAATTATGACGACCTTTAATTTTGCCACAGACTGAAACTGCCGGCCATTGGCATTTACAGACCTACTGATGATACCACACACATTTTCTAGGGGACTGAGATCATGGAAAAAGGACAGATCATTCCGTGACATGCACCTGATTCTGCAATAACCATTCCCAGGACGATTTTGTAGCGTGCATGACGTTTTTCCTGCTGGGAAATACAACATAGTCTACCAATTATGTTTGAAAATGGCAGTAAATAGTTTTATATCATTTCTTGGTAATCGGAAGCCTTCATGCGGCCTGAGACAACAGCCAGGTTATGTTTACCTCCATAGCCGAAGCCTCCCCACACCATTAATGAGCCTCCACCTTGCTGTCTTTTGGAGAAATTTTCATCTTCTTTCGTCATGTCATACGAATAGAAAGCAAAACCGTCAGGCCCATCCAAATTATTTTTTTCTCATCTGAGACTATAACACGCTGTCCATGGTCCTTCCAGGTTTGATTATATTTGGCCCAGTCGACCCTCCTTTGCATGTGGATAGCTTTCAACATGTGCTGCTGTTTCCTTTTCTTATATCGCAAGTTGCTTGTACGTTTTTCAATTCGTGGCAGTGTTGATTTTGTCACATGGATGTTATCCTCTTTGGCCAACTATTTTAGGGAAATACCATCTCCTGAAAGAAGACGTAAAACTGCTCTTGCCTGCCTGGAAGTCATTTTTCTGCAGATACACCTCCTATTTTTTATACCCGTACGCAGATCCCTGATTTAAAAAAATTGTCTCTTACGGTTTTAGATCGTTTGATTTGCTTGGATATTGGTTTATGTGAAAGACCTTGTTCCTTAAAAGCTGTTATCTGTCCTTTCTCGAACTTTGAGAGCTGGGTTTTCTTTCCCATTGCAATACAGCAGGAGAAATAGAAAATAACCTTCCAAAGTCTGTACAAAGCTCGACTGGCACAGAACAAGTACTTGACGACTTCCTGACGTCATAAACGTGTTGAACTCAGCAGCTCGAATGTTGGTAGTTATCAATAAATACTAATATTGGCAGTGGCTTTATTTCGGCGGGACACTTCCCCCCCCCCCTTTTTTTACACATTTACCTTTTTCTCCTGCCCAGGTGGGGCTGGAAGTGAGTTACTCCTTGTAAATATGTATTTCTATATAGACTATCTTAATATATTTGTTTCAATTTTATTTGTTTGTTTTGTGCCTAGTTACGGCACTCAATTACGGTGGCTTTATTTCGTTGGGACACACACTGTTAAAAATTTGCAGCATTCTGGCAGGTCATTTGACCGTTTTTTCCGAAAACGGTTACACAACCGTGAATTTAGCACAATTCAGACCATATTATGGTCATTTTATGGTCAGAATATAGTTAAATTATGGTTATGAAACCGTTTTTTCAAAAAACGGTCGAATGACCTGCCAGAATGCTGCAAAATTTTTAACAGTGCACCTTACATTGCTTAGTTATAGGATTATGAGTTAAACCTGATCAGAAATATTAACTTTTTTAGAAAGTTCTTCTGAACGAGTTTTGATAGGAGTTACACTTTTATTAAGATACATTTTGCCAAGAAAAAAGTAAAAATGATATGAAAATTTGAATTCCGAATTGCAAATCTTACATTTTACCTGTGTTCAGCCTCAGACAAAAGCTTCTTCATAATAAAATCCTGCTCACTGTTTTTCGCAATATATAAATTAAACATCAGCATTTAAATACATTACATTTAAATTATTATTATGTATTACTATTATATATTATTATACATAAAATTATTATTAGCCCCCGGTATGCAATTTCTTTCTCCCAGCCATTAAACTGTCGTCTCAAAAAAATAACTTTCCGTTGTATAAGCCAGCCGTAAAACAACGCAGATGTGTCATTGTACTGTTAAATACTCTACTGCAATTTTTTTAACTTCTAAGTTTCGCACATTTTAAAATTTTATACCGTCGTATTCGAAAAAAAGTGCTTTTAAACGCAATTAGTTTTAAAACTGCATCTCAATTATTTTTTCAAATATTAATATTTTTGTAGTTCTTAGCGCTACTTCTTTAATTGTGCGACTCAAATACTCCATTTGTGTAGAAAGTAAATGAAAAATAGTTAGAAAATATTAAGTGTATCTTTTTGTTGCCATTTCCCCCCAAAATATAAATGAAGGATTTCTAATAAAACATGGAGCTATTATAAATCAAATTTAATTTTAATTATGTATATTAATATTACAAACAAATGAAGGCATATGAATCAATAGATAGCCAATTTTTTTTCCGAGTTTCTTGAATCTCTTGTTTTGGATTTGTGTAAAATTCAGCGATAGTGATATCCTATGCGTACTTTACTGCAGTTGTTTTTGACTAGATCGTAAATGAAGAATTCTCCAGCGGATGCGGATGACGTCATTTTTTATGTAATAAAAGCGTGTGTCTAAAGTCTTAAAACTAAATTTGATTTGTACTGACTATATTTATAAACATATATATATACATTTTTTTTCATCGGGGGGCGACATTAAATTCTGAAAAAGCAGAATTCTTGTTTTCTAGTTATATATTATTATACATTACATTAAAATTATTCAAATATAAATTTTAGGGTTGTGTTCTGCAAATTAGTCACAATAATTCAATTTCTAAAAGAGGAAGCTCAAACAAAGCGAAACAAGTTTTCTGTTGTTAACATTATATAAACGGAATGTTTTAATATGTCTTTTAAAACGAAATGTGTGAATTTAGGTGAACGCTTTATATCGGTTTAGCGATTCTACTTTTTAAGCTAATAAGTAAACGTGATTTCAGTTTGATTAATTTCACAAAATATTCTTCAAAAGACTGGAAAACTAAACATAACAGAAGAAAAAAGTATTTGTTCGACCAATATATACATTAAATTATTCACAATAATTGAATTTCAAAAAGAGGAACCTCAAACAAATGTAACAAGTTTTCTGTTGTTAACATTGAATAAACATAATATTAAAATATGTCTTTAAAAGCGAAATGTATAAACTTAGATGAACACGTTAAATCGGTTTAGCGATATTGCTTTTTAAGCTAATAAGTAAACATGATTTAAGTTTAATTAATTTCACAAAATATTCTTCAACGGACTAGAAAACTAAACATAATAGAATAAAAAGCATTTGTTCCATCGATGTGTAATAAATAATTCGCAATAATTGAATTTCAAAAAGTCCTTCCGGCCAGTGCCGGGAGGAAGAGGTAGCTTTCATATTTCTTATTTTTAAAAAGCCAACTTATATTATTCAAACACACGAAGCTGAATTAAGTGGAAACCGAATGTAGGAGATTCAATACTAATTTTTATCAATACTAAATCATTATGAATGAGAATTTCGCGAAATTAGTCAGCTTTATCCAAGCTGCTTTTACTTAAAGTCACTTATATTTGGCTGCCAAATTCGGCGATTTCTTAAAGTGTCTGCCATTTTAAGACAACATGGTAGATGAAGCTAACCAGTGAACTAGGTCGAGACCTTAGTAATTGCTGTGCACATGCTCACTCACATCGGAATCGGTTGATATATACAAGTGCTGTCGCAGTTAAAAATTCCGATTTTTCAAAATGTCACCCACTTTAGAAATTGAAACTGCTATATCTGAGCCATTTTTTAAGATAAAGACAAGCAAAAAATGCTCCTGAATCCTTATATCAAGGTCAAATACTTAAGAAAGCAACCTATTTCAATTTCTAATTTTTTTGCACCTCACTTTAAATATAATTTTTTTTTAATTTAATGGCCGCCATTTTGAAACAAGATGGCTGATGAAGCTGGCCAGCGAACTTGGTCGAGATATTGATGTATACTATCCACATGCATTCTTCCATCGAAATAGGCGAATACGTGTGGTATCGCGTGGCAAATACAAGATCGTTTCAAAGTGTTAGTCATGATAGAAATTCAAAGTGCTATAATTCAACCACTTTTTAAGATATAAACAAAAGAACAAATTTTCAGAAACAAAAACTGCTCCAGAATCTTTGTATCAAGGCTAAACATGTAAAAAAAGTCTTTTTCATTTTCCAATTTTTTAATACCTCATTTTAAATTTTAAATTACATTTTTTTTAAAAAATGGCAACCCTTTTGAAACAAGATGGCGAATGAAGCTGGCCAACGAACTCGGTCGAGACATTGGTATGTACTATGTACAGACCAAGTTACATTCAAATCGGTTCATAAATACGCCTGTTATCGCGTGACAAAAATCAGGTCGTTTTAAAATGTCAGCCACAATAGAAATTCAAAATGTTATAACTCAGCCATTTTTTTAGATGTAGACGAAACAAAACCTGTTCCGGAATCTTTGTATTAAGGTCAAACACATACAAAAAAAATCTTTTTCATTTTCCAATTTTTTGGTATCTCATTTTAAATTTAATTTTTTTAAATTTTTTTTAAATGGCCACCATTTTGAAACAAGATGGCGAATGAAGCTGGTCAACGAACTCGGTTGAGTTATTTGTATGTACTATGTATACACCATTTGGTAGATCCAAATCGGTTCATAAATACGTCTGTTATCACGTGGCAAAAATCAGGACGTTTCAAAATGTCAGCCACGCTAGAAATTCAAAATGCTATAACTCAGCCATTTTTTAAGATATAGACGAAGCAAAAACTGCTTCCGAATCTTTTTATCAAGGTCAAACACATAAGAAAAAAATATTTTTTAAATTTTCAATTTTTTGCTACCACATTTCAAATTTAAATTTTTCTTAAAATTTTAAATGGCCGCCATTTTTAAGCAAGATGACGTATGAAGCTAACCAACAAACTCTTTCAAGACATTGGTCTGTACTATGTATAAACGAAGTTACATCCAAATCGGTTCATAAATACGCCTTTTATCGCGTGGCAAAACTCAGGACGTTTCAAAATGTCAGCTTCGCTAGAAATTCAAAATGCTATAACTCAGCCATTTTTTAAGATATAGACGAAACAAAAACTGCCACGGAGTCTTTGTATAAAGATCAAATACATAAGAAAAAAATATTTTTCCATTTTCAATTTTTTGGTACCACATTTCAAATTTTAAATTTTTTAAAAATTTTTAAATGGCCGCCATTTTGAAACAAAATGTTGGATGAAGCTGGCCAACGAACTCGGTTGAGACATTGGTATGTACTATGTACACACCGAATTAGATCCAAATCGGTTCATAAATACGAGAGTTACAGTGTGACATACGTCAGTATATATATATATATATATATATATATATATATCAATTTTGAACGGAGGGTGGTTTCGTGGTCTGGGGGCATGATCGATGAAAATATACCAAAATTTTTTGAAATCGCTTTCCTCCGAACGGCTGCAATAGGTAGCTTTTTGTAAAGAAAGCTACCTAAAAGAGGAACCTCAAACAAATGTAACGAGTTTTCTGTTGATAACATTGAATAAACATAATATTAAAATATGTCTTTAAAAGCGAAATGTATAAACTTAGATGAACACGTTAAATCGGTTTAGCGATATTGCTTTTTAAGCTAATAAGTAAACATGATTTAAGTTTGATTAATTTCACAAAATATTCTTCAAAAGACTAGAAAACTAAACATAATAGAATAAAAAGCATTTGTTCCATCGATGTGTGATAAATAATTCGCAATATTTGAATTTCTAAAAGAGGAAGCTCAAACAAAGCGTAACAAGTTTTCTGTTGTTAACATTAAATAAACGGAATATTTAAACATGTCTTTAAAAGCGAAATGTATGAATTTAGATGAGCGCGTTAAATCGGTTTAGCAATTTTGCTTTTTAAGCAAATAAGTAAACATGATTCAACTGCAAATAATTTCATAAAATATTCTTCAAAGGAGTGCAAAACTAAACATAACAGAAGGAAAAAATCCTTTCGGAATGTACCGTGAGAAAAAGGTAGCTTTCATATTCCTTGTGTTTTTTAAATATATGTATAAGTGAGATTTGAACGGAGGCTGATTTTGGTGTTTGGGGATCAGGATCGATGAAAATATCCCATAATATTTTGGAAATGCTTTCCTCCGGACAGTTGCAATAGGTAGATTTTTACTTTTTGTAATGAAAGCTATCTAAAAGTATTTGTTCCACCGATATATAATAAATTTTATATGCATTTCACCTAAAGATCAAAGCGATACATATTGTGTTATTTGTGACGAAACATTTCTCTTTCCATTTAAATAAAATATATCCACAATTACATTTCATTCCATTTTAGCGAAACATTTATGAAAAATGTACTTTTATTGCATTAAATAAAGAAATACAAAGTGTTGTAAAACATACAAAGTGAAATTTTCGACTTTAACTGTAGACTTTACTGCTACTATACACGTGTTTTTTCTTTTCTGTAATAGATTTAGTTGTTATTTCTAAATACGATTTAAATCAAAGTGCTGTTTAAAATGGTAATTTATTAAAGATATTTCTAACAAGCTTTAACCCATTTATGACTGATTTTCTTTCTTGAATTTTTTGGCAAAATAACTTTAAAGTGTTGCAAAATGAACAAGAAAATTGCTAAAAAAATTACGCTAAAAAAAGTTTGTAGTTATTTGATAAAATTTAAACGTACAAAATATGGGAATATGCATAATATTTATAGTAGTTATTATAAGTTTTGTGTAGGTTTGTATAAAATTAGCTTTTAATTTGTATATCATATACTATAATTAGTATTTTTATGAACTAATAAAAAAATATATTTATTTCTTTACAGAAGATAACCACATTATAATTATTATAACTATTATTAATAATAAACTAAGAATAATCGTATTGGAGGCTTGAGAACAATTTATTTCATAATCATCTTGAAATGGACTTTACATAAATAACTGACCTCTAAATGGCGAATCAAAATATGTACCCATTCTGGCCTAGCGCCCTATATTTTGTACGTTACAAAAATGCATAAAATGTAGGCTTTAACATATAATTTTACAATTTTAAAAAAATACGTATTTCAAAGATATCTACTACAGCCAAGATTATGACTTATTTATTTGGATCCTTGATAGAAAAAATATAAATAAACTTACTTTTTAGATTTCGTCATCTTGAAAAGTGAGAAATCTATAAACGCTTAAAAAAAGGCCTTCATTTAAGCAAATAAATATCCATCTTATGCTGACATCTCTCGGTAACAGACAAAGATATTTAAGATAATTATTTCGTACAATTTCCATGCTGTAAAGAAAAAATATATACAAATCTTTTTTAATTCGAAGCGTCCCAAAAATGGGATCTAGGATAAATCCGTTAAAATGAAAAGAATGTTCGTTAAATTTTTGGGATTTTATTCCATTTTGTAAAATAAATAAGAAAGAAAACTCATGCATCCAGCATATATTATATAATGCTTTCCAACACATTCAGAACACTGTTATTAAGGTGAAAGATGTCTAAATATAAACAATTTAGAAAAAGCAAAACACTGTTGAAAACCCAAATACTGCAATTACCATCAATAATCGAAGCAATATCCGAATTGGTTGTACAGCCCTGTATATAAACTATAGATTTGTATATACTACGTAGTGTGCTAAATGTTAGTTTAATTAAACGTATAGCGCAGTTGAACATTTCTATCGCGTAGTCCTATATATGATCTATTGAGTTTATACACGCCAAGTAAGATGCGAAAAAGTAGTTAAAATTTTAAAACATGTACAAAAAAGCACTTTCAAGAATTATTCTTCAAAAGCAGTACTGCAGACAAATACTTCTGTGCGTCCATGTCAAGGAAAGATAATTTTTTCTTACAATAAGCGCTTTTGTATAGCTTTAAAGTACACCGTAACTAATAGTACCCTATAAGGCCGTAATGTAACTGAATTCTTTTAAGGTATTCCTATAGCTGAAATGTAAGCGCTACACATTTCTTTTTCAGTACCAAACATACCACGGTAGAACCCAATAACATATATCAATTTCATGACAATCTGACTTTATTTACGCAAGTTAGAGTATATTGACCGACAGACAGACAAACCAAATTCATAAACACTTTTCAACTAAGTTGTTAAGCGTAAAAGATCTGATAAAACTAACAAATGCGTTCATTAATTTCTGGCAGTGTCAAAGACATTGTTTATGTAGCCGAAAATACTGCCAAAACTTAAAGAACGCATTTGTGCAGCATTCAGAACCCTTGACAGAGTGATGCTACAAAACGTTTGGAATGAACTGGATTACAGATTGGAAGTATGCCATGTAACAAGAGGGTCACACTTCAAACATTTGTAACTGAAAAAAACTTGGTATATCTCTCTTTAAATTCAGGTATCACTTATTGTAATATGTTCAGTAGTTTCGAAAATATGAATTTTTAAAATCAGGTCCATCATTTATACTCACTCTGGTCTTTAGAAAAAAAACTGTTCGCATCGCATTTCAACAATGTTGCACAATTTGAAGCATGATGAAATTCATATAGGGTACGGGAGTACACAGTGAGACATGGTACACAGTGAGACAGCAGCCACTTTGACATATAGTTGAAACTTTTTCTCCAAGCTGGCACACACACATAACGACCTCATCTTATGCAACACGTGGTTGTAGTTTCGGCACTTCAATTACTCGTCCGACAAAATAGTAAATAATTCCTTATTTTATAGCGGTTAAAATTACATAAACGTCTATTTTAGAGTTTATTTCCTTCAATATGACGTGTATTTACTTATCCAAACCTAGCTCTATCTAATAATAGACTATTTCGGCAAAACGACAAACTTTTTAAAGCGATGGAATTGATGTAACAGATGTGGTATCCAGTTTGTTACAATGTAACGAAAGTACACAGTGAGACACACAGTTGTGGTATATAGTGAAACGTGTCTTATTGTGTACCTACTATGTGGTTCTTATGTTAAAAATGTTATTTATTATTAAAAGAAGGTTTTTCTCTGAGTCTCTTTTTCTCTGTGTGTGTCAGCGTGCGATGGCTAGGGAATTTTACTAAACGTAAGAGGCATGAACGTAAGAGAATTTGCATGAAGGTAGCCCAAGGTCTGCCATTGTCCACTCGAGGCTCATATTTTTAATATTTTGAAAATCTAGAAATATTAATTAGAAACATAAACTGCAGAAAATCATTGATAGAGTGTAAAAATGTATGATTTATAAAAATATATACATTGTTTCACTGTGTACTTGTGGTACACAGTGAGACAATTTTCGATACTCCGTTCTGCTGCTTCTGTGCTTTTATAAATAACTTTTTTAAAACCATTTATACATTAATGTGTAGCGCATTTGTGTAGCTTAAAGATGTAGCAAAAAAAAATCAAAAAAAAAATCAAAGGAATTAAAATCGTCGCCATTTGGAAAGTAATAATAATTTTCGTCTCACTGTGTACTACCCTCCCCTACATTACTGAGATTTAAAACAAAATGATTCCATTAGAATATGATGTTCATTGCATTTATCATTTATTTATGGTGACACATAATAGATTTTGGATACAATACTCAATCCGATCTGTTGTCTACTATGGAGGATTGGAACTACTGTCATATATAAATATGTAGCAAAAAATTAACCTGAACACAATTTTACTGTTGATATTATTTTTTGAACTCTGTCTCTAGATTTTTCATCCCTACCGGCTCTCTCGATCTAGACACACGGCAGTGTGTCAGCCAAGTTCGCCTGACATAGCCGTGTGTTATTTACACGAACCATTTCGAGCTGTTTTCATCAAATTTCAATGCTCTACAACTGAAAATCTATGAGACCTACGTACTTGTTATACGAAATGGGTTGTAAGGCCACCCTAATTACCTAAAATCCAAAATTTTATAAATAACGCATAATTAGTTTCCGAGATAATGACATTTGAAAATGTCTGATAATCGATAATTTTACCACTGACTGACTGACTGACTGACTCACTCATCAAAAAGATCTCGTATATCTACTGCAGCTACAGACTTCAAATTTGGTGCGAAGTTCGTTTACACTATAAAACTAAGGAAAAAAATAAAAAAATTGTGAAAATCGATGAATTACCCACCTAGGGGTGCCCATTTTTACTTTACCATTGCGTCTATTAGGCGAAATTTTAATTTGCCGTAGGAGGGGACGCTGTTCTGTCGCCAAATACCGCCAAGTTTCTCGCCAACATGGCGATATATCGCCAAATTTGGCGACCAAAATCGGTCGCCAAAAGTGACGCCACCTTGGCGATACCTCTAATATTTCGCCAAATTCCCATAGACTCCCATTGTAAACCCATCTCCTTACTGGGGGTTTTATCTGGGTTTACTTGCTTACAGAAAAACAACAAATTGAGATATTCTGTCCGTCACAGAGCCCGTTCTCAGAAACTATACATGTTGGAGGCGTGAAATTTTGCATATTTACAGCTGAACACCTCACATCAAATGCCAAATCATAAAATTTTAAAAAAGTTGTAAATTTAACCCTTTGGGGTCTCACATGTGTATGTTAAACAATCCTTTTTAAGTGAGCCCCTAATTAGGTTGGATGCGTGAAATTGTACATACTTATAGCTGAATACCTCACATCAAACGACAAATCGTAAAATTTTGAAAAAGTCGAACATTTAACCCTTTGGGCTCCCCCGCGTGTATTTTAAACAATTCTTTCAAAGTGAGCATCTAATTAGGTTGGAGGCGTGGAATTTTGCATACTTATAGCTGAACACCTCACATCAAACGAGAAATCATAAAATTTTGAAAAAGTCGTACATTTAACCCTTTGGGCTTCCAAATGCGTATTTTAAGCAATTCTTTCTAACTGAGCCCCTTATTAAATTGCAGATTTGAAATTTTGCATACTTATAGCAGAACACCTGAGGCCAGGCGACAAATCATAAAATCTTGAAAAAGTCTTATGCTTAACCCTTTGAGCTACCACACATGTATTTTAAGCAATTCTTTCTAAGGGAGTCATTAATTAAGTTGGAGACATGATTTTTTGCATACGTATAGCTTAATACCTCAGACCACACGACAAATCATAAAATTTTCAAAAAGTCTTATATTATTTACTCCTTCGGGCTCTAACTTGTGTATTTTAAGCAATTTTTCTAACCTCCGCCCTTTTCACACGGGGGAGCACTTTTCCAACTTTTGCCGACACCCCTTTGACCATTCTTTCATATTATGCACCATAGTCTTACATATTTTAGTTCCACTTTTTATCGCTAGAGGCGCCTACTTATCTCGGGTGCTATGAGCTCAATCCCCTCGACTAAAATATCTACTAATAGTATGTAAAACGGAGTTTCATTTGGATAGAGGTTTGTTTTGAATAGAGTGCGCCCCTGGTTGCGAAATGTGGAGCTAACAGATTTTTCAAAAGGATAAAGTATTTTGAAAGGAATATTAAACGAAACCCTCTGTGCGATCTGTGATCACACTTACCCACTTGTTATTTTCAAAATCATCAGAGAAATGTTTATTTAGTTAATTAAATTTGAAAATCCAGGGAGGGGCAATGTCCTTCCTCTGCACTGCCTCTTTGCCCGCACCCATGGATGAATGATACATAGTGTGGCATAAGCACATAACATTATTTTTCACTTTCAGTACAAAAAAGCAGGCCCAGCTATAGGATATTTAATTGGAAAATTTAATAGAAAAAATTAATATAGGAATTTAACAGGAATTGTTGTTTCAGAAACAATAAATATTTCGAATCAATACATTTCGTTTCAAAACATGCATTCAGTGTAGCAGTATTAAAATATAGATTTCTGCCGCAAATTGACAGCCAAATAGTTTGTTGTAGGAAATTTAAATTAAAATTGAATGTTGCTTGGTGAATAAAATAGTCTCATGTAAACACATTAAAAAGCATTATGTAAAGTGTCTAAATATATTGTAACTGTACAAAAAGTAATGATATCTAACAAAAACATAGCTGTGAAAAAAGGGAGCCAAGTTCTGTAAAGACAATGGCAAGAAAAGAAGTGATATCTAAGTGGGTGCCAAGTTCAAATAAAATTCACCCAAACTTACCTACTGAAGTATTATAACATTTTTTAAATTGTTTAGAAATAAAAATTATCGATAGCATATTAATAATAAATCTAGAACTTGGCAAGTTTTTGATAAATGTTATGCCTATCAATTTCATGTCTTAATAAAATGATGATGTTAATATTAACAACAATGTCATTATAAAAAAATTAATATAGTTATTATTATAAACAAATGACTCATGTTAAAGATTTGATAAACCAATAAATACACAAATACATTCCCGCTCGTCTTTGGTTATCACTCTAGCACCCACCCTTCGGCAGAAGTGGAAAATTGGCGCAGAGGCGGAGTCTATCGACACCACTAAATTTTAGTAGTATTTTGCGACTTATCTAATGACATAATTTCCGAGTTTTTATTAAGGTGAGTAATACAATAAAAACTTAGCGGTGTCAATAGGTTCCTTCTCTGCGCCAATTTTCCACAACTGCTTCGGAAACCTCAATGCAAACAGACTAAAAGGCCTGAGAAAGAGACAGATACCTTTACGCTTGTTCTAGGTCATCCCTCTAGAGACTGCATCTCTTTAACCCTTCAGGGGCAAAGAGCTTTTATTCGTGACATGCTGAAATGATTCAATCACACCAGAATTTAAAAACAAATTTATTTAAAAATGGGTAAAAGCTTCTTTTCACGTATTTAATAAAATTAAACTTTTTAGTCCTGAATTCTAGTGTCAATGTGGCATTTTGCAGTTAAATTTAGGTGGGATATATCTTATCCCACCATCCTTCAAGGGGAAGGAGCTCACTCAAATGAAGGCTTCCAAATATGAAATAACAAGTTTAGATATAATAATGTCATTAATAAAAATAAATGACTTGTAGGTAAAAACTTGCCAAGTTCTAGATTTATTATTAATATGCTATCAATAATTTTTATTTCTAAACAATTTAAAAAATGCTATAATACTTCAGTAGGTAAGTTTGGGTGAATTTTATTTGAACTTGGCACCCACTTAGATATCACTTCTTTTCTTGCCATTGTCTTTACAGAACTTGGCTCCCTTTTTTCACAGCTATGTTTTTGTTAGATAACATTATACAGAAAATCACTTCAGATGCAACCACAGAAATTTTTTCAACTTTTTTCTAATGCAGAAGTATGCTAGAGAAAGAATGGCTAAAATTCTTTGACATGAAATTTATTACAGAATTTAAATCAGCATTTAGAAATCAATTTCAAGCATTCGTGACTTTATTGGTAGTCTTGCCGTCCCCAAGGTTTATTCCTGCATTGTTCCAGGTAAATTATATATATTTTTTAAAATTTTAATCCAATGCAAATAACTCTTTCTAAAAAACAAGGAACGCTGTGGCTATCATTTTTAGTCTTTAGATAATTTGCCTAAAAATAGGTGGTAATTTTCCTTACCGTCCCGTCGTTACCATTCCTTTTTTTTCCGACCGTCCCTTTTTCCTATACCATCCACTTTTTTTTTTTCTTACGTCCCTTCTTTAACACCCCTTTAAGTCAATCATATACCAAAATTTTGTATTAACTAATATAATACATTGTAATACTACATTGTTATTATTTCTTATTTTAATTTCCTGTAGGTACTATGCAAATTCATTATAAGTAAAATTTTGGAAGAAAATAAAATGTTAAAGTGGTAAAATGATAAGAAAATTAAACGCGAGAGTTCAACTTAAACCTCGGTTAAATGAAAAAGGTTTCGCTGCTGACCATTTTTACTTTGTTTTGAATCATTAAGACATTCGTCTATAAGTTTAAAATATTATTTTAGTAAGTTTAATTTCAACAGATTTTTATTCCTGAAAGTTAAAAAAATGTGAGAACGCCTCTCATGCACACATTCACAGAGAATAATATCTGTCGTTGCAATATTAAAATATTGGCTATTCTCATACCACTGAATTTACTTATCAAAACCACTACAGTTCTATTCACCACGCATAAAAAAAATTAAGATATCAAACATACAGTGTATCTACGGTCCAGGGAATAAGATCCCGATTTCAAAATTAAATATCTCAAAAACAAAGATCAATAGAATTATGCGGTAAACGGTTTCTTTATTAGTTAAGCTGTAACATTATACAGAAGTTTCAAAATTTAGTTGCAAAAATAGTTAACAGATCGCGTTGTAATCGCAATACCTATAAATTTTTCATCGAAGTCTAGAGCACTTGCGTCTCATTCATAGATGGTTCCCTATGGAAAGACGAAAAGTGGGAAATACGCTTCTTAGTTGGGGTGTTGTGCAGAAGCAGAGCCATGTGTTGACAGAATTGAGATTAGTTTCAAATTTTGTTGTAAGCTATTTCGGTCTGAATACTAGTATCTCTGCGGTATGTCTTTTCTCCCCTAATTGGTAGATCGCGGAATCGAATCCAAATAGAGAAGGATCTGAAAAAAATTGAAAATCTTTACTTTTTAATATTTACACTCTCAGAAATAAAACTCTCAATTTTGACGATTCAGCAGTCCTCGAGCTATATTTCGTTGTTTTTGACAATCATTTCGTATCAAAATCACGTGACTTTTAACGACACGTAAACTCTCAAATATTTGACGAAGGTGTTTCTGCACTCACGGCCAGACTCAATGCATTTTAAGGAAACCGTAACTCCTCAAATCCTGCGACTTTAGCAAGCAAATATTTGCTTGTTTATGTTATTGCTGTCATAATTTATTTAAAAAATTTATGTTATTCCTGTCATAATTTATTTAAAAAATTGCACTTTTTAGCGCTTTTCAGAAAATGCTGAAACACAGGTAGTTATTGTTTCTGCATTAGTTATTTTTTTAGCTGTTAAAGTTTTTAAGAATGTTTATTATTATTTATATTATTATTATTATTATTATTATTTTACTTTGCTCGCTATGGTTTAATTCGAAAAGAATAAATTTCCTGTGTTTTACAAAATCGTTCAAAAAGAAAATTTGGTCAATAAAGTTTCAAAATTCCAAGATCTCTTTTTCATTTAAGAAATATATTCATATAACTATCAAATTAAATATGCATAATTGATCACTCTCCCTTCTCTTCTGTAAACAGTAAAGTGTTGAAATCTTAACCAACTACTCAAATTGATAAAATCTCCCCCATATGTATTTTAAAATTCGTTATTTCTGAGCAACAAATTAACCAGACCATATTTTAATCATTCATCGAGCAAAGAAAATTTTCCTAATAAATTATATTAATCAAGTCATATTATAATTATTCATTTTATAATTATTCATATTAACCATAGGAAATAATAATAATAAATTAGTCTTACTAATTAAAACTTGCAAGAATTATAAGTATAACACCATCGATAAAATTACAACCAATCTTATAAAAATATAAATATACAGTAGAGTCCATTAAAGGCATGTAAAATCGTATCTGTTCGAGGACTCAATAGCGTAATATCTAGAGTGACCGTCTCCCACACCGGAGGTCGTGAGTTCGAATCAACCCGAAGACCGAAGCTATTATTTTTTCTCCTGTCGATACAAGAGCTTCCAAACTGTTCAATAGGTGGCACCACCAGCCCTCTGATTGCACTTTTCAAATAAGCACTTTTGACGAAATTGTTATAATCAAACAAGCGAAGGAAGTAATTTTCTCAATATGACGAAATATTCGCTCGGAGCATATCCCAGGAAATGGTTTCGTCAAAAATGAAGAAAATTTCGTGAAATCTGAGTATCCATTTCTGAGAGTGTATGCAAATAGTGAAAAAAAGTTTGAAAAAAAAAAAAAATCAAAGATTCTAGTTTTAGAATTTAATTAAGCTAAAAGAAACCCTTTTTCAAATCATTGAGCATTTATAATAATGATTCATAAAACATTTTCGGTGCGTTCGCAATTCTAAAAATACATAGCACCCATAGTCGTCGTTCAGATCGTCTGTCTGTCCGTCCGTCCGTCCGTCCGCATATAACAGCGCAAAAAGTACCCAACCGAATCGTTTGAAATTTAAAATATATAATGGCTGCATAATTTTGTCGAGTCATTTCAATTTTTTTTAAAAATCGAATGTATAGTTTAATTACAGGGACAGTCAAAAGTTTTCCCTTACATTACAGCCAATGAAAAAAAATTATTTCAAGTGCATTTTAATGATGTTACAGCCTTTCGAATGGCCTGAAATTTTAAATGTATAATTGTTTCAAAATTTTGTCGAATAGTTTCAAATTTTATGAAAATCGGATGCATAGTTTAATTACAGGGACAGTCAAAATTTTTCCGTTACCTGACGGACAATGGGAAAAATTATTTCAAGTGCATTTTAATTATGTTACAGCCTTTCGAACAGAATGAAACTGATATGCACTATGAAATGCACTAAAATATACATTCAGTACAATATGCGAGGCAAAAAATATTTATAACACTAGTTATTGTACGAACGCACCTCATTTGCCACGTTTTACGTGCAATATCCAACTTGATTTAAATTGTAGAGATAGTTTGAACGAAAAAATACAAAATTTCTATTTTAAAAAAATTAATTAAGTTAAAAAATCATTTCAATTTTTAAAACTCATTTCAATTTTTAAAACTCATTTTCATTTTTTTCAATCGTTGAGTATGGTGCAGCTTCTAGCTATATGATCCGAAGTTTTAGAAAGGAGTGCAGCCTCCAAAATACGTTTGCTTCGACGTTGGTGACATGACTTATCATCAATTCCTTTTTAAAATGAAATAATTTAATGTATAATTTCTGTCCCTAAAACTTTGTTTACAAAGAAAAGAAATATATGTGTTATGCTAAAACCAAAATACGATGCCGTGATTTAAAAATATAAATGAAAAATGAAAAGTTAATAATAATTTAGGTATAAACAATAATACCAAAATATTATGCTGTAATTAAAATAAATAAATAAATGAAAATTACAAAATTCTTTTTCTAAATATATGCATTGTGATTTAACTAACTACACGGCATTAAAAATTGAATTTAATAAAATATTTTAATAAGTTATTATATAATGATTTCTAAACTTTTAATTGAAAATCCTAGTAATTAAAATTTACTAAAATTAAAGCTGGTGCAATAATACTGTGACAAGATGTCTCCTCTTCTGCACATCACACCAACGAAAAAGTGGACTTTCACAATTTCTCTTTCCATAGGGAACCATCTGTTAATGAGACGCTAGTGCTCTGGACTTCGAAGCACAATTTATAGGCATTGCGATTACAGCGCCATCTGTTAACGGTTTTTGCAACTAAATTTGAAACTTCTATGTAACATTTTTATACCTCAGCTAATAAATAAACCGTTTATCGCATAATTCTATTGTTCCTTGTTTTTCAGATATTTAATTTTAAAATCAGGGTCTTATGCGCTGGACACCCTGTATAATGTTTCTTGTTCTTCTCTCTGAACTTGGGAAGTTTTCAAGCATATTTATAAATATGTTCCTAGTATTGAGATTAATTTTAAAATATCTAAAATGCAATTCGCAGTTTGGCGCAACCAAGTGTTTTGTATTCCTTCATCTTCCTTAAATTTTTAAACATTAATTTATTGAAGCTAATTTTTCTACAGCCAATTTAATTCCTTTCTGCGAAATAAATGTACTACCAAACCTCCAAATTGGTTAATGAAGATTACACAATGTAAAAAAAAGAGAAATATATTTTTTAACTAGAAAAACTTAATATAAACACTTCCGAGTTAGATACGAATTCGAAAAACATTCTGTTATGTTCAGAAAATTTTACAAATTTATTTTTCTGTTAGATTTATAGAAGCATTTCTGAAAAACGAAATCTTGCTGTTAAGAACAAAAAATCGAAATGTGTTCGAGTAGTTTTTAAAATGAGTTAAACAGTTTTTTAAACACAAAATAACAATTTTAAGAATGCTAACAAAACTCGTAAATAAATATTTTCATATCCAAAAAACTTATTTAACAAGAAAACAAGTTAAATTAACAGGATTCACATTAATATTAAATATAATATCAATTTGTTATTCCTGTATCTAATAATTATGTTACGCAACGGAATTGTTTACTGAAAAGCATCTGAGAAAATGATATTTCTGGTAGAGACAGACTACTGATAAATATGCTGTTAAAAACTATTCAAAAACATTTCTCATTTAGGTAGATTTTATAAGAAATATTACCTATTGCAGTCGTCACCAAGGTGCGACTTTTGAAAAATTCCTTCATAACTTTTCTTGATATCACCCCAGGAACCCAAAACCACCCCCACCTAAAAAGTGTACACATGTATATATATATATATATGGGTGTACTAAATTTTTAATAAAATTTATTATTATGAATGTCGCAAATATGCACGGATCGTCTTCAAACTCGCCAAACACATTGAGATGTCTAATATCTCGTCAGGGATTGCAAATGAGCAAAATCGACTGAAGGGAGTAGAAATGAGGAAGGGTTAAAATTTTTCAATACCGCTTTAACAGAATTCTGATAAAACAAGCTCTAACAGGAGAATAGAAGGAAAATTTAATCATTTTTCGTTATAGCAGTTGCCAACAATTAAAAAATATAATAAAATTCTTAGCACAACAATTACAATTCTATTGACAGATTTCTACGTGAAAAAGGAAAATGAAATAAACAGTTTGATGAATTTTAAAAAAGTGAATATTATTTCATAACTTTTCTATAGCAAGATTTACACGTGAAAAAAGAAAGTGAATATTGTGTCATATTGGAAATATAATGGCCGTCAGCTGGTCAATATGTAACGTCATGTGAGTTTGAAAAATTGTTAAACTGTGTTTATCCCTAATCTTGATTATGTTTTTCTTGGTGAAATTTGTACTTAACTACGAAATCTACCTTTGCCTGCAGGCCGAGCCGGCAGGGAATTATTT
The DNA here is from genome assembly GCA_963932465.1 of Maratus speciosus. Classification (NCBI taxonomy): domain Eukaryota; kingdom Metazoa; phylum Arthropoda; class Arachnida; order Araneae; family Salticidae; genus Maratus; species Maratus speciosus. The sequence continues at coordinate 591,294,316 of OZ010789.1, read as the reverse complement.
ATTTATTTAATAAAAGAGGTAGTATAACATATATTTTTCAGAAACATTCCTTCAAATTTTATAAATTTAGTGTTTTCTGAAGGAAACAAAAGATTTTCGCAATTGTGGATAGCTTGGGTGGGTTTAAGGTATATTTTCGTGAATTAAGCTACATACAGACATACAGGGTGTTTCAAATTTATCTTTAATGCTTTGATACTCCATAAAACCTAACCGAAAACAGATAGCGGAGATCGGTTTTCTGTGCGTATAACATCAAGTCATAAAGTTTTAATTGTACTAAAAAAATTTTTCTTCGCTTTCAGGGTCGATCCAGTAATATTCATAACTGGTGATGACTGCACAGAGGAAAAGCGCTAGTTTGTGCCCTGGTTCATAGAGGCGAAATCAGACGCACAAGTCCAAATGAATTTCCGAACAAAATAGGACGTCACCCACCATCTAGGCCCTCAATATGCTCGTGGCACAAGACGTTTATGTAGATCGATAATGTGCTTCATGAAAAAAGCTCTGGCCGGCCAAGTACAAGTCAAAAGGATACGGAACTCATTCGTTTAACTGGAGCTCTTCTAGCATGACATACGACCTTGGAACTTGCTGTTCAATATACAATAAACATATTTTTGTTATGTAATTTTGTTTAAGTTTTATGGAGGATCAAATTTGTGAAGATAAATTTAAGTCACCCTTTATTTCAATTTATTACAGTGTCCAAGGTGTCCTTACTTGCGCTGATCTGTAGCTTATACCTAAATCATTAATGTTTGAGCTTTAAACTTTTGTTTGTATCTTATATCTTTTATTAATTTGGATTTTTGTATTAAATTTGAATCTAAATACTACATTACAATTTATTTTTATAAAAATTACGCTGTTAATTTTTTGTGAAGTTTTCTCATTTCTTTTGAAAAAGAATTACGAAGGTGGTTCAATAATTATTGTCCCGATTGTGTATAAAATGCTTCTTCCGCGATGGTTGGTGCATAATAACGAAGATTTATGTCTTAGATGACTATATGCTCAATTTCAGAACCGTAGCGGCTATATTAACATATTTTTGTTTTCGTTTTAGGTATGAGAGGTGGCACCTAGATTGAAAGAGGGGGGGGGGGGGGGCGTGAGGCATAAAGGCTGGTTTGCAGCTTATAGGCCAGACAAGGAGCAGTTCTATAATAGATTTAATCTGGTCCCATAAACAACAAACCAGCCTCCCCCCACCTTTCAAGCTAGGTGCCACCTCTCACACCTAAAACGAAAAGAAATATATTAATATAGCAGCTACGGTTCTGAAATTGAGGACATAGGCATCTAAGACATTAGGCTTCAGTATTCCACATGAACCATCGCAGTGCAAGTATTTTATACACACTCGGGACATTAATTATTGAACCACCTTCGGAAATCCAATCCTTTCTATTTTAAAGTGCTATCAATAGAAAAATGGAAGATTTTATGAGGTTATACTACTTACAAATGAGGTGGATGAGACATATACAATCTAAGTTTTTGAAAAAGGAATATAAAAACTCATAACAATTTACTACATCAATTTTTCAGTATATATATCATCTTTAAGAAGCTCAGTAGCGTAGTGTCAGCTGGCCTGTTTGCTATATTACAGGTGGCAAGTTCGACTTCCGCTTTATCAAGGTTCACTCATTTTTTCATCCCTTTACTGTCGATAAAATGAGTACCAAACCTGCTTAGAAACTAAAAACCGAGGGCCTCGCTTTGGGTTCACTACCTGACCGAGGCATGTGCTGTATAGGACCTCGGGGACCGGGTTCAAGTAAACAAGTTTGGCACCGTAGGTCCTGATCCTTCATGTATCATATAGCCGCAGGTTTTAGTTGTTTTTTTTTATAATCTACAAACACATTATCTAAAAAAACTTTGAAAGATGATATCTTCATTAAAAGTATGTACAACTTACTTGTCAATGCTGAATATCGAAGAAAATATTCCTTTTTGCGGAGAAGGGTTTGTAAATTTCCTCTTCGTGCGTTCGTAATTATATAAATACGTAGCACCTATAGCCGTCGTCTCGTCTGTATGTCTGTCCACATATAACCGAGCAAAACTACCGAACCGAATGGTTTCAAATTTAAAATCTATAATCTTTTCAAAATTTTTTCGTGTCATTTCAAATTATATAAAAATTAAGTCAAAACTTGAAAATGTATTAATAAAAGTTTTCTCCATTTTATTAAATCCTATTATGCATAATTAATTTACTGATAGGTAATGATTCTACGTTGCCATGGTGATTACGTCATTTTTAAGATGGAGTCGTCTTTTTTCGATATCGCTGCATTTAATATATATAATCGTAATAAATTTTCTAGTCATGCATTTTTGCGTAAGCGTGCAACAGCTATTGCACCAGCAACTGGATATTTATAAAACAAGTTATAGTACGAACTCACCCTTTGCCACGTTTCATGTACAATTTCAACTTGTTTTTACTTTTTAATGAAATTACCTAAAGAGCAACGATAACATGTAAGAAGCAGCTAATATAATACTTCTATATATTTTTTCAGAAAACTAATCAATATTCCCATAGTTTATAGTTTCATTTGGAAAACAAATTGAAGAGATTCAACTATGTAATAAAATATATTAGAAAAGAAAGGAAATAAGTGAAAGACATTAGTTTAACTTTAATACCGTAGACCGGGACAACTTTGATCCTTGCGGGGATACTTTGGTCCATCACATAAAAAAGGGGTTTATTTTTGTATTGAACGAACAATATAAGATAATTTGGAGTTTTTCCTTTGAAAAACAAATTAAAACCTACTATAGGATATTTGAATAGTTTGAGGTAATTTAAATTTTCGTTAGTGGCAACACTGGAAGTGTTTGTAAACAACTGTTTTCGTGTGTAGATTTTAACTCCATAGTGAAACTATCCGGATAAGAGCTACAAATAAGGTAATTGTCAAAATGTTACCTTTGGTAACCTATAACTCACATGTGATAATATTTTTTTTTTCTTTAACTTTTTATTTTGACATGAAATGTTGACGTTTTCATAAAGCTAACATGAAAACTTGTTTTTTGGGGCTACTTTTTGCCAGGCCTGATTTGATCCCCAGTTATTTAGAAATGCCTTTTATACAACCAGATGTCTTAAAAATGGTTTTAAGTAACATTTTTTTTTTTTCAAATGTTACAGTAGCAAAATATTGCATTAATTGTTTTTGTTCCAGTTTCTGAGGGTAACATGACGAAAATTGTTTCTCCTATCTTTAAAATTAACAATTGGTTTATTATGTTCAAAAATATATATAAATAAATAAAAAATAAATAAATAAAAAACATTTGTATATCGAGTTTTCATAGTTAAAGGGGCACAGGATCTTTAAACTTTCAAAATATCAGTTTTCAGATTTTGATTTATTCTTCAATTTCTAAAATTTCTCAACAGTATTAAAAAAAAAAAAAAAACATTCCAAATTCTGCATTATTTTTTGAGTTAAAATCATTTATAGATGGTGAGCAGAATTAAAATCAGTTGATATTGAAACATTAAAACTTGTTTTCACAGATCAGTAAATTTGGAGTTTGCGCGCACTGTTACATTCGAACTATATAAACTACAAAATATTACAAATACTTTAAAAAATCAACCAAATATTCATTTCTTTATAATCTTCAAGCTAAAACCAAAAAAAATCACATATTACATAATTCGTTATTAATTTTTCTGCTCTTGAAAAACTTGAAAAAGTTTTTTAAAATTTTGTAATTTTTCAAATTTTGTGCTAAAATAAAATTTTAAAGAAACCACCTTTTTATGTATTTTTTGGTTTTAATTTAGAATCACGTGTGTTGTGATCCTATTTTGTTCAAAATTTATTTTCTGTATGCATAATTTAGAGTTTAATCATGCGCTCAGCATTTAATGATTATAATTCACGCATCAGTGTGATGAATTTTTTAATTTAAAATTTAAATATTAATTTTGTATATACAACATTTATTTTTCTGGATAATATATCTAAGAATATATGCTTTAGGCAGAAAGCAAAAAACAAAATCTTAATTGCATATTATTTGTATTTTGGCACTTTGAAAAAGGTGATGTTTTTGATTGTTTCGAATAACTCAAAAGTCCTGTGTTCCCTCAATTCATTAGCAGATCTTATTGCAATGTGTTTCAATAGGCCAACATGTGAAATGTATTCAATTCATGTGAAGCTAAGTGAATGGGTGAATGGACCAAAGAATACCCCTCCCCAGGAGCTACTTTGTTCCAAAACTTTAAAGATAGCTAAAAAGTAATATAATAAATATTTCCGTCTTTAAAGCCATACAGTTTGCTTCATTGTTTCATGCTAATTGTTTACAACTCAATTTTAGCGTTAAAAAAATCATATATAATATTTTTTAATAATGAAAATATTAGTGGAACCAGGAAAAAGTGGCCCAAAATATACAAAATAAAAATTCATTTTGGTTTATTCATCCAATTTTGAATTAATTTTGCAACGTTATTTAGATATGGTTGGAATGTTTTACTGGATATAAATGCATCAAACTATAACTGTTTTACATGACATATAATTATGCTGAAAATAAGCCGCATGCACTTAAATTCATTAATTACATAGCATATTGGATTAAGTATCGAGTTTAAATATGAACTTTCCTTGCTTTCGTTTACATGTTGATCCATTTTGTAGAATTAAGTGCATTTTTAAGTGCATCAGATTATCTTTTCATTACATGAACTTTATGAGCTGACATTAAACTTTACCACTCAGAATGTCCTTCTCAGCATTATTAAATTGTTGTTAAAAATACATTTTATCTTTCTATAAAATTAATTTTAGCTAATCTTTAACAATTTTAAAAGTCGATGACAAAATGTACAAGATTTTAAAACACTGCCCATTTACTTTGAAATTTACACCGACACATTATTTTTCTAAAAAGGTTTCAGGTGCAAAATTTTAAATTAAGGAATATGTTTTTGAAATCAACGCATCGGAATGCCATGTTTTAAATAATATAGCAATAAAAAATAGAATTTAAAACATTTTATTTTTTAATAGTACAAAAAAAAATAACTAATTGACAAAGAAGAAATGTGTATATATAGAATAAAATATAATATTCGGAAATATGAAGAAATTTATTTATATTTATACTAAAATAATATTTTCATTATTTAATGTCATATATTATAATTAATATATGTGCCATATATTAGGAAGTAATCTATATATATTATAAAAAACAAACGTGTCCGTACGTATAAGCTGACGTAATTTTGACAGTGGCAACACAGACGATTAAATTAAATTTTTATTGTATTTTATTCCATTTTTTTTTTTATTTTTAAATGCCGCACGTTTTCAATTTTTACACGGTTGAAAAGTAAAACAAAGTACTTACAAATGCAATTTGTGTGAAAACTATATCGCAATTTGTTTGAAAGTTTTATCGTAATTTACTTAAATTTAATTGCTTAAAAAAAAGTATGATTTTTTTTCTCAAATCTATCTCTATTGCGTGCAGACAATTACGAAAGCAAAATCCATTTTAACTTAAATTAATATAAATAGCTCATCATTTGTTTCCAGCTTATATTCCATAACGAAAATAAAACATTCATCAATCAATAAATCTATAATAAAACAAAAAATTATAAATAAAACACAAATTTAAGGAATGTAATCGAATTTAGCTCTTAAACATCCGAAATGAACAGGATTAAAAAGGCTGATTGTAAATAGCGATTTTTTGGCTATTTCATCGGCTGTTAACTCTTGACGCTTGTCCAATACAGAAGTGCTCTTATACGTTTAAAAAAAAAAAAAAAAAAAAAAAAAAAAAACTTTTAACGCATTTTCGCAATTTTTCATAAAAATATTATTTTTGATATTGTTAGTAAGCATTCTAAAAAAATAAATTAAATTTAAATAATCTAACTAAATTAATATTTGCTTAAAGTAATAAAATACTTTTAAAAAGGCAAAAAAAAAAAAAAAAAAAAAAGAAAAAAAAAAAAAAAAAAAAGAAACTTTGATCCGCATTTTCTCTATTTTCATATGCCACATTCGTATTTGAAGAATATTGTCGCAACTAGGGGCATAAAAGAGAAGAAATGATCCTAAATTATTGTTTGACTATCAAAAATTAAGAAATAATAAGGATAAAAGCAATAAAAATAGATTTTTAGCTTGGTTCAAAGTTACTCAGTCATTTAGTGTAACTTTGCACTATATGATAAATTTTATATAAAATAATTCATTATAAAAAAAAGCATTGTAGTCAGGACAAATTTAAACCCCGAAAAATGTTTTCAGATCTGTAAATACTCCGAATTTACATTTCCCAACATCACAAGATTTGTATAATTTATGATATTACAACAAATATCAGACATAAAAAAGTAGAAGACGAGAACCATGAACATTTAGAAATTAAGAAACACCTGTTTATTGTTCATATAAAACATGAAAATGCAGTGAAAAACAATTTTCAGTGTTTTAACTCAATAATATATCCATAGTTACAGTAATACATACAAGTACTAGCATTATTGAAACAAGAATAAAAAAACGTCGAACGTATGAAATGTCAAATTTGAGTAGCTCCACCCCTAATCACGCCTCTAAATGAATTTTATGTATTTTACACATATTTGTGAAAATATTTACATGTTATATCTAATGCACTCTTTCGGCATTTATATAAATTTACGTGCAAATATAGGGAATTTTCGACAGTAGCACCTATAATCAGTAAATTATAAGCGTCAGTGTAACTTTCAGCCGGCTCAAATTGACGCTGAAATTGTGGTAAAATGCTAGTGCCTTCTTATTTTACATTTTATTAACTATTAATAAATAAATAATCACAAAATATTAACACATTTACAAAATTTAGAAAATATTATATGTCTGATAAATGAGTATATTGTTACTTACTATGAAAATTTAATTGGATTACTACAACTTCAAAACAGCATTCAAAATTACCTTGAAAACAGTACTTCACAAAAATAGTTAGATGATGCATTTAATTGTGTATAATGTTGCTAATTTATTTTCTAAAATAAGGAGTAGAAATCCCAGTTTAGAACCTTGCCAACAGAGCACAGTTCTGGAGTTTATTTAGTCTTTTAGAGTCAAAAATATTAAAAAATAGGAGGTGGTGCAAAGTGGTTCAAAGTTACACTGACTGACTGTATTTTTTCATGTTAGACATTCTTCATTGCTCCGACTCGACGGAAAAATTCGCACTAATAAATATGATACAAAGATTTTCGCAAAATCTTTTAAAATCGAAAACGGGTAAAAAAAAAAAAAAAAACAAGCGATCTCAAGCATAATGAAATTAATTGCAATATTAACAAGAAAGAAAAAATTCAAGCGTGAATCATAGATTATGAAACACTTTCCAACACATTCAGATATTGCGTCTAATTCAACCATAATGAAAGATGTAACATATTTGAAAACCAATTTCAGCTGTTCCCATCTGCAGTTAAAAAACTATTCGAATTATTTGAGCAGCCCTGTATATGATACATAGATTTGTATCTATTAATTACATGCATGCCAAAGTTTAGTTCAGTTAAGAAATGCATATACCTCATTTGAAAATTCCCCTTCAGGAATTTCGGTTAATAAGGAGATTGGTACGTGAATTATTTTGAGCAGCCCTGCATACGAGGCATACAATTTATAAAACGAGTAACATGAAAAAAGTTAGTAAAATTTAAAAGCGCATACTGAATTTTAAAGCGCACTTCCAGTTATTATTAATAAAAGACAGAACTGTAACCGACAGAACTATCTATTGTGTTTCCCTGTAAATGGACGAAAAATGATATGAAAGCTTTATTCCACCCTAATACTTTTGTAGTTAAATTCAGGGATTTATATTAGTTTCAATAGATTTGAAATAGCGTAATTTCATTAAAATACACTGCAAACGAATTTTCACCATGTACCGCAATGGAATGGAAATCTTTTGAGTGCCCATGTAAATGAACATTTATTCACACATACTTCTTATAGACTACCAAACATACTTTTGTGACCGTAAATAAAGTTTACCAATTACATGAAATCCGAGTATATTTACGAGACTTAGAGCATGGGCAGACGGACAGACGGTCAGATGGAACGACGGTCAGACACACCGAATACATAAACACTTTTCAACTTTGTTGGAAAGAGTTAAAAAGGGATATTTGTGAACGTGGATTATTTAAAACTATTGTTTCATTTTTTCGTAGAGCATCTCTTTCCAGGAACCTCCATGGTTACCGAATCATTGCATATATATGCGTCGCCCAAGTGAAAGTGGCATTGCTGTAATAACTCCAGCATTTGAAGAGAAAGATGGATGCGCAACCTCCAATAAAGGTCGCAGAGTATTGGGAACGTATGCGATATCGTCATATCCCGCCAGATGCGTGTGTGATAGCGTAGGAGCACGTTAGAAAACATTGTCGGCATCATGGATGCCTCCAAACGGTGTCAACGCGCGGTCGTGCTATTTTTAACAGCGGAAAATGTGAGATCTAGTGAAATCTATCGTCGAATGGAAAATGTGTATGGCACGGATACTGCAGATTGGTATTCTGATGGTGTAGTAATTTTCGTAGTGGAAGAAGCAGTACTGACGACGTGTCACGTCCTGGTGAAGCGCATCTGATTTTGAGGTACAATTTGAAAGTTATTTTAAAAGCACTAAAAAGTGCGTAAATTGCGGTAAGGTTTTGAAACAAGTGGCATTAAAAATGTCTTTTTCGGTAGTGCTAAAATTGAAAATGTGCGATGTTCAGAAGTTTATTGCAGTAAAAGCGAAATTTTATCTTCTGGTATTGCCAGCGCCATTGTCAGCGTTATGCATGGACACGTTTCTCATATGAGTAATTCCACAATATTTGACATTAGAAAATGTAAAAACACATACACCAGTGATAAAAAGATACAGCAGCCTAAAAGAGCAGCATAACATAAAAATTATAAATTAAATACTATATTTACGTTATTTATTAAATAGTTTTAAAATTTATCAAAGACCCGTCGACAAATGAGATATATAACACATAAAATTTCCTTTACATTTTTTTTTCGTACTACATATCTGATAACGAATTGTGTAGAAATGTATTTCCTATTGTTTCTGATGTGAAATATTTTGTATAAGATAAAGGATATGCATATTTCTCAGTTTTTACTATCTAAAGTTCCTGCGTATTACACATGCGTACTAATATTTATTCTAAGCGAATTTTTCCATTTGAGAATTGCCTATAGTTCTGGTATTTTCTTGTTTAGCTTGTTGGAGTTTAAATTACTCGAGTAACATTTTAAACTCACAATAAACTACACACACCCAGGGGAACTGAACTTTCCCTTATTTCGTTGCTAATGAAAAGGGATATATTTGCCTTTCATTTATGAAGCTTTATAAAAGAAAGAGCTTCAGGGAAGAATTTGTTTGTCGTTAAATTTATATTAAGTTTTTATTTTATTTTATTTATTTTTTTTACTTATATATATATTTTTTATATTTATTTATTTATTTATTTATTTATTTATTTTGTAATTTCTTACATTTCTGATGGAAAAAGGATTTTTTGTTCTTCTTATTATTCTTTCAGTTTAGAATGCCTTTAAATATTAAATTAACCATTAAATGTTTTTGACATTTTATTAAAGTTTGTTAATTCAAAATCACAGCAGCATAATATGTAGATTAAACACAGAATAGCAATTACGTTAACATTTTATTTTGTATTTTCTATTGTCTATATTTATTTCTATATGTGCAAATCTTCTTTGTTTTTTGCAAGATTATGCTTGGCGATACATTTCCTTTCTTCGCATTTCTAGTGTAAATGACTGAGAATTTAAAATTATTATATTGATATCTGTATAATAAGCAATTTTAATGTAGAGCGTAGATTCGTAGCGTTGTAGACACAGTCATTTCAGAATTTGTCACTTTATTGTATATGCATCAATACAAACTACAAGAGCAATGAAAATAATATAATTCAGATTGACATGGGATGATTCAACTCATTGTTCAGGTATCTCAACACAGGCAGTTGTTTGTGATGTTTTATTGAAATGGAAAATGTTATGATGACTGGACTTTTATAAATTACAATTCCAAACATCCATAACTACATTAAGTTTCATTTACAGTACAGTTCCGTGTATAAGCCGAGTATACGCCTTTTCACTAAAACATCGTCCAAAATCGAAAACCCGTATATAAGTCGATGTTAAACTAATGTGGTGAAAAATTCAGCGAACGAAAATTAGCACTTTTTTTTGCATAGCTAATTAAAAAATGTGCCCTCCGAAATTATTGATATCTGCTAGATGTCGGTAGATCCCCGGTGGCCTTACTTCTATTCTTCAACAATCGGACGTTTTTATAAATGAATCATTTAAACACAGGTTCCATGCGAAATGGACTGAATGGATTTCATATGCGGTAATGTTTTAAAAAGTTGACATAGTCGCTATCTCTGAATGGAGAAAGAAGCTCGATTTGAATTATCGTAAGAAATGATCTTCCGATCTTTCAAAAAATATTGCATCAATAATACAATGGATGGAACTGAGGACGATGCCATTTTAAAACAAGATACCGATTATATTCATCCTGATGTACCAATGAAAGCAATTTTAAGGATTTACTTGAGAATTCTGATAATGATTTGGATAGTAAATGACGTTAGGTGACTTTTGTATTGTAAAAGAGCGATATTAAAATATTTTTAGAAATATTTAAGTTTTTTTTATGTTTTTTTTTCATATTTATCAAACTTTTTATTTTAGAATATCAAATTTGCAAATTTTCTTAGACTCATGTATACGCCGACCCCCTCACTTTGGAGTCAAAAAATGGCCAAAAATTCTCACCATATACATGAAAATATACGGCAAATATAATGAAATTAGGGTTCTGATTATGCTTTATCTTATTTTTAATAGAAGAAATTCTTAAACTGCATTAGTGGTATTCTCATGATTGTGAGAGAACAGCTAATTTAGTAATTATATTTTTTATGTAAGAGTGAACTTGAATCTACATTATTCTAGTGATTATCTTTCTATTTTACTGAATTCATCTGTTGTATATTTTGGAATAAGTTCTGTTTTTTTTTTTTTTTTTTTCCAAAACATTTACACAAATCTATAACGCGTGGGATTAGTAATTTTTCAATACATCTTAAATTCATGACCTAAGTTGTTTGTTTTACAAATTCCGGATCCATATAAAGATCCAGAATTTATATGATGAACTATGTTACATAAAATATCTACATAGCCATTTCGATTGCTGAAACATTGCATATAAAAAACTAACAAGTCTGTACATAGCCTGTATATAGACAAATAGAACAAATGTTTTAAATGCATCAGATTGTGATAAATAAAGAGGTTATTTTCATGCAAGCAGCATAAGTTTTCGGTAGAACGCCTTATAACATGGATCTGTATTTTATGTATTAATGAAACATCGCATTCATTCTGACACACGTTTCATAGTATTCTATAGCTATTTTTTCACAGTTAATGAACAGTAATAATATAATAAACTAACAATAAAACTAATAATAAACATATTTTCTAAACTACGTTACTGCCATTCCCTTTTTATTGGATTCATAGATTGTACATTTTTGCAGAAGTTGAGTTTTTGCCAAACATTTTTCACATGATCTATAACACATGAGTTTTAATATTTTTTTTCAATAAATCCTAAGTAAAGGAGCTAGTATGTTTGTTGTACAAATTCCATTTCATGTTGAAGGTTTGGAATTTATATGAAGAACTATGTTACATAAAATGCCTGAGCAGCCCTTTGGATTTCGGGAAAATTGCATATGAAAGAACAAACAAGCCAGTACGTAGACAGATTACACAAATATTTTAAATACAACAGAATTTTATAAATACAGAGATTGCCTTCCTGCAAGCAACTTCCATTTTCAGTAGAACGCCATGTTGCATGGATCTCCTATTTATGTATTAAGTCGATCTCGCATTCATTCTAACAGGCGTTTTATAGTAATATAGAGCTAATTTTTTGCAGTTATTAAACAGTAATAACTAGTGTTGGCGCATCTGGCTGATTTTTTATTTATACATTCTGAATTCTCGCCAGTAAATTTTGATAGTTATTTTTACCCGACTGAAAAGAAGGGTTATGTGTTTCACGCGTATCTGTGTATGTTGATTTCTTTATAACCTCGAAACATTCCAACGGCTGGATGGATTTTAATGAATGGGGTCTCTATCAATTCGTCTTAACGGCCCGATGGTTATAGGTTAGTTTTTGTTTTTTAAATTCAAAATGGCGGCCGTAAAATACAAAATGGCGGTAGAGACGAAAAAGTTTACGCACCCTATTGAGTGGCATATCATTGGATAGGTCTTTCAAAAGGAAGACGATGTTTCATTGACTATTTTACAGTCAGAAGCTCCGTTAAAATATTATACAACCTGGAAGTTGTGTATGCATTGTGGATCTCTAGCTTTACTGCAACTCTATCCATCATAGACATCTATAGACCTCATCAAAACAGTGTTTATAGATAGGAACCAACAGTTAAACACAACTTAAAAATCATCAATACAAGTAAATAAAAAAAAATAGGTAATATAAACAAATAATATAAAAAAATATATTTTAAGTCAATTCCTACTTAGGTCAATAAGAGAATTTTTTTTCACCCATTCTTCTTTCCTTTTGAGTGGCGCTTAAAATGCATTGATCATGAAGAGGGCTCTCTCGGTCTTAAAATACCTTGATTAAGAAGGGGGCTCTCTCGATTATTGAAAATTAATTAATTTAATTTAATTAATGAATTAATATTTTAAAAACTGTATTAACATCAAGTGTCATCCACTACAAGTTAAAAAAAATATTTCAGTTTGATTGGATGAATAATCAGTATTTTATTAACGATTGAAAATTTGAACAAGATATATATAGCGAGAGTGTGAGCTAATAGTAGGAACTGAAAAAAAAAGTTTCACATTGATGAGAAATAATTAATTAGTTCGCTTTTTACGAAGTCGGGTTTTTTGATTTTTTATATTTAATTGTTTTTTTATTGGTTTATAAGCTGATAGATATTCTATCAATAAAAGAAATAAATATAGATATTCTATAAATAAAAGAAAATTGCTATTCAAAATTTTCTGGTGTGAAATCAATATTTCTAAATTAAAAAAAAAAAATCTGCCAGATGCGGCAACACTGGTAAAAATTTGGTTATTTCTGGTTTGTTTAAATAAATATGTGTATAAAATAAAGGATCATTCGAGGCGACAACCATTATAGTTATAGGTCCGAAAGCAATATCTACTTCGCTGGTCTTCAAATACCAAAATGTACTATAGAAAGAGAAAAAAAAATCTGTGTCTCTTTCATTTTGATCAAAATAGCGTTAAAATGACATGAAATGGAATACGTAGTGAATATAGATATAGAAAAGTAGAAAATAATGATTAATTGCTTTAATGGTCACAAAAATATAGTTAAATACAGCTATACTAATATATTTTGTCAGAATAGTACATTATTTAAGAAGTGAATAAGGAAGGATGAGAATAGTGTTATTAGAAATATTGTGTCTGTACAAATAATTATTATATAAAATTTTTGATAATTTTAAATGAAAATTATATCAGTTATTCAGTAAAGAGTAGATTCATTTTAAAATACTTTTGTTATTAAAACGATATTTATACGCTGAATACAGGTCATCAAAACTATTAGATTGCTGCATTACATAATGAGAATATTTCGTCTAATATGAACAGTTACAAATATTTATTTTTTACTAGTATTTTATATTAATATTTATATTATAGAGCGCAAACGTGTCTGTTCGTAACATTAACGTTCATTTTGACGATGTCCACATCATCCGATTAAATTTAACTTTTATTAAACTTTAGTGCATTTTTTTAAATTTCAAAATCCCGACATTTTCAATTATCACACCGTCGAATAGAGAAAAAAAATACTTTCAAATGAGATTTATTTGAAAACTATACTGCAATTTACTCTAATTTTATTGATTTTAAAGTAATTTTCAAACCCATCTATCGTGTGCAGATAATTAGGAAAGATAAATCCGTTTGCACGTAAATTAATATACATGACATCATCATGCTCATCAATTGTTTCCAGTTTATATCCCATCATGAAATTAAAACATTCATTAATCAGTAAGTAAAATAATAAAATATAAATAAAACACAAATTCAACATATGTAATCGAATTTTGCTCTTATACCACTGAAAAGAACATAATAAAAAGGGTTGACTGTAAGTAACGATCTTTGGCAATTTCTGCGGCTGTTAGCTCCAGAAGCGAGGCCAATATGGAAATACCGTTTTTAATGCGTTTCTAATCTTTATTTGAACGCATTATTGATAATTTTTATATAAATATGATTTTTAGTATTGTTAGATGGCATTCTAAAACTATATTAAATGTTAAAAGTGTTTTATATTCTTAAGAAAGAAAGAAAACCAGTAAACGTGTGCGAGATTTTCTCTTGCGAGGCAAACTGTAAGATTATTTACAATTACTTTTCTTGATTAATTACTTATTATTCCCCGATATGCTATTTCTTTCTCACACCACCTATTAGTGTATCGTCTCCAAAAAATGACGTTGCGTTGTATAAGTCAGCAGTAAAACAAAGCGGAGGTATCATTGTACAGAATAATCTGTATTGCATTTTTTTTTCTAAGCATTGCACATTTTCAATGTTTATACCGTCGTATAGGAAAAAAGTACTTTTAAAAGCAATTTGTTTGAAAACTTCATCTCAATTTGTTTTTGAGATATTAATTTGATTGCAGATTTTAGCACCATTTGTTTAATTTTGGCAACTCAATTACTCCATATCTGCAGAAAGTAAAGGGAAAATAGTTGAAAAATAGCAATTATAACTTTTTTGTTGCAATTTTCTTATAAAAACTATAAAAAAACATAATTAAAATACGTGCTATTTTGAATAAATGTAAATGAATGATTTCAGATAAAACAGGGAGCTATAATTTCAAGTATGTATATTAATATTACGAGCAAATGAAGGTGTATGAATAATGAGAATTTTTTTGTCCAGTTTCTTGAATGACGAAATATCTTTTTTTGAATTTGTATATTATTCATCGATAGTCATATCCTATGCATATTTTACTGTAGGTGTTGTTTAAGACTGGATCGTAAATGAGGAAATATTTAGCGGATGCGGATGGCGTAATTTTATATAATATAAAAGCGCGTGTTTTAAGTCTTAAAACCGAACTATCTATATTTATATACATAGATATATTTTTCATCGGGGGCGATACTAAATTCTGAAAAAGCAGAATTCCTGTTTTCTAGTTAACTGCATTTTTTTAAACCAACCAACTTTTTTTAACTACTAGGGGGCTCTGCCCCCTACGAGCTACGCTCGTCAACCCCCGTTCAGACACCACAGACTCTAAAAGTATGCTAATTTGATCGGCTTTAAAAATATTTCGGAAGATTGAATTATAATTTAAAAAACAGTGGCGATCTCCCTATAAACGGATTTCTAATCATTTCTCTTTGATTGGGGAATTTTAAGCCAAATCTGCTGCGGTACTACTTGATTATCCCGTCGACCAATTACGCCAAATTATATAAATCGCCAAACCACTCGCCAAATTGTAAAAAATTGACATAATTTTTATTTTAAATAAGGAAAGAACAAATAAATTAGTGCAACATTAATAAAAATACAAATAAAACGTCGAAATAAAAATACCTTGATGACGTATTTGAAAATCGTTATTTGAATTTATTGAGATTCATTGCCCTTTATTTAGACTATACATGTATGGGAAAAACTTAAATTTGTTTTAGTTCAGACTTCTTTGTTGAATATTAATATTAATAATAATAATAATAATAATAATAATTAAAAAAAAAAACTAATATCTGATATTTGTAGATGTCAATTTTTTGGCAGACGATTTTTTCTAGTTTAATAGTAGTAGAATAATTTTCATCGTAAATATGAAAGTGTAAAATTATGTTTTATTCCTCAATTTTTATTTCTTATTGCATCGTTAGATTTCATGGCATAAACACATCAAAGGGAAAAAAGTGCAAAAGCAAGATAGGTCATGTAAAGTAAAACGAAGAATTATTTAAAAAATACACACTTAGCCTTTTGTTTCTCATTTATTTATTTCTGCTATCTTTACAAGAAGAAAGTATTGGATTCGTGACAATTTTCAAATTATGGTTTTCGACGGATTAACACGTTTTATCGGTCATAGATCCCGAAAAACATGTTTTTACAAAGTGTCTGTCTGTGAGTCAGTCTGTCTGTATGTGACACAAATTTTATTGGCGCTCTATCTCACGAACAAATTCACGGAATTTAATGAAAAATTATATTGAGTTGGACCCTGATGTAAATTGGTGGTGATTAGTTTTTGGTGCACAATAGGTGGAACTACTATAGTGCATTTTTTTACGATTACTGCAATCGCTTAATCTCAAGAACTAATGCACGGATTTTTATGAAGCTTCAGATTCAGTTAGTCCTTGATATGAGTTGACACTGACTACGTTTTTGTGTAAATCGCCCAATAGGTGGCACTACTATGCTGCATTTTTCCCGATTTTCGCAATAGTTTTATCTGAAGAAGTGATGCACGGATTTTAATCAAACTTCAGATTCAGTTACCAAGTTGACTTAAGTTGTGTATTAGGATGTTTTGGCATATATCGCCCAACAGGTGACGCTGCTACGCAAAAAGGTGTACGATTTCCACCATAGTTCTACTCAAACACTAATGCACGAATTTTCACTAAAATTCAGATTCAGTTAGAAGTTGACATAGGTTGTTGCTGATTAGATTTTGTTATAAATCATCTAACCGGTGGCACTGATATGCTGTATTTTTCAGGAAGTATTGAGATGTATGAGATAGAAGAAAGTTTTGGGATTGCCACTTCCGACTATTTTTTCTTATGCCATCCTTTTTTTTTATTTACCCACTTATTTCAAGAAAAGAGTTACCGTTCTCTTTCTTTTTCCTATTTTGATTTTGGTTGTAATTTTTTAAAACTTTTACCACTAATTTTAAAATTCCTTATTCCTAATGCGTAAATAGATATGCAGTTTTCAAACAAATTAAATTTGGAAATTCTCCTGCCACTCGCCCCTATTCGACGACTTTAAGTTTGAAATTCTGCACTTACATAAAGATTATATTTTTGTTCTTTTTTATTTTATTTTATTATTAATTTTATAATTTCGTTATGGAATATTAGCCGTTTATGGAATATTAGTCTAGGACATTTACATTGTTGGAACTACTTATTGTTGCTTTAAGTGATAATGGGTTAATATTCTGTAAATAGCCTGTATAATATTCTGTAAAAATTCGATAGGGATAAATTTACAAGCAATCTTGTTTGAAAATTAATTTAAATGTCATACAAAAAATAATAAATTCACATACAGTTTTGAAAAAATTGCATTTGAAAGTACATTTTGTTTTTTGTTTTTTTATATAACGGTGTAAAAATTAAACATGTGCGATGATTAGAACAAAACAAAATTGCAGTAGCCAAACATTTCAAAATTGAAATTTCATCTTTAAGGTCGGTGGTGACTCAGCTTCCGATTTTCCCTCGCTAATGAAAAGTCTATGGGCATTTGATGCATTCGCATATTTAAAATATCCCCTCGGGAAGTTAATATTTTTAACTTCTATTTTTTGTGTACACTTCCTAAAAGATGTCTATTTTTTTTTCTTTGTTCTCAAATTATTTCAAAAGTATAGACTTAATTTTATATGAAGTGTTAAAATCTTACTCACAGTTCACCCGCTTTTAACATATAAAATATTAAATTCAGCATACATTTTAGAAATGTTTTGAAAACTAAGAAAAAAAGAGACATATTTTAGGAAGAGTACACAGAAAAAATATGTTACAAATATTAATTTCACAAGAACGTATTTTAAATATACGAATGCATCAAAAGTCCATAGGCTTAACATTACTGAAGAGAATTCAGAAGCTGAGTGACCAGCCCCCTTAACTGTTGCCATTCTCAAAATGACGTCGGTGTTACGCAGAGACATTTTTTTCCTTTATAATATGAATATAAGCATTCTGTGTCAAAAGAACCTTTCGGAAAATACGTTATTCATCGCTGTGATTTAGTATAGGCAGAGAAAAGACAATGTTAACATCATAAATAATATATATAATGGTTTTTACCTATATTCAGTTATCCGTGAAGCCCCAGGTTTATTCCCTTGTTACTTAAAAAAATAATAGAATAGTGCAATAAACTTTAGATACAAAAATATATTGTAAAGTTATTAAAAAGTTTAAAAAACAGTAATTTGTATTCAAATCATCTTGCTATAGTTCTTTCATTTAACAGTGTATACAGTTTCGTCATCAAGAAAATAATTTGATTTATTAAAGAAAATTTCCACTGTTTATGTACACTGAAAAATTTATCTTTTTTTTATCCAAATAACATAACTTCCGCTTAAAAATAAATAAATAAATAAATAAATAAATAAAAAAGCTACAGTTGCATTTCCGATTATAGTTCCGCATTTATGACGATAGTTTAGGACATTTTATATTATTTTATTTTTTCATCTACTTCTTTCACTGTTTTAATATAAGTAATTTTATAAGCGAATATTATTTTTCCTATCAGAACATTAAACAAATTTAGTTTCATGTGTTTCAGCTATATAAAAGCATTCTACCTAAAATCAATCAGATAAATATACTTTAAAATATATGTTTTCGAATATACTTTTTCCAAGATCTTAATAACATACATTTGGAGTTATTATGTTTCAAAAATATTGCGTACATGAATTATTACATTTATACATATATATAAATGATAGCTGAAAATGTATTTTCTCCAGAATTTTGAGAAATCAAATTTCATTAGATATGCCTTAAGGGTTGTTATTAATATTTCCTAGCTTTTAGAAATATCTGAAAGTAATTTTCTTTACCGCTTCAAATATCCAAAGGGAGTTGGAATTATAAAAAAATGATTAATTTCTTCTGACTTGAAGATAAAATATTGTAATGCTAGAATTCCATATATTTTATTGGATTGTTTTTTTAACTTAATAATCAAATACGTTAAAATATTGTAAGAATATTTTCAAAGAAATATGTAATGTAAGTAGACACTTTTTGCTTAATTCTATTGTAGGTAAAAGAAAGAAAAATAAATATTGTGACGCTATTTTAAGAATGATACAGCAAGTGATTAAATATATATTTATAGACTGTATGCTACAATTTCAAGAAATACAAGCACGCTGGCCATTTAAAGAACAGTTAATGTTATGTCATTGGTTCTCAACGTGACCGAAATTATGGTAGACTTGACTAATCTGCAGGTGAGATTTCACTTACACATTCACTGGAACAAGGTCCACAATTTCCTATCGACTCCTTTAGAGACCAATTAAGATTTACGAACAATACGAAATCGGCAATAAGAAAGCATTTTATCATCGACACTATTGCAAAAACGGATAGATTTCATAGAAAATACACACTTGTGTAGTAATTCAAACTGGGAAACTACAATTATCTACTATCATCACATGTAGTTGTGTAATGGAAGTTTTCAAATGTGAAAACTATCTAAATGCACCGTATAATTACTGATTTTTAGTAACTATTATTAATGTCATTGTAATGTAACCATTTAATTATTTTCATCTGATTTATATGAATTTATTTAACTGTGTATTGTTAGTTGGTAAACGATATTTATAATTTATGTTTAACTAATTAAACAATATGCAGTGATATCCAAAAATTAAATACTTTCAATCAAAATCCCGAATACTTAATGTAAAAAGAAAAATAGTTAAAAAAAAAGCTGTTTCTGGCCGGAAAATGTTAGCAATGGAGATTCAAGTAATTTAATAATTATTCAATGTGACTATGCTTTACGTGTTGCAGGTAAAACTATATCTCGACGCCCTTAGCGAGCCTTCGTCCGACGACATATACTTCGGGTGACGTCATAAATTCAGGCAAAATCAGACAGGCAATTCATACTTGGAATATCAGACCGTACGTAACCGCAAGAAACCGCCGTGATCCACGCTGTCGTCCAAGGCGTGAGCATCGCAAAATTCCCGTCACTCGGCATGAGCCCCAATGAACCCTATTACGTCTGGTCGCCACGAACGTAAAATAAAAGTTCTAAAAGGTTTCTTACCGTTTGCTGGGTAAAACTTTGCGACACAGTTATGTTTTCTGCGTAATTAGCCCCCGGGACGGCATGCTATTTCTTTCTCCCAGCTTATTTTGTCTCCAAAAAATAACGTTAGCTTACAGAAGGCAGCAATAGACAAAGCAGATGTATCATTGTGCGATTAAATGCTTTATAGCAATTTTTTTTTTTAATTTCTAAGCATCGCATTTAAATTTTTATACCGTGGTATTGGAAAAAAAAAGTACTTTTAAATGCAATTTGTTTGAAAACTGTATCTCCATTTATTTTTGAAATATAATTTTTTTTGTAGTTTTCAGCACCATTTGTCTACTTTGCAACTCAAGTACTCCATTTATATAGAAAGTAAAAGGAAAATAGTTGAAAAATAGCAATTATATCTTTTGTTTTGTGCTATTTTGGAACAATATAAACGAATAATTTCGTAAAAATATGGAGCTATTATAAATTATATTTAATTTGAAGTATCTGTAGACGCTTTCAGTGTGACCTTAGTCATGATGTTTGGTTTGAAACTGACTCCAAACAAACGGTTTCTATGCGTCATTTCTTTTTAAATATAAAATTGTGGAAAATGTTACCAGTACATATCAAGTATTAAAACACTTAGATGTGAGATATAGATAAAATATATACCCGCAACACACAAACAAAATAGAAAATACAACATAGCAACCGTTAGTTTGGAGTCAGTTTCCAACCAAAACGTCAGGACTGAAGTCGTCTATATTAATGTTACAAACAAATGAATGCCTATGAATCATTAGATAGCCTTTTTTTGTCGAGTTTCTTTAATGACGGCATCTTTTTGCTGCATTTGTGTATTATTTTGCGATAGTGACATCCTTATGCATGCTTTAATGTAGATGTTTAAGAGTGGATCCTAAATGTTGAATTCTTAAGCGGGTGCGAATGACGTCATTTTAGATAAAATAAAAGTGTGTGCTTTAAGTCTTAAAATTGAAATAGGTTTTGTAGTATTTATATATACATATATTTTTGTTTCATCGGGGGCGACGCTAAATTATGAAAAAGCAGAATTCCTGTTTTCTAGTTTAATCTTTTGCACACTACTGACATTTATGCGATGACATATCAAGGTAACTATAAATCCAGTGACACCCTTAACGGTAAAAAACAAATGAACATGCAGTAAATGAATATACTTTTAGGGAGTTCCCTACATATTTTTTCAAATGTGTAAGAATAGCGTGGAGTTTGCTGGTATGTGATTGAAATTTTGCTCTGAATTGCAAAAGGGTTAAACATATCAAGGTCTGGCATTATGATGTTGAAAGATAACGATTTTACGATGGATAATTCCTGAACATCAGCTTGCTTATCTGCTTTCCTTAAGTGTATCCAAATGCTGACAGAATAATCCGTTTTAACGGCTTTGATAAGTTTGAGCAATTTCAAATTCATTCTATTCTTCACATCCCACTACATATTTAATAAAACCTCTTTTTTATTCAATCATTCTTTTAAGGCAGTTGCAAAATCGCATGCAAGACAGCTAACGTTAAAGTATCTTTTTCTTGGGAACTATTGAAGTGATTTCATTATATTTTTTGTAGTTTTGGCATATCAGAATTACAAATTGATTATTCCGCAACAAATAAAGCATGCAAAAATTACGGGACTTAAAAAAAAATATTTCTACGTGTTTATGTCTAATTAATAGTAACCAAAATAATAGTAATTAATAGTAAACAAAACCATAAAAGGAAAACGTTCCAAATACAGTTAATTACATTTAAAAAATAGGAAAATATTGTTGAAATCGATAAAACACGCATACTACAATATATAATACAACACTAACTTCCTGGTTCTAGCTAATTTTTCACTCCAGTTGTGTTTATTGTATTTATTGTATGTATGTCTGGTTAATATTTATACAGGGTGATTAAAAAAAGATGGGAAAAATTTTAAGAGGTGATAGTACACACCCAAACAAACATTTTGTATCAAAGAAAGCATGGTCGAAAACTAAACGTAAAAAAGTTAGAGGGCGCCAAAAGTTATATTCTTATACGAAGCAAAAACACACAATGAACGATTAAGTTAAGTTATGAAAACAAATTTAATGGCATTTGATTACAATAAGTGCTCAAAACATTGACCGGCAGCTGTTATGCACGCAGTACAACGGCGAAGAACAGATTGGCGAATTTTCTGAAACATACCAGGCATATCGCGAACTTCCCCTACAGCAGCCGAAAGCTTGGCGACAAGTTCTTCTGCGGATTCAATGGGAATCTCATACACAAGAGCCTTTAGCTGTCCCCACAAAAAAAAATCGAGACATGAAAGATCTGGCGAGCGCGGTGGTGCCTGGTGTGTTTCAGAAAATTCGCCAATCTGTTCTTCGCCGTTGTACTGCGTGCATAACAGCTGTCGGTCAATGTTTTGAGCACATATTGTAATCAAATGCCATTAAATTTGTTTTCGTAGTTTAACTTAATCGTTCATTGTGTGTTTTTGCCTCGTATAAGAACATAACTTTTGGCTCCCTCTAAATTTTTACGTTTAGTTTTCGACCATGCATTCTTTGATACAAAATGTTTGTTTGGGTGTGTACTATCACCTCTTAAAAATTTTCCCATCTTTTTTGAATCACCCTGTATATACTTTTAATTCTTGAATGCAGGTGTTATTTGTGTGTGTTATATTATATATTGTAGTATGTGTGTTTTATTGTATATCGTAGATCGATGTAATAGTAAAATCTATTCATCGTTCTCCTGCCATCCAAGGCTGTCGTATAGATGGTTGATGACTTCCCCAACATGGTTTATTAGTAAAAAATTGCAGACCCAGGTATCGGCCGGAGTAACTCAGAGGTTAGCACGACAGCCGGGAATGCTGTGGTCCCGTGTTCGATTCTTGGGTAAATTCCCCCTCCAGTTGGGTTTATAGTATTTATTGTATGTATGTCTGTTTAATATTTATATATACTGTTAATTGTTGAAATCGCTTTAATAGTTTACAAAAAATAGGTAATATCAGCTGTTTTATTTAAAATTTCGCATATGTTCCTGGTGCAGAATGTGAAAAAATGTACACTTTTGAGTGCTACACACATTCCACCGTAATTTTCCATTATAAAGAATTTCTCATTTCTGAAAACCCGTTTAAATGCATTTCAGAAATATTTAATGAATGGAAACAAAAGAAGAACAAATGTGGGATTTCACCTTTCATAGCTTTAACGAGAATCGATAAATATCCTACTGATTACTTTTTCCGATGAACCTAAATGAGCGGATTTTTTGTCTGACTGATATTCTGTGTATAGATCGCAGATTCTTTAATTTTTCAGTTGTTTAACGTGGATATTTCTTGTGGTTAGCTTTAGTATCAGCTTATAAACACATATAAATATTTGAAACATTTTTTTTTTTTTATATTTACCAATTTTGTGTCTATAATTTAGTTTTCAAAACGATAGGATATGTGCGCTGCCGTCAAAAACATCCTGCTCGAGCAAATGACAAAGATTTCGGCTTACTGTGTCTCAGGACTGTCTCTTACAGACTCCTATAAGAACCTATAATGCCTGTCGTATTAATCTAAATATACCAATTAAAAACCGTTCGAATTTCTGTTTTGGGCGAAAGCCTAGTGTTATATACTGTATATCCCGGCGTATAACACGCACTTTTGACTCTACAAAATCACTTCATTTTTTCGTGTTCGTGTTACACCCGATATAAAATGTTTGATGTAAAATCATAAGAAGAAAACCTTCAACATTTTAAGTGGTAAATTTAAATGCATTTATATATCAATATAAACAAACATAATATACATTTTTTTCTAACAAACTTAATCTTCCTTATCAGGTAAGATGAAAAGTTCGTTATATTCGTCCTCATTTATATTTTTGGGAAGGTCATCTTTCACCCCCCCCCCTTTCTCTGTTTCGTGTATTTTATCTCCACTGAGCTCTAAACAATCATCATCGGTACAGTCAAGTTCATCTGATATTCCACATTTTTAAAATGATTTAACAATTATTTTCGATTAGATTTCATTCCATGATGTTATAAATCATTCGCGCATTTTTGCTAATGCATCCAATCGTATTTTCGTAGCCGCATATTTCCTTCTTTCCTATTCTTCTGGCATCCATGTGTTCCATTACCGACTTAAACTTTCTTTGAAAGGTTTGTTTAAGAAAACATCTAAAGGTTGAACAAATAAAGTTAGTCGACCTGAAATTACTGACAAATCTGTATTAGATTTGTTTATTCTTTCTCTTAAATTCGTCTGTTTTATGGTATCAAACATATCCCGAATTAAGACTTTCTGGTTTTCTTGAAGATCCTGGACGCTTTTTCCAAATATTTTTTATCCATAATTTTATCCATTTTCGTCCATCTATCCCTTCTTATGCACATGAATAAAAACTCCATTTGGAAAATTACCAATTCTCTTTGCTTTTCGTTAGAAAATCACCATTCGTTTTAATTTGGTATCGTCAGCAAAGCAAGAATGAGATACTGTGAAGAGGGATTTTTCGTGACCGGTAGTTTTAAATGGAACAGTTTTTACTCCTTTTGTTTCTCCACTCTTGTTTCCGAATATATCGAACATTACAGGCATTTCATCCATATTTTCAATTTGAGACAAATCATATTTTTTCTCCTATAGTTTATCGATGATAAACTTCTGGAAACTTGACACTTTTTGTTCCAAGTATTTTGTAAGCTTTTCACTTCTTTTTTCAAAAAGACACATTATCTGAAGTTGGGGAAAGCTGCTATTTCTGGTTTATTTTCGTGGGGAAAACTTGATGCGTGTTATATGCCAGTATACCATTGAAATAAAAATATATACCCTCAAATCAGTGATGTATGTTATACGCCAGGATATATAGTACATAATGCCTTTAACTGTTTATATCATCACGTTTCTCGGATGAATATTCCACTCATAACACCGTTATATATGACGTGAATTCCATATCTAATTTGAATCTACTAGATAAATCGTATAGGTTTGCTATGTAGAATAAACAAAGATTTTCCTGCTCTATACTCCTTTAGCTTTTCATGATATTTGAATATACTTTTTTATCTTGATTTCAGTAACATGAACCCGGTAATTCTCCTCCAACGTCAACCTTGCGTTTCGGTCTTAACTCTCGGTTGAATGGAAAATCCAATTCCCAGTTTACTTAACCTGCTGAAATGGGAGGTTAAAACATACCTGGAGTCAAAAAACACAATCAATCTTCAAATAGGACGTTAGTGACCGCATATTTCCAGTCGAAAGAAAGATGGCGGTTGTTTTAAACTGTGCTTTGCTTGCATTGAAGCTTCTTTTTTTTAGACAAAACTATTTGTGATTTATTAATTAAACAAAGCATTAATTATAAAATATGTTATTATAGAAGGACTAGGGGGCCCTGCCCCCTGCAAGCTACGCTGGACAACCCCCGTTCAGACACCATAGAATCTAAAAAAAAAAAAAAAAACATGCTAATCTGATGGGTTTAAAAATATTAGAGACGATTAAATTATACTGAAAAAACATGTGCAGATCTCCCTCTAAACGGGTTTCCATTCAATTCCCTTTGATTGCAAAAAATTAAGGGCGAATCAGTTGCTATCTGAAGACATCCAATCGTTGTTTTCGTTTTTGATTAAAGAGGATCAGTTAAACATTTGAAAAGAAGCTAAAATAAAATAAATTAAGTATTCAGAGTCTTTGTCTCCCGATATTTTAAAACAATCTCTATAAGAATAGCCTAAATCCTGTGACTATCATCAACAGTTCAGGGCGGAATACTGTGTTTTTTATACACTAGGTGCCATTTTGATACTTTAATGTTATCCAGGCACAGGTGATAAGTCGCCAAATATTATTCTATCCCCATCATTTCATCTATATTATAATAGTTTAAGTCATCAAATGCCATAAACAAATACGGTCTGATCCCTTCGCCTTTCATATGAAGGTTTGGCACAAATGCGATTTTTTTTCCAACGCCAATTTGAGGAACTCATTAACAGCATAAACAACAACATCCGGCTTACCATACCAAGCAAACTAACGATACTTTGGCGCCAGTTAAATACCCTTGCGTATATGAGATTGGCGTCAGAAAATAATCGCGCCGATATGGGGCCGTATATAACATCTGTGCCGAAAGAAAAAAATGCCTGGTGCAAATCTCGCCAATATCTTTTTTGCAACTCGCCAGTTAGAATTTTTTTATTCTTCGAGTGGTAAATTAAAACATTGATTTGAAGTTGAAATTAAATGTCATGGCTTGTTACATAATTTAATATTTCGCCAGATGTCATGTTTGGCACGATTTTTTCTTTCGAAAATTTGCCGAAAACCTCGTTTTAGAATACCAGTTACATATGTATTTTTGGTGCTACTTAGTTATCCCGTCGACGAAAAATCTATCGCGAACTAAAGATTAAATGACAATAACGGTTGATCGAAAATGTCTCATTCACTTGACTTTTAGCAAGTTACGCATGTTTACGTCATCAAGTGATTTTTATTTCGATGTTTTATTTTTATATTTATTAATGTTATACTAATTTATTTGTTCTTTCGTTATTTAAAATAAAAATTTTGTCAATCTGTACAATTTGGCGAGTGGTTTGGCTATTTATATGATTAACGAAATTGGTTGGCGGAATAACTACGTTGTACCGTATTTTTTAATTGTTTTCTATTATTTTCAAAGGGAAATAGCAAAACAATATTTAATAACTATAGAACAAAATAATTTATATAAATAAAAAAATAAAAGTAAATAAACATTTATTATTAAATAAACGACAATAGCCATGTCAATCAAAATAATGCCATTTTTGCGCCAATTAGGTACCCCAGTGCGTATATGACATCTGTGCCTAATATATATATATTTTTGTTTTTGTTTTTGTTTTTGTTTTTGTTTTTGTTTTTTAAATTAAAAAAGTGAAGCCATCAATTTAAGTGTTTCATTTTCAAATGAAAATTTTGTATTAAATAAAAATGATAACGAAACACAAAAAAAAAAGCATTGTTCTTAGCATAGACTTAAAGGAGGCCAAACTGGTCACCAAATTAATTTAAAATAGTAAACTTTTCTGAATTATGAAAAAAAATATATCTGTTATGATTAAAATTTGAGTTGCCATCATTAGAAAAATGTATTTAAAATTAGAAAAAAAATAATATTTCGAAAACTAATTGCAATTTAAAAATTCTAATACCAGTTTTGAGATCTGTGGATCAATACGGATTTTTGGTGTTAATTTCATCGCAAAGTATTCCATATTTTAGGAGAAATCGCCGTGAAACATAATCAGTTGTTTAATCAGTCGATTCAAAAAATCGATACACATTTCAGCCGTTTGATATACTCGTTTCATAAGGATTTTATATATATAGGGTAGATGTGTCACTTAAGTTTTTCCTTTTTAGCCCCCGGTACAGTATCTATTTCTTTCTCCCAGCTTATTTTGTGTCGTCTTAAAAAAATAACGTTGCCTTACAGAAACTTGCCGTAAAACAAAGCAATACGATTAAATACTTTATAGTATTTTTTAAAATTTCTAAGCATCGCACATTTTCAATTTTTATACCGTCATATAGGAGAAAAATTTAGTTTTAAATTCAATTTGTTTGAAAACTGTATCTCCATTTATTTCTAAAATACAACTTTTTTTGTAGTTTTCAGCACCATTTGTCTAATTTTGGCAACCTAAGTACCCCATTTGTGTAGAAAGCAAAGAGAAAATAGCTGAAAAATAGCAATTATATCTTTTTGTAGTCATTTTCTCATAACAACCGAAAGAAAATGTTATTAAAATACGTGCTATTTTGAAAAAAAAAAAATATATAAATGAAAAATTTGTGTTAAAACATGGAGCTATTATAAACTATATTTAATTTGAAGTATTTATAGATGCTTTCAGTTTGACGTCAGTCATGACGTTTTGGCTGGAAACTGACTCCAAATAAACGGTTACTATGCGTCATTTCTTGTTAAATATAAATAGTGGAAAAAGTTACCAGTACATATCAAGAATTAAAACACATAGATGTGAGGTATAAGATATACCTGGAACACACAAACAAAATAGAAAATACAACATAGCAACCGTTTGTCTGGTGACAGTTTCCAACCAAAACGTCAGGACTGACGTCACTATTGAAATCGTCTATATTAATGTTACAAACAAATGAATGCCTATGAATAATTAGATAGCCGTTTTTTTCTGTCGAGTTTCTTTAATGACAGCAAGTTCTTGCATTTGTGTATTATTTTGCGATAGTGACATCCTATGCATGCTTTACTGTAGATGTTTAAGAGTGGATCGTAAATGTGGAATTCTTAAGCGAATGCGAATGACGTCATTTTATATAAAATAAAAGTGTGTGCTTTATGTCTTAAAATTGAAATATGTTTTGTACTATTTATATGTACATATATATAGTTTTTTTTTTTTCATTGGGGGCAACACTAAATTTTGAAAAAACAGAATTCCTATTTTCTAGTTTTATATTTTACCTCTAAGAACGAAAAATTGTATTAATTTGTGATGAAGACCGAAGTTTTCAGCTTTACTGATTTACTAAGTGATTTTCCGTGGCACCATCTAACGAATACAAATGTAAATACTTCTTTCAATCCCAATTTAGTTATATGGTTCAAATCGCACTCTTTTTATTATAATAATAAGAAAGGAAAACTAAAATTCTTCCATTTCAATTCCCTCGACCTACAGTGCATATTTGTTTAAAGCATATATTTTTTAAAGTATTCCGTATATATGGTCAATCGTTTATAATAGATATTTAATAATTATTTTTTCATTTATATATCTGGTAAGTTTGAAATAATTATTTTTGTTTTAAAGAGACATTTTTCAGAAGATTTTTTTTTTTATTTCGTTCTACATTAAGAATGTTTTCGGCCTTCTTCTAAAAGAATTAAACACGATCTCTAAAAAAAAAAATCTTCCACACTAATTAGAAATCGACCGAACATTCGGTTTCATTTTCGGCGCAAAATCTCAATTTCGTTGAAAAATCGTTTTTGTCGAAAACGCTGCCAAAAATTCCGTTAGACCGAAATTCGACAGAAATATCTGTATTCTAAAAATCTCGTTTCTTTCTAATAAAATTTTCAGCATTATCTATTGCTTTGAGTTATCAATGAGAGGCTGTTTATTTATTGCTATGAACATCACTTTTTATAATTATCATGAGTGGCTCAAGACTTGAGTGCAAATTAAAAAGCAAGCATTATACATTTATCTATATATAATGCATTATTTCGACTATACTTTGAAGACGCTTCGCACGTGCTCAGTAAAAGCTGCAGACTTAATAGTAATAGAACATTTTTAATTTGAAACCGCAGAATTGTTTCGAAATAGCTTTGAGAAAGTTCTAGTATAACAGATGATCATTTAAAAAATTAATGTAAAAGATAAATCGAAGTATGTATACCAGAAGCATTTTTTATAAGATGAAATTCTTATAATTATAAAATCTTTCTGCGGCGTTGGTGAATTAATTACATTTTATTTTATATGAAAATAAAAAGTTCTCGTCAAAAGCACAGATAGCCAACTTGAGCCACAAGTATAATTAATTAATAACTATGCATATTTAATAAACACGTATAAGTAATTATTAATTATGTATATTTATGTATGCATTAATTAGTTTAAAAAAATTAGACATTTTTATTTCCGTTTTCGTTTTTTGCCGAAAATAAGAAGATTGTCGAAATTCGGTTTTCGTTCTAAAAACCTGTTTCGATCGATCCTTAATAATAATCTACACATGATTTTTTTAAGACCTCTTATCTCTCATTTTTTGCTACCGGCATGCTATTTTATCCAAGAAAATTTCATTGAATGCATAATCAGCTACATTAGTTAAATAAAAAATATAGGGTCGCCTGAGGTACATTTCAGACAAATGTAAAACTTTTTCAATTACTCAGGAATCGATGACTATTTCTTTTAACTTTTTTTTGGTAAAATCAGCACATGCCCGATGATTAATTTACAGTATTTTCAGATTATCATTATCATTCAGATCAGATTCAGATTATCATTCAGATCAACATTAATAGTAAATATAAAAATTTATAAAATCCTGTCTGAAAATTAACCCTTGGTTTGGGGAAATTTCCAGACAGCTATTTGTGGGTCCAATTAAGGGTCAGATGTTTAACACCAACTACGGTAATTAAGAGACACCATTGTAGAATGTTATGGCACAAAATGGGGTATTCATTAGACCATACGAAATGCAGAAAAAAAGCGTGAAAACGAAATTGTAACTGTACATATATCTTCCTTTATATTTTCGCAAATAAAAGTAAATTATATAGTAGTTTATTAAAAATATTGGACAATTGCACCATAAAATATAATAAATAAACACCTGATCTTACTCAATGTTGCACAAAATACGAACTTTAATAAACTAACCCTTAAAATCTACCTTAAAATCTTATCTCTTGCACAGGAAGCTTTCGTCTCTGAACTTTGAGCCATTTTACTACCATATGTTCCTGAAGATGGCTGTAGAAACAGCTCGAAACGTAGATTTTAAATGTTAGTTTATTAAAGTTCGTATTTTATGCACCATTGACCAAGATCGTGTGTTTATTTATTACACAGTACCTTTTCACACATAGTTATTGTAGCTATACCTGTTTTATATAAATTTATATAAATCAGTAAAGAATTTCCGGCTTTTCAAACAGTTCTGATGGTTGAATAAAAATCAACATTAAATAAGAACGTAAAACTCACACCAATTTCGTTTAATATATATATGTATATACAAGCAGGAATGACTGAGCTAAGCTCGATCAAAATTAGCCTTGTGTTCAATTCGATATCTTGTTCTCACTGTATCATTCTTGCTGTTTAGATACAATTGGTATTATCCTGAGGTATAGTGATTGAAAATGACCCACTAACAGATTTTTTTCGAAAATGCGACCTAACCAATGCCCTTCTAAAACCCAAAAACGATAGAATATAAATTTAGTCAAAATCGTTAAAGCCGTTTTATAGATAATATTAGCTTGACCCACGGTAACCTAAAAGAGACCCACTAATCTAAATTTATCGAACATGCGACCTATCCCAATGGTCTTCTCGTGCTGATAAACGGTGTAAAAAAAATTGTCAAAATTGTTTGAACCGTTTTTTATATACAATTAGCTTGACCCACAGTGACCCAAAAAATGACCCACTAATCGAATTTTCTCGAACATGCGACTTACCCCAAGGTTATTCACCTGTCCAGAAACGGTAAATTACAAAATTTTGTCAAAATCGTTTGAGTCGTTTTTTAGATACAATTAACTTGACCCGCAGTGACCGAAAATGACCCAGTAATCGAATTTTCTCGAACATGTGACTTAGTCAAATGGTCTTCTCATGCTCAGAAACGGTATAATACAAAATTTTGTCAAAATGTTTTGAGCCTTTTCATAGATACAACTAGTTGGCCCACAGTGACCCAAAAATGGCCCAGTAATCCAATTTTCTTGAACATGTGACTTAGCCCAATCGTCTTCTCATGCTCAGAATCGATATAATACTAAAAATTGTCAAAATTGTTTGAGTCGTTTTTTAGATACAATTAGTTTGACCCACAGTGACCCAAAAATGACTCAAACACAATTCGACTTTTCCCAAACATGTAACTTAGCCCAATGGTCTTCTCAAGCTCAGAATCGATATAATACAAACTTTTGTCAAAATCGTTTGAGTCGTTTTATAGATACAATTATCTTGACCCACAGTGACCCAAAAATGACTCACTAAACGAAATTTCTCGAACATGTGACTTAGCCCAATGGTCTTCTCATGCTCAGAAACGATATAATACAAACTTTTGTCAAAATCGTTTGAGTCGTTTTTCATATACAATTATTTCGACCCACAGTGACCCAAAAATGACCCACCCACAAATTGACTTTTCTCGAACTTGTGACTTAACCCAATGGTTTCCTCATGCCCAGAAACGGTATAGTACAAAATTTTGTCAAAATCGTTTTATTCATTTTTTAGATACGATTAGATTAACCCACAGTGACCCAAAATGACTCACTAATCGATTTTTCTCGAACATGTGACTTAGCTACCCAGAAGCGGTATATTACAAAATTTTGTCAAAATGTTTGAGTCTTTTTTTTAGATTCAATTAGCTTAACACCTGACCCATTGTGACCCAAAATGACCCACTAATCGTATTTGCTTGAACATGCAGCCTACCCAATTGTATTATCGTGCCCGAAAACGATAGAACACAAATTTTTGTCAAAATCGTTAGAGCCGTTTTCTAGATAAATTTAGCTTGACCCACAGTGACTCAAAAATGATCCACATATCGAATTTTCTCGAACACGTGACGTATCCCAATAGTCTTTCCACACCCGAAAATGTTAAAATATAAAATTTCGTCAAAATCGTTAGAGCCGTTTTTAAGATAAAATTTACATACAAACACACACATACACACACACAATTTTTGCTCGCATTATAGTATAAGATATATACAACTATATATATAACTATTTTAGTAGCCAAAACTGCTTTTACACTATAATAAAACTGTTATACAGCACTCATTTCCGCAGGCCTGGTTAATATTGGTAGTTTAATCAAATAATTGTTTATTAAACTTATAGATTAAAGATTTTTTTTAAAAGCAAGTAACTGTTTTTTAACAGTTTTACTGTAACGCAATAATTTGGTTTTGCGTAATAGTAACAAAGAGAGACCTTAGGTCACAAAAAATCATTTACAGTGGCGGTGACAGCGTTAGTTATTTTTTCTTGGAATAGAGGGATTCATCGATACTTTTGAGAGAAGAATCAAAGCATTTACTCTCAAAAGCTACCATAAGCAAATTTTGTACAATTCATACGAAGAACTTGAATTTGTGGAATTTTTATCAGATATAAAAGAATTTAAATTAAAATAGTAGTCGATGTTTTATTGATTTTAACATTTTTTGGGGAGATAATATGTAAACCAATTAACATAAATAAGGAAAAAATGTAGATTTACTAGGTTGAGCATAAAGTTCTGGGAAATGTGAGAAAGTTGCGTTGTTGTGCGCAAATTAACAACAAAAGCAACAGGAACTTTTCTTCAAAGTAGAGACCATTATAGTCCATGACTTTCTCCCTGCCAGATTCCGGATTTGCTGGAAGTACCATAGCAACTCCTTGGAATCGGAAAACTCATGACATGCTTCTTCAACTTCATTAAAAGTTTCAAATCAATGTCTGTTGGCACGCTTTTTTCCCACATCAACACAAGCAAATCATACTGTTAAATAGGCATTTTAGAGCCTGAACTCCTATAGATATACCACTAGTACTCCTATATACGATACAAATTCTATTAACTATTAGATTAAAAATTTCCCAGAACTTTTTTCTCCACCTTATATTACGAAAATGACTTCCACTTAAATTGCATTTTTGAAAACGGAAAATGCATTCCTCGTCAGCCTTTGAAACGCCACACTTGAAAATATTCGAACATATCATTTCAAAATTTATGCATTATTATTTGCTTAAACGTACATTCACTTGTCTCAAGTATTTAAAAAATAATGATTATTAACAATTTTATGTTAATAAAGTTTACTAAAATTTAGTCCTTTAACATTAAATAAATACTTCTTATAAGTTGTAATGTTTCGCTCATTTGGAAAGTTACAACTCATAGGATTTATTTAACAACTAGCAGAATTACCCGGCTTTGCCCGTGTTAAACATGGGGAACTTCCAGGTAAAATAAAGTAAAATAAAATAATATGGCAATCACTATAATGGAACTTTGTGCATTCTCGTCAATAAAAGATAGAAAATATAATAAGAACATAATGACGATTCTATGTCGCAACCGTAGTAAAATCCCTCAACTTTAAGCATCAGAATTGTGCGTTTACTTTGGCAATAGAATAATATACGAGTATTAATTTAAAGGCAATACAAAAAAAAAGAAAATTAACCAAATGGAGTAGTATTTTTGGTTACAGTTTAGTGAAATTGCCGTTAGCATGTCATCTATATAAATTTTAAAGCAAAAACATATCAGTTAGTAACACTGAAATCATACTGATGGTGACGACGGCCTATTCCACAAATTGTGCTTTTACTGGATTTTTTCTTAATTTCTAAAAATTGTCTAATTTCATTTTTTTACATTGTCAAATAGAAAAAAGTGCTCTGAAATGAAATGTTTGAAAATCTTATCTCATGTTTCTGATTTTTAATGGATTTCAAAATATTTTTCAGGCATGGATATTTTAAAATTTGTGTGCAACCAAATTACGACAGATGAACCCGTCTGAACTGAACACAGTATTATAAGGAAAAGACATGTCCATGAGTAACGCTGGCATCATATTTATCGGGGCAATGACTTCCCCATTAAATTTTGTTTCTACTGTAATTTGTTTAATATGTAAACATCGCACATTTTATTTTCCCAACATCGAGTGAAAAACAAAAAGTACTTTCAATGATATTTATTTTAAAAGTGTATTTCAGTATAATGATTTTATATGTACTTTAAAGTAATTTTTAAGCATGACTATTTTATAAATATGTTTGCAACCGAATTACAAAAGATGAATCCGATTGCTTTTACAATGTAAATAATTCAGCATTACTTTTCGTGCAATATTCCATAACTAAATCGGCAAACGAAATTAAAATTTACAAAATAAATAAATAAATAAAACAAATTAAATCAAATATTCAAAATTTCAGATTGATGTAAGTCACTTTAAATAGTGAAAAACAAAATCGCTTGTTAATACTAAAGTATCAAAAATGCTTTTTTGTTTACCTTTTGGGCATTCTAAAATATATAATAAATGTAAAAAGCTTTTAGTGTTTTAATATAAAAGCAATTTTTTTTCTGTGTTGTGAACGGCAGTATTTGGCCATGTTTAACCACGGATATTCCAAGGTGGATTGCCTGATTATTTTCAAGCGGAAACTTTCAATCATGAAAACTAAATCTACAGCGAACCTGAAATCACTAATGGAAAATGACATCAAATTCCATAAGCTTTCAGTCCTGATGTCTAATCTGGAAGCTTTCTTTTTAAAGAGACGGACCTAACTTTTAGGAACATTTGCTAAATTTCGTTTTCTATTTAATATATATCTTAGAAAAATCATATTTTATATAATTGTAATAGTATAAATCGCAGAATGCTCTCATTGCATTAAAGGTATGGAAACACTTAGTTAAATGGGGTAATTAATGATATAGCATGCCAACAAAATACAAAATAAAACGTAGCAACCGTTTGTATTTCAGAAAAATGCATCATTTTTGCAGTAAAGTTCTACATACAGTATTACATACAGGAAAATTCTATAAATACACCCAAATGACTTTGCATTTACTGAAATTTTAGTTCGCGGGGCTTAAAAATAAATCCTTCACTTTATGGATAATAATAATAACTAATTTCAGACGATCAAGAAGCTTACCATCAGAATAAAACATTATTACAAAGTGATGCCATACCTAGCAAGCGACATTTTATTACTATTTTCTCCTAAACTGATTTCTTGATATTAAAACGACTTCATTAAAAATATATTTTTTAACATCAGAAACATTCAACTAAGGTACTACGTCATTTTAACACATGCTTAGTTAACGTTTTTACATATATACATGAATAATGGGCATTTGCTTCTTCGAATGACGTCAATTTAAAAAACAGCAAAAAATATAGTGAGACAATCTGAATTTTTATTGGCCTATAAAACAAACTAATATTACTCGAGTTATCATTTTTTTTTATTATTATTGATTCGTTTTTTAGATATGTGGCAACAGGAAAGAAACAACTGAATTAGAAATTTAAAAAGGGAGATATTTCTATCATGTTAAATTATGGAAGGTCGTAGAAAACAGGGATAGATAGTGGTCTGATGATTTTTTAAAGTGTAGACGGCGATTTTTTCCACGTTCAAAAACATATGTACATCAAGTTTCGTGCAAATCGGTCAAAAATTGAATATTTGTATAAAGGACATACTCTGAGAGAACGGCTTTTATATATATAGATTAGAATACTGTGTTAAAATCATTCTAGGATAAAGACTTCTTCTATGTTTTTGTAACAAGCTAAACGCAATTTTAGAAGAAAAAAATTCACGTTCATGTGTCATTTAAAAATATATATCTGTGTTATTGAAAAATTGTAATTTACAAGTTTCTTTGTTAAATAGTATAAAGAAAAACATATTATGAGTACGAAAAAAAAAACAACAACAATGCAGTATTTAAAATATTTAAAGGGTGGTATCTTATGAACGAAAATAATAAATGCATTTTAATAAAATTGTATACACAACAATGTCTCACATTAAGTAAAAAGATCTTACATTTATGTTGAAATTCAAATAATAACAACAGAAAGAGATTATAAAAAAAAATGAAAATTTATACTATAATTTTCTGTTATAATAATATTGACATAATTCTTTCTTTTTAAAACAAGGGGATGAATTGCACAAAATATTCTACTACTTCTATTTAAGTGAAATTTCAAACGCTTTAATAAACTAAATTATAAATGAAAATACAAAGAAGCACATTGTATTCTTGACTAGATACGTTTCTCTCTCCCTTTAAATAATGAAAAAATATATGTTTCAAAAACTATTTTCAAAAATGCATTTCTTAAAACGGAAACTAAATCATAAATAGTACAAATATGTGTAACACAGATTCGTATAAAAACACATTTCCAAACATGTCATGACCAATATTGTAAATATAAGGCTTTAATATATCGAGCACATTTAAATGTAAATAATGCATGACGTTTCTGAAATATCTTTCCTGTTTTGTTGCACTCGCGTTTTATGGTTCTTATAACGCTAAAAAAAGAAAAAAGAAAAATAAACTTGTGTATCTTTCAAAGTTTGTTTAAAAATGTACCACCGGCTCACTCAAAATATTTTTGTTTTGTGCAATATATTTTTTATAAGTTATTTCATTTTCGACAGGCATTTTTCTTTCAACGATATTTTTCCCTTCCGGAAAATAGAGTTCTTTTTTTTTTTGTTATATATCTAAATTAATAAGGATTCATCCAAAGTACCTGAATTCATGGAATTGTTATCAGCTATAAAAGAAT
This sequence comes from Maratus speciosus, assembly GCA_963932465.1. NCBI lineage: Eukaryota > Metazoa > Arthropoda > Arachnida > Araneae > Salticidae > Maratus > Maratus speciosus. The sequence continues at coordinate 591,256,820 of OZ010789.1, read as the reverse complement.
GAAACTAAAATCGTGATTGAATAAGAAAGAATTTATATATATATATTTTTTTCGTATATACCATAGTATACTTACATCTATTTAAAAGTAAATCATTATTCAATAATTTATCCATATCAAATTTTTTTTTTCCTTTAAAATCCATCATTTGTATTAAATTAAAATAGTTGCAGTTTTTGAAGATTAATGGTTAACCTACATATAATTATTATTACTATTAACACATTTATTTATTTATTTTACTCTCTTTCGAAGTGGCTTTAAATGTATCATGTGACAGAGGGCATCACTATCTCTTTTCTAATATAGCGAAATTACTGTATTTAAACTATTTCAACAATATTGTGACCCCCACCAGTGAACGAGAATTTCTGCTTTCGAAACTGGTAGACGGGAGGTGGTGGGTTCGAACCCAATCGCGCCTGTGGTCCTAATTGTTTGGAGTTTTTCGTGGTTTTCTTTGAACCGTGGATTTCTTTGCGAAAATACGGGTTAGGTTCCCTTAGAAAGTCTCCCACGAGGGTATCTTTCCTAGTCCTATATACCTAGAGTAGATAATCAGCCGTCATAAAACAACAGACACACTCAACATTATTGCACTGTTTTTCCTAACTCTATGGCGGAATTAATAGTATTATACGTATAATCTTTCTGGAAAGAAGTGCGAATAATTTCCAAGCATTTTTTTAATCTCGCGGCTTCGTGGATGGATTAATTAGTACTTCAAATGGTTCTTCAATTGGTAAATGCTATCCTTAATCCATTTTATTTATTTTATTTTGTTTATCTATTTTTTAATCTATTGTCATTTTTTGTATTCTTTTACTGGATTCAGTGTGTATAGTAGCCCGAATGTTGCATTTTTTCGCTTAATACGGGTTATGCAAGGATGAAACCGACCATGCTATTTGTGGAACTTGGGCCTGAAGAATCGTCCTTGGTTCCACAAATATTTCCACTTTATCAATGTTCACTGAATTTGTATTTCCTTGTTTCGCTTGAATGGGTGATATCTTTTCATTTTTTTTTCTCTAAAGGATGAAACTAATTTTTCATTTTCAAAAATTCATTTATAAATTACATATTCACTTTTGTAGATGATCATTTGTAGTGGTTTATAATTGTTTTATATACGAGGGGTATGAATAAGTCTTTGCCCTCACATAGAAATAATTGAGTAAAATTTATGAAATTCCTACATTCTATTAGACCTTTTCTATATAGTGACCGTGCACAATAACACATTTCTGCAAACGGTATTTCAAAAAGAGGAGGGTGAATGCATTCCAATAGGTGCGATAGTAGACCCAAAGGGGGCATTTTTCTAACTTTTACAAACCTCCACATGTGGCATATTATTGGAAATGCCTGTGACCACTTATTCATGTTATGCACATTCTTAGCCCCTCCCCAAATTAGCTATCCGGGGGACACTTTTCTAAATTTTGCCGACACTATTCATACCCTCTCTTCCAGGGGAGGTGGGGCAAATGATGTAAGGAAATGTTTACTGAAAATGTCGTTTTTTTAATCTTAACATACAGTTTTTTTTTATACAAATGAAAGTTGAGCAGCAACACAATGAGTTATAAATAAGCTACTTACTTTATGAATACTTAGGTATTTCGAATGTATACATTTAGATATACTAATTGAGTGTATTTAGTGTTTTTACTTTTCAGTAAATCAGTACACGTGAATTGCGTTAATTAATTTTACAAAATAATCTTCAAAAGGATAGAAAGCTACTCATAATACAAGGAAAGTTATTTTTTCAATGGATGTATCCTAAATTACATATGCATTTCAGATCAAATCGATAAATACTGTTAATTGCAATGAAGCATTTACTTTAGATTTTGTATATAAATATATGCACATAGATTTAAGGAAATATTTACAGAAAATATCTACACATTTCTATTTAGACAGATAATTAAGATTTTTTAAGAGTGGAACTGCAACAGAATGAGTTGAAAATAAGCTACTTGCTTTATGAATCATAAGGTATTCCGAAATTTAAAATGGAAATTTTATTTAGTTATCAACTTTAACTTTCCCTAATTGCTTTTCTTATTTACAAAATTTTATTTACTGTCGTTTGACAATGTATAATACAACATCGATATATGAATATGTTTATTCTAAAACAGCTCAAAAACAAGTTTTAACATTCTGTTGAGAAAATTATTCCCAATTATTGAATTTATAAAACAGGAAGAACAAACAAAGCTGAGTAAGGTTTATTCTGTTAACATTAAATAAACTGGATTTCTAAATCTGTTTTTAAGGTCAAATGTATACATTTAGATGAACTAATTCAATATGTTTAACTTTTCTACTTTTAAGTTAATCAGTAAACGTGAATTAAGTTAATTAATTTTACAAAGTAATCTTCAAATGGATAGAAAGACAATCAAAATATGAAGAAAAGTATTTTTTAACGGATATATCATGAATTACATATGCATTTCAGATAAAGATCACAGTTATACATATTTTGATAATTGCGAGCGATGAAACATGGCATCATTCATTAATATAGAAAGATATTCACAGTTATAGTTTATTCCATTTTAGAGAGACATTTATGAAAATATCTAGTATTATTGTTATATTTCCGTAAATAAATAAATATAAAGTGTTGAAAAATGTATAACAATGATGTAAAACTAACAACGGAAATTTTTTTCTTTAGATTTTTATGGAATGATACAGCAATTTTTTAATCATATTCTATAATAGGCTCACTTACCATTTCCAAATACCAGTTAAATCACAGAGGTATTTGAAATAGTAATTCAATGACAATATTTACAACGTGCATTAAATTTAAAAGATTGTTTCTTATACTCTAAAGTTTTGTTTCTATTTTGTAAAATAAATAGATCTGAACTATAGATAGAATGCATAAAATTTTCAAAGGAAAGTTTTTGATCAGGGAAAGTTTTCAGTTTAAATGAATCTTTCTGCAAATAATACATTTATTACAATTATTAAATTGATATTTTCACTTAAAAACGTATATAATTTGGTATATTTATATTGTAAATTCTCGTTCAGCAATTTATTACCAAAAGAAAATGTAAATAACTTATTTTGTACAGTCCTGTACATTAGCAAAAAGTTGTTATGCATGCAACAAGTTAAGAGGAAATTTAATTCAGACAAACATACACTTAAAACTATTAAATTTCACTTCAAGAACTCATAATCCATAGACGTCCCTATATGCCTTTCTTTGCATAGCCTTGTATATTATTATATTTATATTTTACTAACATATATTTCTAAATATAATTTAGCATGAAAATGCATAACTATATATATATATATATATACACTTTAAGCAATTCTCTCTCATTCTCTGCAATTCATACAAATTTCTTTTGCGTAACCCTATATATGATACATAGAATATATCCAATCCCTGTTGAATACAAAAAATTAGTTAACTTTAAAAACGCATGCCATAGCTGAAAATGCACTTCCATAAATCATCCCTAATAGACAATAATTCGCATACAGTATTGTTTCCGAAATTTTTTATGTATCCGTGTAATTGAAATTAAATGCGAAGCTTATCATATTCTACTCTAGGCATCTTGTAGTAAACGTTAGAAACGTTTTATGTTTTCATCTTTTTTAAAATGGTGCAACATAATTAAAATACGTTACGAGCAATTTTCCTCTATAGACTATAAAAATGAAATCTTCTATGGGACACTGTAAATATTTGATAAAAGCTTTACTTCCGCTACAGAAATCATGTTTTAATTCAGTTCATGAATTCATTTCATTGTATTTACTCATTTGATTGCGTTTGTAACAGAAAAACGTTATTAAAAATTCACCGCAAGCGATTTTTTTTTCATAGACTATAATATAATGAAATAGTTTTGATTTCTCCTGTACACGTACTGCAAGCGCTAGAAATGACATATTCTATTTTATCATATTTTATCGCACATATTTTAATCATATTTTAACATCATTAAAATACAACTGTTTTCCCTTATACACCATAATATAACGGAATACTTTCGAATGGAGGTAAATGAAGCATAAATGCTATGCATTTCACTTTGAAGACCGAACATGCCAGGGTATATCTCAAAAACGTATAATAATTACACGGTAATACGAGTTAATGTACGCGAGTTAGAGAACGAAAAGACAGACAGACAAACCCAATTCCTACACAAAGTGTAAAAAAAATGTATATCAATTTATATTATCTATATTATCTCTTATATCTATAATTATTATACTATCTATATATCTATATTATCTATATATATATATATATTGTCTAAATTATTTGTATAATCTACATTATCTTTTAACTCATTGTGTAAAAACCCTCTGAAATAGAAATATTTTTATTAACTTTTTTTATCAATTAGTAGATTGCATCTGGAAAAAATCCTTTTTATTCGAGGATAAATTTATAAACCTACATTTCATTTTTATTCTTACTGCAAAAACCAAAGAAACAACGATAATAAATCAAAATATCTTATACTATGCTTCTATTTCGCACTTAGCGAAAAAAAATATGTATACTCGTATGTCCTTCTCTAGTCAAAAATTTCTTCTTTTAAAAACGGTGCACAGTTTCCACTATGAGACAAAACATAATAGAAAAACAAGAAAAAAATCATGCGCCAAGCATAGATAATAAAACACTTTCCAACTCGTTCTAGAATACTTTAACAAAACTTTGCCGTTAAAATATAGGAAGAAGATACGCAAGTAAATATTTTAGAAGATGTATAACTTATTTCAAAACCAGATTTTAACAATTACCGCCTGTTGTGTGAAATTTTGTGACTCTTTTGTGCCTCCCTGTATATGAACTACATATTTGTATATATTCTACCTAATTTACTAAAATCTAGTATTGTAAAAAAACGCATAATACAGTTGAAAATTTACATTCTATAATTTCTACCAATTAACGGAAACGTCCTTGAATTATTTTGTACATCCCTGTCTATTAGCAATAGATTTTTATATACGCCACATATTAATATGAAATTAATTCAGGCAAAAACACGCTCAAAACTACTAAAATTTCACTTCAAGAAATTATCATCCATAGACATACCTGTATGCGGCTCTTTGTATAGCCCTGTGTAATATTTTATTTATATTCTGCGAACATCTCTTTCTAAATTTAGTTTAGCTGGAAAATGTATAACTCAATTAAAAAACAACTTTAAGCAATTCACGATCATTCTTAGTAATTCTACGATTATTTTGCATGAATTATTTTATCCTCATATGATCCATAGAATTTATACACAACACGTAGTATGAAAAAATTTAGCTAAACTTAAAAAAGCAGAAAATGACTTAAAACGTACTTTCACCAATTACCTCTAATAGAAAATACTTCGTATAGAGAATTGAATCTATTTAGAATCTATTTGAATATATCTAACGTAAGCAGGACTGCCACAGGCGACTATTTTTCTGTTCTATTCGCACCACTATTAAAAAAACAATAGATTTTGTAGTATATTTCTCTTGCAAATGTTCTCGAAAAGTATTTCAATAATTTATGTTTTGAGAAATTGGTATGAGGTAGAATTAAAAAATAGTCACCAGTGGCAGCCCTGTGTAAGTAAACCTTAAATGCGATGTACATCATGTTACAGTGCAAGAATCTTGTATTAAATTTAATATATACCAATTCAAATGTTTGAAATAGTGCAACATACTTAAAATACGCAGCGAATAGTTTCTCCCTGTAGACCATAATACGTAGCCTGTTCAATAATTAATAAGACAAATTTTACTGCCGCGAAACCACTCATCGGAATGTTAATTTTTGTGGCATAAAAAAGTATGTTGTCTGTATTAACAAAAGCTACCGATAGATGGCGTGTACAGGCTCATGCTCCTGAGTATCACGTAATTGAAGTGAAGCGTATTTACGGGCGCCTACGAGAGCGTCCAGTTGTCGAAATGGGAGCGTCGATTGAACAACGTTATGCGATTAAATTTTGTGCTCGTCTGCAAAATTCAGCATCGGAGACCTTTTACATCATACGTGACGCTTTCAACCATGAAGCAATGTCGAGAGCAAGTATTTTCCCCTGGCGTAAAGCTTTTCAGGAAGGAAGGCAAAATGTGGAAAATATTGAACGTGAGCGACGACCATCAACGTCCATCATCAAGGAGGACATCAGAATTATAGTACGTGAGCTGCATGCTCTCTTGAATATTTCTGTAGGATGTGTTCACTCAATCGCGGCAGAAGATTTGCAACTGAAACGTGTTTTCGCGCGATAGATTCCGAAATTGTTGACACCTGAGCAAATGCTGCATGCATAGAATGGAAAGAAAGACTAGAACGAAAAGGCGACAATTTCTTAAAACACATCATCACAGTAGACGAAATTTTGTTGTATCACTGCGACCCAACCATGAAACAAGGCAGTGAATGGAAGTATTAGTCTTCGTCTACTCCCAAGAAAGCAAAAACTGTGAAATCGGCTGGTAAATTTATGACTATATTTTTTTTTATTGTGAAAGAATTGTGTATCAACACGCTGTCGAACCCGGCAATACCGTAAACGGTTCATACTACACGAATGTCCTACGAACAATGGTACAGCACGTTCAAAGGAAACGTCCATTGTTCCGAAATGGCTTCCTATCGCACCAAGACAGTGCCCGACCACATATTGCTCGTTGCGTACAGGATGTTTTGCAGCAGAACAACGTAGGAATTTTACCACACCCTCCATATAGTCCTGATCTCGCTCCATGAGATTTCTGGCTGTTTCCTCAACTTAAGAAACCATTACGAGGCAAACATTTTACAAGCAACAAAGCATGTGCTAAGGCTGCGGAGGCGGTTTTGAAAAAGCTCTCACAAAACTTACTTTTACATGTTTTTAAGAAGTGAATAGAACGTTGGGATAAATATGCATTACATGCCGCGGTAGTTATTTTGAAAAATACCATCTAAATGATAACGGTTAAGGATATTCTGTATATTTTATAATTTTAGTCTTATTACTTATTGAACAACCCACGTATAAACGAACACTTGTATGACTTTGCAGATGAATGATAAATGCTTTGCGCTCCATATTCCGGAGAAAATATGTTTTAGTGCACGTCATAAATTGATAGCAATTTCATGATGTTTGTAATGTGCAACATCATTAAGTTAAACGCAAACGATTTTTCTTCATGGACGATATTATAACGGATTACTTTTGATCCCCTCCCCCACACTTTACGCGTACTGTAAATACTACACATAACATATTCTCCAGTAAAAATCTCCTAATCCTCCTGAATAGGTTTTATAAATTTCATTATGTTTAAAATTGAGTAACATCAGTAAAATACACCGCAAATGATTTTTTCCTTATGTCATAATGTAACGGCAAATGTTTGAGTGCCCCTTTAAATGAAGAATAAATGTTACACAGGTTCTTTTCAAAACTGAACATTTCACGGTAAGCCTCTATAATATATAACAATTACATGACAATCTCTTTTTATTTACCAGAGTTAGTGAACGGACAGATGGACAGCAAGATCCATTTCATAACTTAGTTGAAAAGTGTTAGTAAGTTTCCAAACTGTTTTAACTTACAAATTCGAAATAAATGTTCATTAAACATTTTGCAGAATGCTGCTACATGCAACACGAAGTTCGAATTTTGATAAAATTTTCAAGCGTTATTTAGCTATGATAAAAATACTTTAACACATATGCCATAAAATCTCGTTATAATGAATCACTGAAAGGCACCGTTTAACTTCGCTATACTGAAAACTCCGCTAATATGATTTTTTTAATTATGAAATAGCGTAAAAGAATTTTTCGTTAACAATCCAAATAATATTCGTTAAACTAGAAAATTCATTAAAATGGCACTCGTTCTAACGAGATTCTACTGTAGCATATTATCTTATATATTTTCTGAAGAAATATAATAATGCTTAAAATAAACTGCATGCACTTAAAATATCCATTACATCTCATAATATTGGATTATGCATTGAATTTAAATATGCACTTTCATTACTTTCGTTTACATGTTGATCCACTTTATAGAATTAAGTGCATTCTTAAGTGCATCAGATTATCTTTTAATTACTTTAACTTTATGAAATGACATTAAACTCGTACCACTCAGAATGTCCTTGTCAAATATTATTAAATTGTTGGCAAAAATACATTTATCTTTCTAGAAAATTAATTTTAGCTAACCTTTAAGTATTTTAAACTCCATGTCAATATAATGTGTTTTAAAGCAATAATTTACTTTGAAATTAATACTGGCACATTAATATTCTAAACTGTTTCAGTGGGAGAATTTTAAATAAAGAAATATTTTCTTAAAATTAACGTATTTGAATGTCATATTTTTAACAATATATATAAAAAAATTTTTTTACTTTTAATTAATTCATAAATTTAAATAATAAAAGTATTTTATTTAAGGAATATAGGTAGTTAGCGCCCTTTTTAGATTTAAGCAATTTGGAATAAATATTATTAGGTAGATTAAGATCTTATGGGTGAATATCTTGAAAATTGGACAATTCACGTGCACTGCCAAAAATATTTCATTAATTATACGAAAACCAAAACCTGAAAAATGTAATAGTTTGTACCATTTGTTTATAACAATTAACAATGATAAATAGACATATAATGATGGATTATTTAATAATTCATTTTAAGCTATAAACAAATGAAAATATCATTTCAGTCCCTGTCCCCATGTACAAATATACCATATTAAATGTATGCTGTAAAAATTCTATAAATATTAACTTTTGGTAATATATATATTTATACCTGTTACATACAGTATGAGAAAATATAATTTTCCTTTATTAGTACATATTGCATAGTAAAATATTGTGGTAAATATATTTGTCCCTGAGGTAAACGTCTTCTCAGTCTCTCTAAACACACAGTTAGGTACAGAACAGATACTAGGTGGCGCTGGCAGAATTATTTCCATTGCAACAGCAACTAAAGTTCAACTAGCTACCATGGATTAAGGTAAGTTGTTCTTCTATTTCTTTTATATTTATTTAATATTTAGATTTTGTTCTGAATAGGGATGAATATTTTTCTTAAGCATCATTCATGTCCACATATTTAACTTTTTATTTATATAAAAGAAGCTTATTGCAACTTTATTTATGTAACCTACAAATGTCACATGACATATTTAATAATTTCCATGTATGAAAAATGACTTAACAAAATGACTGTGCAGCTGTTAAGACGAAAACATCATATCAGTCTCAATTATTAGACACTGCTTATGATGTTAACAAACGCTTTCTTCCATAAAAGATTAACCTAAGCATAAAATATACATCCTTCTTGGTCTTAAAACATTTAAATGGCAAAACATGTATCATAGTATATAATTGTATGTGGTAGTTGGAACATTAATTTTAAAAGATTAAACAAAAATGGAATTTTTTGAGATATTGACCCTTATACTTTTACATATGGAGATTGACAGATTAGTTTAAGAATACGTTTACTTTAATAAGTGGTAATAATATATGGAATATTATAAAAAGGAAAATTTACACTGAATACTGTTAACTTTGGCGAAAAATATTTTAAAGATTTTAATATACACACCATGAATTAAATTTTAATTTCGGTGCTAAAATTGAGTATGAAATATGCGAATGCTATTCTGTTTGTCGACAATTTTTCCGTTGGTGCAATTAAGGTTGTGTCTTTTCTGCATTTCTATTTTTATTTAATTATTAAGATATAGCCTGAGTTTAATTTATTTTTCTTTTCTACTGACTGCACGTTATATAGCTAATGCTTAGAATGTTATAAATTTTAACACTTGTTTATGCATATTAGCCACAAATATGTCTGACAGTACGTATTATGTAACGCGAAATAAATGAGATAATGGAATTTTGTAGGATGATAAAAAAGACCGGGGACGAGGGATACCTGAAGATAAATATAGTTCCAAAAATCTCTTCTAGAGGTATATGTAGCAGTGTTTCCTTTTTCGAAAAAACGCACAGTATTCTCGGAATTAAATTATGCTAAACAAGTTGGAAATTGCTCGTCAAACGTGGCAAATGAGGTGCGTTCGTACTATAACTAGTTTTATAATTATTTTTTGCACCCCATATTGTACTGAATGTATAATTTTTTGCGCTTCATAAAGCGCATAGTCTTATACATCATTAAAATGCACTTCCAATATTTTTTTCCCATTCCCCGTAATGTAACGGAACACTTTTGACTGTCCCTGTAATTAATCTATACATCCGATTTTCCTAAAATTTGAAATAGCTTAACAAAATTTTGCAACAATTATATCTTTAAAATTTCAGACCATTCGGAAGGCTGTAATATCATTAAAATGCACTTGCAATAATTTTTCCCATTGGCCGTAATGTAAAGAAAAACTTTTGACTGTCCCTGTAATTAAACTATGCATCCGATTTTCCTAAAATTTGAAAGGGCTCGACAAAATTTTGCAACAGTTATATCTTTAAAATTTCAGATCATTCGGAAGACTGTAATATCATTAAAATGCACTTGCAATAATTTTTGCCATTGGCCGTAATGTAAAGAAAAACTTTTGACTGTCCCTGTAATTAAACTATACATCCGATTTTCATAAAATTTGAAATGGCTCGACAAAATTTTGCAGCAATCATATATTTGAAATTTCAGACCATTCGGTTTGGTAGTTTTTGCTCTGTTACATGCGGACAGACGGACGGACAGACGGACAGGCGGACGGACTGAACGACGACTATAGGTGCTACGTATTTATATAATTACGAACGCACCTAAAAAACACTCTGAGTGCTACCAGTTTAATTTCATCCACCGTGTATATTAAATATTCTAAAAATAAAATAAAATATATAATTTAACTTATTCTCTTTATTTTTTTTTATCATAGTATCTAAGTTTAATTCTGTATCCTTTAATCTCACAGCATAGGGCCTTTTACGGTTAGTTTTGTTATTAAAGGATTTCCATTTCAAAATATCTGCTCTCTTTATTTAGGTCAACTCGGAAAAAAAATCAGATTTGTTTAGGATTTAAAATGTTTCTTACAATACACGAGTTGTTTCACATTAGAAATTTTAAATACTATTTGCTTTGAATTTTCTAGCATAATCTTTATCAAAAACTAACATATGATGGACATTTATTTATTTATTTATTTATTTTTAAATTTAACACAAAACTATGCGTTGCTTAAGAAATGACCGAGATGAAAATTATCTAGGGTCCCTCAATAATAAAAATCTATAGAAACGGAACATTTGTTATTTATTTTACTTTGAATATCGGTTAAATAGCTTCTCAGAATATATTTAAAAGATATACATTTCTTTTTACAAATGATTCATGTATGAACATTATAAATTAAATTTCAACGAACAAGCATTCAGAAGTGGTAAATAAAAGTTGGTCAAAGGATATTGCAAACTGTGACGGTTCTTCTTAATATGGCAATCTTTAATTTAAGTAGCCAAATTTTATTAATAATAACAAGTAAGAATGTTTTCAATTAGTTTACCATTTTATTAATACTTATAAATAAATATTTGTTATCGACAGGGGTAAAAATCATTTAAAGAAAGAAAATACATTACCGAACTGTAAAACGTTCTTTAAAAAAATAAATAATGTGTTAGATGGACTAACATGACGGCTGAGAATTTCACATAAATATAAAATTTACACCAGTTCCAGAAAACGAGACCAGAGCATATATATATATATATATATATATATATATATATATATATATATATATATATATATATATATATATATATATATATATTTAAAGGAGCCTAATTTTGAATGATTTGTATTATTCTTTTATGTGAAAACGTTATATACAGTAAACTCTTTGTAAGGCGGACTCTGTGTAAGACGGAAATCTGTCTAACTCGGAAAGATTTTCCAGTCCCTGCGAATCCATAGACATAGAGTAAAATTTGTCTAAGGCGGAATATTCTCTACTACGGAAAAATTTCTCGGTCCCGATGGATTCCGCCTTAGACAGAGTTTACTGTATTAATAAAATAGCTGGACATTTACACGACGAAAAATTCAATATTAACGTGAAAATTGAAAATCACAAATTTATTGAATAGTGTATACAAAATGAAAGTAAAAAAAACTAAACAAATATTAATATAAATTATAACAATCGACGTTTCGGTCATAATACATAACCATCTCCAGGAAAGAGTTGTTACATTGCTTTTAAAGATATAAATAAGCCAAACTGTCTTGAATTTGAAAATTTCGTAAGGTTTCTAATCTATTATCGCTTCAACCAATCGTAAGAAAGAGAATATGCAACGCCACCATCTATCGGGCAATAATAGAATGAAAGTTAAAACGATTTAACAATGGGGTGTGCAATGGCGTCATCTATCAGATGAAAACAGAAGAAAACTTTGAATAAAAGAAACTTTGAATAGGCATGCAGTGCCGACATTCAGTATAAAATGATGAAAATATATGCATAACCGAAAACATATAATAAAAAGAGACAAGCTTTGCTAGAAGCATAAATAGAAGTGCCAAGAATTAAAATCATAGAATGGATATAAAAATAACGGCGTATGATTACTTTAAGATGCACTTCCAAAATTTAGGGAAAATAAATGAGATATTATAATTACATACTTCATTTCTTCTAAAAATAATTTCAATGTATTTTTTTCTGTAGACCTTCAATAGCATTATTTAATGGCATTTTTATCTTGGCATTTCCAAAATCTATGTAACTATGTGGTTAGTTAAAATAAAATCAAGGTAGTCTATTGATATTGCGAAAAATGTGTTATATGTTCTTTCAAGCGTTCTAAATCTATTTTTTTTATTATTTATCATATGTTATATTATATATTTAAATTATAAATTATTAGTGTTGGAATTAAAAGGAGAGCGATAATTTAATTATGGGCATCATATCAGCGCACTGCCTTGACGTAATAAAAGCTCTTCTGTGTGAAGTTCGTGATTAAAACAAATCTGTTTGTGAACATTAAGTATTTTATCTTTAAATTATTTGTTCTGTGTTCGTGCAGTGAGTTCGTCTAATAAACTATTTTATCTGTCAGTATCCACGGTCTTTGTGATAATTAAAATTAATGAAACAACAACAAAATGGTAGCAGTTCGCGGTTAAAAATCGAAATGAAATTAATTGTGTTAAATAAAACAATGGACAAGTTAAAGGCCCGTGAATTAAATGGAACTAATTATTTTATATAGAATATGAAAATAAAAACAGCTTTAAGCCTTAAAAGGTTGGATACAATCATATAAGAAGTTAAAGCAGATAGTCTGAGTGACAAGGATTCCATCCAATGCGACGAAAACAATACCCACGCCTTAGCATATATAAAGCTACCATTATCCGATGAACAGGCACTACAGCTCTCAGAAGAAGAAAATGCGAAAGAATTGTGGAACAAAATAAAATTGAATTTTACCTCTCAAGCAGAAGATAGAAGAATAGACCCCGGCACTGAGTTAAATGATTTAGAAATTAAGTTCAATGAATCGGCAAATGATTACATAGCCGGCGCTCGAGGTATTTAAACAAAATGCCAAACTCTTAGATTCATTAAAACGAATCGAGAACTTGTATTTTACACGCTACGAGGACTGAAATGATAATTTTCGAAAGTGCGAGACATACTAAAAACACAGCGTGAAAACAATATGGAGGAAGTACTTGAAATTCAACGGTAAGAACTAACGAAAACAGCGCGTTTTGAATGGGCCACCGCAGAAATTTTCTACTCGAGGAAAAACAAAAGTCCGAGACTTTGTTATATTTCCAGACGTCTGAATCATGTAAAAAACGATTATTTTTACAGGAATAATATTTCAAGAATTGACACGTTCAGTGGAAATCGACAAAGAAGAAAAACACACCACGATCTCAATTATTTAGTCAAGGGCAGAAAAAATTCTGTTCTTACTGTTTCACCTGAAAAATATGAACTATGTAACAATGTATGGTTACTTAGCAGTGCTGTCAGCACGCATAAGTGTAAAGTTATAAAATGGTTCAGGAATATAATTCCTGAAGAAATAGACATTTACCAAGCAGGTAAAAATTCCAATATAATTTTGAAGGGTGTACATGTAATACGGCAAGTGAAAATAATTCCATAAATTTAACTATAAACAATGTTAGTTTAGTACCAGGTTCGAGATATAATTTATTATCTGTCACAGCTTTAATGGATAAGGGTTGTAGAATTATTTCTGAAAATAACTTTGCGGTCATTTTTGAAAAATATAATAAATTTTTAACTAAAGCATTTAAAAAAATATAATCGATCATAGATTAAACTCCAACCTTCCTATAATTCTAAGTGTAATTTTACTAATAAGAGTACTAGTAATTATGAACTATGGCATAACAGATTGTGTCACTTAAATTCAAAATATGTGTTAAAATGAAAGTATATATTGATCTTAAAGATGTAAATATGTCTGATTTTAAATGTAATAAATGTGACGTAAATAAAATAACCAGGAAAAGTCATCCGAATATATATAGTGACCCCGTTGGTATTGACCAGAGTTCTGACATTATGGAATTGTTTCATTTGGATCAATATGGCCCGATACACGCTGAATCACTTGGAGGGGCAAAATGTTTTATGATAATAGTGGGTGCTTTTCTGGGATGTATTTCATTTATTTCCTCAAAAATAAAAATGAAGTATTTGATGTGTTTTATAAATTTAAAGCTAAATAAGAAAATCTTATAGGTTTATTAAAAAATTAAGAAGTGATAATGGACTCAAAAATGTAAATACGAAATTTGACAATTATCTTGCTAATTCAGCTATATTTCAAGCGAAAATTATACCATATATCAGCGAAACCAATGGAAAAGCAGAACAAACAAATCGCATTCTATTAGAAAGGGCTAGATATTTATTATATGAGAGTGAACTTCCTATCAAATTCTGGGCAGAGGCAATTAATTGTAGTACATAAATGTCTAATATAACACCGCGTAAAGGAAAAGAGAAAATTACCTTAGAAATTTGGACAGGTAAAAAGACTAAATTAAATTATGTAAGCAAATTTGGCTGTTTAGCTTACTTTCATATTCCTAAATCAATGAGAAATAAATTAGATGTATCAGGAGAATTGCGTTAGGATATGCTAGAGCAGTGGTTCTCAAACTGTGTGCCGCGAAATAATCTCATGTGTGCCGCGAAACTTTTAGGACAAGTTGCATCAAATTTTTAAAAATTCGAATCTGTAATGTCCGACATTTCATATTATATGATTTACTTTAAAATAAAGTTTAGTGTCACAAATTTGCATTATTTGAGAGATTTTTCTTCTATTGCTCATTATAAGTGTATACGAGAAAACCCTAAAAATGGTCTTACGTCTCTTGAGATAAATTCTTTTAGAAAAAAAAAAAAAAAAAACACAAAAAAAACCCCTACTCCTCTTGAAGGAAAAAGATTACAATTTAAATTGCAGTAGAAAATATAGTTGAAAAATGATTTAAGAGTATGTCTATATGAAGATTTTTAGTATTCTAATTTTTAAGAAAGTCAAACTCAGATATCTCTTTAACTGCTGAAGTGATAAATTACTGACAGATTAAGATACTTTTCTACATTTTTCTCATTACCAGTTCCTTTCTCATTACAATTTGCTATTGGCTGTTGCCTGTAATTTCCAGCATTGCTAAAGATCAATAAACCTATACCTCCAATCCGCTTCACCTCCGTATATATGGAAAAATTTCATGGTTCTTTGCACTGATGACGGTTTGCTGAAGAATACCGAAACTAGTGTTTTTCATCTGCTTATAAATGTTAATTCATATTAATGAGTCATATATAAAAAAGGTTATGAGAATTTTTTTTTTCCCACGGCTCGGATGGCCTATTTTGTTTGTGATAGTAAATAATTAAAAATATGTAATTATTTCTTATGTAATGATAGATAATAATTTCCTTTTTTAAGTCATCTTAATTTTAGCGTGCTGCACAAATTTAATTCTAAGTTTAAGTGCGCCGTGAAGTAAAAAAAAAAAGGTTGAGAAATACTGTGCTAGAGAAAGGAGGGGATATCGTATTTATGATGTAAAAAAATATATAAAAAGTTGTGGAAGACCGTTCGGTTAAATTCAATGAATTGTTAGAGGGAATTAAATATTTTTGATTAAGTAAATTTAAAAATAAGAGTGTTGGGGTATTGAACCGCTGCTAAACACAAATTTTCTCGAAGAAAATGACATTAATCAAAAGACTAAATCTCTCAATTTAGAAGCTTCTGACACTACCGAAACAGTTGCGCAACCCCATCAATAGAAGTTAATTTGCCTGAGACTAGACATGACGGCTCTCCTAACGGAGTAGCCGGAAAAAATAAATCGAAAAAACAAAATAAAAGACAGAAATGAAAATATGATTGAAGGCCGAAGATCAAAAAGATTGAAAACTAACTATTCGTCAGCTAACTGATAATGCACCAAGTAATAATTGCCGAAACGTCAGTGAAGGCTTACTGTGGAGACACGAAAAGTTTTGGTTTCTGGTAGTCTGTCTGTCTGTTCCGCGATAACTGCCGCAAAAAGCATCCGATCGGCTTAAAATTCACTGGGCATGGTGATGAGGTACCCGGACATAACTTTATAATTTTTGGTTAAATTTGGTTCATTCGTTCGGGAAATATGGAACATTTTATTATGCTCTATAATACTTTTCTATGGTAAGTCAGACGATTTTCAGATTTTCATTTGTTGAAAGAAATGGCTCATATGAAAAATGGATTTAAATGGTAAATTTTTGATACTGAAATTTTTAAATAAGATTATTAAATTATTCCAATTAGTTTGAAATTTTGTCAATATATTTGCGAGATTTTTTTAATTAGGTTTATAATATTGGGGGGAATTTTATGCATGTTTTCCAATAATATAAAGCATTTTCTTTTATCAATTTGACGTAATGCATATTTCATTTTTTTCCTTTTCTTTCATCTGTTGCCTAGCAACGTATTTGGTCCTAATAATATTAGTATAATTGCGTGCATAATGTTTGAGTAAAGCCAACGTCAAAACGGATGAATTAATGCATTTGTATCTTTGCATATAGGTGGATTTTAGCCCAGAAATAAAAATAGGCAATATCTTATTTATTTTATTTATTTTATTCAAATATTTTGCTTAAAAATACAAAAGTTCATTATTTTCATAGAGAATAACGTAACATTTTCCATAACATTTACCAATATTTCTTTAATTGTTGCCAAGAAAATCAAAACCCGGAGTAATATTTAAAATTTTTATTTGAAATGTTTTGTCGTGAAACAGGAAAATTAAAAATAAAATTAAGAATAGAAAAATTAATATGGCGGCATATTGGAAATAAAAAGAAAACTCTCGAGTATTTTTTTAATATAACAAGATGAAAAGTTTTGAGTAAGTACGCATAGCAGGTGAATTAGACGTCATTTATCGAAAACAAAGATGCTAGAATAAAAAGATCTTAGGTAAAATAAAATTAACTATTATTCACGGAGGAAAGAGATAGATGGAGATGCAGTATGCCGTAAAAACAGTTTGCAATACGATGTGCGTTATCGCTCAGATTTAAATGCCTTCATTCGTCCCAAACAAAACAAGCACGTGGAACAGGGACCGAGTTCTTTGACTTCATCCGTGCATTTTTTCTGTAAAATGAAAATGACCTGCTTATATTTAAGCAATAAGCATTCTAAGGTAGCATTTCATTGTATTGTGAATTAAAAACTGTATTACTAAAAATATTATTCTGTTTTTTTTTTTTTTTTTTAAGCACGTCGTTGTGTTGTGCCGAATGTAGCGGATTTTAGGGTTGCATTTTTGGCGTCACATCAAGATTTATTGTCTGTGTACGGTTAACATGAATATTTTATTTTAAATTTAAATTTTAGTAATATATATAAAAAAAAAACTTATGCTTATCCTTATAAATCACAGCGTAAAAAAATCTAAGATATACTATAACCATCCGCACAATCAATAAAAAATTACGAATGTAAATTTAAATAGACTACGGGGGGTTCAGGGTGGCAGAGCCCCCCTGAAGAAATACAATTTTTGATTTAAAAAGTTACCAGAATAAGTAGCTCATCAGATTTTCAGAACATTAATGTATAACCACTTGTTTAACACTTTTAATTTCTGAAACTTTACGAAGTATCTTGTATGCTTATAAATATTTATGTCATTTGAAAACTTTAAAAAGCGATTTGTAGGAAGTTGAATATTACGCAATGAGTGTTAAAAAACAATGACTTGCAAAGATGACGTTGAGGCTCCTGATCTGCAGATTTACTAGTTAAGCATAATGTTTGGGAAATCGTTGATATGCCAGACAAAATAAAATTGATTAAAAGTAAATGTGTCTATGCTTTAAAAGAGGGCGGTAATCATGAAATGAAATATAAAACTAGACAAGGGCGGATCTGGAGAGACCTCAAAGGGGGGGGGGGCGATTTTGGAAATTTGGAGACTCTTTCTGATGCATGGGTCGAGGCTATTTTTTTCACTGTGGGTCGTGTTACTTCTATTTTTGCTACGGGTCGGGTTTGGGTCCGGCTGGCTTCTATTTTTTACTGCGGGTCTTGTTACTTCTATTTTTTGCTGCGGGTCGGGTTTGGGTCCTGTTGACTTCTGTTTTTTGCTGCCGGTCGGATTAACTTATGCTTTTTTGCTGTGGGTCGCGTTTCGGTCCGGTTGGCTTCTATTTTTTGCTGCTGGTCGGGTTAACTTATACTTTTTTGTTGTGAGTTGCTTTTGAGTCTGGTAGACTTCTACATTTTGCTGCGGGTCGGGTTAAGACCGGTTCACTTCTACTTTTTAGCTGCGCCTAGCCCGTTGAGTTTGGGCCAGATTGACATACATTATTTCGGGTTTGAATCAGTTTCGTATTGGGTTTTCACTCTTGCGAGAAGGATTCGGGCCAACTCTAATTTTGAAAAGAAAGTCTAAATATTTTTTAAGATAAAAACTACATACAGTAAAAGCTCCATAACTGGCACGCCCAAACAATTATTTAATAATACTTTTTAATAATTAGGATTATGTAAAAAAAAAATACTAATTTGTATAAGACTGCTTGTCTCTCTATTTCTAAGATCAGTTATAAGTCACTAAAGAATGCTTTGAAACTTATTTAAAAACATACCGGGTGTCTTAAAATGGACTGACTGATTTTAAAATTCAATAACTTGCAAATGGGGACAGCAATTGACAAAAATCTTGCAGGAAGATTATGTAAGATGCCAGGAGATTTTTCATTGCGTTTCTTGATTTTACTTTTACAATAACATCGATAGATGGCGCTGCAAACATTAGTCGTTTAACTTTAGTCGTTTATGCCTATTGCTTGCAGCGCCATCTGTCGTTGCTATTTTAAACTAAAATTAAGATTCGCAGTAAAAAAAAAAAAAAAAAAAAAAAAAAACTCCTGATCAGGGGTGATTCTCAGAAACAATAACAACAACAACAACAAAAAAATTCATATTACAGCAGAGAGGGGGGGGGGGGAATTCCCTCCTGGCACTGATTATTTTTGTTGCAGGTCGCATTAGCTGTTTTCGATTCGGGTCGATTTCAGGCTGAGTGTAGATTCCTGCAAGTTGGGTTTGGGTTAACCCGCTTTCTTCAAAAGTTAGTTCGGTATATTATTTCAGATTAAAAACTATACCTATAATAATAAACATAGGTATGTGCTGTTTTCTAAAGCAACCACTGTATTTATTTTTCCACGGCTCTTTGATAAAATTCGCATTTCTTCCACGACTCTTTGATGAAATTTGCATGTTTTTGCATCCCTTTGATAAAATTCGCGTTTTTCTGTAGTTATTAGTTTTTGTAGCCGTTCGGTGAAATTCGCATTTCTTCCATTGCCCTTTGACGAAATTTACGTTTTTTCTGCAACCCTTTGACGAAATTAGAGTAATTTTGTAGCCCTTTGATAAAAATCGCGTTTTTTTAAGATGTTCTTTTACGGTATTAGCTTTTTCCGCAATTCTTTGAAGAAATTCGCGTTTTCTTCGCAATCTTTTTACAAAATGTGAGTTTTTTCGCGACTTTTTGACGAAATTCGCGTTTCTTTTGCGACCCTTTGATGTAATTCGCGTTTCTTTTATAAAACTTTTTATGGCGTTTATTTGTCAAAATTCGCGATTATTACCCGACTGAAAAGAAGGTTATGAATTTCACGCTTATCTGTGTAAGTGGATTTCTTTATACCCTCGAAACATCCCAACGGCTGGATGAATTTTTATGAATGAGGTCTCTATCGATTCGTCTTAATCTTCCGATGGTTATAGGATAGGTTTTGTTTTTATAAATTCAAAAGGGCGGCCGTAAAATAAAAAAATGGCGCTAGAGACGAAAAATAATTACGCACCATATTGAGTGGCATACTATTGGATAGGTCTTCATAATAGATATCTATGGGCCTCATCAAAAGAGTGTTTGTAGACAGGAACTAATAATTAAACACAACTTAAAAGTCATCAATACAAGTAAAAAAAAAAAAAAAAAGGTAAGTAATATAAAAAAATAGTTTCATATTAATGAGTTATAATTAATTAGTTCGCTTTTTACGCAGTCGGGTTTTTTGATTTTTTAAATTTAATGTATTATGTTTATATCCGAATTTTCAGATTGGTGAATTTTTTAAATTTTTGGAACCGAATGCCTTAACCAACTAGCTGCGTATGCATATAAGGTTTAAAAGTTGCGCATTTAGTTTATTACATATTTCAAATCTGCATATATTTTAGAGTTCAAATATGTTCAAAATATTTGCGAAACAGTTTCTTTTTAAATAGAATTAGATCATTAAAAATAAAGAAAAGCTGCGGAAATTGCGGGTTGTGCAAATTTTGCCGCTTTTACGTTGGCTGTGGAAATCGCGGGATGCGCAGCGAGAGGGTTAAATTTTCGGAAAATTCGGAACAGAATAGCCGGCTTGGATATGTCAGTTTACCCGGGAGATTTTACCGGAGATTTACCCTTGCTGAAATTTCCAGGTCCAACCCACATAAAAAAAATATTGGCCCGGCCCAGTATAAAAACTAAAAAATCGGCTCCAGCCCAGCCTGCATTTTGGAATTAAAATTATTCATAAAGCACATTTACTTATGCTCATATGTTATTTTAAATTATGTTCGAAATTCATGAATATAGAAAAACATTAATATTAATGACTATATATGCAATTATGTACATAAACACTATATAAAAATCATTACTTAGGCAAATACATTCAAATGAAAATCCTGTAAGAAAATCAGTTTAGAATGAAAGAAACGGATGATAAAAGAAAATCACAATTTTAAAGCTCTACAAAGAAAAAAGTAGATTTTTAAAAATAACATCTCTGTAACTTATCAAATCAAATTAAATGTTTAAAGATTTCGCTAAACAAATGTACAACATACATATAATTCTTACGAATAACAAATTAGTAAAATGCCAGTCCAACATGGGCTCGGAGAGAAGAATTTAGAGAAGTACATGGGTCGCGGTCGGACAAATACTGCTTATCATACTGGCTGAAAGGGACCGAACGTTTAGCTTTGATTCCGGGCCGAGCCCCGACCTGGAAATTTTTGCAGTGCAGACCTGTAGGGAGAATGAAGTCCACGCCAGGGCTGCGGAGTCCTAATCAGGCCAAGTTTTGAGCGAAAGAGTCGGAGTCGGTTCTGTTAAAATTCACGGGCTTGGAGTTAGAGTCGTCCATTTTACAAGCAGGACTGCGTTGTCGGAGTCGGAGTCAGGCCCATTTTTTGGGTGAAAGAGTCGGAGCCCGATCAGTTAAAATTCTCGAAGTCTGAGTCGTCCATTTTTCCCGCAGCCCTGATCCGGGCCATGTTCGACCTGGAAGAAAAATAAGTCTGGCCCGACTCGAATTTGCAGAAAAAATTAAAATCAGGGCACTGCCCGGCTCTAAAAGAGAGAAGACCTTACCCAGGCCGAGTCTCGTGGTTTAAAAATGGCACGACCCGGGTTGGGTCGCGCCGGACTCGATCTTCGCCCCAACTCATTTCCCGTGAGGATGCATAACGTCGTTTTGCAAACCCTTTATTTGCCCAAGGGCCCCCCCCCCTTAGATCCGCCATTGAAACTAGATCGGTGGCAGCTGGATTTAATCAAATTAAAAATAAAGATTATAGTGAATCGCAATTAACTGTTGTAGATATTGGATCATTAAGAATACTAATTGTACTTGCAGCTAAATTAAATTTAATTGCTAATCTTTTGATGTAAAAATAGCATATTTGTACTGTGATTTGGAAGAAACATTATATATATCACCACCACTTAGTTGCGAAATACTAATAGGAGTTAATAAAGTTTGCAAATGGAAAGAGTATTTATGGATTACCCCAATCGAGTAAAAATTGGTATTTTAAGATAACAAGGGAAGTCGATAATATCGGATTAACTGCGTATTCCTTAAAGTTGAGAATAATAATCTATTTATATAAAATCCAAGTCTCTGTGTGTCCCTCACGATTCCGGTAGGACCGCCTCATTGAAATGAGTAATTGTTGAAAAAAACTAATGCAGGGTTACCACAGTAGCGCCAAATGTTAGCCAACTTGGTGATAGCTGGGTAATTTGGCGAAATTCCCATTTAAAACCATTAATCTTTCATAAAGGAGGTCACCGAAATTTAATTTAAACTCCGCTCTTTTAAGATATTTTTCAAAATCTATGAGTGAGAATTTAAAGTACATCTTTACATCTTCCTCCCGATGCTACTAATAAAATAACCGCCAATAGACGACGCTGTACTGTGTGAGCTCCTAACTGCGCGATTTTAATGTGCTTTAGGTACTTTTCCAGTATAGGTGCCATGGCGATAAAGGAAATTTGGCAACATATTTTCCGGGAACCTATCCACTGTTTCATTTTATATACACACGCATTTTTTTTTTTTTAATATTTATACGATTTGTTTAATATAAAAAAGACGCTTCTCAAATTTTATAAAGAATCACATGTGATTTGTACATAAAAACATCAATAATATACATATAAAATAAACATATAAAACAAACAAAAACGCTGATCAAGTTTGTTTTTATAGCTGATTATGTGATTTGACAACAAATCTCGATATTTTTCCGTTATACGGACACCATGCCAAAATGTATGCTAATGCGCCAATTATTTCAAAATGCTAAAAGATATTTTTAATTTTATGCCAGCAGTTTAATATGAGATTTATTTTATTGCTTTATTTTATAACAGTTATTTGTTCACTTATTTTAAGTATATAATTGTGATTTAATGAAATAGTTCGTAAAAGTCTGGAATTTTCAAACGTTATATTTTTTAAATGCTCACTTTAGTATCGACAATCTTTTTTCTTTTATTTTTCAAATGCTTCAATTCACGTGATTTTCATTTTGCGCCATCTATTACGCTTGGCGACAAAGGTATCCGTATAACGGAAACGAACCCAAATCTTACTTTCTGATGCCCAAATTACACCAAGTTTTTTTAAAAAAAACGCCAAAGCTCCTACAGTGGAAAAGTAACAAACTGTCTATTATTTTGCGCTATCTGTGTTATAGTTTGTACTATATGTAAGTGGTGTGGAGCGAAGAGTTTAAAAATTAAATATTAAAGTTTCGGCACAGATGTCATATAATACACGCGTCGAATATTGGCACGATTTTTTTTCTGACGCATATGTCATATACAAAACGGGTACTTAACTGGCGGCAAAGTGTCGTTATTTTGCTTGATATGGTAACCCGGATGTTGTTGTTTATGCTGTTGATGTTTTCCCCAAATTGGAGTATATGACAATTGTGCCAAAGTTTCTATAAAGCAATATAAGACTAAAAAATTAAGAATAAAATAAATGCAAAATAACACTAAAGAAGAAAGAAAAATCATGCTTTAAGCATAGAATATGCAGCACTTTCTAACACATCCTGAATGCTTTAACAAAACTTCGTTATTTGGGGAAATAAGATAACTAAGTAAACATTTTAGAAGACGCATAAATTTTTTTAAAAATTGATTTCAGCAGTTACCGTCCATAGCCAATAGTATCGTTATTACATGACACTATTTAGCCAAAATTCAATTTAAACTACTCTTAAAACTACCGAAATCACATTTCCAGATATTATCATCCATAGACGGTTATGTATCCAATTCTTTGCGTGACCCTGTATATCATTTTATCTAAATTCTACAGACATTTCTTAGTAAACTAAATGCAGTTTAGCGTAAAAACGCATAACTCTTTTAAAAACCCCCTTTAAGCAATTTACTCTCATACTCAGTAACCCTTACGAATTCTTTTGTGTAGCCCTGCATATGAACTGTAGCATTTATACACACAGTATAGTATGCATAAATGTAGTGAAACATAAAAGCGCATATCATAATTAAAAATTCATTTCTAGCAATCATTGCTTATGTACAATACTTCGGAGAAAAGTTGCTTGGCGAGAAAGAAGTTTGTCAACGTATTTTCTGACAACATATTTACTATTTCATACTCACAAGCAATTTTTTCCATATGTATGCAATTTATTTAGGTAGTTGTTAGCTATCCCGTCGACCAGTTTCGCCAAATTATATAGATCGCCAAATTATACAAATTGACATAATTTTTATTTTAAACAACGAAAGATCCATTAAATTAGCAAAACATTAATAAAAATACAAATATAACGTCGAATTAAAAATCACTTGATGACGTAAGAAACACATGATCATGTTTAATGTGAATCATTATTGGCATTTAATATTACAATTTAGCGACAGTAATTTGGTCGACGGGATAACTAACAAGTACCTTTATTTAATGTAAAAAAAGCTATTTACCCATTTTTTTATAATAAACAGAAGTAATTTTGGCACAGATGTCATATTCGCCCCATATTGGCGCGATTTTTTTCCGACGCCAATTTGGCGAAAACATCAACAGCATAAACAACAACATCCGGGTTACCATATCAAGCAAAATAACGACACTTTGGCGAGAGTTAAGTTCCCGGTGTGTATATGACATTGGCGTCAGAAAAAAATCACGCTAACCTCGATGCGTACATGACATCTGTGCAAAAATTACGGCACAGTGGTCATATTCGCCCCATATTGGCACGATTTTTTTTCTGACGCCAATGTCATATACACACCGGGAACTTAACTCTCGCCAAAGTGTCGTTATTTTGGTTGATATGGTAACCCGGATGTTGTTGTTTAATTTGGCAGAAATCTCGCTTTCGAATACCAGTTACTTATACATTTTTAAAATATTTGCTATCATTTCGAAAAGGAAATAACTATAAATAAATAAAAGTTTGAATAATAGCTATAGAACAAAACAGTTTATATAATTAAAAACAGAAAATAAAAGCAAATAGACAATTTATTAATAAATAAAAAACAATAGCCTGGTTACCATAGCAGGAAAAATAACGCCATTTTAGCGCAAGTTAGGGTACAGATGTCATATTCGCCCCATATTGGCGCGATTTTTTTCGGTTGCCAATTTGGCGAAAACATCAACAGCATAAACAACATAATCCGAGTTACTACATCAAGCAAAATAACGACACTTTGGCGCAAGTTATGTACCTGTTGCCTATATGATATTGGCGACAGAAAAAAATCGCGCCAATATGGGGCGAATATGACATCTGTGTCCAAGTTAGGTATCTCGGTACATATCTGAAATCTGTGCCGTAATTTGTATATATAAAAAAAAGGTACTGTTCGGTTAGCCGGGCGCCAGTGTTATATATACATACATATATATGTATATATAATATATATATGTATACATATATTGTATGTATACACATATATACATATATATACACATATATGTATATGTATACATATGTATATATACATTTATATAGACATATACATGTATACATAACACTGGCGCCCGGCTAACCGAAAAGTACCAAAAAAAAATATTATATATATTTAGAAACGATTTTTTTTTTGTATATAAGTGCATATATAAACGAAAATAAAAGTTCATTAGATTTGTTTTCATAGCTGCTTATATTTTTCGGCAACATATCTCACTTTCTGATGCCCGAATTGCGCCAAGCTTTTTTTAAACATGCGCTATAATGGAAAAGTACCTAAATAAATAATTAACAAGAATAACCAATTATACAAACTAAAACTTTTTATTTCGAGATCAAAGCATTGTTTTTAATTTCAATTAAAAATACATATAGCCTTGGATAACTTTATTTGAAATTATGTTCACAGCTTAATATCTCATTCCATAAACCTAAACAAACACAAGTGATTCATTCATCGTGAAACTTTAAAAAAAAATTTAAATCATTGAGGTAATCATTCACAAAGTAAGTTCTCCAACAATCAATGGACAATATTCTAATGACATCATAGTTGGTAAAATGGTGGCGGTATCGATTGTTTATGGTTTGAAATCACAAAGATTTAATTTTGCAATGTCTCTTAGTTACATTATTTTATTGTCATATTTATGAGCTCAGAACAAAAGCATATTTTTTCATTGTTTAGTTATTAAAAACAGAAAAAAAAATATAAATGCATGATTTGAAAAATTTAAATAATTTTCTTTCTTAATACTAAAAAATAACATCGGGAAGTAACAGCGGGTTTAAGTTAAATAAGTTTAACTGTTTAATTCTGTTGTAATGTTCAAAATAACTCTATTTATTAGATTTCAGTAAACAACATCCGAAACCGATTAAAATTTGAAGTTAGCGGAATTACAATGTCATTTCAGGACCTTTCTTTCGGAGAAGCTTTTCTAAATTTCATATATACATGGAAACTCTTCAGTGTTGGAAATATTATTCTTAGGACTGATAACATGAGAACGGGCTGCAATTTTGCACAAGTTTTTGAAAACTACTTTATATTAGAAATTTTGCTAAAAACTGGTTACTTTTTTGTTATAGCGGCCCACACTATTAGGTTTATGACAAGTTGTAGCCAATTTCGCCAACGTCGTAACCAAGATCGTGAAGCACACACATATAATACCATATAATACCACTTCATGAAATCGTATACGATAATTTAATAGTTTTTACCTTACTTCAAGTGTAAAATTTATTTATTTTTAAGGTTTAACAATCTAAATGGTCCAATATATGAATTTAAAAAAATGTAAACAAAGATTGAATAGACATGACCGCAAAAAGCCTCAAACCTGCATAACACTTGGAACCAAACTGTGCAGATTAGTGGTCTTCTACTGTACACAGTTTTTCATAAATGTGTTTTGTTCTTTAAATGTGTTATTTTCATCTATCACTGCGGAACAAGGAGAAAACTCATATTCTTGCACATGAGTTGTATATATCTTTATATCTAAATTTCCATCATTTTTGACGGGCTACCTTTCTAGTTTTTTTATATTATGTATGTATGTTGATGATTTCACTATCATTTGTTATAATCAAGCAATGTATGGAAATATTGTTTCTAAAATTAACCCTTAATTGCATAGTGATGTAAATTTCCATCACCTTTTTATTTAATTTTTAATACATAAATTAAGTTCTTACAACCACTATATTTATATAGAAATATTAATCCTCTAAAAATTACAAAAATATGCTACTAAATAAAGTTAAAATCTATCTTAAGATTTCTGGTGTCTAATCCTTAATATAAAAATAAAAAACACAATTCTAAAAGAATAATTCATGCAATTAAGGATTAATCATGTACTTGAACTGTATGGAAATAAGAATTCTAAGTTTTTATGTATGGAAATTGAAAAACATGAAAAAGGTATTAGTTTGTCACAAGTTGACTATATTGAATCATTGTTGGTAAAACATAATTTAGAAAATTGTAAATCTGTGAAAACAGCAATTGTTAAAGGTAAAGATAAAAGCTGTCCCCTAACAAATGGATTGTTTAATTATAATGAAACACATATGCTACAATATATATTAAAACAATTATATATATATATATATATATATATATATCTTTAAATGAATTTTTTGACATATCTATGTATCTGGAAATTATTGGCGAAATTTTATATCTAGCCAGTAGAGCACGCCCTGATATTGGGTTGATCGAAAAGTTGTGTCGTGTTGGGAAAATAAATTCGTACCGGAAAATTCTATCATTTAATTATTAGATATTGATTCCGATAGCTAATGTCTAATAATTACCGGGCAGAATTTTTCGGTAACAATTGATTTTCTTAATACGACACGACTTTCCGATCGACATAATATATCATTTATCACAATTTATTTATCTCTATTTAATCACGAATCAGAGAAAATACATTACATTTTGGCTAAAAGAGTATTAAGGTATTTAAAAGATACAAAAGATATAAAAATATTTTACAGCAACAAATTTGGGTATTTAAATCGTAGTTCAGATGCTAGTTGGGGAAATGGAGAGAATGGAAAGTCTTTTTCAGGGGGGTGGGGGGTGTCTTGTTATGAAAATTATTAATATCTTCGAAATGCCATAAACGAAAAAGTGTTAGTCTTTCTATTTGGGAAGCAGAGTTATTTTCTATTCCAGAAATTTGTAAGGATATTATACAAACTGTAAACCTATTATGTGAGATAAATTGTAAACAATTTATAAAATATGCTATAATTTACGCACTAATGGTCAAGAAGAAATACAATGGATTTAATGTAAAAATTCCTCAAGTAAATCTAGACATATGAACATTCATTTTGTCAAAGATTTATTACCTGAAGTTATTATTTCATTGGGATAGGTTCAAGGTGAACATATTATTTCTGATTTCCATACTAAAGCTGTAATAGAGTATAAGTAGACAGATTCTATGGAAAATATTTTACTATTATGATATGTGATCCCTTTATGTAATACTTGTGTGTAATTTTTATGTAATTTTTGTATGTATATGTATATGTATTTGTGTTTTTTTTTTCAAATTGTTTAAAGAAAAATAAATGTATCTCACGAAGGAGGGACGTATTGAAATTAAAAGGCGAGCAAACATTATTATGCGCATCGTACCTGCGCACTGCCAGCCCTCCCCCCCCCCCCACCCCCCCCACACACAGTCTGCGGGCGAATTGTAGATGTAAAAAGCTGTTCTGTGGAAATTTAGTCATAAAAACAAATCTGTTTGAGAAAATTAAGTATTTTATCTTTAAATTATTTGTTTTGTGTTTGTGCAATGTGTTCGTCCAATAAACTATTTTATCTGTTAATATCCACGATCTTAGTGAAATTTAAAATTAATGACAGAACAACAATTAGATAGATACCTGTTAAATATACCAATATAAAGGAATAGAAAATGTATCTTGAAAATAAATTTAATGACCTCTTTATTTAAATATGAACAGGTTCACAATATTTAGCACTACACATAAGTAACAACAAAATCTCCATTGATAGCTTGTGAGGACAAAATATCTAAAAATATTAATAGAATATTAATTTTATGTTAAATACTAAAGTGTTTAGACAATTTATGAAAGAAACAACAAACAATAAGTCATATAAAACATTTTTTTTTAAATTTAATATATCATCACATATTAAATAATGCATTGACTTGAATGTATTTCCTTTTATTTCAATTCTGAAGTTAAATATTTTGTATATGATAAAGAATGTAAATATTTCTCAGTTTTTACACTAAGAGGTTACTCGCTATTACACATACACGCGCATACTAAAAGAGTCTTCAATCTAAGTAAATTTATACTTTTTAGAATTCTCTCTATGTCGGGTATTTTATCTTAGCTTATTTCAGTTTAAATTACTTAAGTAACATTTCAAACTCACAATAAAGTGTATAGGCCCTAGGGAACACAAAATTCCCTTATTTTCTTGTAAAGTAAAAAGCATGATTTGCCGCTTATTTGTGAACATTTATAAAAAAAAAAACGTATTCGAGAAACATTTGATTGTAGTTAAATTGATATTAAGTTATGTTTCGTTTGTCATTTTTTTCTTTATTCCTTTCTTTTTTTTTAAGTTTATTTTGTAATTTTTTTTTTTGTTCTTGAAGATAAAATCTTTTTCTTTCTTATATTTTATCTATTTCAATTTAAAATGCTTTCGCATATTGAATTATCTATCAAAACTACTGAGATTCTATTATATATATATATATATATATGCATATATATATATATATATATATATATATATATATATATATATATATATATATATATGCATATATAATATTATTGTTGTTTAGCGAGATGTTTTGCTCTGAGAATTTTTAGTTCTGTATTATAATCAAACATAATTCTGTTTATATTTCTTCTCTTTGTATATATTTTTCTCTTAGATGCTCTTTATAACATGAGAGTGAGTTTTCTCAGCTTTTTCTAATTGTTGATACACTTTGCTTATCTCATTCAATATTTTCAAGAACCATCATTCCAGTTCCAATATTGTTTAGTCTTTCGGTTAATTTTACAACAGTCATAATCTTCCCAGTTGGCACAAAATCTTCATCTATGTCTTCGAAAGTACTTTGTTTCTTTAATTCTATAAGTTTGTTGATGGTTAAATCCGGATCAGGGGAATTTATGAGTTCAACAACATTTCAGCATCCTTCTGTAAGTAAAGTTTTCTTCCATTTTCGACAATTTAATCAATTAAGTGAGATACAGAATCAAATTTTTCAGACGTTTTCTCAGTCTCTGCGAAGGAAAAAGGGAACAGTATTTTTCAAGCATCTCTTATCTTTTTTTCCTGAACTTCACCCCATGAACCCTATATTACTCTAACTGCATCTGAAATGTTAAATTTCTACCAAAAGCCTTCAAATAAGTTCAAAAGGCGTCTTAATTAAGAAAAAAATTGTTTCCATTCCAGACGACGTAAATTCGGGGTGACGTAAGTCGAGGGGACGTATGTCGGGGTACTACTGTAACTTAAATTTATTATATGAATAAGTATGTTGTATTGAATGTGGTATATTGTATGTTGTATGGAATTTTAGATAGTCTCATGTGATAGAGAGGCCTATTTCAGATATTTCCTACTATTAAGTGAATGAATAATTACAGACCACAAACGTAATGAAAAGAATAAATTCAAAATGGTACAGAATTTTATAAATGCAGATAGTTGTTGAACTTTTTAATATTAGAAAGCTTTATTTTATGAAAATGTCACTTTTTTGATGAGATCAAAATTGGTAAAAACACATTTTTAAAAATCTGTATTTACAGTGTGTTAGTAAAGTTATGATGCACTTTTGACCGGTCACAGGAAATCAACGAAACAAGATGAAAATGCGAAATCTCCCCGAAATAAAGGAAAATCTCTCCAAGTCTCATAATATATTCAGTGCAGTTCGATGTGGCCTCCGTTTTTGGCCCTACATAAATCCAAACGATTTTCAAGTTCTTCCCACACACAGTTAAGGACGTCTGGTATAACAGAGTGAATAAAGTCTGTGATTCTCTTTTTAAAATTGAGAAGACATCGAACTGCACTGAACACGCATGAAACTTGGAGAGTTTTCTTTTACTTGTTGAAGATTTCACATTTTAATTCTGTTTCGTTGATTTCCTGTGACCGTTGAAAAGTTCCCCTTGACTTTACGTACACACTGTATTTAAATGTACTTTAAAATGTAATACAATAAAATTTATGCGTATGTTTATAGAATGCTGAAATTTCATCACATGCATTTTTAAGCTTTTGGTAGAAAAAACTAATTAAAACTATTATTTCTAAGCATAAGTGAGCGTCAAACTACTGCTCTGTAGTATTTGTCTTTCTCTTTTACTGGATTCGTCAGCTTCATATTTTTTGTTGAGGTTTTGTTTTTGACAAACATATTTCTGAAGATGTATAACACGTGGGTTTTAGTAACATTTTCCATAAATCATTATTGCATGAGCTGAGGTATTACTCGACCGGATTCCATTTCGCCATAACGATTCAGGATTTGTATTAAGCAAAAGTATGATGCGCTACATAACCCTTGCTCTGGAAATTAAAACAAACAAACAAATATTCTCATAGACGAATAACACCCATGTTTAAATACAGCACATCATGAGAAATGCACCCATTTCATTCATGCAGGCAGCATCAATTTTCAGTACAAATTAATAATATCTGAATATTCATATTATGTAATAATGCTTTCACGCATTCATTCTAACAGAACTTCAATTGTATGTTATGGAGAGTGGACCAAGTGTAATTTGAAAAAAAGAGTACATTTCAGCTACTTGCATCCAGATAAATATACTTGGAATCGTAATCAAGCAACACTCATTTTTAGTAGAAAGCCGAACTATATGGGTAAACTATTTATGTATTAAGGCTGTTCTCAAATCCACGCGGATTATTTTCCGACAATTTTTTAAATATATTTTTGTCTGAATTATTTTTTTATTTTTAGAATTATTATTTATATTTAGAATTATTTAATTTTTTATTCAGAAAGTATGTACTTGAAAGATGCTTCTATTTTTTGGAAAAACGCAAAAGGTGTTCCAGAAAATGCTGTCAAAGTCGGATTTCAGGACAAAATTAATTTCCGGTCGCGATACGTGAGACAGGAGGGAAACAGATTTTCAGGTGACGACAAATGCTTTTAACTCTAGAAACAATTTATTTATTAAAAAAAGGTAAAACTCATTCGATTGCAAGTCTCTAAACTACTCAAGCCTAACAATTTTATGCCTTTACGTTTAAAAAAGAGTTACAAAATATGTCAGAAAGTTTCGCGTTTTTAAACAGGGTATTTGCGAACCGTTTTAATGCAACATCGCATTCAATCTAACAATGCTTTAATTGTATCTTATGGCAAGTGCTCCACGCGTAATTTGAGAATGAGGACTCCTCGGCCATGCGTATCCGTATTTGCACAGTTTGTACGATTTTGTGCAATTTTGAATTGGGGTGGTATTCGAATGGTAAGAGCATTGCACTGGCGTCTGAGCTGTAGAGGTCCGAATTAAATGCTTTTCTTTTATGTCAGATAGTTTATACTACTATCATATTTTAAAATGCTTTGTTCTTAGCTGTATAGTCTTCTTATAAAAGGAGTTTTATTTTTATAAAAGTAAATTCAGATTTTAATAAAACTCATAGATTTATTTCTATTACTAAATTAAAATACTTCTTTAAATAAGGCAGAAGGAGCTATCTCCCGATTAAAATTTTCGTTTCAGTGACTTTTATTATTAAATGTTTCATTTCAATGCAATATCAAGCAGGACGGTCGTTCTGCCAAGCCAAGCAAGAACAGAATACTATGCCCGCCAGACGAACAAACGCGAAGAACATAACGATCGTTTAAATGCTTATTATATAGGACAGAACTGCTCCATGTTAAATCAACCAAAGGTGGCATTTCAAAATATCAGATAAATAAGTAGGCAAGCATCGCAGAAAAATAAAACGAAGACTAAAATAATCTAATGAAGGAAAGCTTCAATTTAAGGCACGAAATCATCTTTATAATATAATTATAAACAGCGATAAAGGATTTTTAAAAAAAGTCGAGATACTGAAAATGATAACTTTTTCCTTCGTCAAACCTATATTTTTGGATTTCAATCAAGATAGAGACTTAAATAATGGACAGAAAAATGTGTTGAATGGATTTTCGGACAGGTGATTACTCAATCTACGTGCTTTTATAAAATTCAGTTTAAAAAAAAATGAAATATCTATTCTTAATAAGCAAAAAACTGTTAATTCATTCTAAAATTAACAAAGTATGTCCAACAGCGATAAACCCGCCAACGACCGCGTACAATCCACATTATAATAGCACAAATCCGATACAGTACTACTACATTAACAGAGTTTTCCCCAGACAGTTTCAGGAGGGTGCCGCACCCTGCCTGTCCTTAGGTTTATAAAACAGTACCCCTCTTGCCCCTCATTTAAAAAAAATAGCTCCCTTGTTGCCCCCACCTGAAAAAAGTGCCTTTACGCTCTTGTTTTTCTCTATTCTAAAAAAAGTAACTTACGCTGTCACCGTCGCTGCCGATTTTGAATTTTTTGTGACCGGAGGTCTTTCTCCGTTAATATTAAGAAACATATTGCTTACAAAAATATGAAAATCTGCGGTGTTATAGAGAAATGTTTGATAACACGCTGATCTAGACAGTTTTCAAATCGAAGAATTATTTTAAGAGATATTTAATGCTAAAGATGGATAAAGTCGTTCCATTAAAAAAGTTTTATAGGAGCAAAAACTATACATCGGAATTTAATCATTTTTTACGCTATAATTTCCCGGTGTGCAGAATGCATTTATTTTTTAAATTTGACTCATTTTTTGATTTTTTATTTCTAATTTAATTTCAAATTAAAAAAAAAAAATGCGTGAAAATTGCGTGAGATTATAAACGATACATTTAAAATGTCTTTCATTTATTTATTTATTTATTGAACAACAAACATACGACTTGCGTGCTTGACATGAGAGCCGCTTAAAATGACTTATTTAAAATCAACTTTTTTCGCTTTGTTAAAAAATACCGGGAGACAAAGACTCTGTTTACTTAATTCATTTCATATTAGCTTATTTTGAAATGTTTAACTGGTTTTATTTAATCAAAGAGGAAAACAGCCATAGTATCTTTTAACAGCAGCTGATTTTTCCTCAAAATTCACCAATCAAAGAGAAATGAATAGAAACCCGCTTATAGGGAGATCGCCACTGTTTTTTAATTATAATTCAATCTTTCAAAATCTTTTTAAAACCGATAAAATTAACGTGCTTTTAGAAACTGCGGTGTCTGAACGGGGGTTGGCGAGCGTAGCTCGTAGGGGGCCGAGCCCCCTACTATTAAAAAAAATTCTTGCATAGTAAAGATTGACTCATTGTTGCCTTTAAAATAGTGTTCTGTCTATTAAATATTAAAAAGTAGTTTTAAAAATCAGAAGAATGCCTTTAAAAATTTCTAGAAATGCCCTTAAGAATCAAAACATGCCTTTCGAATCCAAAAGTACCCTTTTCTCACAAGCAGCGCCCTGCCCTTTTTTAAACCTGGGGGAAACTCTGCATTAACTGTAACTTGTAGACTGGCATTTTCCATCAAGATTGGGTTTTTTTTTTATAAAACTGCATAAAGGTTAAATTTTTAGAAAGATTTTAAAATTAAAATTAACTTTTGAGAGAAGAGGTTCTTTCTAAGATTTATGGAATGAAAGTTAACGGCATTTAACATTTCATTCCTAATGTAAACAAAAATTTTGAAAAGGAATTTTGCTGAATGTGATTTTCAGGTTTAAAAAATAAATAAATAAATAAATAAAAATAAATAAATAAAATTAAAAACATGTTACCGACAGGCACTTCCTTCATGCACAGGGAATCAACTTAGAAAGCAACTTTGACGTCATTTTCATATGAGTTAATGAAATACGGTTTTACCTTGAAATGCTTTTTGATGATATTTACCTGCGTTGCAAACTGTATTAATATATATCTGCATACAGTCGTGTAAAAAAAAGAGTAAACACCCCAAATCTGCAACTAATTATAATACAAGAAAGTAAGTTACTGGCACCAAACGATTGCACATAATGTCTACTTTGAAATGACGTATATAAAATTGGCTTAGAGGGCCATATACAAATCAAAACCAGACCAAACTTTGTTTTTTTAATTACAATATACAATTTTGACAATATATTTTAAATTTTCGGTTCAAATTATGCCCAGGAATGAAATTTCAAGATATTTGGATGATAAGTTTTTTGAATTATAAGCGTTCAAAAATTAGAGCTTCTAATGCTAAATTACATTTTCATATTTTTATTAAAATATCCTGAAGTTATAATATTAACTTGTTAATTTTTTCGCGTGGTACACTAAATTTGTTATGTTAAAAATTTATAACATTAATTATGAAATTATTATTCAAAAAAATATGAATTGCAAACTATTTTTCATTTGAAAGATTTATGTTTATTAAGTCCTGCATGCGAATTCTCAATTACAAATTTATTTTCCAAGTAGTTTCTGAATTAAGACTAAAAAACTTTAAAATGATGGTTTAAGGGGATAATGATGTAGAGAAATGCAAAATTTGAAAAAAAAAAAATGTTAATCATTTTATTAAAACATTTGAGCTGTTAATAGTCGAAACATAAGAACCGAGTGAAATGGTAATATTGGCAAGAAATAATACATCAAAAGAAGTTACATAGTCATTACATAGTCTAGTTACATAGTCTGTAGCATTTCAATAATAGAGTACCGAACATGGATTTGTTTACAGCCCTTTAAAATATGCCCATTTTAAAATATTCAATTTCTCTAAAACTACTCGTACGTATTTCATAAAAATTGTTTTTAGGCTAATTGAAGTGTGTAGAATTTATTTATGATGTCAAACTTGAGTACTGCTATTGAAAAAAATACAAAGTTTGGGTTCGTTTTTACCTGTACATGACCCCCTAAGAAAATTTTATATGCATCATTTAAAAGTAAACATTATCTCCAATCGTTTGGTAATAGTAACATTCTTCTGCGATAATTTACTGTAGAGTAAGTGTGCAGTGTTATTATTTTTTTTTTTTTCACGACTGTATATTAGATAATTGTGATGGATTTCAGCATATATTACATTTCAATTTACCTTTATGTATTTCAAATGTGAAATATTTTCAAGATTGTTAATTTTCTGGTTTTGAGAACAATTTTGAAATTTCTTTGGTTGTACATTTTTAGTAGTTGAAACTTTATTAAACTTTATTATTATTATACATGTGTTTGTTTCAATTTTTAAAATATCATTTTCCGAATTACGTAAAGCTATAGCTTTTTTAGCAGCTTTCTCAAAATTTAAATCATCTACTTGAGGGATTAATTTATTTTGAATATTTTCATTTTTTAATCATTGCAGAAATTGTTGTAGTAAATTTTCATGTAGCGTATCACCGGAAAATGCACTAAAAGTCGTCCTTTTATTTTTAATATAGACGTCATTTTATTTTTAATATTTTTCATAGATAGTTTCATTATCAATAAAAAAAATTACGGAATTTAATTTTTTCACAAAATTTATTTGGGAGGGGGGCTTCAGTGCATAATCAAAATTTCAACAATCTGCTTGTATGTCAAGGTTGGTTGTGTTTATGATGGCCAATTATCAACACGAGGGATATAGGCCGTAAGGAGGGAGGGGGGAGTGCCCTCCGTGGAGGTCTTTCAAAGGGAACCTAACCCGTATTTACGCTTGGGAGACCAAGGTTCGAAGAAAACCACGAAAACTCCGAACGATTAGGCCGATGAGCGCGATTGAGATCGAACCTAGCACCTCCCGTCTACCAGTTTCGAGAGCAGAACCTCTCGGGCGCTGGTGGGGCTGTATGTCAAGGATTTCGAAGCTTTTGAAAATGCTAAATCATATAACAAATTTTACAGCTTTGGACCCATACAAGAAATAATAGCAGCAACTTTTTCTCTTCTTTTACATCATTCAATAATAAAAGGATTGGTCCAACATTTTAATATTGGTTGAGAGAATTTCAATGGATTCGTCAAATTCTTTAAAATTCGAAAATTTAAATCAGAAAAGAAAAAAAAAATATGCAAACTTACCCCCCCTTAAATATTAGAAATCAATACTTGTGAAGCCATTGCGTGAGTAGTAGAAGACAGTAGATAGTAGAACATTTTTTTTTTTTTTTTTTTTTTAAATCAAGCAAAGCCATTTTCGTAGACCCCATCACTTTTCTTAAAATATTTCCGGGTAAATTACATTTAAATTTTTTTCTCCGCCATTTTATTCTATTTTTAATAATTAATTATTAAAATAACAGCACTTGTACGAATAAAGCACTACTAGGAAGATCATTTAAAATATTTATTACTAATTTATTGCATAATACTATACTTATTACATAATAATCAGAAACGTAAACACACAATCAAAAACATTCTAAGGCTTTTTTACAGCAACATAAAAAGGGTGACTTAAACATAAAAGTAGATCTGACATCTACAAACGTTTCACCTAAAGAAAAACACTAAATAAATTTTAATTTATTTGTAATCGCTGTAGAACAGATTGTAACACAGGAATTTTATCTGCATAACTCAAAAACTACTTGCTGGAATGAGTTGTAATTTTCGGTCCGAATAGTTGCAGCTACAGATAATCAATATCTGCCGTAAGATTATCGATTACAGTCAGTATTATTTTTTTTTAATTATTTCAAAATAGATTTTTTTTTATTCATTTTTGAGAAAAGTGTAGATTGTTGCTAATGCATTTTTTAACATAGAAATCAATTTCAAAAAGTATTAATTATGCTAATCTACCATTAAAGGTCATTCCACTTAGTTGTTTTAATGTTACAATTTTAAAACAACCCGGATTATAAGATATTTCTTAATGATTATAAATGAGCTCAACATTAGGAGCTCCAGATTTAAAAAACCTATATTTCCTAGAATACATACATCACCGAATGACTTCCCATTTCATATCCTACCGTGAAATGTACGGAAACAATATATGATGTCAAAAGCAGGAGATTGTATTGCAAATTTCAGAGTTTGGTATAATTTGAGTATGAAAACAATCCCTTAAGTCTATTATTAAAACATACACATAATTAAGACAAAATTTCCATTGGATGTCTATTTTCAACATTACTGATAAAAGGGGTAATTAAAATGTACTGTGTGGTCTCTTTCTTTCTTTTTATAATTATTATTATCATTGTTATTATTTTCGATTGTATATGTTTCCTACTATATGTTTCTACATAACTTGTAATGTAAAAAAATAATCGGTATTTAGGTATACGAATAATAACAAATTATGATCCATTGCTTTAATGACACAAAAATATAGCTATATACAGCTATACCATTGTCTTTTGACTACACAGTTAAGTATTTAATACCTTTTGATTTAAAATATTAAGATATATAACCTTAATATCAACATTTGCAACTATTTTATATAAATTTTACTTATTACTATTATATATAACAGAACTTTACAATGAACTTTTCATCAAAAATTACATTGACAGGATAATAATTTTTTTTTTCAGTATATTCATATACATCGGCAATTTTTTCTTTTATTAATTACTTTTCAGGAGTCCTATTTTTCTATTTATTATCTCGTACTGAACAGGTAATCAGCATTGAGGGGTTTCCTAGCTGATAACAGCTTAACACCCAGACTAGGAAATTAAAATGTCTTATGTTTTAATGAGCCATTGGGATAAAGTTAAACTGTAGCAATGCTACTAGAAGAGCAAAAAAGTTCACAAAAGAAAATAAAGAAGTTTAAGAAAAAAAGGAATAAAACTGAATTTTTAAGTTTAAACTTAAGAAATTAGAAAGTTAACGATACAACTTAATGAAATACAAGAATCTTAAAAATATATAAAGTCAAACTGTAGTTGAAGAACTACTATAAGGAATTTAGAAAGTTAAAGTTAGTACTGTTCAGTGAAACTCTCACCAAGCATGGGCAAGAAAAGCTAGGGTGGCAAAGACTACATTATCCTTAAAAAAAAGGGGACTAATCAGGGTCATACATATAATTTTTATAAGTTTTACAATTTTTATGGTCTCTATAGTTTATAGAGAGGATTTTTTTTTTTTTTTTGTAATTAAAGCAATAAGAGAAAAATAATTATAAGGCAAAAAATAGCGTGGTGCATCCAGATGTTACTGAGTGTCCATAATTATGGAAAACCGGGGCCGTTTCCGGTAGTTGGGTTCGAATGCGTCGTAATCCGGTAGCTCCGCTACAATTTCATTAGGGAGGTCGAAAACTTTTTCATAAAATTTTTTGGCTGAATCGTTTATGCGCTTACGTAAGGTAGTAGTTTTTAAGTCTCTTCGGACGTGGAGTTGCGAAGGTAACGAGATGCGTTACGGACAGTACGCAGGTTGGAATTGTGCAAGCGACTAAGGCTGTCCATAGTGGTCTTACAAGTGAAGCCCCAGACCGGACTGGCATAGGTTATGATAGGAAGGATGCGTGAATTTTAGAGAAGTAATTTATTGTGAACTGACAAAGTTTTACTGTTAAGGAGAGGTTTTATAGAGTTAAAGGCACCAGCGACTTTACCCCTAATGGAAAGAATGTGCTTTTTCCAAGTTAAGCGGCGGTCCAGAATCACCCGAAGATACTTTGCCTGGTCTGACCAAGGGAAAACAGTGTTATTAATAATGATTCTGCTAGGAAATGTCAGTTTGCAAGAGAAATATACTGCAGTAGTTTTAGTTTCATTTATTACGACGCGCCAAAGCATACACCAGTTCATGAAGTCATCAATATGTGTCTGTAGGTACCTCTATAGAGTATACGGGTGGTGTGCCGAAGCATAAATACAGGTGTCATCCGCATAAAGAGCGAGGTATGTGCGCAAGGAGCGTGGGATATCATTAAAGAAAATGTTAAATAAAAATGGGCCCAACACGCTCCCCTGGAGGATGCCCGCTAGGATAAGAAGAATAATAGAAAGAATGTTGTTTATGCGGACTTGAAAAGAGCGGTCGCAAAGGTACGAATATATTAAATGTATAAGTCTGGGATGAAAACCGAGCTGAATTAGTTTGTAGATGAGGCCCACATGCCAGACCTTATGAAATGCCTTTGCGACATCATGAAAAATGGCAGCTGCGGGAATTTTTGCATTGAGTTTCTCGCTGAGAAACTCAACAACCCTAAGAAGCTGGTGTTGTGTCGAGTGTTTTGGGCGAAAGCCAAACTGCTCGGGCATGAGAATGTTGTGTTGTTGAATGAAATCCTGCAACTGGGTACGAATGACACGTTCCACTACTTTACTGATTGAAGATAGCAAGGAGATAGGTCTGTAATTAGTGGGGTCTGAAAGGTTAGTTCCAGGTTTTGGAATAGGAGAGATTATAGAAAGTTTCCAAGGTTTAGGGAAGTAGTTATATTTTAAGATAGCGTTAGTGAGGTCAGTAATATAGATTATGCAATTAGGAGGAAGGTTTCTAAGAGCAGAGTTAGTAATTTTATCGTATCCTGGGGTTTTACGCTTTTTGCGTTTTTTGATAATATTGTGGATAACTATAGGTTGAATTTTAGGGGGGGATCTTGTGACGGGGGTAGCCAAAAAGTTACAAACTATCTCGTTGACATGATCAAGGTGAGCTTGGTTTGCAAGGGTAGGATTAGGAGAAAATTGGGTGGCGTAAGAATTAGCAAGCATGTTAGCTTTTTCTTGGTTAGTGTAAGCAGTAACATTGTTAGTTGTGAGAGGGGGTATAGGAGTGTAATGTTTATTCAATTTTCGTTTAAGAATCCAAATAGAGTTATCTTCACAAGATAATGATTTGAGAAAATTATTCCAATTTTTCTGGTTTCTTTGTAGAGACTGTTTTTAATTTTATTGTTTAACCTATTGAGAGGGGGTTTAATGGAGGGGACTCTTGAATTTTGAAATTGTCGCCGGAGCCGATTACGCTGTTCGATAAGATTGTAAATATAGCGGGGTGGGACGAAGGCAAAATTATTTTTGAAAGTATTAAATGTGGAAAAATTTTGAGCGTTAGTGATGTGAGAGTTGTGATGTTCAACAGCCGCATCAATGTCATTGGTGTTATTAATTTCTGGGAAGATGATGTCCCGAGAATTAAGATAATTAGTGAATTTATTCCAGTCAATAGCCACGGAAGGGGGGGGGAAGAGGATTAATTATATCAATTTTAAAGCAAACAGGTAAGTGATCAGAAGAAAGATCGTTAATAACCGTAGAGTTGATAGGGTAGGGAAGATTTTTGGAAAGAGCAAGATCAATGATAGAGTCCCGGGCATCAGGCACCGTGGTAATGTGTGTTGGTCTGGGTGGTGCATGAAGATTTAATTTTAAGTTTTGGACTAAATTGTGAAGACAGACACACCGCCGAGAATTGCCGTGGCAATTCCAGCGTCTGCTTTTGGCGTTGTAATCGCCTACGAAAAAGCAGCGGTGATGTTGAGAAAAAAGCTGTGTAAGACTATTAACAGGTAAGTTACCAGTGGGTTGAGCATAAATAGAAGCTAATTTAATATTGATATTAGGAAGTTGTAGATTTATACTAGTGTACTCAAGGTCATTAAAGGTGTGGTTGTGCGATTGGTAGTGTGGAAGATGGTTTTTGATGTAAATAGCGGTGCCTCCTCTGTGCGTACCATCCGCACGAGGTGTATGGAATAGCCTGTACCCAGGGATGTTAATATTGAAAGTGGGGCTAAAAGTATCTTGTAAGAAAATTACATCAATTTGGGGATGTTCGTGAATAAAGAGTTTAAGTTCGTTAAGTGTATTTTGCAAGGAGTCACAGTTCCCGGAAAGAAAAATTAGTGAGGAAAAGGTAGAAGAGGAATTACTCATCATTAAATGTGTTAAATTCCGTGGCTAAGGTTTCTATAGCACTCATAAGGATGAGTATTTTTTCAATTGGGTCTTGTATATTTTTAGTTTGGTTAGCAATATTTTTGAAACATTGGATGAATTTGTTAAATTTCAGGAGCTCTTTCATCTCCTTGAAGGTCTTGAGTATTTCTTTTAGGTCATTAGCATAATTAGAGTTAGTGGGTTGTTCCGGTGTTGCTTTTTTAGTGTCATTTGGCTTATTTTGTGTAGTGTTTTCAGAATTAGGGTCTTGGGTGGGTGAAGGGAGCTGGGCCGGGGCTTCAGTAGTTCCTTTAGGTATTTCTTCAGGTTTTTTGGCCTCTGGATTAAGGACATAGTTATAAGTTGATAAGAGTTCTGCCATTGCATTCGGAATGGTTTTAGGATTATCTTTACGGACGGTTTTGGAGTCCTGCTGTTTTTGTTGAAACTGGGTAGTTTTAGGGCAACCGCGGTAAGTAGCCACTTGCTCACCATAACAATTTGAACATTTGGGGATGATCTTATCAATTTTATTGCACTGGGGAGTTAGATGTTCTTCTGAACATTTGGCGCATTTTGGCGGCAGGCGGCAAATCTCGCTGGAATGGCCAAATTTCTGGCACGATAGCATTGCTTAACGATGTTAGTGTCTTTAAAGCGCTCAATATCTACTTTAATGTAGCAAATTTCATGGATTTGGTAAATTTCTTCGAATTTATCGCATGGAAGATCATTGACGACGTAGAGGGGCATTGGTCGACCGGTTTTCCTACTTTTCATCATCGAGGCTCTTTTGGCCACGAAATTATGCTCTTTCAGAGCTTCAATTATGACCTGAGGGTCGGTATATGGGGGAATTCTCTTAATGACAACTTTCCTGGGGCGCTGTTCCGTGGGGCTCAGGGTTGTATAAGGGATTGTTTTGTAATCAAGATAGTCTTGGGTTTTACGGAAATCTGCATCAGTTTTACAATGAATTTTAAGTAGTTCTCCATCAAGATTAATCAAGGGATTGCTGCCATTAAGTTTTTTAATTTCACTTGCAAGCTCTGTCCACTTGCCTTTGAACTCAATATAGAAGGGGTGAATTTTTAGTTTTTTAGGGGCTACATCAGTAGTGGAGCTACCGGCTGACTCTCCTTGAGGGGGATTAGTTGAATCCATGTTATTTCTTCAAGATATTTTTCTGAAATATGGGCATATTTATTCTTTAAGGGAATAGTAGATTTAAGTTCATTTCTTCTACGTTTTAGGGTATTAGCAAGAGTGGAGCCGTCATCTGAGTTCACCACAATTGCCTTGAGTTTTGTTAAGATATCAATTAGATCATAGTCATGATCATAGATAAAAGTTTTAAACTCTCTTAACTGACTTAATTTATGGGGGTCAAATGGCTCATTGAACAAAAACATAAGATTATTAAGAAGATTACTCACACTAGTCTTGTGTTGAGGATTTGTCAGGTAGTCATCTTTGCTTAAAAGTCTCATTATGTAGTTGTAACAATCTTGTAAGAATTGCTGCACTATCAATCTTTGTACTTCATCCGCTACTCCGGGAAATTCCATCCACGCAGCAGCCAAATCCGATTTTTCTTCGCCATTTAGGATGCGAAGTGCATTGTCCTCATTACCCATTATTGACGTCGGTGAACCCTCTATCGTTCATTACTTTGATGCATCAAGTCCATAAAACAGTCACTTATTAGTAGGAACCAGTCACTAT
Organism: Maratus speciosus; assembly: GCA_963932465.1. Taxonomy (NCBI): domain Eukaryota; kingdom Metazoa; phylum Arthropoda; class Arachnida; order Araneae; family Salticidae; genus Maratus; species Maratus speciosus. Next base: position 591,212,677 of record OZ010789.1, on the reverse strand, counting down.
TAAATGTCACTATCAGCACCACAGCTCATTTGATAATACTCGCAAAAGATCCCGCACGTTCTTAAAACATTGAACTGCGTCCACGATCTCTTGAAAATAAAACGATCAGCACTGAGAAAACACGTCCGTTCTCTCCAGAAGCTACCAACCTGTCTGTTATTATCTCGTCTACAAGGAATTCATTTTATATTGTAAAGACTGCTGAAATAATTCTGCTTACGAATATTTTAAAGGAAAATTTATGATTTTTTTTTCATGTTTTATAACTTTCTTTACTTGAAAAATATAATAAATTTCACTTAAGTATAGATGTTTATATATCGAATTCAAGGATATTAAATGTACAATTTAATATAAAATCATAAATAAAATATCTGCATTACAAAAAACAAGTTATGCTTACAAAAAGTAAGATCTATCATAGATTTCATTGTATTTTAAAGTTACATTTACTCAATATTTAGTATGATAGCCACTGTTTTTTATTACAGAATCACAGTGTCTTTTCGGTGAAATAACTAGTGTTTGAACTTCATCCTTTTTAATTACATGATGGTAAAAATCAATTATATTTCCAATAAGTTGCGTTTTATTAGATGGACGTTTTTTTTGTACGAGGATTTTCAAACGCGCCACAAAATTTCTATAGGAATTAGACCAGGGCTTTTTCCTGGCCAGGGCAATAATGGTATGCTTTTATTTTTAAACCATTCTTCGCATATTGTTTACTGTATGTCATCAAGCTGAATCAGGCTGAAAGATAAATGGTGCTTTATTGGGGAAGAGAATCCTGATGGAAGTTATCAATTTTGGTTCCAGGACACTTTCTATGTTTATTTATTTATTTTTTTTTTTTTTTTTTTTTTTTTACATTCAGAATGCTATCAATCATTTTAATGCGGTTCACATAATCTGCAAACATACAGACCCAAATCCATATATTTGTCGGGTTCTTTGTAGTTTCTTCAATGCAATCAGAATGCAGTTCATCCCCTATTCTACGTCTCACATATTTTCACTCAACACTAGTAAAGAGCGATATTTAACTCTCTTCGCTCGATGTTATTTATTTTCACTGATTTTCTGAACAATTAATGCGTTGTTTTGCCCACTGAACTCTTTTCTTGCATTGCTGAAGATTTAAAATAGTTTTCTCCTCGGAATTCTACCTTTTAGTCCAAAACCTGCTAATCTTCTCCTTATTGTCCTTGAACTAACTGAAATACCCATTGCATTCATTTCACACCTAACAGCATTTGATGAAATTATTCTATCTTTGAGGGATATCCTTTTTATATTCATATCGTTACAAGCACTTGTACATTTTTTTTTTTTTTTTTTTTTTGGCTGATCTTGCCTTTTTCATCACTGATTTAGTTTCTTCATAATGTAAGCACAACTTTCATACACCAGATAAAGTGATTGATCGACCATCCTGTCTTACAATTTCTTCATAACAGAGACTACTTTCTCTCAATATTATAATTCCTCTTCTTTTTGTGGGTGTCCAATGCGTTCTTCTTATTGATGACATTGTTTTAAATTATTGATTTAAAAAAAAATAGAAATATTTAAAAAAAGCATTATTCTATTTAATTATACTAATATTCACCCTTCTGCAAAATTCATTCCAGCAAAATGCCCCTTTTACAAATCAAATCATACTACAGTTTAGTTACTGGCATTTGATTGGTTCTCAGAACAGTCATTGTTATTGGCTAGGAAGCTTTTATTACAATGCACTTCGGCATTCATGATTAATTCCGTTTATATTTTACGCTAAAGTAAGTGTAACTGTTTTGTAAAGCAGATATTTTGATTCTTTTTTTTTATTAAATTCTATATAACATTTCCTCGAATTTGATATATAAATATTTGTATTTTAGTGGAAATTGATATATTCTATAAGCACACTAATCTATAAACATGAATATATATATATATATATATATAAAAAAGAAAAAAAAACAATTTTCGCTATTACTGTAGTTTGCGATCAAACTATTACATCAAAATAAATTTTAAATAACCAAAACTTATACTTCTTTCATTTTTTTAATAATTTAATGTAATATTAGAGGAAATATTATTCTTGTATCAGATCATTAAAGACATTTAGTTTTATGTGTTTCAGCAAGATATAAATATTCCACTTAACATCAATCAGAAAATTGTACTTTAAAATACATCTTACGTAATATATTTTTTTGCAAATATTTATTAAAAAACATTCTACCTTTTCATGCTTAAAAGAAAAATGAATATATGAATTTCGACATTTATACATATATATATAAATGTTTGCTGCAAATATATTTCTCTAGTATTTTGAAAAATCAAATTTCGTCAGATGCGCTTAAGGCTTTTTTATAAATACATACTTGCTTTTAGAAATATTAAAATAATTTTCTTCATTCTTTCAAAATATCCATAGGAAGAATATTACTTGCGAAAGAACATAGAAACTTACTTGCGAAAGAACAGAGAAAAAGATTTTTCAAAATGAAATATTGTAATGTTAGAATTTTCATATTTTTTTACCGGAGCATTTTTTAACTTAATTGCTAAATTTTAAAATATTGAAATAATATTTTTCGCTGAAATATGTAATATAGGTAGACTTTTTAATATAGGTAGACTGCTTAATTCTATTTAAAGAAATGAAAAGTAAATATATCTACACTTTATTTCTCATTTTTACTGATTGACTATTATTTAGCTCTTGTTACAACGGAAATTATACTTAAAACCCGAAATACTGCAAAATTGTGTAGAATGCCTATTAAGGATGTGAAGGACATGTTACGGACACGAAGAATTAAATGGGGATGTTTTTAAGAGGTCTATAGTATGGATTATTGCACGTCTTTAGATTTTGTTTTCGAAAATAATCTGAAGTATGTTTCTCGTATTGAAAAAGCTGTTGAGTTCATTCACACAAAAACGACAGATTGGAAATAAAGTTTACTTCTAAATGTAGTATATAAAATTTGTTTTTCTTGGGGGGGGGGGGGACATATACTTATACAAACGAACCCAAACTTCGTATTTTTCAGTAGTGTATTTTTCAATACCCAAGTTTGCCAGCATAAATAAATTCTACACCCTCCAATTAGCCTAAAACCAAATTTTAATGTAACGTATGATTAGTTTCAGAGAAATTAATTATTTTAAAATGAGCATGTATACGGGGCAGTATCCAAATTGAAGTTCGTTACTCGATTATTATGACTATGTCACTTTTATTAATGTATTATTTCTTGCCAATATGATCATTTTAATCGCTTAATATGTTTCGAATATTACCAGTCAAAATGTTTCAACAAATGAGTAAAATATGTATTTCTTCAAATTACAATTTTTCTATTCATCATAGATTGCAGCTTAAACCGCCATTTTGACTAGTTTAAATCCTAATTTGAAAACTTTTTGGAAGATGGATTTCAAATTGATTAATCGCATAAAGCAGGGTATTATAAATATAAATCTATCAAACAAATTGTTGGTTGCAACTCATATTTTTTTCGAAAAATAATTTAATAATTTAATAATTCATAATGCATATTATAATATTTTCTAAATTACAAATTCAATGTATTTATATTTGGGATTTTTATTATTATAACCAAACAAAAATTATCGCATTAAGATAATAATTTAAAGCATATTAATAAAAAATATGAAAATATAATTTAACATTAGAAGCACGAAATTTCAAATGTGTCTAATTCAAAATCTTATCCTTCAAATGACTTGAAATTTTGTTTCGGACATAGCTTGAACGGAAGATTTAAAATATATCGTCCAAATTGGGTGTTGTCATTGAAAAAAAAAACAAAGTTTGGTTTGATTTTGATTTGTAGAATAGAACCTAAGCACATTTTATATCCATCATTTTAAAATAGACTTTATTTCCAATGATTTAGTACCAGTAACTTTCTTCTGTTTTAATTAGTTGCAAAGTTAGTAAGGGGTTAAAAATTGTTAGCAGTAAAGGCGTTCTCAAATGTGACAGTTATGAGATCCGTTTGCAATAATGTTAAAAGTAGAGTATTCCTGGAAGTTGTGTTCACTCACAAGCAAACTTTGCCAAATAATGAGTCATGTGCACTTCCACCTGAATACACAGCATTGCTTTGATATTTTTTATACTTTCTTTAATTTTAACTGCTAATAATTATTAAATGTAAACATGATATATAGTTTTCCGGTCATTTGAATGTTTTTTATTGCACTGATGAGGGGCTAGAATTTAGCTCGAAACGTTTGTTTTTTAATTGTATAAAATGTATTTTTGTAATTTTTACTATCTGATAAATTGTAATATATATATATATATATTAATCGTATATCAGACGTTAAACAATGATTATTTTTTTTTATTAATAAGGAATGTTTACTTTTTTTGCTGTGTTTGAAATTCAAATAATTATTAAAGAAAGAAGACGATCAAAAAATGAAACTTTCTACTTATTTTTCTGTTCTAATCATTTTAAATAGCTTCTTTATCTTTAAAAACGAGCTCAAATTGCACAAAATTATTTCTTTACTTTTATTTAAGTGAAATGGTAAAACACTTTACAAATTAAATTACAAATAAAAACACAAAATTGCTTAAGAGTGACTTGTATTTTTAAACAAATATGTTTTTCTCTCTTTAAATAACGAAAATATGATATGTTTTCCAAATACATTATAAAAATGTATTTCTGAAAACGGAAGCTAAGAGATAAATAGCAGAAACGTATATAACACACACACACACACATATATATATATATATATATATATGTATATAAACACAATTTTCAAACATGTCATGGTCAATATTGTAAATGTAAGGCTTTAATATATCGAGCACATTTGAATGTAAATAATGCATGTCGTTTCAGAAATATCTTTCATGTTTTGTTACACTCGTATTTTATGATTCTTACAAAGCTAACAAAAGTAAAATGAGTGAAAAAAAAATAGTGTGTATATTTCAAAGTTTGTTTGAAAACGTACAACTGTCTTACTCAATATATATATATTTTTTGTTTTGTGCAATATATTTTATAAAATATATTCTTTTCTCGCGAATAGATTTCGCCTTCCAGAAAATAAATTTTTCCCTTACATGTCTAGAAATCTGAGAAAATTTAACAACATGCTTGTTTTTTACGTTTTTGCAATCGACCTGGAAATTATTACTACTTATTAATGATTACAATTATATATAAACCTACTTAAACATACATATAAACAAACATGGATTAATAACAAGGTAACAATTCAGTTATTAAGTACATTTAAATGAACATGAACTAGAAATTTTGAGTTCAGAATAAATTATGAAAAATTTCCTTCCACATCCAGAATATAGTAATCAAACATTTCCTTTTACCAAGGTGAAACTTGACGTCTAAGTAAACAACTTAGAAAACGCATAAAGTATTTGAAAAACCAATTTCAAAAAGTACCATCAACAGTCTGAAAAATATCCGAATTATTTACTGCAGCCCTGCATATGATCTATAGTCTGGTATGTACACTATAAATTATGCTAAAAGTTAGATGAATTAAACTCATAGCACAGTTGGAAATTTCCATTCAGCAATTTCCGCAAATAAACGGAAATATACTTAATTTTTTGTGCAACACTGTATTTGATCCATAGAATTTATACACACCATGTAATATGCAATAAATATATTTACATTTTGAAAATCCTACTTCGAAAGAAAACGCACTTCCTGTTACTATTGTCCATAGGTTATACGGTAGCCGGACATTTCTGTGTGCTCCTATAACTGAACAATAAGTTATACGCGCACTAGATTTGAGATAGGCGCCTTGTGGGTTGAAATGCAGGTTTGAAATAGTGTAATATCATTAAATTACATCACAAAGGAATTTACCCCATAAAACGTAATGTAACGCAATACTTTTGTGTGCTCTTGGAAAAGAACTATAAATGCTACAAAATTAATTTTCAATACAGATCATTCCATAACACTAATAAAGTATGTATGTGGAATCGCAGTCTGACTATATTTACGTCACGTAGAGTATGGAGAAACGACAGACAGACGGAGAAACCTAATTCAGAAACACTTTTCAACTATGTTGGAAAGCATTAAAATTGAAATAATGACACATTTAAAAGGTAGCTTACAAAAAAAGATGCTTAGTTAATAACGGTCCCATGATAGGGAAATATGTTCTTTTAAATATTTGATTTATTTCAATAAAAGTAGGTATTCAATATAAGTAGTGCTATTTTACGGGCCTTTCTGATTGAATTTCGTTTTAAAAATGTATAAATGTTTCTTACAAGGTCAGAAACATGGGTTTAATATGCACATTTTATTGCATTTCAAAAGTATAAAATTGCGTATATCTATATGGGGCACTCAGAATACCATACACAGTTTTAACATATGTTAATGTGAGAAAAAATACGCGAAACGTATTTTATAACGACGTTGGTGTTAGAAGTAAGTTATGAGAAAAAAGTCAAAGTAGTATGTTTTAAATACATTAAAATTTTCTAAAAAAACATGTTTCTAATCTTGTATAATGTAAATGGAATCATCAATCAAAAAATCTTCATTTTTAATGAATCACAGTGCACAGTGGGACGTTTTGATAATCTAGGTAGACAAAATCCATTTTTCCGATTATCTCGGAATTAAACAAAACTGCGTGTACTGGTAGCTTGAATGTCTGTATATTCGAGATTTGTACTAGTTTTGGCGTAAAAAATCAGAGGTGTCGATTAATTGTGACCGTAAAGTAGCCATTTGCGCAGTTGCTTTGAGGAAGTTTCAAAAGTTGCACAAGCTTCCTCTAAGTTTGAAAGCACGTCGTAACCATTCTGTTTTATTTGAAAGCACGAGTTTGCAGATCTAATGTCACAGCTTTGTCAAAGTCAGATTTAACCCATTTTTGTTTGAAATTATAACCCGCTTTACTACTTTTTTCAAAGGTTGAAATTCTGGATGATCCTTGATGTTGATTTAAAAATTTCATCTTGCCTTTTAACAAATTATTCAGCATTATTCAGCAACAAGCATTTTTTTAAAAAATCAAAGTGCCATTCCTAAAGTATTGAAAAATTAAACAAACTCCAGCAAATAGCTGCAAATCAGTAAATTTTTATTAATAAACAAGCATCATATTAACTTCCAGTACATGTATGTATGTTTAGTTCAAATCTTGCAAGTGAAATTTAATTACCTATTGTGTGTAAACAATGAATACATGTGTAATTTGAATGACAATACAATATGATTATGACATAAAGAACGTAGAAGTTTGTTTAGGATACTGTTTCTACGGGGATTCACAAAAATTTAGATTAAAACTTGCAAGTTAATTTTAAACAAATGTCACCTATCTGATTGAGCTGAAAAAATTTTGCTCAGGATATGTAGTTCTGCTGACAATGTAATATTATTATAATTTAAGGAACGTAGCAGTTACGCTTTTTTTACAGGGCAACATAAAAACAAGTTCAAATCTTGCAAGACAATTTTAAACTTCTTTCAGTCATATAATTGAGCTAAAACTTTACTTACATGTGTTTTTTGACAAGTCTATTAAATTATAATTTGACGAACGCATAAATTATGCACTTTTTACAAGGCCACACAAAAAATCTCGGAAACATTGATGCTAAAAAGCAGAAATTTTAACAAAAATTTCAAATTAATTAAATTTCAACAAAATTACTATAGGTTATTGAGATACACAATATCGATTTTTTTAAATTGAAAACAAACTGCGTAGCAATTATATTTCTTTTACAGGGGCACATAAAAAATTCGGATGCATTGCGGACTATATGTAGAAAAGTTATTCCAAATTGAATAAAATTTATATAGGTTATTTAATCACACAACAGCATTTTTTCAACCGAAAATAATTTAGGTAGCATTTATATGTTTTACAGGGTGACACAGAACATTAAAGGTTTTTAAATATGATTTTATTTAAAAAATTTTATTTTCCAGGATGACTACAAAAATTTCTAGAGTAAATATGAGTATACAAAAATAAAATGAGAAATGAATGTTAACTTATATATGTGAATTAAATTGTTTTTTACTTAAATAAGTACGTTTAACGCATTCTTTGTAAATCATTATACTTTTATTTTGACAATATTGTTAAGTAAGCCAATTATTTCTCAGTATTTGAGCTATTTTATTAGGGATACATTTCAAAAATCAGCACAAACTAATTAAACTTCAGTGAAATAATTTTGTCCACATAGCTCGTCAAAACGTCCCACTGTGCGGTGGTAAACATGGATTCTAAACTGTATTAAAATAATTAAATTATCTTAAAAGAAAGAACAAATATTTTGACCCTGTTGACTTAAAAAGGTGAGGACCAAGGGTAAAAAATCATTGCCTATCTATCCATCTTCTTTTGCATTATGTATGTTTAAAAAATTACAAATATTGTGAAGAGAAACCACTGAGTTGTGTTTGCTTATTAAATTGTGCAAACATGTAAAATAAGATTTAACAGTCATTCAGCTTTTATTATTTATTTCATTTAGCTGATGAAACTAGGAAAAAGAATGTATTTCGAAATTTTTACTTGAAAGAAATGCTTGTAAATCTTTGAAAAATAAATTTTGTTGATAAAAAAGTCTATAACATTTTTCGCATTTGACACCTCAATGCTCATCAAAACAAGTTAGTAAGTGTGATCGCAGATCGCACAGAGGTTTCGTTTAATATGTCTTTTTAAACAGTTTATCCTTAATAAGAAAATTTAAATTGTTATTTTATAATTATTAACTCTTTACGTAATTTGCAGCACCATAATATTTAATTTTAAAATAATTAAAAAATATTTTATAGCAAATTAAATATATTCAAGTAAAATTATTTAAATAAAGTTTAAAAATCCGAATATTTTTAAATTCAGCAATTAAAAAAAATTAACGGAGGTATAAATAAAATATTACTTTTTTTTTTTAAAGAAGAAATTGTTTAAAACATATTTAAAATGATGGAATAATTTTGAAAAAATCCATATTACTTTTACTTTCCAAGCACTCACTAAATGGGGTCAAAAAAAGATTTTAACTTTTAATAAAATTCCAAAAACCCGTAAATTGACTAAAAAATACGAAATGTCTTTTAATTAAACCCATCGGACAATTAAATTTAAAAAAATTAAATTTCAACTTCCGCCGACATTCTTCGAATCCGGGACCATTCGACTAGAAATATCACACTGTACCACAGTACTACCAAGTTTACGAAAAGATGGTGTAGAAAGAAATTAAGATTGTGTTTTGAAATACCAAAAATGGTGAGGCGTCATTATGTTAATTTATTGAAAGAAAATAACATAACTTATTTAAAATTTTATGATTTTGGGTATGACTGTGGGTATTCAGCTTTATGTAAAAAATAAAGTATCTACCTTAAATAGTTTCTGAGTACAAACGCCGTCACCGATATGCGGATATGCAGATAAGTTAGACTATAAGGGTTTCGTTAGATGAACAAAGCTGTAATAAACAATTAAATTTAAAAAATAAAAAAAAAACGACTTCGGAAAAAGCGAACTAATTAATTATTTCTCATCAATGTGAATTTTTTTTTCAATTCCTGCTATTAGCTCACACTCTTGCTATATATATCTCGTTCAAATTTTCAATCGTTAATAAAATACTTATTTTTCATCCAAACAAGATCAAATAATTTTTTTAAAACTTGTAGTGGATGAAACTTGATGTTAATCCAGTTTTTTTTTCTCAAATGTTAATTCATTGATTAAATTAAATTAATTAATTTTCAATAATTAAGAGAGCCCTCTTCTTGATCAAAGTATTTTAAGACCGAGAGAGCCCTCTTCTTCTTCAAGGCATTTTAAGCGCCACTCAAGAAGTAAGAAGAATAGGAGAAAAAAATTCTCTTATTGACCTAAGTAGGAATTGACTTAAAATATTTTTTTATATATATTACTTGTTTATATGACTTACCTATTTCTTTTTATTTACTTGTACTGATGACTTTTAAGTTGTGTTTAATTGTTAGTTCCTATCTATAAACATTGTTTTGATGAGGTCTCTGATGGTTAGAATTGCAGTAAAGCTAGAGATCCACAATACATACACAACTTCCAGGTTGTATAATATTTTAACGGAGCTTCTGACTGTTAAATAGTCAATGAAACGTCGTCTTAATTTTGAAATACCTATCCAATGATATGACACTCAATAGGGTGCGTAAATTTATTTTTCGTCTCTACCGCCATTTTGTATTTTACGGCCGCCATTTTGAATCTATAAAAACGAAACCTAGCCTATAACCATCGGGCCGTTAGGATGAATTGATAGAGACCTCATTCATGAAAATCCATCCAGCCGTTGGGATGTTTCGAGGGTATAAAGAAATCCACATACACAGGTACGCGTGAAACACATAACCCTTCTTTTCAGTCGGGTAAAAAGAAAAGGAGATTCTATATGATTTTAATTGCGTCGTTTGACTTAGGATCAATAACGAAAGTTGTTCAGACTTTATGGAAAAGATTTTCCTACTGAATTTCTACTCATAAACCCCTTACTTTTTGTTTTTAAGTTGGACAGGTTTTACTCCTCGCAATGTTCATGATACAATTTGTTTTTATAAAACTAATGTCAATTTTCTCTCCCACTGATTTCATACTTCTTTTTTAAATGTTCATGGAAGGTGCCTACCGTACTCTCGCTTTATAATGTACATAGCTGTTTATAAATGGAAATTAGAAGGTACCTAGGTAAAAGATTGCTTTATTCACGTGTATATGTATTATGTATAACCATACCACAATTTACAAAAAATATTATTCAGATAGATTTCCTTTCACATTATCCTATAAGAGTGTATGGCACAGATCATTTTTCAAAACGTGGTACGAAAAGCATAAAAAACTGTTGATTAGGATGAATATATCCTGATTCACTGTGAAAGGATTAAGGATAAAAATGTATAAACAAACGTATAAATAAAGTATATTAAATCTGTTATCAGTAGAATATTTTAGAAATCTTTTTAAATGTCAGCTTTATACACTGTAAAAAAAAAAAAAAAAAAATCATCTCGCGCACAATCTCGATCACAGTGAATGTGGTTTCCTGACTATATAAACATGGAAAATACAGTAGTTGCGCAAAATTAACAGCACAATGTGCTGTTAATGTGCTGTGTTTGTTCTGGTAAATTGACAGTGGGTTTTTTTTCTTTACAGTGTACAGAATAGACATGAATACTAGCGAGAATCATACGGGCAAAGACTTCTGTGATACTTTCAATTTAAAGAACTTATGCTTAGCGAAAAAATAACAAAAAATCTAAATTAATTGTGTACCGTTTGAAGAAATACATGAGCAATTATCAAAAGTATCCCCTGTGAACGTCAGCAAACATTAGGAAGACACCATCGACGAAAATTAGCAAAGCTTTTAAAAGATACCCAAGATAATAATAATAATAATAATAAATAAAAAAAAAGTATCATGAATACTTCTGATTACTTGAAAAATATTCAGTTGTGTAATTTTAAAAATAAGTAATTCTGATTGTTTTCTAATTAACATAGAGAGCAATTCTTCATATCAAAATACTAATGGCATTTTCTCCATAATTAAAAGCATATGAATATTTTTAAATGGATTTAAATAATACAGAACTGTGTAAGATTTTTTTTTTTCAGAAAATATGTTTTTACGTAAGTAAAGTAGTAACATACGCAAGTAAAGTTTCTAAGTACATTTTTCTGAATTTAGCAAACTCCATTCAAATGAAGTTACTTTACGCAGCCGCAAGAAGTCGTGATGGATCATATAAAGTATACATATTTCAGATTGGAAAATTATATTGCAATCATAAACAGAATTTTTGGTTAAAATATAAAATAATTTCAAACCACACTCTTATAATTTTAGATATAATGGATAAATTAGCAAATTCATATTATTCATTTTAATAGTAATGTGTTTCATTTTCTAATTGAAAATTAACTGGTCTTTTTTTTTTTTTTTACCCAATTAGTAAATACTTTTCCAAAAATTGTACTGATGGAATAAGCAACAAATCTTATTTTAAAACAGACGTTTATATATACAGTGGTAACCAAAATTGTGGAGCCTCTTTCAAATTTACATGATTTATAAATTTGTGTGCTTAGAAAATTTATTACTTTTCACTTAAATAGAAATGTTTATCTATCAAATTCAAGGAAATTTAATGTAGAATTTAATACAAAAACAGAATTAAAATATCTGTATTGCAAAAAAATTTTCATTTACTTTAGTCTAAAATGCAAACATAATTACTCATGAATGCTGAAGTGTAATGTAATAAAATCTTCCTAGCTAACCACAATGACTGTTCTGAGAACCAATCAAATGTCAGTTAAATTGTAGTATGATTTGATTTGTAAAAGCGGCATTTTCCTGGTAGGAATTTCGCACAAGGTTGAATACTAGTATAACTAAATAGAATAATGTTCTTTTTTTAATATTTCTATTTTTTTTCTTAATGCAAATAATTTAAAACAATGTCATAAACAACAGGAACAGATTGGGCACCTACAAAAACAAGCAGAATTTTCATATTGAGAGAAAATAGTCGCTCTTAAGCAGAAATTGCAAGACAGGTTGGTAGATCAGTCACTCTATCTGGCGTATGGAAGTTGTGCTTACGTTATTGATAGACTAAATCTTTGATGAATAAGGCAAGATCAGGCCGAAAAAATGCACAAGTGCTTCTGATAATGGAATGATAAAAGGGTATACCTCAAAGATAGAAAATTTCATTAGAGGCTGTTAGATGTGAAATGAATGCAGTGGGTATTTCAGTGAGGTCAAGTACAGTATGGATAAGATTCTCAGGTTTTGGATTGAAGTACAGAATTCCGAAGAAAAAAGCACTTTTAAATTGTCATCAACGCAAGAAATAAGTTCAATGGGCAAAAGAGCATATTAGTTGGTTAGATAATCAGTGAAAGCAAATTATCTGGAGCGTTGAGAGTAAAATATCGCTCTTTGGTAGTGATGGGTGAAAATATATATGACGTAGAGTATCGGAAGAGCTGCATCCTGAGCTGCATTAAAGAAACTACAAAGAAACCAACAAATGTTATGATTTGGCCTTTATGTTTTCATACGGTGTGGGCTGCATTCAAGGGATTGATAGTATTCTGAATGCAAAAAAATACATCGAAACTGCCGTGGAGCCAAAATTGATACTTTCCATCAGGGATCTCTTCTCTAATAAAGCACCATTTATCTTTCAACAGGATTCAGCTCCATGACGTACCACAAAAATATGCAAAGTATTGTTTAATAAACTTTTTTACCAAAAATAAAACCGACTTCAAAAACTACTACAAAGTAAAAAATATTTTTTTACATAATAGTTAATAAGAAATTAAATTAAGAGCATTGTATTTACCATGCGTATTATTATATTTATGTACATTAATTTGATTTTTTGGAGTCGGTGCCAGCCAAACGAAGTTAAGTATAACTATTCAACAGACACACATCCAAATATCTACGAGATTTTTTACGATTTGTTATTTAGTTAAAAAATTTGAATTTTACCATTTTTGAAACATTTCATCTGATTTTATAAACGTGTATTTTCAAGTGAGATTAGCTGTAATTATGTGTGCTAAATTAATTGTTATTCCAAAATTAGTGCGTTTATACAGGCTATTATGTAAAAAAATCATAGCCAAAGACGGATTTTCAAATGCAGGATGGTGTCAAAGTTGATTGAGAATGTAATTTTTTTCCTAAACGGCTTTGCTGAATCTTGTTACGATGTGTATTGGATGAACAATTTTAATTTTGAACTTGGCTTGTCTGACATCAACTCCAAAAAATCAGATTAATGTACATAAATATAATAATACGCATGATAAATACAATGCTCTTAATTTAATTTCTTATTAACTATTATGTAAAAAAAAATATTTTTTACTTTGTAGTAGTTTTTGAAGTCGGTTTTATTTTTGGTAAAAAAGTTTATTTTTCACTTTTTAGTTTTTTCGCATTACAATTTTTGCATGATTCTTTTGGAGGAAATTACGGACTTTTAAAGATGTTATTTTGATAAGTAAATACTTTTGTCCAGATTTGTGTGTACATTAATAACACAGATTTTCTGTGAAAATTCTTTATATATATATGTTACATTTATTCTTCTTCAGATTTAATAGCTTTATTTTTAAATTGAATATTTTTGTTTCTTTATTTGGACATGGATAGAACGACAAGAGATGCTGCTCGCATGAAAAAATATCGAACTTTGGAAACTGACAATAAAAAGTTCTTCGGCTTACTAAAAATGCTCTATGAAATAGAGAACAAAGACACAATGACTCATTTTTCATACTTTCTAACCAATGACCAGGCCCTTATCTTCCGGGTTGCCCTAGATGAACGGGTTTTTGATACCTGTCTTTGGCATAGGAGACCACCTAATCGCCACGTAGCGGCAATAAACCTGATGAGCGCCTAGTTCGTTTTTCTATCGGCAGTGCCTATTTCTTAATTATGAACTGTTTTATGCCAGTTACTTAACATTTATATCTTGTTGTTTAGCACCTGTGCATTGCTACTCATGTTAATCTCGTAATTTAGAAGCTTAATCAGATGACGAGACCTTTACCTGGCAAGGCACCTCAGAGGTATAATTCATAGGTAACTTTGAGATCTTCGCACCCGCGACGGAGTTTACATGCACCATGAGCCATTAGGGTACATGAAAACCGAATAACTTATCAAAAAATGATCGTGAAAAGACTACAGCGGAAAGTCTTAAATGGTGTTCCCTCAAATGGCTGGTCATTGATGAAATTTTTATAGTATCAAAAGAGAATTTATATATAATTCATTTGTGGCTTCAAGAATTTAAAAGCAAATTATTTTTTGGTGGCATTAATGTTTTCTTATATGGAGATATTATGCAAGTGCCAATATGTAATGTATAATGTATACGCAATGCCAATGTGCTTAAATGAATGTATGCTAAGAATTTCAGCACGGTACTTTCATTCATAATTTAAATTATTTGCTTAATCTTTCGCCAAATTTAAAGATTCTGATAGAGAAATTGAGAACTCGTTGCATCATGACGGCATTTTGTTTATTTTTGGTTGTTATGTATTTAATCTTTCCTGACAAAATAAGCTTAACTCACTTAGGCATTTATGCTTCTTATTGCATCATCATTTGCAATACGTTGGGCAGTGGAGATTTTAAAACTATTAAGTAATCTACCGTTATTGAGTCCACTGCCAATTGTTGTTTCTGAGCTAATATGATTTAGTGCATTGAAGCGTTTTGCGAATTAAATATTTTATGATACCCACATTTACATTAAACCACATTGCTCCTGATATTTTTTTTGTTTCACGCTAGCCTTAACTGTGGGCTCGATTACGGAAGATAATTCATCGTCATGCTCATTTAATAGTCTTGGTTAAAGTGTCATCAGTCTGCATAGTAACTGACGTATTTTAGTGAATATAGTACTGCAAAATATATAGAACTTTCGGAAGCAACTTATGATATTCGCATTTCCTTTACACCATGTTTGATGTTAGTATCGCGCACCTTTTGCTTTTATCGGGCAATCTGATTCAAATTTACTTGCTCTCATTTCTTGATACAATTCAAATGTTTTCATGACTGCGTAACTCACTGACTTGCTTTCGCAATTATGCTTATGCCTACTGATGTTTAAGTTCTGTGCCATGTAAATACACCGCAACATAACAATGCCGCCTATAATACTAATTAGAGTAACTCCTTTTTTTCTTTGTTTGTTGTTAATCCTGTAACAGCATAAGGGATCTTGTCTCAACTTGTGTTTGCATATAAAAAAAGACAAATGGTGTTTGGAATAAATAAGTTTATAAATATTGAAAAACTTGCTTGTGTATATGAGACAGGGGTACTACTGAGTTATCCCGTCGACCAAAAATCTATCGCCAAACTATAAGATTAAATGCCAATAATGGTTGATCGTAAATGTTACATTCACTTGACTTTAAGCAAGATACATGTGTTTACGTCATCAAGTGATTTTTATTCCGACGTTTTATTTGTATTTTTATTAATGTTATACTAATATATTTGTTCTTTCGTTATTTAAAATAAAAATTACGCCAATTTGTATAATTTGGCGAGTGGTTTGGCGATTTATATAATTTGGCGAAATTGGTCGACGGGATAACTAAGTAGTACCGAGACAGTTAATAGGTTGTTAGAAAATATGCGTGAAATTTTCATTTCCTCTCCAAAGCCCCTATACAGGAAAGTTATCATTAATGTTATCTAGTGGAAGTTGCCAATTGAGAATTTTAAATAGGACTGTCGATTAGAAAATGCGAAGAAACAGATTGGGGAAGATCCATTACTGAATTTGAATGGGAATATCGCCAAATTAGTCAGTTACAGCCAAGTTGGCTTCATTTATGGCGACTTATTTTGGCCGCCAAATTTGGCGATAATTCACCTAACTGCGCCAAGTTTGGCGACAATTTGTAGATAACGTATATGAATACATAGTTTTATGCTTATGATTGAGAAACTGGTTGCAACAATGAAAGATAATCTGGGTGAAATCCTTCATTTTATTGGTTTTTGTTGAATTATTAAAAAACTACTGAACCAATTTCGATGAAACGGAAGTGGTACCAATTCGAGTGTATCCTATTTCAATTAAAACAAAAATCACATAAATCGGACAAAAAGTTCCGGAGCAATCGGTGAACATACATAAAAAAAAAAAAAAAATCCATACATACGCGTCGAATTGATAACCTCCTCCTTTTTGAAGTCGGTAAAAATAAAAGCATACAATTATTACCCAGGCCAGGAAACAGCTATAATCTGAATATTATAGAAAATGTGTGGCGACGTTTCAAAATCCTTGTACATAAAAGGCGTCCATCTAATAAAGCGCAACTGATTGAAGTTATAATTTATTCTTGGCATCATGGGATTAATAAGGATGAACTCCAAACACTAGTTCTCTCAATGGAAAGACGCTGTGAAGCTGTAATAACAAACAAGTGTTAACCTAATAAATATTGAATGGGTAATTGTAACCTTACAATAAAATGAAATCTAAGATAGATTTTTTTGTAAATGCAACTTTTTTGTAATAAAGATATTTTAATTAAATTCTACATTAAATTTCCATGAATTGGATTTATAGACATTTGTATTTAAGTAAAATTTGTTATATTCTTCAAGCGCACAAAATTATAAAACATGAAAATTTTAAAAAAATGTCCACAATTTTAGCCACCACTGTATATATTTATTTTACTATGAATTATCACAATACTATCACTATTAATAAGTAATAACACAAGTCACTTTGTTTTACTAATTGTAGAAATATTTTATATATTCATGCAGCCTGTAATTTTTTATCATAATATGCATTTTAATAAGACAATGTACATGGTGAAATGTAATAAACTCTTTCAAAGAAATCGATTGCATGACTACACTGATGCTACATCAATTTTTACCGAAAATGTAAATGTCTATACTGATTCTCTAAGAAAATTTTAAAAGTATTCAAACTAATATTTCATGAAATATTTCTAAAGAAAGTGAGTCTTAAAATCTCCATCCATACCTAAAAAAAAACTGTCATAAATGTTTATATGTGTCAAAGAAACTGATTGCTGTGATTTCGCCTATCTCTCAGAAAATATATTAACGTTATAGTAAGTCAGGCATTATTTGAATATGTGACATGTTCAAAAGAAAGATTCTATCACTAATGTGACGCAGAAATATAATAAATACTAGAATAAAGTTTTTAAAAATCAAACAAGGAATGTATCCTCCCAATTCATTTATTTTCTTTTTTAATAACAAAAGCTTTGGATAATGGGAAGTTTATGATTAATGGTAAACTGATACTTTGAGAATATCGATAGGGAATATACTTTTGTAAACAAATAGATGGCACAAATCTTTGAAAATTTCAACCAAGTCGAAGCTAATAATCTATAGAAATGGATTTTCGTAATTTATATTGCTAAATAACTTCAGTATAATATGTTGACACAAGGAATAATAGATGTTAATAGTATGTACTTAAAAATAGTAATAATTTTATAACCAACGTAAATATACATTGTATTTTTATATTATTTAACCTTTAACCGTCAGGCCCGGATTTTTACGTTTCTAGAAATAATGTTAAGGAGGTCCGGGACACAAAAATCTTCAAATTAAAAAAAATATATATATTGCATAAAATATTTTTCTGTTCTTTTCTGCTTAAAATGACGTTTAAATCATGTTTCTATCTTTATTAGAACATGAAATATTAAATTTTTCGTTTTGGTGTGTTTTCAAAACCTAGCTTTCAACCAATGGTTGTCACGAAAACGATTTCTTGTGAAAATGCGTTTTTCTTCATGATGGTTTTTTTCACCATTTCTCATCTTTAAGTTGTTATAAGTCTAGAACCGTTAAAGATAAATGTTTGAAACTTGGAACACATATTTTTCAATTGCTTTACTTTAACTTGATCCAGCAAATTTGAAAAAAAAATATTTACTTTTGAAAATATGAATTTTTTTAAAAAAGTTACATCAATATTTATTAAGTTTTTACTTTAAATATTTTTAATTTTTTTAAATTAATATTTTTTAAATGCTGGCTCTAAATTAAAAGACATATATTTTTGTTTATTTAAATGAAAAACAATTTAAATTCTACAAATAATATTTCGAGTTATAACGATTTTAAGTTATACCACTTTTTTCATAAATGTTAAATTAAAAAAAATTTTCAAAAAGCTACGAGAAGTATTATCATTTGATTTTGTTTACAAATGATATGGTTAACCACCACAAGAAAATTCAAAATTTTAACTCAATAAATAAAAATTTTTTGAAAATGTGTCCCGGACCCCCTTAAAATGGATGTAGATAATAATATTTTAAACAATATTTTATTTAGATCTATATATAGAAAGAAGTGATATTAAAGATATTATAGCAACAAACTGCGATCAATAAATACATTGATCCTGGAATTTAGAAGTATTTTTATAAAAATACAGGAAAACCCTCGGACGGTGAAAGTGTTAAAAGTATATTTAAATGTATATTTAAAAACAAAATATCATTTATTTATCAAAAACAGAGCATTGAAACATAAAAAATAGAAATAAATGCAAAATCATTTTGAATAATCCATTATCTCTTAAAGAATACACTTTTCTTCTCAAATGCGTCATTTCCAATGATTTTTCTTTTCTCTAGCTATGAAAGAGTTTCAATACGAGTAAGTCTTTTACAATTGTTTACATTGAAACCTGAGTTAAGATTACAAGTTCCTAAATTTTATAAGAAACACATTTAGCATTTAATACTAAAAATAATTATGTTTAATAAAAATTGAATTTCGTTATAATTTATTTAATAAAAATAACTAAATGTAATGCATATTTATCTAAACCGCTTATAAAATGTAGTTTAGGGTTAACACTTTGTTATTTTCCGGGATTTTTTTTTTTATATATATATAAGTATTTCACTCATTACACAGGATGCATTTCGAGATGTCATGTATTAATACATATTTAAGGGATTAATTCATGAATGTAAAAAGAAATATATATTTTTTAAGAAGTACTGGAAGTTTATAAAACAATTCTTGTTGACTGGAATGTGTACCTCAACACTTTTCACTTTTATATAAAAAAGATTACACATATCTTTACTGAACCTAATTTCCCATCGTAGGGCTGTCTACTAATCAAATGACAAAGAGAGCTGATAGTTAATTGCTCTCCAAGCAATGGTTATTCTATACTCATTATATATATGTGGAGAATTTCGGGGCATTCCACGTCAAATCAGGCAGTAAAATATCAATATGTAACCCACCATCACAGATTTTAATGAAACTGCGTGTGTTTGTTCTTACTATTAAGATATGATCACCAGTAATTTTTTTTGCTCCTTGGTGAAATAGTTTCTGAGAAAAAAATTGTCAAAATTTTGAAAAACTGCCGTTAGTTGGCATTCTTGATAGCTCGGTTTTCAAATGTAGTATGTCATATATATAATCATATTTCAATATCTACTCTACAAATCATCTTCAAATAATTTATGCACAATATTTAGGGTACGCAGCTTATGAAAAAAATATATTGTTACGGTTATAACATTTTAAGTGTGTCTAAAAAAATATTTAAACTTTGAAGTCGTGAATTTTTTATGAAAAATAATGCATTAACAAAAAAAGCATTATCAACAAAAGGCGGTATTTTTATTAAATTTATTTTTTATGGGAGATATACTTAAAGGTGTCCTTTACCTGATTCTGAAATAAAAATAGTGGGATTTTGGGTGTTTTTGGTAGTATTTCCTATTTTAAAATATTTTGAGGTGCATTTCATATCAAATCAAGCAGAGTCATTCCATGTCAGTTCCCCTAAGCCATTTAATCACTGTCACAAATTTCAATGAAATTGGGTTTGTTTATAGCTTATTTTAAGACGTAATCACCTTTAATTTTCTTGATCCTAAGTAAAATATTTTTTAAGATAAAAAATATGAAATTTTGAAAAATTGTTTTAAATTTTTTTAATGACAGTTCGATATTCAAAGACTACATAAAAAAAAAAAAAAAAAAGTCATTTCAATATAAAATCACTAAATAGGTTTCAAATAATGTATATGTGACAAATAATGTAGGCTGATTATTATTTCTTGTTTTTTATCATGTTTAAACACTAAGAGTGTCTTTTATCTTATGAATTTTTAAAATCAAGAATTTTGTCAAAAATAATGTGTTAATCAAAAATTTATTATTAACCGAAGGCAGGGTGTTCTTGCTTTTTTTTAATTGTACGTAAAAATATCTTTTAAATGGTTATAAAATAAATATAGTGAACATAAGAGAAAAAATTATCAAAATTTTGGAAAAATGCCACGAGTTGCCATTAATGATTGTTCAATTTTCAAAGGCCTCATTTTATATATAAAATCATATTTCAATAACTAATAAAGAAATCTTCTTCGAATAATTTAAGCAAGGTAAATAAAGTATGTAGATTATGAAAAAAATATTGCTGTAATGTTAAAAAATATTTAAATGTGTCTAAAAAATTGTATAATCTTTGAAATCAAAAATATTTTACAAAAAATAATGAAATTATTAAAAAATCTTTATCAATCAGAGGCGGAGTTTCTATAACTAATTTTTTTAATTTTAAATTGTACATAATACTACATTATAACTGGATCTGAAATAAAAATAGTGGGATTTCGGTTGGTTTTAGTAGTATTTAAATCATATTTTAAATTATCAATATTTTCAAATGTAAAACCTATCCAATGTATCATCCCTGGAAATATTTTTATTTATACATTTATTTTATTTTTCAAATTATCTTTTATGTTCGTTTCTTCAGGAAAAAAATAAACAATATTGTTTTTTAGTAAAACTTCTAGGGCGAAGAGCAATCATCCCTTTCCAAAAAAGAGAAAAATCACTAGCTCCTCACCGCCCAATAGAAATTTTCAAAATGACAGTCCTAATCTTTAAACTCATATTTGGCTGTTAATATTGAAAATTTAGCATTGAGTTGCTAATATTGAAAAAAAAAAAACAAATTTCACTCTGTTGAAGAAAATTTTGACGTATTGTGCTTTAAATATATGCAAAAAATGCATAATCCATTATATTTATATCTTTCAAATAACTATATCTAAAAAAATATTTAAATCTTAATGAGTTGCACTTTTGTAACTTTATTCAGTTTCTAATGATATGTACGGTAATTTCGGGTGTATAGCCCGCAGATCAAACAATTCAGTTTGGACCCAGAAATTTTATTCAGTATTTGAAGACCAATATTTACTGTGATCTAAAAAGTTACATTTTATTTTTAAAAATTTCTGGGTGGAAACACGATTGTATGATCCGCGGGCTATACACCGGAAATTACGGTAATTTGATTTATTTCATCACAATATTGCTGAAAGATGGATTTTCAACATATATATGTGTGTATATATATCCCTGTTCTCAAACAAATTATTTAAAAATTATTCATTTATGTTTAGTAAAGCATATATATATTGTTTATACACTTATATACAGAAAATACATATAGCAAATTTTTTGATATTATGTCAATAATGTCTAAAAGTAAAGAACTTATCTAATAGTATGTAACGAAAAATTTAACATCTGGTGTAATGACAACACAATTTTATAATTGTTTTACTTAATTTGGATGAATGAAAAAAGCTTACATGTTTATATTTTATTGAAGTACAGGTGAAAATGTCACAAAGACATATCTCAACAACCACTGAGTATGTCACATTCACACTACAGATGATTTTTTTTTTCTTTTGATCTTTCGGGTTTGATTTCAGATGGTAATGAATTAATTAGTTTTGTTAGAAGTGTCATTGCAGTCAGCATATTAGGCTCACTATTTTTTTTTCTATAATTTGTTTTGATTGACTCGATGAACAACAATATTTAAAGGGATCATTTCATGACTTTTCAATTAAAAGCTGATTTATAAATTCATCATGTTGTTTAGTTATTATTATCATCTTAAGATAATAAGTTGATATTAAAATTTTTAAATGCAGTTTATTTATTATTTGAACAGTTGAAAGTATTTTTCAATAAGAGTGCGGGCTGTTGATTTTAAGTCGGCTGTTGAGCAATGTAGTGTTGGTAAAGGAACTGGTACTATTTAATTTAATTTTTATTGCTGTAAATAATATTTGTTATTTTATTATTGTATGTATTATATTTAAGCAAGAGTAGAAATACACGATATCGTAGTCATTTTAGTACATCTTAGCATGAAAAGCTTCAATATTTATCATTAAACATTCACATTTTATGAAAATTTTGTTAAAATTGCTCATATTTTCACTATTTTTATTTTATAACTATTGAAAAGATATTTTTATGTACAATTAAAAAAAGTAATAACAGCCTGCCTTCGGTTAATAATAAATTTTTGATTAACACATTATTTTTCACAAAATTCTTGATTTTAAGAATTCACAAGATTAAACACACTCTTAGCATTTAAACATGACAAACAACAATAAATAATAATCTGCCTACATTATTTGTCACATATACATTATTTGAAACTTATTTAGTGATTTTATATTGAAATGACTTTTTTTTTTATGCAGTCTTTGAATATAGATCTGCCATTAAAAACATTTTTAAAAAAATTTCAAAATTTAGATATTTTTTTTATCTTAAAAAATATTTTACTTGTAATCACCTTTAATTTCCTTGATCCTGTCTTAAAATGAGCTATAAACATACCCAGTTCCATTGAAATTTGTGACAGTGAATTAAATATCTTAGGCGAACTGACATGGAATGACTCTGCTTGATTTGATTTGAAATACGCCTCAAAATATTTTTAAATATGAAATACTACTAAAAACACCCAAAATCCCACTACTTTTATTTCAGAATCAGGTAAAGGACACTTTTAAGTATATCCCCCACCAAAAATAAATTTAATAAAAATACCGCCTTTTGTTAATAATGCTATTTTAGGTAATGCATTATTTTTCATAAAAAAATCACGACTTCAAAGATTAAACATTTTTTTAGACACACTTAAAATGTTATATAAGCGTAACAGTATTTGTTTCATAAAATACGTACCCTATATATTATGCATAAATTATTTGAAGATGATTTGTGGAATAGATATTGAAATATGATTATATTTATGTCATGCTACATTTGAAAATCGAGCAGTCAAGAATGCCAACTGATGGCAGTTTTCAAAATTTTGACAATTTTTTTCTCAGAAACTATTTGACCAAGGAGTAAAAAAAAAAAATACTGGGAATCATATCTTAATAAAAGGAACAAACACACGCAGTTTCATCAAAATCTGTGATGGTGGGTTACATGCCTGCCTGAACTGACATGGAATGACCCTTTCGCAAGCAACACCTGCATCAGACTGAGTGTCCCCGTATTTTCCGCTTCGAGATTAAAAAGGAAACGAGCCTTAACGAAGCTGTGTGAAGTGGAAATGCAGAAGAAGTAAAGAGAATGAAATGAGTTTTTACGACGCAGGGGTTTTTGTTAAAAAAGAACAGAACATATTTCGGTGAAATAAGATTGAATATTTACACGACGTAAGTAAATCTCAGAAATATTCAACGACGTCCTGAATTATAGACTTTAAGCTAATTAAGGAACGAGAAGAGTGTTTATATCTATATTTTTTGTTTGTGTGTTCGTCTCAATACATGTCAGTGTTCGTCCTAAAAGTGAGTTGTGAGTTATGTATAGAGTCTCACCCCCATAAATTTGCGTCAGAAGTGACAGTTAACCCACCAATATGATTAATTAGTGTTATTCATCCTACATATTCAAGCCGAATATTATTCTAACGGTGAGTTCATTATTATTATTTTGCTTATGAAGTTAGTTGAGATACCTGAACTGGAAGTTGCATTTAAAAACGAACGAACGCATAAAATTAAATTGCTACATAAATTCCTATTTGATGCTGACGGTGATCGCTCTAATAGAAAGAGAATACGTGATTTTACTGGTTTCGGTTTTCAAACCGACAGCACCGAATTCAAAAATAAAATAACTAAAGTTCAAACTGATTTTTCATTAAATGATCTGATTACAGTGTGCAATCTACTTTGTATTGATAATGAGGGATCTTTAAACGATCTCGCAACCCGATTAGTTACATACCTTTCAGACTTGACCTTACTACAAAATAATATTATACAAAATGAAAGTGACACTGACTCGGAACCCGAACTGCCTTCAAATAATATGACTTCAAGGAATAACACTGAATTATCAAATTTTGACAAACAACAGCAATTTCCAGTTCAAAGTTTTATGCCATCGTCTATGAATTTTACTGATATTGAAAGTGTAATACCTCCTTTCGATGGTAGTTCTTTTAGTGATATAAACGTATGGTTTAATAATTTTGAGGATGTTACTAATATGTTTAATTTATCTGACATTCATAAATTCATATTTTGTAAAAGATCATTACGAGGAAAAGCCCAGTTATTAGCACAAACAGAATTTCATATCAATTCATATGACAAACTTAAACTATTCTTAGCCCTTTAAGTGTTTGGGGCGTAATATTCCGTTTACTAAGCTCCAGGTTTCACAGCATTACAAGCAATATTTAAGATAATATAATTATCTAGATTTAATGAATTTTAAATACACTGAAGAATGATTAATACTCTCAAGCATTACATTCATATTTGTAATTGAGTTTTTTTTTATAATGTTGAAAGAATCATACTTTCTTAGCATTTAAAACAAAATGCAAAGAAAACAACATTACAATTTTACCCTTTTGCAAGACGCTCGGAGGGTTAATATATGAATTTAGCACCACTTATAATTCCGCCGAGTTACATGATATATTAAATAAACGAAAATTGCAAGAAAATGAATCAATAGAAGAATATTTTCTTATCATGAAACAAATATGCTCGCGTGGTAAAATCGAGGATTCCGCATTAATGCAATACATCATAAACGGCATACCCGACCCCGTTTTCAGAAAATCAATGTTATATGGATGCCAATCCATTGTAGAATTCAAGCAAAAGCTCAAAATTTATGACAAAATTCGACATGACTTTGAGAACACTAAATTTCGTAAAGTCAAACCTGAAATGCCAGTGAAAGAGAAATCCTTTCGACCAAAATCTGATCTTTTTTGCTTTAATTGTGGTTTGTCGAATCATAAAAGTAGCCAATGCAGACATAAAGATAAAGGCCCTCGTTGTTTTAATTGTTCGAATTTTGGCCATAAATCGGCTCAATGTGATCAACCAAGGAGACCTAGAGTTAAGTCAGAAGCCTCCAATGTTTCCACTGTCACGTCGAACACTTTCATGACCAAACAAGTCATTATTTCGTCTGTAAATGTTACATCATTGGTAGACACAGGTAGTGAAAGAAGTTTACTAAAGGAAAGTATTTATCGCATACTCCCTACAATTTCGAACCTTGAACATTCAACTATCACATTAACTGGATTAGGAAATACTATAATCAAACCCCTAGGTTTTTTCTCTACGAACATTATGATAGATGATTTTAATTATACAACTAATGTTTATGTAGTCCCAGATTATTCCATATCTTTTGATCTTATTATTGGCACAGACATCATTCAACAAAGTATTTTAACAATTTCTGGAAATAATATTTCGATGCAAAAAATCGAGAAAAATGACGATACGTCCAATAATTTTTTGATTAATATTGCTCATGTGTTAGACGATCTTAATCTTGATTTATCTCATATTACCGATGAAACAATACGTTTACAAATTTCAGAACTTATTCAAAATTATTCTCCTAAAAAAATAAAGACAACTGATGTTAAATTATCAATTCGTCTGGAAAACGAAGAACCTGTTACTTGTCCTCCCAGGCGCTTGGCGCAAATAGAGAAAAACTTCGTCGAAAACAAATTTCTGAGTGGCTCGAAAAAGGAATTATTCGTAAAACCACTAGTAATTTTTCATCACCTATTGTCCTAGTAAAAAAGAAAGATGGTTCATATAGATTGTGTGTTGACTATAGGAAGTTAAATTCTAAAACACATAAACAACGTTTCCCCCTCCCAGTAATTGATGACATTATTGATCAGTTGCATTCTGCAAAAGTATTTACTACTCTTGACCTTAAAAATGCTTTTTTTCATGTCGAAGTAGAAGAAAATATTAGAAAATATACTTATTTCGTAACACATTCTGGTCAATTTGAATTCTTATATATGAATTATGGCCTTAGCGATGTACCGTTAGTGTTTCAAAGATATATTTATAACGTTTTTCGAGACCTCATTAATGAAAAAGTACTTATTGTCTATATGGATGACTTCATAATACCAGCTGAAAACGAAGTCGAAGGACTCCAGAAATTACAACGCGTCCTTACAACTGCATCCGAATATGGTTTAGAACTGAATTTCAAAAAATGCCACTTTCTACAACGAGAAATTGATTTTTTGGGTTACCACATTAAAAATGGTCAACTGCACCCATCCCCCTTAAAAACTAAAGCTGTCCTTAATTTCCCAGAACCTAAAAGTATAAAAGATGTACATTCATTTGTCGGATTAACTTCATATTTTCGGAAATTCATTCAGGATTACTCTTTAATAGCTAAGCCTTTAACAGATCTTCTTAGAAAGGACACTAAATTTCACTTTGGCGACCAGCAACGAAATGCATTTAATCAGCTGAAACACATCCTTTCTTCAGGTCCTGTTTTAAGCAATTATAACCCTAAAAACGAAACAGAAGTCCACTGTGATGCATCTATTGACGGTTACGGAGCAGTCCTCCTTCAAAAGTCTTCTATTGACAATCAATTTCACCCTGTCTATTTTATGAGCAAAAAAACCACAGATGCCGAACGTAAATATTCGAGCTGTGAATTAGAAGTTTTAGCTGTCATAGAAGCCCTTAAAAAATTTCGCGTTTACATTCTAGGTATTCCTTTCAAGATAGTCACAGATTGCAACGCATTCGCCCTTACTATGAATAAAAAAGATCTTTGCACCAAGATTGCTCGATGGGCTTTAATGTTAGCTGACTATAACTATACAATCGAACACAGACAAGGTACACGCATGCGCCATGTCGACGCTTTAAGTAGAAATCCAATATGTATGGTCATTCAAGATAGTTTTACTACCAAAATCATATAATCACAGAACACTGACGAACATATACAGGCCATCAAAGAAATTTTGAAAACAAAGCCATATGACAACTATTTCCTTTAAAATAACGTTCTCTATAAAAATCATAAAGGTATCGATCTGATAGTCGTGCTGGATGAAATGCAGCTAAATGTCATTAAACACGTTCATGACAAAGGACATTTTGGCCGTAAACGCTGTGAAGAACTCCTTAACGAAGAATTTCTCATCCCTAATATGTCAAATAAAATTGATAAAATTATAGCAAATTGTGTAACATGCCTTTTGTATAATCGCAAACGTGGCAAACAAGAAGGTGAATTACACACCGTACCTAAGGAAGAGACTCCTCTCCAAACCTACCACATTGATCATTTAGGCCCTCTTGAAACAACCAACAAAAATTCTAAACATATTTTGTCTTTAATAGACGCATTTACTAAATTCGTCTGGTTGTATCCATGTAAAAGTACTTCTGCTACCGAAGTTATATCAAAACTACGACAACAAAGTCATACTTTTGGCAATCCTTCCATTATCATTAGCGATAAAGGTCCTGCATTTACAAGCAAAGAATTTGCTGATTATTGTCAAGATGAAAATATAAAGCACGAGACAGTTACAACTGGCCTTCCCCGTGCCAATGGTCAAGTAGAGCGATTTAATTCCACCATAATTTCTGTAATCTCTAAAATGTCCAAAGACGAACCGACCAAATGGTTTAAACATGTTCCTAAAGTTCAACAAGTCATTAATTCAACTTACCAAAGAAGCATTAAGAGAACACCGTTTGAAATATTATTTGGCACAAAAATGAAACAGGAAGAAGATGTACAAATTATTCACCTCTTAAACAGTGTAGTCGAAGAACAATTTATGAAAGACAGAGAAGAGCTCCGTAAAGAAGCCAAGAAGAATATTCTGGAAATTCAACAAGAAAACCGCAAGCACTATAATTTACGACGTAAGAAACCCCGTAAGTACAAGCTTTGTGACCTTGTAGCAATTAAGAGAACCCAGCAAGGACCAGGTTTAAAGTTGAAATCTAAATTCTTAGGTCCGTATAAAGAAATCAAAGTGAAGTCTAACGACACCTACGACGTAACGAAAATCTCATCAACTGAAGGACCGATAAATACTAGCTCCTGTGCTGAATACATGAAACCTTGGCCTGACGAAAACTGAAACTTAAAAAAAAAAAATAAATCTTTTCTTTCTGTGTTCGATGTTACGCTACTTCAACTATGATGTGCAGATTATTATTTTTTTCTTTTCCCCTAAGAACAGTTACGGGTTTTTGTTTTTTTGTTTTTCAGATTCTATTTTACCACATGTTGCTGCGGCAGCTCCAGATGTCAGGACGGCCGCTTGTGGAGAATTTCGCAAGCAACACCTGCATCAGACTGAGTGTCCCCGTATTTTCCGCTTCGAGATTAAAAAGGAAACGAGCCTTAACGAAGCTGTGTGAAGTGGAAATGCAGAAGAAGAAAAGAGAATGAAATGAGTTTTTATGACGCAGGGTTTTTTGTTAAAAAAGAACAGAACATATTTCGGTGAAATAAGATTGAATATTTACACGACGTAAGAAAATCTCAGAAATATTCAACGACGTCCTGAATTATAGACTTTAAGCTAATTAAAGAACGAGAAGAGTGTTTATATCTGTATTTTTAGTTTGTGTGTTCGTCTCAATAAATGTCAGTGTTCGTCCTAAAAGTGAGTTGTGAGTTATGTATGGAGTCTCACCCCCATATATAGAGAGAAAAATAAGATGTGCTATGCAATTTTTCACTCTATAATAATATTGTCACTCTATAATAATTTATAATAATATCGCCACTCTACAATAATTTATAATAATGTTGCCACTCTATAATAATTTATAATAATATTGCCACTATATAATAATTTATAATAATATTGCCACTCTATAATAATATTTCCGAAGGTGTATTAATATTTAATTAAAAAAAAGAAAAATTGTATATTGTCGCACTATGTGCCCATTAGGGACAAGCAATTTCGAAACCATAACGTAGTTAACATTTGAAAGTCGGTGTTATATTATTTATAAATTCAAATTTTAATACCTAAACGTCAAAATATTTCCAGAATTTCTGAATAAAATACTGCTTTTATAATGCATGCAAACGAAATCGTTATTTTTTATTTCAAATCAATGTATTCGAAAATTCTGGTTTCTTTAAGTAATTTCAACATTTAAGCAACATAATTAGTTTGGACACAAAATGCGTTAAAGGTAATTTCACATTTGTAATTGGTACGCTTATTAGTAAATTGTACATGATAAACATTCTAGCTGTCAATAGTGACTTAAAATTGTCGCTGATAATACATTTTCTGAGCTGCAGCTGTAGAAGGAACACGTGGTTTACATATTATTGCAATTTACATATTAATCACAGCTTAAAAATTTAAAGTAAGCACAATAATCTCAAGGGAGTCTTCTCTGCATGTAGTATTTTATGTTACTCTGAAATAATAACCGTCTTTTGCATTTAAGAAAATAACAGTACAATATTATCTTAGCGGAACGATCAGAACCTGGAAGTTTTGTGAACAACGGTACTTGCAATGGAAATTGCTACTTTCTACAAATGCATTGATTCAATGCAGTGAATCATCATCCACATTTTAACTACTCACACTGGTTAAAAATACGTCAAAAAGTTTCTGTAAATTAGTTGAATAACTTCCAAATCTCGTACAACTATTTTTAGTAGTAATCGTCTTCTTATAATTTCCGTAACCAAAGAAAAAGAAAATTAACTGTTTAAAAATAATGAGACGAGATATGCTTATGCAGATACGTAACTATTCATAAAAATATTTCAAGTTAAGTTGTGTGGCCATATATCCAGCGCAAATGTGTAAGGTATTCTTTCTGCAATAGGGTGGATCGAAAAATCGAAATGTGAATAATCGAATCGGCGCGTGTTGCAAAAGTTGCCTTTTATGTATGCTAGTTTGCATGTGTCTTTTTATTAAAATCCATTTGTATCTTCCGGTGCCCCAAGCGCCCCCAAAATAGATTTAAATTGAAATTTTTATGAAAACGTACATTTTTTTTTTCTTTAATTGCTTTTGGCGCGGGGTGCGAAAGATATATTTTATGCATATTAGTTTACATATTTTTTTTATTGAAATCCATTCATATCTTCCGGTGCCCCAAGTGTTAAAAATGTAGTTAAAAATTTACATTTTTATGAACAATTATATATTGTTTGTTTTTAATTGTTTTTAATTAATTTACTTTTGGCTGCAAGGTACTAAAGTTGTCTTTTTAGCATACAAGCATATATGCAAAAATTTTCAAATTCGATAAATTTCTTCCTGTGTCCGAAGACATATAATATATATGCCGAAAGTCGATTTTTATGCAAATTTTGAACAAAAATTATAAGTAAAAATAAGAGTGAAAGAATAATTTGTATTGCGTATAAAGTGTTCTCTATAAACGATGAAAAACTTTTTATACTATATAGAAAAGACTGTACAAAAGTACAAGTGATCAAGTGCACACAGTTTTACATAAAAACCACAAAGGAGTAACATTATTCTCTTGTAAATGAACCTTACTCTCAGTATATTGGACACGTTTCATTTGCAACAGGAGAAGCTAAAGCCATAAAAAAGATATATATATATATATTTATTAAACTAGGGGGGCACCGCCCCCCCTGCTCGCTACGCTCACCAACCCCCCGCGTAATCGCTTAGCTATTCCATTCGGTATAGCGAAGTAATTCCTATTTTCTAGCCAACTCCAGATTATTGTTTGTGCTTAAAAATAATGTAAATAGTTCGATTAAGCTCTATTCATAAGCTAATATTAGTTTTTGTTGCACTGAAATATCTCAATTTGTTGATTTCCTACATGCAAGTAAACTCTATTGTATTTCTACGGGAGTCTATGGAAATTTGGCGAAATACTGGAAATAGCGCTATGTTGGCGTCACTTTTGGTGACAAAGAGACGAGTCTCCCCTTGGTAACCTCCCTTATAGCGTCATAAAGCTCTGACCAATCAGTTGCATTTCACGGTATCTACGCAGATTTTCATTGTTCCATTTCCAAAGCATTACTTTTTGCAATGCATACTTAGATACTACTACCGGCAGACCGATTTGCGTTTAATGTATGAAGTTGCTCGCCAGAGGACTCTGATACACTGCCCAAAATAGAAATTTGACTCTGACCGTAATTTCAACGACGAGAACCAATCAAACCGCTCTGATCAGGGTTCAGAGAATTCCAATGTGTTTACATTTTTTTCCGCATAGATATGATTCAAAAGAGTTTAATAAAAATATTAACTCTAATCACAAAAAAAAAAAAAAAAAAAAAAAAAAAAAAAAATATTATTTTAACAATTATCGGAATAATAAATGGTGCGATCGGAGAATATTTCCAACGTTGCTACTTAATACCAAGGATGCCATTTTGGCGGATTTATCGCCAGGTTGGGGAGAAGTAGAGTATTCTACGATTCACCCCAATAAATAAAAACATGCATAGTCGAAAAACATCAATGTCACAAATTTATTTGCTATCTTCGCTGCTGAAACAATAAAACTAATGGAATTTCTTTTAAATATATTAAAGTGCTCATAAAATTCCTTGTAATAATTAATAAATATAATTTATTAATTAACAAATACACTTACATGATTTAATCAAAATTGCTTGGATAACATAAAATATTGCAACGATATTTAAATCTGCGATCACCATTTCTTTCTATGATTAAAAATAAGAATATTTAATGTTTAAGGAAGATAGTCTTTTTTATTTATTTATTTATTTATTTATTTTTTTACTATTATTATTATTATTTAGTTCGGACGACATCAAACAAACATTTTACGGGTAGCAATAAATTCGTCAAAAATAACTGCTTCAAGCCAGTTATGAGAACTGTAGTTTGATAAAAACAAAATTTTAATTTTAAAACGTGTATATGAAACACAAGCTATTTTTATGTAAATACGGGAGATTCAAAAAAGAATAACAGAATGAACCAAACGATCAAGTAAACAATAAATAATTTAGCTAATCTTAAAAGTATGTGAACACTAAAATACTACAAGCTGTGTAAAATATCCTTTTAAATCGAAGAAAATTGAAGAATATAAGTATTTTATTTATTATTCTGAAAATACGATCAATGATTCTGAAACTTCGATGATGAGAAACAAGCCGCTACCTGGGCAGGGTATAAATGTAAACAAAAAAGAGCTCGTTGTGATGTTTTGGTTCAGGATTTGAAGCGGAATCCGACTTCACTTTTTCGACGGTTTTCGGTGAAATGAGTGAGCCGTATATATCGTAGTAGGCTGTGCTTTTTGGTACTTTTCCGTTATACGGACAGCATTGTCGCCAAGCGCAATAGTTGGCGCAAAATGAAAATCACGTGAATTGAAACATTTGAAAAAGAAAAGAAAAACATTGTCGATAGTAAATTGAGCATTTTAAAAATATAACATTTGAAAATTACAGAATTTTACGAACTATTTTATTAAATCACAAATATATAATTAAAATAAGTGAACAAATAACTGTTATACAATAAAGTAATAAAATAAAAAAATCATATTAAACTGCTGCCATAAAATTAAAATCTCTTTGGCACAGATGTCATATTCGCCCCATATTGGCGCGATTTTTTTTCGGTTGCCAATTTGGCGAAAACATCAACAGCATAAACAACATAGGTACAGATGTCATATACGCCCCATATTGGCGCGATTTTTTTCTGAAGCCAATGTCATATACGCAACGGGTATTTAGCTGGCGCCAAAGTGTCGTTATTTTGCTTGATATGGTAACCCGGATGTTGCTGTTTATGCTGTTGATATTTTCGCCAAATTGGCAACGGAAAAAAATCGAGCCAATATGGGGCCGTATATGACATCTGTGCCACAACATAATCTGGGTTACCACATCAAGCAAAATAACGACACTTTGGAGCCAGTTAAGTACCCGTTGCGTATATATGATATTCGCGTCAGGAAAAAATCGCTCCAATATGGAGCGAATATGACATCTGTGCCACATCTTTTAGCATTGCAGTAAACATTTCATTTTTTGAATGAAGACGTCGCTACATAAACTCTATGAGATACGACTCTAAATGATGACGAACTGTTCCCCGATGTCTTTTGTTGCGCCATTTTGCGATGCGCCATAATCTCTCAACATTTTGAGTATGGCATCCAGTATTAGGGTCGACAAAATTGTATTTGTGATTTACTGTGAAATGATCATAACCAGCAATTCGCAGTTCATCTGTTTTATATTCTTTCCAGTAATCTGTATAAATAATACTCCCATGAGCTACATTGTTTTCTATTGCCGCCATTAAAGTTTCAGCTGTGCTATCGGAAATAGGAGTAAGGAAACATCCCCGTGTTTCACGGCATAAACCATCTAAAACCCATTGAGAAGGAAGAACACGCCCTACGTTGCTTTTTCTTCTGGTAAAAAGACTTTCATCTACTTCTATAATTTTATTAGGTCCACCGATTTTTCTATTTGGTCTTGAACATAAAGCATTTGCACAAACTTCTCTAAAATAACTATTCCAGTCCACTGTTGTGTTGTGGTTCATATCAAGTTGCAGCTCACAAAGCTCAATCGATGTCAACTCTTGGCACCATAAATATATAAACCTCAAAGCATTAAGAATAGACAACCGCGATCTTTCAAACCATGTTTTTTGTCGTATTCCTACGCTTTCTTCGCATGATCGTAAGCTACATCTCCATTTCGAATTTCCAGAACTCATTCATAATCTCATTTCATGGTTGTTTGAACACAACATTTTATTATGCAGAATTCCAAATTTCTGAAACAGTTTTATTGCAACTTTCCCATCATCTGGTAATTGACAAATGGTAAAATCCATCTCAGCGTCAGCAGTAAAAGTAAATTATAATTTTATAAGAAAAAAAAAACATTTTTATTTCGAATAATAGGAAATTAAAAAGCTTTCCAAGGTTAAGGTTAAATAATAATCATTCAGGTAATTCACGTTTCATAAATAACAAATCACAATGTTTCGCATGGTTTACAAGAAAAATCCTTTTCACGATGAGGGCTGAAATAATTGGCGCATTAGCATACATTTTGGCATGCTGTCCGTATAACGGAAAAGTACCCTTAATTTTGGCAATATACTGGAAATAGTGCCAAGTTGGCGTTACTTTTGGCAAGAGAGAGACGGGTCCCCCGTTGGTAACCTCCCTTATAGCGTCATAAAGCTCTGACCAATCAGATGCATTTCACGGTATCTACGCAGATTTTTTATTGGTCCATTTCCAAATCAAAACTTTTTTATATATATAGAAGGATAACATACAATTATATTGGATTACAGTAATTGGATGCGACGGAAAAAAAGTAAATATTGAGCACAAAAGGTGAGTTATTACCCTGATAGAGCTGAATTCAATAAACTCTTACAGTAGTCATTTTTTTTTTTTTTTGCTTTATATAAATGATATCAGTAAGCCTTTACGAAGTTTATTAAATTCTTTAAATGGTGCAACAATTGGTGCTACAGCCTTTTGTGGGCCATTGGTACAGCAATCAAAACCTGCCAGGAGCTACCTGTAATTTCCATTTCTTCAATAAGTGTGGAGCATATGCCAGACAACATAGAATGGTTCTCAGCAATGATCAGCAAATTTTATGTGATATTTGCATAACAATATCGCCCGGTAAAAGTGAGTACAAAGGTTTAAAAAAGACCTGTAAAAAGTTCTACTTTTTCACTCAAAATGGCTGACAACTGCAAGTGGAATTTTAAGGTTGTATGTGGTCACAGAAAATCTATTTAAGAATCTCATTATTCTTACAACATATATTATGGAGGTAAGGCTCCTGTATTGTTCCACATCAAAACAAAGCCCTTCATATCAAAAAGAGCGCGGCATATTTGGAAATTTATTCCGCTTTCTAGATATTTTGATCCCAATCTAATAAAGATAGTGGACGCTGTTGCTTAACGATATAGCTTCTTTTGTCATACTAAATTTTTGTTACTGTGAATGCTCTCAGATAACAGAGAGGATATCAGGTCTTATGCAATTCGAAAGCTAATTTGTGCTAGAAATGAAAATAGAGGAACACCAGAAATAAGGATTTTTCAAGAACCATAATTATACTTTAAAGCAAACAGTTACTATGGAATTATTAGCTGGCAACGACTTGGACGTTTTTAACCACCTCTTTCGATGAATGTTTTACTTTACTACATTAATCCTTTCTGGACATCCGGAGTTAGTTGTATCGCAAAGCGATCCCTGGAGAGCAGAGTGACGTGAACTTAAGGCATTATTTAGATGGACAAAACCCTCTCCTGCGACCCGTGCAGCGGTATAAGTATGAGGTATTTTGCATTATTTCTGCTAGAGGTCGTCGAAGTCAAAAGAGGCGTATTTAAAATTTAACTGTCCGGTAGCTGAATGATTGATTGCCCAGGGCAAGGCGTTGGCTCAAATTCGGCCTCCGGGATGCAGCAAGAAATTAATATCGCACTTACCTCAGCAAAAGTATTCTTATGAGATGTGACAAAACGATCTTTGAAAGTTATAAGATACGATGCTGAAAAACTAACTTAACAAAGGCTATGGCATTAGACTACATAAAAGGCAATTTTTGCAATCCGCGCCAAAAGTAATTTCGAAAAAAAAAAATTCGTATACTTTTCATTTCACCCTATCCTGCAATGCGGTATGTAAAGGTGTAGTAACATTTTCACTTTACACTTGATTTTGTTCCATTCTATACCACTTTTAGGTACCATTCATTACAAAAAGCTACCTATTGCAGCCGTTCGGAGGAAAACGATTCTGAAAAATTTTGGTATATTTTCACCGATCATGACCCCTAGAACCCGAAACCACCCTCCGTTCAATATATATATATATATATATATATATATATATATATATATATATATATATATATATCTGATCTTTGTCATACTGTAACTCTCGCATTTATGAACCGATTTGCATAAAATTTCGTGTGTACATAGTACGTACCAATGTCTCGACCGAGTTCGTTGACCAGTTTCATCCGCCATCTTGTTTTAAAATGGCGGCCATTTAAAATTTAAAATTTTTTTTATTTAAAATGAGGCACAAAAAAATTAGATATCGAAAAAGATTTTTTTCTTATGTGTTTTGGTCTTGATACAAAGATTCTGGAGCATTTTTAGTTTCGCCTATATCTTAAAAAACGGCTCAGTTACAGCAATTTGAAATTCTAGTGTGGCTGACATTTTGAAACGATCTGATTTTTGTCACTTGATAAAACACGCGTATTTTTGAACGGATTTGGATATAACTTGGTGTGTACTTAGTACGTACAAAATGTCTCGACCGAGTATGTTGACCAACATCATCCGCCATCTTGTTTCAAAATGGCGGCCATTAATTTTTTTTAAATTTTAGTTTAAAATGAGGTACAAAAAAATTAGAAATTGAAAAATATCTTTTTCTTATGTGTTTGACCTTGATACAAAGATTTCGGGGCATTTTTCGTTTCGTCTATATCTTAAAAAATGGCTGAGTTATAGCACTTTGAATTTCTAGCATGGCTAACATTTTTAAACGATCCGATTTTTGTCACGCGATAACACGCGTATTTATGACCAGATTAGGATGTGATAAGGCATATGCATAGTATATAGCAATCTGTCGGTCGAGTTCGTTTGCTAACTTCATCCGCCATCTTGATTCAAAATGGCGGCCATTTAAAAATTTAAAAAAAATCAATTTAAAATGAGGTACAAAAAAATGAAATTGAAAAAGATTTTTTTCTTATGTGTTTCAGCTTGTTACAAATATTCCGGATCATTTTTTGTTTTGCCTTTATCTAAAATAAAGGCCGAGATATAGCAGTTTGAATTTTGAATGTGTGTGACATTTTGAAAAATCTGATTTTTTTGCCTGCAACAGCTCTCGTATATATCAACCGATTTAGATATGAGTGAGCATGTGCACAGGAATTATTAAGGTCGCGACCAAGTTCATTGGTGAGCTTTGTTGCACCCATTATGCTGTTTTAAAATAGCGAGCTATCACCGATAATTCGGGTTAATATAATTATTAATTAATTCGGGATATCACCGAATTTGGCGACAAAATATAAATCCTTTTAATAAAACCAGCTTTGATAACGCTGACTAATTTCGCGAAATTCTAATTCATATTCAATATTCTGCACTAAAACTCTCAAGCATTTGCTGGATTTCCCTGGGTGGCCATCCTCATCCTCATCCTCATATTCAATATTGACAAAAATTAGCATTTAATCTTCTATAATCGGGTTCCACTAATTTGAGCTCCGTGTGTTTGAATAATATAAACTGGCTTTAAAAAAATAAGGAATATGAAAGCTACCTCTTCCTCCCGGCACTGGCCGGAAGGACTTTTTCTTATCGATTTCTCATATTATGTGCGAAATTTTGCCTACCACCTTAACGGATTTCAGTACCGGATTCGTAGACATTCCTAAGAAAAGATTTATACGTGAAATTCTATTGCGAATAGTCTTCAATATCCAGACTTAGGGATAGTTTTCGATCTATATTTTCTGATAATTTATGGT
The DNA here is from genome assembly GCA_963932465.1 of Maratus speciosus. Lineage (NCBI taxonomy): Eukaryota > Metazoa > Arthropoda > Arachnida > Araneae > Salticidae > Maratus > Maratus speciosus. The sequence continues at coordinate 591,174,255 of OZ010789.1, read as the reverse complement.
TTTAAAATTCATTTATTCATAAACGGTATGGGGTTCTACTATATTAAATCCTTAATATTTTTATCAAATTAATACATGAATTATGAATTATTTTATTGCAAATAAATAAATATACGTATATATATATATATATATTGCATTCTAATGCAATATATTTCATCCTTTTTAAAATGTTTTTTTTTCTTTTTATTTTATTAAAATAAATCGACTGAAAGATTTTAATGAATTTTTCTTCCGTTTTGTCGCGAAGGCTTCACATGTTATAAATGACAACTTTGAGTTGAATAGATAACGGTAACGAAATTACAAATTTCCCTTAAACTGATTTATTTTAATTAGAATTTCTCTTTATCTTTTCTTATTGCATATGCGAAAAATAGAAGAATCACAGTTTTTCCTTTTAAATGTTATTGTCTTCACTGCAATAAATTGGCCATTTTATTAAAATTATTACCGATTTTTTTTTTTTTTTTTGCTTAAAATAACAATGTGGGAAAATGGATTCACAATTAATGGAATTCATAATTATGAGAAATTAATGGAATTTTCTACATTTATTTTTCTAATAATAAATCATTTTTTCGCACAAAATTTACATTATTTCATAAATCAAAAAAGAATAAAAATTATAATTGTTATTTTCCTAAAACATTTTAGATGTTCAGTATTTATTTCCTTCGTTTTCTTCTGGATAAATGAACATTTATCCATTACTTTATACTTATTTTAAAGAACTGATTGTTATCGAACTTTATATTTCAGAAAAACAAAATTGAGTAATTTTAATACTATATTTCTAAAGATAAATTATAGTTGATAAATAAAAGGTAACGGAAAGTCAAATTAAATGTGTTTACGTTATATTATTTGTTTGAATGAGAAATGCACCTTTTTTAAGTACAAGCGCGAAAAATGGAATAAACAAATTTTCACAAAACTTTGTTCAATGAAATAGTCTTATTATAAAATATTTTATAAAGGAACCATTTTTAAAGAAATTATTTTCAACTAATTTGTTTTAAATACCGATCTGGGAATATACGACTCGTCCACTCACATTAATTTTACTCTAAAATTTTATACTCATTATTATAACTAACTTTTATCTAAATGTTTACATCAACTTTAATTGATGTGCTTGATAAAATTGTGCACGAAATTCATACAGTTGAAGTGTCTAAGTTCTTTAGCTTTCAGAAAAATTGTACTTTTCAGCTAAATACCCACATTAACTCTTAAAGTTCTCGGGCGATTTCGATAAAAAAAAAAATGCTGATACAGGGGGTATAAATATAAGTTCATATGTGGCAGATATTTTAAAAAAAATTTAATTAGAAGTTTCAGAAAAAAAAAAATAAAAGAAGAATATTTTCTGAAAAATTGCCATTGTTCTAAAATAAGAAGTTTTAGTTGTAGAAAAAAAAAATGTCTTCCATGAGTCTTGAGCATAATCTTGTGAATACGGATTCCAAATTTTATGACAATTGGTCGGGTAGTTTTCAAAGAAACTGGTCTTAAAGCTCGCATATTTTCCATAGGATTGCACCCAGTCTTGTCTTTATGAGATGTTTTTACCCTTTTCCTTATGAAATTTGCTAAATTTAATGTTTCTATAGTACTAAATCATTCTTCGTAAAAATAATCTACATTATCTCACCAATCGAGATATTAATTACGAAAAGTTTTTTCTATTGTTTTTACTAGATAACAAAAAATACTTAGCTATTACTTCATAATTTTTAGTGAACTGAAATTTATGACTGAAAAAAATGAGTGGCTTATCACATCAGACATATTTAAAAAACATGAAATGGACAAAGCTTATTTTAATGTTTCTTTGTGAAAAACCGAATATTTCAGATACGAGAATAAAAACATAAACAAAATATTTTTTTCAACTTTTAAACAACTTCAGCAAAATTTAATGCATTTTGCTGATTCCGAATTCTAAAGATGAATAATACTTTGTCCTACTTTAAATAAGCTCATTTAAATGCATTTATTTATTTATTTTTGTCTGACTCACTATTTTTTTTTTTTTTTTTTTTTTTTTTTTTTTTACATTTCATGTCCGCAATCAGCAATAAGAACATGCGCCGTGTACAATTTATGAAACATTTTAGACATTAAATAATTATTATTACAAACTTTTAATATTTTGGCACATAACAGAGAACCTATATAATAAATAAATTGTTCTCTTTAAATATATGGAGTAATTATTTTTATGGAGCAATTATTTATCATACATTAACTAATCAGTTGTAATGCACCTTCTTTAAATCCTATAATAATGAGTACACAAAGAATCGTTGTAAACTTAATGATTAATCTTTAAACATACAAGACAATTTCTTGCATTTTGTTTTCTCGATTGGGCTATCCAACATGTCGCTGATGCCTATAATATAGCCATCTTTTCACTTTAAATATTCCCAAAGTTTTGAGAAATGTTGTTAATAATTATTACACGCAAGTAGATATTTTGACATTATTAACTTGCTCATCATCTGTAGTTTGACATGGAACTGCTATTTGGAATTTTTCCAAATAAATGTTTGTGGTTAAATTTTATCTTCTAACCCAGAAACTTTGCCTCTAAATATCACATATCTATATGTGTATACATCACGTTTTAGAAATGTGTTTAAAACTATACTATCAGCAGTATTACTAAGAATGTGAATAAGTACTTTATATTAATTTTTATTATTAGTAAATTGTCTTCAATGCACAAATATCATATCAGTGTAAGGCGTGTCAAACTGTAATTCCCCTCGATATTCTTATTACCTGTAAATTCCTGTAAAGATTTTATAGATCGTATACATATCATCTGATTGAGAAATAATATTTCATTTGGAAAATTCATAAGATAAGTGTCTAAATACTTTTGACAAAATTTATGTTACTCAAAAAGTGCATTTTTTTTTAAATATAAATATTGTTGTGTATGTTTTACTTCTACATTATACGCGCTAAGAATGTGTTAAGAAATAGTCATTATTTGTACTTTACTAACTTTTAATTTATGTCATTTTTTTTTTTTCATATTGAGTTACAAATAAAAATATAAGTGGCATTCCATAATACCCGAAATTCCTTTATTTATATCCAAATACAGTGTGGTCACAACAAAACTTCCCGATATATGAATCCCGATCGACCTAACCGCTAAACGAATAGAAAAGAAATTTTAGATATACTTATTTGAAGGTATGCGCTCCAGATCGTGATGATTTAAAACAACAGAGCACCCACGGTTAAGATTACAGTGAAATAATTTCAAAATTTTCGTATGGCAACACCCATTTTTTTCATGCGCAAATCCATCAGCGCATTGAAAAACTATAAATGGCTTTGGAATTATATACGTACGATGGAAATTGTCGGCATAAAACACTTGCAAAAAAGACCATATTAAAGGACCAATGACAACACAAGAGGGAGAGAAAACAAACATTTATTTGAATTAGCAGTTTTCAACATGCCTATCTTGAAGACAATTGCATGCGTGAGACTGTTGATAATAATGCCGAACATAAAATCAGAGAAGGAAACTGAACAATTTTACGTTTTATGACATCTTTCAATACTGACAAATTTCTTGGATTTGATGTGTACACCTTTGATTTCAGAAAGCCTCAGAACCAGAAATCCGTATGAGTGAGGTTAGGGAATCGTGGTCGCCACGAAACTGCAAAGTTACGAGAGATGATTCTATCATCAAAGTGCTGTTGCAGCACTTGTTGAATAGATGTGGTGACGTGTGGAGGAGCACATTCTTGCATCCATACAATATCATTAAGGACAGTTCGCTGCAGCAATTCTGGAATTACGTAATTTTGCAACATTTTTGTATACCGAGCATTTGTGATGGATCGCGTTTTCATACCTCTGAAAAAGACCTCCTCGAAAAAATACGGACTGAGAACGAATGTGTTTGCGATGCTGCACCGCACAGTCACTTTATCTTCGTGTTAAGGTGTCTGTGTCACATCGTGAGGATTTTCATCAGCCCAGTGGTCACAGAACTTGGAGTTTACGTTCCCAATTAAACGGAAATATACCTCATCCGACCATAATATTCGGAATGGTTATTTTGATCAGATATGTTGAGAAAATAATTTGGAAAGTTCAAAAGCTGTGGCTCGTCTCCAGGTCTGAACATCTGTAATCGGAAAGTAAACAGCCGAAGTGTAGAATCTTGAAGATTGCGATTTTTGGTACATCCAAATTTGCTGGCAACACTTATTGCAGTATGCAATGGACCTGCAGTAATCGCATTATCTACTTCCGCAAGAACTTCAACAGGAACAGATGGTCGTCCGGATCGTGGTCGATCAAATTTGCATCCAGATTCTTCAATTTTTTTTTTTGCCTAATCACGTTTAGTTTTTACGGACCATGGGCCTCGTCGTAACTTATGATTTCGGCGATAAACTCTCACTGCTTCAGCTGCAATTTTCCCGTTCAGATAAAACAGCATTACCAATTCACTTCATTGTTTTATTGTAAGTGTCATCTTGTTGGCACGTACGGACAACTGATTGAAGAAACAATCTTCCCACACTGTTTATTAAAAAAAACTCTACACGCAATGATTTACATATGGTGTTTTGTGATTGGTGCTTCTATTATATAGTCCTGTGAATTATGCAAAGTACGTCAGTACACTTCGTCTTTGAATTGTCATTGGTCCTTTGCAATTTTCTTTTTTCTAAACGAATTATGCCTGTGAAACGACCCTAAATATCACTTGAAATGCGTGATTTTTCGTAAGATGTGAAATCCCAAATAAACTCTGGATACACCTTGAGATACGAAAGCAGGCTTGATCCTGAATTGGAGTCCTTTTAACTTGCGTCTTGGAGTAATTGGAGTCCTTTTAACTGGCTGACTTCACTATCGTACCGGAGGAGAATATGTTCGATATGCGAGGGAAGAAGTAGTCGCTACAAGACATGTTTTTCAGTAGCTGATTGTTTTTTCTACTTGTGAACTGAGTAATGTTATAAGATTTGTTTTAATATGTATTTTTGAGTTGTTTTTGTGTACACATAGTGAAAATAAAAATATAATCTTTTGTTCTAGAGTTAGGATTGAATACCACGATATTACACAGGCAATTTTAGTCATACGTGTATCATTCCAACACTATTTAAGGTTTTCAATGCGCTGATCAATTTGCACAGGAAAAAAGGGTGCTGCTATTTGAAAATTTCGAATTTATTTCACTGTATCCGTAACCGTGAGAACTCTATTGCTTTAAATCATCACGATCTCGTTCAAATACCTTCAAATAACTACATCTGAAATTCCCTTTCGATTGGTTGAGCGGTTAGATCGCTAGAGGTACATTTATCGGGAAAGTTTTTTTATGACCACCGTGTATAATTACATCATACACTACTACACAATAACATGCGTACATTGAAAAATCAAAATTTTATTTTGTATGTGAATCCAAAATAAATTATAGCTGTATACCTTTAATTAGAACACTAAAAAAATCTAAATTTAGAAGAAGTGTACATACTAAAATATATATTATGTAAAAGATTGTTTTTGGAAATTACATAACGCATACTTACGCTAATTATTTATCTAAAGTATTGTTTTTCGTGAATCTACTGCTTAAAATTTACTTTCTTGGTTAAAAAAACATATAAAATATTTATATCTCTGAAATTTATAAAATAAAAATTCATTAATTATGTTTATTACGATCTCATTCGTATTTTAAAATATTTAGATGTTATTTGCGTTCTTGTAATTAAATCTTTCAAAACATATTTCTAAAACAACTCGAAGAAAAAATGTCAAAATATTTGTATTTACTGATATTTTCGTCTAAGTTTTATATAATGTAATATGAAAATAAAACACATTTATATAATAGAAATAAACTATTGTTATTTGTATTTAGAATAGAGCATATATGAAATTATTTGAATGTATTTAATGAGGGGTGCATCGTATAAAATTGATCTTATGTAACTTTGTAATATTGTTTACATAAGAAATGAATTATTTTAACAAAATATTTACATTTAAGTAGAAAATAGTAACATTCGTTTTATTTACTTCATTCTATGTACCGTTATCTTTAACTATGAGTTGTGAACATTTAATATACAATTGCTGTTTGTTTCTTCTGTTTAGCTTCTGAATGACTCTACGCAGAATTGTTATTTTTATCATGTCATTCATCATTAGCACACGTTTTAATGAAACTGAAATACTTACCTTGTTACACGCACGCACACATATCCACATGTACACTTACATATATATGTGTGTGTGTACTTGTGTTGATTAGTTAACCCTTTTCATTTCCTTTTTAAAAAATGTCTCTTTCTCTCCCATTAAAAGTCGATTTGTAACAATTATTTTTATTACACATCCTTTTTTACCATTTTTACCAACTTATATATAGACAATTTTAGCGAAATTAGTTACTTGTATCCGTTTTTGCAGTCTGATTGGTGGAGAGAGTAGAAATTAAGCATAATAATACAGAAAAATAATGAATTGGAGAGACAAAAGAAAATAAAGAAAAGTTTAGAAATTTACATTTACTCTTCCCATCGTGCATAAGCGTTAATTTTTTTGAAAATCGGATAAAATCTACTATTTTGCTTAAATGTTTATGATCATTAATCTTTATAAGATCTAAACACTATACTCTAGTTTCTAAGTATTGAAATCAATAAAAATTCGGAATTTATTTTTTTAAGTAAGACGTTTCAATCACGACGTTTCAAATTCGACGCAGCATCAGCGAATTTATGCAAAGCACTGTGGAACGATGTTTGCCCACCCATGGGCTTATTCGCCCTCCCTTCATCACCCTATCCATATCTTCCCTATCTTTGCTGACAACAGTACATTTGATGCAGTTTTTATACTTATTTGCGATGTATTAAGACTAAACCAAAGAAAATGCTCCCAAATCTGGTATTTCTGTGTATTCGATATTTTTAAAGACTTTAAAAGAAGTAATCTTATCGCGCATGCACACGGCATTCCGTGCTAGTTTCAGAAAATTTATAAATTGTCTAGAGAAGGGACCAGAAAGATCAGCAGCTAAAAATATATACACTACTCAAAATAATTAAAGGTTTTTGTACGTTTTATATAAAATAATGGTATAAACAAAATATTTTAACAGAAAGCGGAAGAAGAGAGTCACAAATGCAAAATTTTCTCATTTTTTAACTTCGGAGAATGCATATTTTGAGTTCGACGTCCATAACTTACACTTTAGCGGCAGCGACTGAAATTTGGCTTTAAACTTACTGAAAGACAAAGCACAAAACAATGATCGACATTCACTAAGTGTTTTGTTTCAGTGAGTTCGATGTCTCGTCGAAGTCATTTAACCGACACAGAAGCTTTAAGAGTTGTTGATCGGTTAGAGGAGGGCCAAATACAAGCCGAAGTAGAAGAAGCCACTGGAGTTTCACAAAGTGTAATTTCCAAGATCTGGAACAATTGTTTGTAACTGCAATGCAGGCCGAAGACCAGGACAAGGTCGTACACGTGCAACAGCCCCAATGAAGACCGATATTTAAAGCTAACAGTTCGGAGACACCGAAATATGTATACAAATCTTCTTCAACAACATCTTTGCTCGGCTACTGGCACCAAAGTTTCTACTCAAATTGTCCAAAACCTGCTTCACGCTGTAGTTCTGTATGCTCGCAGACCAATGAAATACGTTACGTTAACATAAATGCACGGTGGCGCCCGCAGGGAGAGGGCAAAAGAGCATGTGGACTGGGGAGAAATGAATGGCGCAATATTCTTTTCTCCAACGAATCCCGTTTTTCTGTTCATCCTGATAATAGTCATACTTTCATTTAGAGAGAACATGGCACAAGAAACAATCTTGTCAGCGTGCATGGAAGTACAAAATTTGGCCGTAGGGGAGTAATAGTCTATGCTGGCTATTGATGGGCGCACCGACTTCCACATTTCTCGAAATAGAGCTCTGACCTATCAGCGATATAAGAGTGAGATCCTCAGACCCATTGCAGTCCCTTACGCTGTTGCGACTGCATGTTAAGGGAAGATAATTGCAGGCCTCATCGTGCTCGCTTAGTGGATCACTTTCTTTTAGAGGAGGGGATCATACGACTGGAATGGCCAGTGTGTTCTCCAGACATGAACCTAATAAAGGATGTTTGGAACATTCAATTTCCTTTTTAAATTTGTCTGGTTTTAATTTTTAACATTTGTTTTCTTTTCTATTCCTTCCTGGCTTCCAGTAGAGTATCTTGGTAAAAGGGATGAAGGCAAGGACCTCGGATGGACATGCGGAGCATCGCGCTCTGCAAATTCTGCATCAGCTCTCGGGAGCTACCAATCGACCCTCACGAAATTCATTCCTCAATAATTTTTATTACCGAAAGTTGCACATTAATTAATTCGCTGATGATTCTCAATTAGCAGGAGTTGTCTAGTCTTAATGATATTTTCTATTGCTATATTTTTCTAATTAAGTTCAGCACTTAGAATCCAAATCTATATCGTTCATATCTGAGAAAATTTTATAATCATTAAAATAAATATAAAATATCGGATTTATGTCCAGTTCATGAACTTCCAAACCTATGAGTGAGAGGAATACATTTATGGATTTCTTAGCTTTTATATATGAGGTGCTCACAACCATAGCAATCGAAGTCCATTTTGAAACAAATATGAGATAGTCCATTTAGGATATGTATAAAACCTGTTTTATCCATTTCCACAGTAAACCAAGTCTTTAAACTGTTAATATATACAGGGTGGTTCAAAACTATATGTGAAAAATTTAAAGGCAGGTATAGGAGACATAAACAAGCAGATTTCATATAGGAATGTGTGTGCGGAAATGTTGCGTTGAGGCAGTAGAGGTCGCTGTTGAGTTAGGCAGATGAAAACGCTTATTTGACTTGAATCGCCATTTCCCGTACAGATTTAGAGCAACATGCATTGTTATACCAACGCGGAGCTTGCTGACATGCATTTCACGTATGGTGCTGTGCAAGAAATGGGCTCACATCCAACGCACAACCAAGAGGTCTCGAACTTGTCGAATGACTATACTCTACTGATCGTAATACTGTTTCTTCCACTGCATGAATTCTGCGATACCTTTCATTGCCAGTATCACGCCTCGAAGCATAAAATGATCCACTCGTGCACAAATCCCGATCAATAAGCTCAAGTGTTTGGAGACCCAGCAGATTCCTACCCTGGAATCGTTCCGTATACATCTTTGAGCAACCAATACAATTCCTTATGCAGTCCCATACATGAAATACATATCAGCAATTCTGCATTATTGTAAAGATGCATTTTGCCAGAAATTTTGTACAGAGTTACGATTCAAGTCAGGGAAGCGTTTTCATCCGCTTAACTCAACAGCGCTTTCTACTGGCTCAACACTGCATTTTCGCACCCACATTCCTGCTTATATTGGTCCCCTCTACCTGCCTTTACATTTTTGACATATGGTTCTAAACTAGTCTGTATGTGAAAGTATATGAAAACAGTCTTGGTTCAGCGTGGAAGTGAATACAGCATTTTAAGCAACTTCTAAATGGACTATCTCATTTTTTTCAAAATGCACTGTAAAAAAAAAATCCGAAAGGTATTCCTGTAGGAATCGGAAACATCCGTAAAAATGGAAACATTCATTAAAACGGTACTTTACGGATTTTATTCCAATTTTAAGGATTTTATTCCGATTTTACTGATTTTATTCCGAGCTGGGTCGGGAAATTTTCCGGTACGATAAGGGCAACTATTTTTCCGATTCCTACAGGAAATCTGGTCCTATTTTGTTTTTACAGTGTGGACTTGGCCGACTATGGTTGTGAAGCCCTCATATATTCTTTTGTATCTTAAATACCTACCTTTTTATTTCTGCGCTGTAGTGAAGAAAAAAATATATATCTTTATTTATTTTTTTTTTTTTTGCCATATTAGTGAACAGTTCCATTGTACTAAAGGGACTGTACATATATAATTCAAATTTTATTGTTGCAGAAATATATTCTCGTTATCTTTTAAGTAAATCTGAATTTCATTAAAATTATCTTATGCATTATGGAGCAAATTGGAAAATAAAATCTATATTTCTCTGTCCATTTTCTCTGAAACTACATTATACTACTTTATAAATTATCGAAAACAATTAGTTATTTTTAATGCTAAAAGAAATATTTTGTAAAGCGTTTATAGATTCACCCATTATATTATATAGAAAATATTTACAGCATTTTCTGTAACTAAAAAGAAATATACATATTTTTGTAATTCATACACAGCTTTTGTTTTTATTATTTGCATGCCAATAATTTTTCTTAACGAATATTTTTTGAGCGATAGTATAACATTTTTTAAATGAAAGTTTTGATGAAAATTATTAAAGTGGGCGGTGGAGACATAATTGAATACGTCATCAAGTTACGGAATGAAATCATGATGTAGACAAGATTTTGAGGACTATATATAGGAAGGACTGGCCTGTCCTCGTCTTTTGTTGGTACGATATGAGCAGCAGCGGGCATCATCTCATAATTTTGGCGTTACTATTATATCATAGAGTTAACAGTTAAAATTGGCGCCAAAATAAAAGCTAAAAGAAGTATTATAACAATATATTCTTCTGCCTGCGCATATCCTGGTAGAAACCCACGGCAGACTAAAATTTATTACATAAAAGACATCATAATGCACAATTCAAACCCAATAAACATAATATTTTATTTTACATTACATTGTCATATATATGACTTTGCCATCGACTTTCAAGATTAATTAATGATTTAGGAAATGCTTATTAACAGTACGTGAAAGAATGACTCATTTCGCATAACTTAATGCGACGCGAGAAGAACGGGACGCTTAATCCTCATTTTGAAGGTACTATCACGACATCGAGCTACGTCACACATTATAGACACACGAAATTTGACACATTATAGACACCGATTAGTAGATTAAAAATATATCTGCTTCGTGATATCTTGGCACGAGATGAACAGAGCGAGGTGCCTATTCTTAATTTTGGCGGTACTATCACATCATCGAGTTACGGAATAAAATCTTCGCATATTAAATATACTGATTAGTTAGTACAATAAGAATATTTCAGCTTGTCTCGTGATATCTTTGTATGAGACGAGCAGATCTGGACGCCAATTCTTAATTTTTATGGTATTATCACGTCGTCGAGGTACGGTCTGAAAATATAATACATTAAATATACCGATTACTGCAATACAAATACTTCAGTCTGCCCCGTGATATCTTGGAACGAGAAGAGCAGAGCGGGGGGGGGGGGACAAATCTTGATTTCGCCGGTATTATCAGGTTATGGAATTTTGGCATATTAAAGACACTAATTAGTGCAGTCAGAATACACCAGTATGCTTTGTGATATCTTTATACGAGATAAGCAAACCTAAACGCCATTTCTTAATTTTGGCGCTATTATCAAGTCTTCGAGTTACGGCAGGAAATTTTGGCATATTAAATACAAATATTAGTACAATAAGAATACTTCAGATCTTGGCACGAGATGAGCACATTGTAAAATAATCCGACCAGTTTTCCTGTAGGAATCGGAAAAATAGTTGCCCTTATCTTACCGGAAAATTTTTCGACCCAGCTCGGAATAAAATCTGTAAAAAAAAAAGGAAATAGACAATAAACCGGTATTTTACGGATTTTATTCCGATTTTACGGATTTAATTCCGAGCTGGTTCAGAAATTTTTCCGGTACGATAAGGGCAACTATTTTTCCGATTCCTACAGGAAAACGTCGTATTTTTACTTTCTTCTATCTTGACAAGAAGAAAGTATTGGTTTCATGAAATTTTTCGAATTCCAGTTTTCGACGGATTTATACGTTTTATGGTTCAGAGATTCCAAAAAACATGTTTTTACAAAATGTCTGTCTGTGAGTCTGTCTGTCTGTCTGTCTGTCTGTCTGTCTGTCTGTCCGTCCGTCTATCTGTCTGTATGTGACACAAATTTTGTGGGCGCTCTATCTCAAAACTAATGCACGGAATTTAATAAAAATTCATATTCAGGTAGTCCCTGATATAGATTGGTGCTGATTAGTTTTTGGTGTAAATCGCCTTGCAGGTGGCGCTGCTATGTAGCATTTTTCAGGATTTCCGCAAAAGCTCTATCTCAAGAACTAATGCACGGATTTTTATAAAACTTCAGATTCCGTTAATCCTTGATATGAATTGGTGCTGGTAACGTTTTGGTGCAAATCGCTCAACAGATGGCGCTGCTATGCTGCATTTTGAAGCATTTACACGATTTTCGTAATAGCTCAATCTCAAGAAATAATGCACGGATTTTCATCAAACATCAGATTCAGTTAGTGCTTGACATGAATTGACGTTTTTCCCCTTGTGGTGTAAATCGCTCAACAGGTGCCGCAATAGCTCTATCTCAAGAACTAATACTTGGGTTTTCAACAAACTTCAGATTCAGGTATACCTGGATATGAATTAGTGCTGTTTATGTTTTGGTGTAAATCGCTAAACAGGTGGCGGTGCTATGCAGCATTTTTCACGATTTCCACAATAGCTCAATGTCCAGAACCAATTCACGGATTTTCATCAAACTTCAGATTAAGTTAGTCCTTGACATGAAATGATATTTTGTACCTTTTCGTGTAAATCTCTCAACAGGTGGCGCTGCTGTGCTGCATTTTTGTGATTTCCACAATAGCTCTAGCTCCAGAACTAATGCACCGATTTTCATCAAATTTCAGATTCCGGTATACCTTAATATGAATTAGTGCTGTTTGTGTTTTGGTGCAAATCGCTCAACAGGTGGCGCTGCTATGCTGAATTTTTCAGAATTTCCCCTACAGCTCTATCTAAATAACTAATGCACGAATTTTCATCAAACTTCGAATTCAGGTATACTTTGATACGAATTGGTTCTAAATTGATGTAATTTCTTATACTATTTAAAAGATTTAATTGACGCGATTTATATAGAAGAAAGTTTTGTGATGGCCACAACATACTAGTTTTTACAGTGAAGAGCGAATGCCAATTCAAATTTTTGTCGCTGTTATCACGTCAGCGAGTTACGGCATGAAATTTTGCCATATTAATTACAAAGATTAGCACAATCAGAATACTTCAGATCTTGGCACGAGATGAAAAGCGCGGGGTGCTTTTTCTTAATTTTGGCGCTATTATCATGACACTGAGTTACGTCATAAAATTTTAGCATATTAAATATTCTGATTAGTGCAATAAGAATACTTCATTCTGCCTCGTGATATCTTCGCAGAAGATGTGCTGAACGAGGTATTCACAACTGGCGCCCTCACTTTGCTCTTCTCGTTCCATCATCTCTCACGAGGCAGACTGATATATTTGTACGCTGTAAAAAAAAAAAAAAAAAAAAAAAAAAAAAAATCCGACTAGTTTTCCTGTAGGAATCGGAAAAATAGTTGCCCTTATCGTACCGGAATATTTTCCTGCCCAGCACAGAATAAAATCCTGCTCACCTCGTACCAAGATATCACGAGACAGACTGAGATATTTGTATTGTACTAACCGGTATAATTAATGTATTATATTTTCAGGCCATAACTCGATGACTCGATAATACCGTCCAATTACGAATTGGCATCTCTCTGAGCTCATCACGTACCAAGATATCACGAGGAAGACTAAAATATTTGTATTGTACTAATCGGTATCTTTATTATGCCAAAAGTCAATGCCGTAACCCGATGACATGATAATATTCCAGAATCAAGAATTTGCCCTCATCTAGTTCCAAGATATTACGAGGTAGACTGAAATAGTTTTATTTTACAGTATCTAATCTATAATATGCCAAAATGTCATGCAGTAACTCCACGATGTGATAATACGGCCCAAATTAGATATTTGTGCCACCGCTCTGCTCATCTCGTACAAAGATATGACTAGGTAGACAGAAATATTCTATTTGTAATAATGTGTATTTTTAATGTACTAAATGTTCAGGCCGTAACTTGATGGCGTTATAATACCGCCAAAATTATGAATTGGGACGCCACTCTGCTTATCTCGTACCAAGATATTACGTTGCAGCCTGATATTTGTATTGTACTAATCAATATGTTTAATGTGGCAAAATTTCATGCCTTAATTCGATAACATGACAGTACAATCAAAATTGATAATTTTTGCTCCATTCTTCTCGCATTGTACCAAATTATGCCGAAACAGTAATTCTTTCACGTACTGTTAATAAGTTTTTTCTAAATCATTAATTCGTCTTGAAGGTGGAAGAAGAAGTATTATATAGGGCAACGTAATGAAAAATATTTTGTTTACTGGTTTGAGTTCTACAATATGACGTCTTTTTTTGTTAGAAATTTTAGGCTGCTGGGAGTTTGCACCACGATATGCGCAGGCAGACCAAGATATTTTGAAAATACCTTTTTTTACCTTTAATTTAGCACCAATTTCATCTTGTAACTCGATGACGTGATAGTGAGGCCAAAAGGACAAGATGGCGCCCACTTCGGCACATATTCCGCCAAGAAATGTCGAGGCAGACCAATCATTCCTTCATCTTCTCCTAATAATCTTGTCCCACAGCAGGATTCCATCTCGTAACTCGATGACATAGTCATTCATGTCGCCGCAGCCCGGTCTATATAGTATATTAAAGAAATATTAATTATACCTCAAAAACTACTTCAAGCTTTTTTCACTGTAATAAATATTACATTTAATACCCTTTCATCAATATATGCGACTACCTTTTGAGTTATTCTTTCATTAAAGTTATTTGTGTGAGTGGTATCCCGTAAAAAATGAACGTATGTTCGTACGGGGTACACGTGTTCGTGCGCCCGCGTGATTAATCAGTCCCTCTCCTCCTTGCGAACAAAGAAACGACATGCAAAATTTGTGAAAGGAGCCTCTCCGTTCAACTATCGTGTTCAATCAACAAGAATTATAAGGGAACACCGGCTGATATGGAAAGAGAACGGGACCTTCCGCAGATTGGAGAATGTTCTTTAAGATTATTCTTCTTTATCCTCCTAAGACCTTGCATCCATTAAAATGGATGTTTGGTTTTAACCTACTAATTACATTAACTATTTCTCTTTAAGCAAGTCATGGTACTCCAATATACTATACACTTCAGAGATTAGTTTTAAGTTTTTAGAATCTAGCAAAGGCGTTTGTTTGTAACATTGCAAAGTGGGTGAGTCAACGTGGTATTCAACCAGGTGCTAGTAAGTTCCAATTTTCTTTACTCATTTTGTGTTTTTAAGTCCATTTTAGAGTGTATATCTTAATTTTAATGTTTTTTCACTACCCTAACTAGTTTTTAACTATCATTTTGATATATGAATTGCATTAAAGCTCAATTTAAAATCATCCATCGAAATGGATGTTGGGTCTTACTTGAGTGAAGTTATGGGTAGTTTTAGCATTAGTTTTGGTTTTAATGATGTGCAGATTTCCAAGTTTTTGTTGTTTATTTAATATATCTGTAATGTTCTATTTACTTTTTATAAAAAGAGACAGCAAATATTACAGATTTTTGGTGTTTTATTTTACCCTAAAGATTAACAATATTAGAAGCATTAGAAATAATAGCAAATAGGGATGACTCTGATTTTGATTTCAGCGATTCTAGTGATGAATATTTTAATAGTAATATAATTTATGAAGATTCCTCCAAAGCTGAAAATTAGGCTACTAAAGAATCAGCTAATAATTTTGCTGATGGTTCAGTTAGTCAAACTAAAGGAAGTGAAATAACGGAATATCAAGAGCCTAATTTGATTTGGAAGAGATGTTTGAAGTAAGTTCAAGTTATGAATTATGTCCTTCTAAAGATTTTTAATATGTAAATTAAGTTAATTATTTCGGCTAACATTTTCTTTTGTTAGAAATTCATAAATATAAACAAACAAATTAAACTAATACAGTTCAGAATATTTTACTTTCACAAGCATCATTAAATCTTATTTTAATTATGTTCCCTTTAGGTTTGGTCAAACATTCTAGATTCTCCTCATTTTTGAAAACGGTTAGAACAAGAAGCTCAAATATACGTAAAATTTAAATCGCATCATTATTTTAGAATTTACATTGATAATAATATATATTCAAAAGAAAATTGAATTTAGATGATCTAGTTGCAATATATTTTTGTGCATTACCAGAGGAAGAAATTGTTTCAAAGATTTTCATTTGAATTAAATATGTGTAAAATAATTCAGTGTTGGTCATTAAATTAATAATAAATATCTATATGTTTCATTTTATTGTAGTTTAGTGCTTTTCAGTATCACTTTACATGTGAAAAGTTGAATTGAACTGTGTTTGCATTTCATCATATTTAAGACCTCAACATCCATTAAAATGGTCCTTAACAAATTCAAAAAACAAACAAAATTAAAAAAATAATAATAATAAATGACATTTTTTTTACCGTTTTGATAAAAATAAAGTAGTAAAGACAAAGATAAAGTATTTCAAATTCTCTTTGGTCTCTGGAGGTTATGAGGAATCACATTTCATGTGAAGAATAACCAAATTGCAAGTACAAAACGTTTCCTTTTTATAATAAGATACTGTTGCATCGAGATTACCTAGGTACGTTGCGATGTTGGACAATGAATAACCGAGGGTGTCTGATGTTTCTGCTGCAATAGATTAAACAATTAGCAATCACATGGAGTAGAAATCATATGTTTTTCCTTTAAAATCTCAATCAGGATTCGCTCTTTATTCGTAATAAAAACAAATGCGTTCCGTATTGAATTATCTTTTTCAAATAATAATTTTCATCCGTGAAGATTCAAAGAAATTAGTGTACATGGTGTATATTTTGTTGCAAAATGATCCTTAGTATACAATGAGAAGAAGAAGAAGAATTGTTTTTATCATTATAAAAAAAAATGAGTTGCATTATTGAGAAAATTACTTTACTGTTGCGGTTGTGGCAGATGTGGAAAACAAAGGAAAACCCTCTATTTTATCTGCCGCATAGAATTGTATAAAAGAAATACTGGCGGTACGCTATTAGCAGTAGTTTCTACTAAGCATGACGATACTTATTATTTTATTCCGGGATTATCTACTTACTTAAGTTCAAACGAAAATTAACGTTTCTAATACTAACTATTAATTTTGACAACAATTTTAGATTCTTAATTAATTTTTACTTAAATTTAGAAAAGAAATATGGAAACCATTCTATCAAATGATTTAGGAATTTGGGAGGTTTAAATTTTTAAACAGCTAAAGTTAACTTCATTTTTATCTATTTCGAAAGAAATGTAAATAAATACAAAACGCCATAGCGAAAAAATCTGTAATTCTTGATTCGGATAGTCAAGGCTTTGACAAGTCGATTTTGCTTTTAAAAATTACAATACAATGCTTGTTAATTATTAACTTTATAATTTATATATTTTAAAAATAATATAAAAAAATATATGTATTGCAATTTATAAAACTATAACATCAATCGATTTTTAGACGTTTGAAATACACAATTCTGAAATTGCAGCTTATTCAGCGAAGTGGTTTAAAAACACAGTCTTAAACAACTCCACTCATTGCAATGTGTTTTGCAAATATTAAATATATATATATATGTACACACACACACACATATATATATGAGGGTTCATTTGAAGTTCTTAATAAATAATCAATTCAGGTCAAGATATTTATAACGATTATGTGTGTCATTGTTCAATCTAACGCATCATTTTTATAGTTCCCTACTTTTACAAATGACAAATTAATATTTCTCTTGTAAATTTATGCGAAATTTTAAAAAATAGCGACTTGGTCCAGTATGGTTGTGAAATATCCATATGTAAAAAAAGACTTGTCTACTATGGTTACAAAAACATTTGATTTTGATTTATATGTACTTATTCTAAGTAAATAAATAAATAGAAATGCTTAATTCATCTTTAAAAGTTAAAGTTAAACTTACACTAAGTACAAAATTACTTAAAAGATGACACAGTATCTAAAAATGTCAAATTATTTTAATACCTTAGTATACTTTCAACTATAAAACAGAGTCTTCTTCGGAGGAATATAGCAGTTATATACTGGTATATTATATATACTTCATATATAATATATATATATACTTCATAGAATAGTATATATACTTCATATATAATATATATATATACTTCATAGAATAGTATATATACTTCATATATAATATATATATATATATATATACTTCATATATACTTATTCTATTTTATACTCTAAATACCAAGAGTTAAACATATTACCAGTTATCATAAACCATTCACTGTACAAAATACTATCATCATCATCATCATCATCATTATGATGTACTTTGTCGAAGTAGCTTGGAACATAGTATTCACATCTACTGGAAAATTCTTGAAGTATACTTGATGAATTGGCGAATGTTTGGCAGAATAGCCGTCATATCTTTTTTTTTTTTTTTGGCCAAAGGGGTTTTTCTACAGCCCGCGTACAATGACCTTGACTGATATTTGACAAAGAAAGTAACCTGCGCCCACGAGCCCATTTTTTCACATTTATTTTGCGAAAAAGTTGATCCTCATTGAGGTTTCCTATGAACAGTAACATGAAGGAAGAATATCTCACAACTCGCAGCCACCTTATTTACACCCAACTAAACCAAGCTTCCTCGTTATCCTTCTTTCTGTTTGTGATACTTTGTTCTAAAGCTGTAGTAGAAACATAAATCGGAATTCTTAACTTCAATGACATCAAATTTAAGACATTTTCTCTTTGTATTCATAAAAGATTCCTTCCAGTCTTCAGCAACATAGCTGTGTTATTTCTTGCGACTCGCAGCTTCAATCAGACGAATATCTGCGTCATTCGGAAGGAAAGGGTCGCCGGACACCATGAATTTGTGGTCAATTGTCTCTGCTTTTATGTTTGTACTATTAACTTGTTTCAACAGCGTAAGAGGCATTCTGATGTTCCTATTTTGGTCACCTCTGGCACCAGAATATCGAATAACTTTCTTATGTGTAGAGGCTTTCTCTCTTAGTTGTTTTTCGACAATGCTAGAAATGTCTTGAGAACCTCTTCCTGTATCTATTTCATCCCAGGCGTACATTAATCCCATATTATTATTAAAGGAATACACCCCAAAGTTATAAACATATAGATTGCGTTTATAAGAAGCTATGGATGTTGACAGCTTAGGAAAGGTAAGTGCTTTTCGCAAGTCGAACGTGCAGCAGTAAATTTCATCTGAGGCTTTAATTTTATCAGTTTTCATTTTCTCTCTAGCCTGTTTAGATTTCTGCAAATGCAGCTTTCTTTCGGTTCCAAGACTTTTTCTAGTGTTTTCATCATTTTCTGTCGAAAGCTTGATTGATATGTAATCACATAATTTACATGTATCTGTACTTGACGGCTTAAAGTGTAAATTAATCTTTGTGCTGAGGACTTTGTAATAGAATTTATTTTCACGGGGGTTTTATTCTTTGTCGTACATACATACTTGTCTAGGCCGCAGATCAAACTACGTGATTATTTTTTTTTCTTGTAATGATTTTTTCTTTAAAGAAAAGCGCTGTGAGTGCGTTTAAAATTTATTTACCGAGAAAGGGGGGTGGGGAGGACTCATCAAAAAGAATATTACTTTCCATTCATAGTTTCTCCACCTGATGATTCACGAACGTTTATTTTTCATCAGAAGTTTTGAAATCGTTACTTATTTAATCTGCAACGTTTTTTGATAGCAATGAGGCATGAGTTAGACAAGAATGGACCAGAGATGAAAGAGTAGTACACTGATGAAGGGACTTGATTCAGTATGGTTGTGAAGGCTTCTTGTATTACTTCACCAACTCTAGACACAGATGCAGTCTATGAGAAGGTATGTGATCTATAGACTTGGTGACTATGGCAGTCGATGGACCACAGTTTACTGCACTTTCTAAATGAATTATCTCAATTTTTAGAAAAAAGTGGACTTGGTGTACTATGGTTGTGAGCCCCTCATATATAGACAGAGATGAGGAGAGAGAGATACATTTATTTCATTTATCGTAAAGAAATCACAAAAATACATTTGAAAAAATCATATTTGTGAACTCAAAATATTGTATAGTTTGTTATAGATTTAACTACAATGTATGAAAAATTTTATTCTTAATGCTTCATAAATTTACCTATAAAATACACTAAGTTGTTATACTATCTAAAAAAATATATATAATACGCAGAATATTTTTACGGGGATTTATATAATGCATGCTTACATTTATTATTTAATAAATATATTTTTTACAGTAAACTACTGCTTAAAAATGGGACTATTTTGCTAACAAAATGTTGAAATGATTTATACCTCTGAAATGTTAATTAGCATGTTATAATGTTCCATTCTCATTTAAAAATCTCTCAATGTTAGTTGCTTTCTTGCAACACAATTTTAAGAAAAATACATTGATTTTTTTTTTTTTTTCAATATTTGAATTTGCTGAATTTTCGTTTAATGTTTTCATATCTGTATACGTGGGTGGTTCAATAATTATTGTCCCTAATGTATATAAAATATTTGTACTGCGATGGTTGATGTGGAATATCGAAGCCTAATCTCATTTCTTAAATGCCTATACTCAATTTATGAACCATAGCTGCTATATTAACATAGTTTTCGACGGAGGGGTGAAGTTTCAAAGACCTATTTGGGGGTGGGGGTTAAGGAGGGGTGAGGGTGAAATGCTAGTTTCGAGCTTAGGAGCTACATTTGTGACGGTGGATGAGATGTGGCTACATCACTATGATCCCGAGTCCAACCGACAGTAGTTACGTCTCGTCCACTGTCACAAATCTAGACCAATAAGCTAAAAATCAGCCTTTTCACCCCCCAATCCCCCTCTTTAATTCCTATCTCCAAAACTATGTAAATATAGCCGCTACTGTTCTGAAATTGAGCATTTAGGCATCTAAGATATTAGGCTTCAATATTCCACAACAGTCATCGCAGTACAAATATTTTATATGTACCAGGGACAATATTTATTGAACCACCCTCGTACAATACAATATGAAAATAAAACTAAAGGATTTATTAAAGGGAATGAAACTATGATTATTTCTATATAAAATGAAGGATATGAATAGTAAGATTATCATACTGCATTGATATTTTCTCAAATACTTTACAGAATTTTACATTATTTAAAAAAAGAAGAATTGTTTTTTCTTATACAATGTTTTCGCGTATCTTTACTTTTCATTCTTTGCTTGCCAAAAATATTAATATATTATATTCTTTCTTAAAATATTTTTTCCGGAAAGCTATTACTGTCAGATGAAAATTTTTAAAGGGAAATTTATTTCCTTTTGGGTATATTAAATAGCTATAATTGATTTCTAAACTATTATTTCAAGATTTTTTACGCAAAAAGATGCTAAATAACTTCATACTTAAGGATATATTACCATTATTTTTTTTTTCTAGTTCTTTAAAAAATATACAGGAAAACCTGTCGCAAGGCTAGAAGTGTTTGAAATTGTAACATGCAGAAACCATAAAGGATCAATATATCATAAACAAAATACATAATTAAGATACAAAAATGCTTAACATGTTGAAAAATCGCTCTAAAAAGCAACTGATGGAAACTTGGTTAATATTCATTTCCTTTTTTTTAAAGAAACAATGTATTTAAACAGTGTAAGCTATCTTTATGAAATATGATAATCTTCTATACTACTGCATATTATCGGGAACTTCGGTAGATATATTTCGGTACTGCTTGAACTTCGGGTCGATAGCAAGTTGATAAATGTGGAACATTTCAAACTTGCCATGTTTTTTGCTGACATCTTAGAAAATCTCCGAGGTGCAGTGATCACATGCCTTAAAGGATAAATGAAATCAAATATATTTTTTTTTAAGTCTTTATGAAGATATAACTTCGAACACGGTAATGTAAGCCGCAAAATCTTTGTCTTCCTTTTCAGAAGAAATGATTTTTTTTTTTTTTTTTTTTTTTCAGAAATCATCTTAAAATCGTGTAATGTAGCTTTCTGGTTGTCGAATTCCAGGAATATAAGATATTTATTATGAAAGTTTAAATTGTATATAAATGTACTATAGGATTTTATCTTATATGAACAGACGATTTTAATTATTAGAGTGCTTCTTGAGTTTATAAAAACACAAAAATAAAAACATATAAAATATATTATATAAAATATAACATTAAATATGACATGTAAGAAAAATAATAACACTCGCTTTGGTTCCGAAAATAATACGTAAAATATGCTGTTCTAAGGGAAATATGCAATACGCCAAATATGCTACTAACACGTGAAATATGCTGTGTTGAAAAGAATATATTCTCGTACTTGTGTTTATTCTTACTTGATCAACACTTATTCATCCTAATCCTGAAGTAACATGAGCAGTCATGAAAATTAGTTTAAATATGATATCTTGAATATAATCTTTCCCTCAACTATTATCTAAAAATTAATTTCCATGAAATAATCTTGCATTAATATTCCACAACAATAACGAACCTAATTGCACACAGTTAGATTCATAATCTTTTAAAAATTGTACGTATGCATATCGTATGCAATAAAAAGAAAGAATACTTAATTTCATTATCTTAAAATACTAAGTAGATAGTCAATGTTAGAATTACGTATTAAATAAACATATAAAACAAATATAACATTAAAATATATAATGTATTTTTAAAGCAATTGCAATTATTATAAAGTATTTTCTGTTGCTGTTTCAAAAATTATTTGATTTAATTTTTTATGAAAAATATTTTATCATAGAATAGGTATGTGAAGAAATTTGTGAGTCAATTTAATGAAAAAAAGTACATAAAAATGTTTTGGAAACAAAAATATCAAAGTGAAACATCTGGAAAAAAATAACTCGCTTACAAGCGAGTTATTTGTTGTAATTTTGCGTTGTAACTATAGATATATCTATAGTTTACACTTTTTCGAGTAATAAAAGCATTTTTTTTTTCGTAAAACCAGGTTTGAACTTTTAAAAGTAATTCTCTGAAATACATAGAATGTATTTAAAAAGAAATTGGAATTATAATAGAATATTTTATGTTGATGTTTTTAAAATTTTAAAATTTATTTTTTTATTAAAATATATGTTATCATAAAATAGGGATTCACAACCATTGGCCCGCGATGAGTTAACGTTTCGCCCGCGAATTCCGACAATTTATTAGTGGGAAAAAATTGCAATTTTTGTCCATATAGTAATAGGAAAAAATCGTGAAGTTCGTCGATCGGCTGCAGAAAAATCTTGAATTTCGTTGTCGGGCACGGAAAAATACCAAATTTCATAGGTCGGGCGCAGAAAAATCGCGAATTTCGTTGCTCCGGCACAAAAAACGCGAATTTCGATGCTCAGGAATGGAAAAATCGTCAAATTTGTTGATCGTCTGCGAAAAAATCTTGAGTTTCGTCAGTCGCGGGAAAAAAAATCGCGAATTTCTACAATTTGTAGAGGGAAAAATTGAAAATTTTGTTAGTCAGTTAAGAATCGCGAATTTCGTTAATCGGGTGCGGAAAAACCGCGAATTTCCTTGATGAGGTGCAGAAAATAGCAAATTTCGTTTATGAGGGTCAGAAAAATCGCGAATTTTGTTGATCAACACGGAAAAATCATAAATTTTGTCAGTAAATTTCGGAAAAATAGCAAATCTCGTTGATCGCGCACGGCAAAATCGCGAATTTTGACGATCAGGCCCGGAAAAATAGCAAAATTCGTCGTTCAGACGCAAAATAATCGCAAATTTCGTCGATCGGGCACGGAAAAATAGCGAGTTTTGTCAATCGGGCTCCGAAAAATTGCGAATTTCGTTGGTCGGGTCCGGAAAAATAGCATATTTTGTCGAACAGGCCCTAAAAATTGCAAATTTCGTCTATCGGGAACGGAAAAATCGTGTTTTGCGATTGGGCTCGAAAAAATTGCAAATTTCGTTGGTCAAACACGAAAAAATTGCGAATTTTGTCAATCAGCACAGAAAAATAGGGAATTTTGTCGATTAGAGGCGGAAAAATAGCGAGTTTTGTCAATCGACTTCGGAAAATTTGCGAATTTTTTTGATAAAGCAAGGAAAATTTTCAAATTTCGCTGATCGCCTCCTTCTCTCCCCTTTGTTCATAAAGTTCACATTTTTTTACTAGCCACTTTCATGCTTATGTTTGTTTTTTAGCAGTTTCAATAAAACAAAATTTACTCACTGGAATAAAGTCAAGGAGTATTATCATTCCTTGAAAACAATCCTTGCTATATCTCTGTTAGATATACAAATGTAAACTATTCTTGTCAACTAAATTGGACAGGTTAACTTTGTAGGGGAACCTAGAGGAGTAACCGCGCCCCTCTAAAACCATATTTTTTGTCTGATTATAGGCCACAGATAACCTCCCCGAAATAGAAATCTCTCTGTGTTACTGATATGGCCCTCGACAACCCAGACATTTTTATAAGTGGCCCTTCTCTTAAAAAGGTTGTGCACCACTATCATAAAATATATGTTATCGTAAATATGTTATCATCATGTCCGATTGAAATTCGTCAGTCAATTTAATGAATAAAAAATTGAAAAGAGCCCAGCTAAACTGATGGTATTGAACTCACAGGCTATTCACGCTAATTGCATATTAGATTCTTATTTATGTCTAGTATTCAAAAAATGGAACACACTTTTTTTGGCAAAACAGTGAATAATCGGGGAAGCGACTTGTCAAATTAAGCCGGTATACCAGATTTGAAGCAAATCGGATAATTTTGCATGAAAAACACATTTACACATACATGAAAAATCCATTTATCTAAATGAAGGTTGTAAATTAATACCCGTTCTCGCCTTTATACTTAATCAATAAACCTGAAAATCTAATCAGGGAAGCGTCTTATCAGAATGAACCGGTATACCGAAATTGATGTAAAACGGATAATTCTGCATGAAAAACCCATTTAGCAAAATTAAGCGGGGTATCAGCCCCCGTTCTTACCTTTACACTTTAACAATGAACTCTCTAAATGCCTTGCCAGCGTGAACCTATTTACCAAATATGAAGCAAATCGGATAAATCTGCATGAATAACCCATTTATATCAAGGGGGGAACTATCCCTCCGTTCCCCCCGTTATACTTAACCAATGAACCACCAAATCTAACCAGGGAAGCGGCTTATCATAATAAACCTGTATACCGAATTTGAAGTAAATCGGATAATTCTGCATGAAAAACTCATTTATCTAAATTTTGGGGGAGGGGGGGGGGGTAGTGGCTCACCATTCTCAACTTTATTCTTAACCAATGAACGTTCGAACCTAATTCGGGAACCGACTTATGAGAATAAACCTATTTACAAAATTTGAAGCATATCGGATAATTCTACATGAAAAACATATTTATCTAAATTAAGTGGGGTATTAACACCGTTTCCCCTCTTTTAGACTTAACCAATGAGCCCCCAAAACTAATCAGTGAAACGCCTTATCAGAATGAACCCATTTCCAAAATTTTAAGTAAATCGGATAATTCTGCGTGAAAAATCCATTTATCTAAATTAAGGGGGATTAGCCCCCATTCTCTCTTTTATACTTAACCAGTGAACCCTCCAGACTAATCATTGAAGCGTCTTATTAGAATGAACCTCTTTATACAATTTGAAGCAAATCGGATATTTCTACAGGAGTTATCCCGTTACGTACATAAATACATGCATATGTACATGCGTACGTACATATTGAAACTGCGTTCACATTAGCTCTCAGGCTTCAATAGCCTGTGAGCTAAAAAAAGTACGTTAAATATTTTGGAAACAAAAATATCAAAGCGAAACGTATGTTGAACAAAATAATTCGCCTAGCTATAGGTGAAATTTTTGCGAAAAATAAAAGCAATTAATTTTTGTTAAAACCAAATTTGAAGATTTAAAAAAGTATTTTTGTAATTTAGCATTCTACTATATAATTGTCTTCGAATCGTTCGATTCGAACGTTTTGTCAATAATTTTTACTTTATTCTATCTTTACAAGAAGAAAGTA
Source organism: Maratus speciosus (assembly GCA_963932465.1). Lineage (NCBI taxonomy): Eukaryota > Metazoa > Arthropoda > Arachnida > Araneae > Salticidae > Maratus > Maratus speciosus. The sequence goes on along the minus strand of OZ010789.1, from coordinate 591,148,147 downwards.
TTGGATTCGTGAAAATTTTCGACTTCCGGTTTTCGACGGATTTATACGTTTTAGAATGTCCTGAACATGATTTGATGGTTTTTAGAAAATGTCTGTCTGTCACTCTGTCACTTTGTCACTCTGTATGTGACAAAAATTTTGTGGCGCTCTACCTCAAGAACTAATGCACGGAATTTCACAAAACTTCTGATTCAATTAGACCTTGATATAAACTGGTCCTTATTAGTTTTTGGTGTAAATCGCTCAACAGGTGGCGCTGCTATGCTACATTTTTCATGATATACGCAATTGCTCAATCTCCAGAACGAATGCAAGGATATTCATCAAACTTCAGATTCTGTTATTCCTTGACATGAATTGAAGTTTTATACATTTTGGTGTAAATCACTCAACAGCTGGCACTGCTATACTGCATTATTTACGATTTCCGCAATAGCTCTACCTCAAGAACTAATGCTTGGCTTTTCAACAAATTTCAGATTCAGGTATACCTTGATATCAATTAGAGCTGTTTATGTTTTGGTGCAAATCTATCAACAGGTGGCGCTGCTATGCTTCCCTTTTCAGTATTTCCACTATAGCTGTATCTCAAGAACTGATGCACGATTTTCATCTAACTTCAGAATCAGTTAGTACTTGACATGCATTGACATCTTATAGATTTTGGTGTAAATCGCTCAACAAGTGGCGATGCCATACTGTATTTTTCAGATTTTCCACTATAGCTGTATCTCAAGAACTAATGCACGAATTTTCACCAAACTTCAGAATCAGTTAGTCCTTGACATGAATTGACATTTATATATTTTGGTGTAAATCTCTCACCAGGTGGTGCTGCTATGCTGTTTTTTGCGATTTCCGCAATAGCTTTATCTCAAGAACTAATGCTTGGATTTTCAACGAACTTCAGATTCAGGTATACCTTGATGTCAATTAGTGCTGTTCATATTTTGGTGTAAATCGCTCAACAGGTGGCGCTGCTATGCTACATTTTTCAGCATTACCGCTATAGATCTATCTCAAGATCTATCTCAAGCACGAATTTTCATCAAACTTTAAATTCAGATATACTTTGATATGAATTGGTGCTAAATTCATGTAATTTCTTGTGCAATTTAAATAATTTATTTGACGTGTTTTATCCAGAAGAAAGTTTTTTGACGGCCAAAACAAACTTGTTAAAATAATATTTATTTTGTCCTTATTGGCACAATGTATTATGAATGTCTCCAACATTCATTTCAAACTATCTAACAGTACTTTTTTTTCATTTGCTACTACAATCATGCAGCCGCATTGATTACTTAAAGATATTTTATTAATGAACAACGTATATGATTGTAAAATGCGACTTAAAGGTGCAATAAAAAAAACCACGGATTTGTTTTGATTTCTACTTCAGATACAATTCAATTCTATTAAATAAGTCAATGATATTTACAGAGTAACACAACACTTAGCTTTACGACATTATTTAGAAATTTTATAATTAAACTTATACCTATTTACTTAATTAAAAACTGAAAACGACATTGAGATAACATGTAATAACTCTGAATACAAATTCAAAGTATATTAGGTTAATTTATTAGAAAAACAATATAGTAACTTTAGTTTCTGTAGTTTTAAAAATCTTCACCGTTAAAGAAAACTTTTACACGTAAGTACATTTGAAATATTCAATATAACTAAAAAAAATTGTTTCAGAATTTTTTTTATGTGAAGACATTTTTGTTCATTTTTTTCCTTACATAAAATGCTACATCTTTTCCTATTTTTTTAACTCAAAATATTTTTTTTATTAATAACTTTGTTCAGGCTGAAGGTTACGGGAAAAAACATTTTTAGGAATATAAAAAAGAGTTTATATTACTCGCAAAGTGAAAAGGAAATAATTTTTTTTTCTTATCAGGAATGTGGTGAACTGATACAACTTCAATATCGAAAGAAAGAAATTTTTTTGCATTCCTTTTATTATTATGAATGAAGATTAAGTTTTTATTTTCAAAGAAAACATGTGTACACGTATAACAAGATATTGGGGAAAAAAAGCTTTTTTTTTTTTTTTTTTTTTTTTTTTTTTAAGATTCTCTCTAGAAATATGCATTTATTTTTCTTTTAACATTCCTTTTTTTCGTATTTTACAAGGGAATAATGAGAAAGTGTCTTTATTTATTAATATTATATGTGTTTTAACACAGAATATCCTTCTCTAAAGTTTTTACTTTTACATATCTGGCTAACCTCAATGTACTTGTGTGTATAGGAAAACACAATACGAAAGAAAATATCATAAAAACATATTTTTAATATCACCGCAGCTATTATGTAAATTTCGAGCCCAAAATAATTTAGTGATTTTATCAAATATACATAAAATTGTTTTTAAACTTTAGAGGGAGTAGGATTTTTTATTTGAATTTTCGATTTAAAGAATATAAAACGATAGAATACATCAATCTATAAATTCTCAGATATCTGAAATAACGAAAAAAATTTCTCTTTAAATCAAACAATCTAGAAATGATAATTATTTTTAGGTATACTAATGTAAAGAACGAAGTCTATTGCTCGTAATTGGTTGTAAAATGTCTGGACAAATAAAAGTAAAATTCGCTCTGTGTGTCTATTTGTGTGCGTGTTATCTTTGCAACGGCTAGCGAAATCTACGACACGTACGAGGCTGAAAATTTTTGTGAAAATATTCCAGTGTCTCTCCTAATGCACCTGATGCTCAGAAGTTTAACACTTCACTGCACGAGTTTTTCTATTTTTATGAAAAAAAAAATTGAAATCTATCTATCGGTCTAACAATGGGGAAAATAGTAAAAAAAAATTAAATTTCAAATTTTCAGCTAAAATTTGATATTTTATGGCTTAGGGTATTAAAATATTGTATTGCTACATTTTACAACTAGATGAGCTTAAATTAATTAATTTTATCTGCTTAACACTCTGCAACTATTTTTTATATTAATATTTTAAAGTATTCACTAAAAATAATGAAAGTAAATTTTACCTTAATAGCTTGATCGAAAATTTTTTTGCTTCAGAAGAACAAATTCTATTTTTTTTTTTTTTTTTTTTTTTTTTTTTTGTCAAATGCAGCCATCTGACATGGACAAAATAAGTGTTATTCCATTCTTTGGACTGTTCTCGATCAGGGATAGAGATCATATAGGCCAAATTCATGGCACATAATAAGAATTACAATGTTTTTAGGTATGTGCCAGATGTGGCACGTCGTGCAGTGAAGTGTTAAATTTCTAATAAATAGCTGGGATAGTACATAAAAACTCATTAAACGGCCAAATTAAAAAAGTATTTCTTTCTTCAAAACCACTAGCAGACTAGAAATGGACCCTGATGCGAGGGTAGCACATGAATTTCCAATCAACATGCTCCCCTTGAAATCGCATCGAGGCTAGCATGACAGAAGAAAAAAGCATAGATATTAATAGGACTGTAAATTAAATAAAATTCTTTCTGGATTTCTTCTTTAAGAGTTAAGAAGGTTTACTAGAATTTGTAATTCGCCAGGTTTCAACGTTTCAATGTACACTAGGAATTTGTAAGGGGGATTATATATTTTTTAAATATTGAATTTATCGATTTGAAATTAACTCACCTATGCTTCTTTTCAAGGACCAATCGAAATATCTAATTTTATTTGAATCCCGATCCCAATTAAGGAATATACATTAGGTAACAATTTTAATTTTTTAGCGTTTTTGATCTGGCAGCTGTTTGATAAATCTTTTGAGCGCGTGAGCAGTATATATAAAATTATACAAATTTTAAGTTTATTTGAGATTATTATCATGGGCCGTGGCAATGCCTCGCGGGTCAGCTAGTATCTAATATTTGCTTTTAAATTCATTACTTTGTGCATTATGGAACACTAATTCATTAAAATTACGCAAATCAGAATAATGATGTGAGAGTGTTATCTAATACAACTGTAAATAAACAGTTTAAAAAAAGTGAAAAGGATTCTTTTTTGCCTTGCAATTATGTGCCATGCGTTTTTTAGCACTGCGTTTTTGAGGAAGCGAAAATTTCCAGATGATAACTGATTACCTAAAGATAAAGGAAATGTTATCCCCTTTTTTGTAATATCACGTAAAAATTATTATTCTTAAATGTATACTATTTTACATTCACATATTTTGTTGTGGATTGTTAATCATTCATCGTTATAAATTAAAAATAAATCATAAAATGTAAAGAGCATTACCGAAAAGAATACAGAATAATTAAATAATATAATTAAATAAATAATGAAAAAATGCAATCTCCTTCGTATTCTGAAAAATTGCGGTGCAAAAGTCATGTACGCTATTAACAGGTTTTACGCATATATCTATAAAATAACGTTATGTTTCGCTTGTACCTGAATGAAAAGATAAATTTTACTGTATTTTTTTAAATGTAGTTACTAAAATAATATACAGGATTAGAGTAAATGATTTATTGGGATTCAAAAGACTGGTTATTTATAAGTATACGACGCACAAAGATGGGTAATATATGAAAATATACATACACGCACCAAGATAGGTCCATGCTAGAAATATTGAATGCGTGCGTGCTTAGTTGCCCGGCACACATCCAAACGGAAATCCAGTTCCACCCATACGTTCAAGAGCATGTTTCTGTCAATCTCCGTCATAATAGCAGTGATGCGTTGTTGCACGCAAGCTACGAAGCGCTATTTAAACTAACTGAGTGTATGTATAGTAGAACCTCAATTAATCGAGCTTCGAATAGTCGAGGTTTCTGTTAACCGAGCCGATAACAAAGCCTGATTTTTTTTTTTTTTTTTTTTTTTTTTGAATAAGCCTTGAAAATGACCACACTTTTTAGATCCTTGCCCGTACTATACAGGCTCTTCTGTCCCCAAAAGCACTCAACTCCCAAGAAACATTGTACCCTGGGAAGTCAACAATAAACAATTTTTTTGAATCCAGTGGCCATGTAAACTTTCATAAATTTTTGATTTGCTTTTTAAAATTTACTACTAATAGTTGATTTCCTTTTTAAATTTGTTAAGCTGTGAAATAGAACTTTACATATATTTATTTTTATTATTTAAAAACGTTCTTTTTTTTTAAGCGATGTTAAATTCGTAAGCACGGCGAGTTTTTACATACAGTTTCTATTAACCAAGTTTTGCGATATCCGAGATACTAACGGTCCCAATTAGCTCGGAAAATCGAGGTTGCACTGTATCTTGTCATGTTTCACCCGTCATTGTAGGTTGTATACCTCTCAATACACAGCATTTTGAAACCTGTTGAATCATTATGCTAACCCTCTATATAACTGAAAATCTCAGACATACAGTATTACATCGCTCACCCGCAAGAAAAACGACACATCTCGCAGAAATTCATTTTTCGTTTTATTCCATTAATAGGTCTGTCATAGGTGCAGCTTGCTACACAAACAGTTTCATAAGAATAGCTATGCGGGAAATTACTTCATTACGCCTCATGTCCATTTGTGACCATAGAAAGGCGGTGGATTGTGTGGGGAGGTAAAATTAGCCAACCCTCCAAACCTAATCCTATGTCTTCATTTTGAAGGGTTTTATGCTTTTATGCATGTTTAAATTCATGCATACAGAGCTAAGATCTATAATTTCATGTTACAGTAAAATCATGCACATTTTCTTTTGCCTCTCCTGTAAAATTTACTTTTGTCGAGATGTGTCACTTTTCTCGCGGGTGAACCATATATTATAAAATTACTTATTTCTATGTCCTTTACACATATGTATAACCAAAATTTTAAGTTACGTTTTATTACTGGAGCTTTATATTTTCATAATGAAAAGCCATCCTAAATATTCATTTTTAATTAATGTCCTGTGTTTGATAAAACATAAAATGGCTTTATCTAATACCGATAAAATAAATATAAAAGATGTTATCAAATGAGCGAATTCATTATAGAAATTATTCAAGTTAGTTTTTAAAGTCATGAAAAATAAAACAATGGCATGTTATGTATAAATTCCTCAATAAAGTAAATATAAGTAGTTCTCGGTGCACATAAATATTACACAATATATTTTATCTTCAATAGCATAGCTTGTTCTAATTTAAATCATTTTAACTTTTCCATTACCTCGTAAGCAATAACTTTTTTTCTTCTGGGATCTTTCAGCTGGAGTAATGTTAGTAGCGGTAGGATTAAAGCAATCTAATAAAATAAATTATTTTACAATACTTTAGATACGTCCTCAAATTGTATTTTGATTTCCAAACTTTATATAAAGTACTTTTGTTAATGAATAATAAAGAAATTAAATTCAAGATCATTTCTCCTTTTTAAACACTAAAATAACTGCAATAATTAAAAATAATGTATATTTATCTAAATAGCTTGTATGATGCAGTGTTCATTTAAGTGTTTCTAATTAAATACATAGCCATTTTTACATAAATATGATTGTATATTAAATCTTGTGAATCACAATAGAGAATGTTTTCATACACAATGCATACATTTATATTTTTTCTTCTTTATGAGTAATTTAACTCTTATGCTCTAAAAATACTCAGTGAGAAATATAACTTTTTCTTGATATGAAAATAATGTGTGTGATCATTCAATGTAACTTCAGTTATTCACAATCAGATTTTTTCTTCAATATATGCATAAATATTTGGGAGAAGAATACGTCAAAAATGCAAAACGAATAATTAAAAAAAAATGGCTTTAAAAAAATAATTTTCTCTTAATTTTATTTTTAACCATAGTGTAATCGTTTCGTTTTTTAGAGCCCTATTCGTGCTTTTTGCCAACGATCTTAGAGATATTTCATGAAATTTTAGACCAAAATTATGTCTTAAAACAAAAACTATTTAAATGAAATTTTTATATTAAATGTGTTGGTATATTTATGCAAAGATGTTTTTCTTATTCTTTTTTTTTAATATTTAATTATATTATTAGAATTTGTGTCACAGAGGGGTTTAGCAGTAGTCATGAAACCGTTATCAACTGAATATAATGAGTTTTATATTATATTGCCAAAAAATCCTTTTTTATGAGACATTAATTTAAGTTATCTCACATCATGTAAGAACGTATTTTACGTAAATGTCAAATTTCGATTTGCCCATGTAAGCATTTGATGAAAAAAATATATAAATTCGATTTATGGCGCAGATGCCGCCATCCGAAGAATCTACGAGAGTCTTTTTCCATTTTTTCCGGTCAAGGGTCCATTCCTCTTCCAGCCTCTATCTCTCATTGTCATTGAAATATCATCCATCCCGTTCTTTCGTAGTCTTTCCGGTTTCCCTTTTTTGTTTGTTTCATAATTGAATGTGATTTTGGATAGTCTTTCATCATTCATTCTTTTGACATGACCTTAACAGATTAATTGCTTTTTTTTAATATCATCTAATATGGCTCCCTTTCTTTTCATCATTTCCTTGATTCTGTAATTTCTTATTCTTTCTATTGTTGATATCCTGAATGATCTCCTTAGGGCGTCCATTTCTACTGACGCTAATTTCTTTCTTTCTGTGTCCACAATTCTCCATCTTTCTGCTCCATTTAACAATATGCTCTTTACAATAAAGTTGTATATACTTTCTTTTCCTAGAGATCTCCTTACTGCACCAAATAGAAATTAATAGTTTTACAGCCATTTTCTCCTGAATAATTATGTATTTAATTTCCTATGAGTGCCTTCCTTCTCTATCAATGTCTACACCTAAATATCTATAATGCTTACAGCTTTCTATTTTTTCGTTATTATTTAGATTTAGGTCTGCCTCATTTCCTCCTATACATAGGTATTTGTTGTTGCTGAAATTCATGTGAAGTCCCCATTTCTCATATTCTTCCTTAATTTTCACCGTCATTTCATCTAAATCATTTTTGCTTTTTGCAATTATAACTTGGTCATCTGCGAATCGTAGATTAAAAATTGACATTCCATTCATATTAAGTCCCATTCCTCTGCATTTCTCCATCCATATTTTCAATGCTTCTTCAACATAAATTTTAAAAAGCGTTGGGGAGATAGAAAATCCCGGTCTGAGTCTTTTCTCTGTTATAAAAACCTTTTGATAATCTTTGGCCCATTTTAATCTTTGTTTTTGATTATCTGCAAAGTTCTTGAATTGCTCTAATAATACTTGGATTTATGGACATTTCATTTAATACATTCCATAATTTTGCGATTGGGACATTATCATATGCTTTCGTAAGATCTATAAATTGCAGATGAACTTGAATTCCTACTGCCATTTCCTTTTCAACTGTTTGTTTAAGTCAATATATATTATCCATATATGATCTTCTTGCTCTAAATCCACTTTGCTCTTCACATTCCTTCATTCTTAATTCTTCGTCAATGAAATCTTTTAAAATTTGTCCATATAATCTAGTAATCGTTGCTGTTACAGTAATGCCGCGATAAATCTCACATTTTTGTCGGTCTCCTTTCTTATATCTAATCAAAAACAACTCGTTGTAAATGATGCCGCCAAGCTACAGACTTAAAACATCAGTCATAAAAAGAAGTGATATCACATAATAAGAAGCGATATAGAAGTGCATACTCCGAGTGCCGTGTAAAAATCTATCACTACTCATATTGTTTCCAAAGGACTCGGAGTGAGGTACAGTATGTGAAAACTGCTTGGTGACCTGCAGGTTTTTTATAATGTTTGTTTTTCCCGCACTTACATATATATGACTTTTTGTTAAACAATTTTCATCTTGTATTACTTATCCCATTAAACTGTGAAAATTCGAAGCTTATGGTATTTACATGCCGATTCTTATTTAACATCATGCGATCGGTTTGTTGATTACCATTATTTGAACGAGAAAGACCACTTTTATGAGGAGGATTTTCTAAATAAACATGTAATAAATATTTTGAGTTTGTAAAATAGTAATAAAAAATAATGATCATATGAGTATTACTAACAATGCACCTAATAATACACGTTAAATAAACGAAGATATATTGCAGTAAAGCCTGCGTAAACGGAATTGCACACGACAGGGGAAAAATCTGTTCTAGTAATGCTACTAGTATTATATAACATTCCTTATGTTGGAAACACGAACTTTACGTTAAGAAATAAATCTGTCATAAACAGGATCCATTTTACAAGTTTTCACTTTAATTTTAATACAGTATATTATTAAACGTATTTATGTAATTAAAAATTATGTTTAAAATAATGAAAAGTATAATTGTAATAGCAGATGATTAACACAATTACATACCATATCCTGATCGTCTTACAAATCTTTCTGATTTATTACAGATCTTCCTCCTACAAATATTTATAAGAGTGATATAATGCGAAATTAAAATTAAATTTTCGACTTTCACAATTTTTCGAAATTGGTATAGGTACTACGTAAATTAAATATACGCCTGCAGGTCGCCAAGCAGTTTTCACATACTGTACATCACTTCGAGTCCTTTGGAAATATTATGAGTAGTGATAGATTTTTACACGGCACTCGGAGTATGCACTTCTATATCGCTTCTTTTTATGTGATATCACTTCTTTTTATGACTGACGTTTATGGCTTGGCGGCATCATATACAACGAGTTGTTTTTTGATTAGATATCACTTCTTTTTGTAAGGTATTTCATTTGCATTATACGTATTCCATTTTAATTCAGAAAAGAAAAGATAAACGAAAGATGATAGAAATAAAAAAATAATTTAATAGTGAGGCTATAAACTTTTCAAAAGTGTAACATATCTAGTAAAACATAATGTTGGACTTTTTAAAAACTATTCAAATACATTTTATCGATCCTTACAAATCTCAGAAGAAATCATTTATTTTTTTAAATTATAAAACGTGTCAAACTAACAAGCAATATTTTAGCTCTTATTCTATAAGCTATAGGGTTATTCATAAATTAACTCAGTAAGGATTTTATTTAATAACTTTTGAAAAACTGCTATTACATTTTCAAAATTCGCACCATTTTACACAAAATATGTAAAGACTTAAAAGCAGATTGAATAATGAACATTTGTTTTATCACCGGGTGTGCTTGAAGTAATTTTTATATAAAATTAGTTATTTTTAATTATTATTTCAGGAAATCCAACGTCTCTCCGATAAGCGCGGCAGAAACTCAGATTATCTTATTAAGCTTTTTTTATTCTTTTTAAATGTTTTCATAAGCTCTAACACTTGTTGGATTTTCTGAATTTTCAATGCATGTACTTTCTAAATTCATAATTGTTTTTTACGTGACTTGCAGGACATACTAAGTCCTATGCTTTCCAAGTATTTTTTCACATATTTCGGATCATTCATACGATAAATTATAATTCATTTCTTTAAAAGTTCAGAATTCGATATTTTATCGTTATGAAAAGATTTTCCCTAATTTCGGTCATATTTGTAAATTTTTAAGTAGCTCTATTATCTGATTAAAAATTAACTAAAAGCTATTTATGGCATATTGATAGCATGCTTTAATTACCAAGTTCAAAATAACAGAATCGATTAGTTTAATAAATCCCCTTATTAATTTTTTAAAATAAAATGAAAAGAAAAAATTCCAATAAAACTGCCAAAAATTCAGTGATTCTTAAATTCTGTCGAATTGTTTTCATGACTATAAGTACTCTGTGATTCACTAAAGTACTTACATTATCTTTCTGAGTCTGTTTTGTGGTTTCTACGTAGTCAGTGTTTACCTAGAATCTTTCCATAATGGAGGTCCACTGGAACGTTTCTATAATCCATTTTCTCCTCAAACATCAGCAGGACATTCGGTTATGATTATTGTGCGCAGTACCTTCGTCAAAAATCATTCCGATTTCGTGCAAAATAATTGTTCTTTTAATTGTTATCTAAATTTTGCGTGCAAAAATACCCATAGTATTGAAATTTTAAAAAGGTGTGGGCTGAAATCGAGAAGCATTTTAAAAAAGTGGTCCAAAAATTCAAAAATTTTGAATAAATTATTTTTATTTTACGATTTAGCGAATTTTTGGCCTTTTTTCAACTACTACTATTAGTTCAGACTCGCCCTATATTTATTCAATTCCTACTATTGGCTCACACTCTCCCTATATTTATTTATATATTTATATATTTATCTTGTACAAATTTTCAATCATTAATAAAATACTCATTGTTCATCCTATCAGGTTGAAATAAATTTTTTTAAACTTGTACTGGATGACAATTGATGTTAATAAAGTTTTTTTCAAATATTAATTAATTAATTAAATTTTAATTAATTAATTTTATTTTTGCGTGGGAAACAAAATGTCCGCCATTGGTTATTGAATTTCAACGAAAGTATTTTCAATAAGGGATTACCATAGGGGGGACCCTGTTCTGTCGCCAAATACCACCAAGTTTGTCGGCCAAAATGAGTCGCCAGAAGTGACGCCAACTTGGCGATATCTGTAATATTTCGCCAAATTCCCACAGAGTTCCATTGTAAACTTACTTGCTTATAGAAAATCAACAAATTGAGATATTTTAATGCAACAAAAACTCATATTAGCTTGATTATATTAAATTTTTCTTTGATGGCCTAAGTAGTAATTGACTTTAAAAACAAAATTTTTATATTACTTGTTTATATATATATTTATTTATATATTTATATATCTTGTTCAAATTTTCAATCGTTAATAAAATACTCATTATTCATCCTATCAAGTTGAAATATTGTTTTTTAAAACTTGTACTGGATGACAATTGATGTTAGTACAGTTTTTCAATTATTAATGAATTAAATTTTAATTAACTAGGGGGCTCTGCCCCCTACGAGCAACGCTCGCCAACCCCCGTTCAGCCACACCAAAATCCAAAAAGCACGCTAATTTGATCGGCTTTAAAAATATTGAATTAAAATTTTAAAAAACAGTAGCGATCTCTCTGTAAACGGGTTTCCATTCGTTTTCCTTGGATTGGGGATTTTTAAGACCAAATCTGCTGCTGTTAAGAGATACAATGGCGGTTTTCGTATTTAATTAAAAAATTAGTTAAACATTTGAAAATAAGCTAATGTAAAAGGAATTAAGTAAACAGCGTCATTGTCTCCCGGTATTTTTTAACAGCGCTATAAGATAGTTCTTTTAAATAATTCATTTTAAATGTATCGTTTTAAATCTGACTTAATTTACACCAAAGTTTTATTTCTCTTATTAATATTCACGTGAAAATACTTTTGTTGTTAGAAGGAAATATTATTTGCGCTGTCTTCGAATTCACGATAATAGTTGAAATGATTATGTCAAAATATCTCGCACAAATATATTTTTCAATTTAAATTGTTTTGCTATATTTTTTGCCATTTTAAATATGACGCAATTTCCTCAAATTACAAGTTTTAACGCATAATAATGATTTTTTTTTTATTTTAAGATTTTGTTTTTCTTTTAAAATTCAAGTGCAAATATGATTCGTCGCACATGTAATCATATACGTGCCATATTGGCACAAATTTTTTCTGACGCCAATTTCATATACGCAACGGGTACTTAACGGGTGCTAAAGTGTTGTTATTTTGCTTGATATGGTAACCCGGATGGGTACAGATGTCATATTCGCCCCATATTGGCGTGATTGTTTTCGGTTGCCAATTTGGCGAAAACATCAACAGCATGAACAACATAATCCGGGTTACCACATCAAGCAAAATAACGACACCTTGGCGCGGAAAAAAGTTGCGCCAAAATGCGCGTATATGACATCTGTGCCTATGGTTCTTATGATGTAATTTTCCTGCTTTTAACATGTAATCATTTAATTCTAATTTTAAAGTTTTTTTTCTGTTTGTAATAGTCACGTGTAAATAAATTTTTAATTTGAAGTAAACATTATTGTTTGCGCTGTTTATGCAACTGGCAACAGTTTAAATTAATAACATTTTCTAAAATTTGTAAAAAGTATCTCTCGAAATGCTGAAAATTTGAATTTAAAATCGAAATAAAACATCAAAAAATGATTCAAATAAGAAACTAAATGCAATCTGCACATCGGGAACTTATAACGTATAAAATGATCTAAAAATGATTAAATTCTCATGTATAGTTTTTGCTCCAATAAAACTTTTTTAATGGAACGATTTTGTCCAACTTTAGCATTAAATATCTCTTAAAATAATTCTTCGATTTGAAAACTGTCTGCATCAGCATATTTATGAAACATTTCTCTATAATACCACCGATTTTCATATTTTTGTATGCAACAGTTTTTTTAATATTAACGATGAAAGGCCATGCTTAAGCATTCAAATTGGATGTGATCTACCCGGAATATCTACGCAGATGTTCATTGGTCCATTTCCAAATCAAAACTTTTTTTTATATATTTTAATTAATTAATATTAGTTTTGCATGGGAAACAAAATGGCGGCCATTGGTTATTGAAGATCAATGAAAGTATTTTCAATAAGGGGTTACCATAGGGGGGACCCTGTTCTGTCGCCAAATACCACTAAATTTGTCGCCAACTTAGCGATATATAGCCAAATTTGGCGGCCAAAATGAGTCGCCAAAAGTGACGCCAAATTCCCATAGACTTCCATTGTAAATCTACTTGCTTATAGAAAATCAACAAATTGAGATATTTTAATGCAACAGAAACTCATATTAGCTTAATATTAAATTTTTCTTTGATGACCTAAGTAGGAACTGACTTTAAAAACAATATTTTTATTTTCCTGTTTTATATTTAACCCGTAATCGCGCGAGTTCTAACCAGCTTTAAATGTTAAATGCAATGTGAGGTATACATGTCTTAGGTTAATTGGAGAATCATCTCTCATTTTCCAATTAGCCTAATATTTTTAAGGCCTATTGCATAGAGCCTAGACAAAGGTTACGCTAATTAACAAGTAACCACTTATTTCTCAATCATGGTGATTTTTTATACTTATAAACCCATAACCCGAACAGAACCCCAAAAATAAATTACAACAGACTGTACGCCAATCCGAGCAAGTCAAAATAATTTCAATCTACACGCAACCCGACCCGAACTGAAAGTTCCATTTGAAAAAAACCGAAATTTGACCAGAACAAAATCTGATAGCAGACAAAAATATTGAAAATACCCGTAACCCGATCCGATCAAGACAAAATAATTTCCAGCACACGCAACCCAACAAAAACCTAAAAATTTCCTTTGAAGAAATCCAGAAATCTGATCCGAACCAAATCTGAACCAAACAAAAATATTCCAAAGAACCATAATCAGATCCGAGCAACACAAAATAATTTCCGTGATATGATACCGACCAGAACCTATAAATTCCCTTTGAAAAATAAACGAAATCTGATCCTAACCAAATCTTAACTCGACAAAAATATTCCATTGAACCATATACCGACCCGAGCAAAACAAAATAACTTCCGTGGACGCGCAACCCGGCCCTAACCTAAAAATTTCATTTGAAAAAAAAAAAGAAATTTCAACCCGACAAAAATATTCCGAAGGTCAATAATCCGATACGAGCAAGACAAAATAATTTCCGTTGACACGCAAACCGATTCGAATATGAAAATTTCATTTGAAAGAAACCCAAAATTTGAACCCGACAAAAATATTCCAAAGATCCATAACCGTATCCGGGCAAAGCAAATTAATTTCCGTGATCACGCAACACGACAAGAACCTAAAACTTCCATTTGAATTTAATTTGAAACCAGACCCGAACCAAATCTTAACCGGAGATAAATATTCCAAAGAACTATAATTCGATCCGATCGAAACAAAATAATTTACGTCGACAGGCAACTCGATCCAAACCAGAAAGTTATATAATTGAACTCGATCCGAAACCGGGTTATGGTCGGTTTTCGGGTTAACTTCAAATGAATCCGGTTGCGTGTCGACAGAAATAATTTTGTCTTGCTCAGATCGAGCTACGGCTATTTAAAATATTTTTGTCCCTCCAGATCGGGTTCGGGGTCGGGTTTCAGGTTTACTTTAAATGGAATTTTCAGATTCTGGTCGTATCGAGTGAACACGGAAATTAATTTGCCTTGCTCAGATCGGGGTATGGCCTGATGTATTTTTATTTCGGTTACTGTTCGGGATTCAGGTTAACTTCAAGTAGAACTTTCAGGTTCGGATCGGGTTGCATGACAACGGAAATAACTTTGTCTTGCTCGGATCCGGTTATGATTCTTTGGAATATTTTTGTCGGATTCAGATTTGGTTCTGTTCGGTTCAGATTTCGGGCGTTTTCTAGTGGAATTTTAAGGTTCGAGTCGCGTTGCGTGTCCACGGAAATTATTTTGTCTTGCTCGGATCGGGTTATGGTTCTTTAGAATATTTTTGTGGATTATAATATTTTGTTCGAGTCATATTTCGTGTTTATTTTAAACTAATTTATTAGGTTCGGATCGGGTTGCGTGTCCACAGAAGTTATTTTGCCTTGCTCAGATCGGATTATGGTTCTTTGGAATAGTTTATTTGTCGGGTTCAGATTTGGTTCATTTCAGATTTCGGGTTTTTTAAATTGAATTTTTATGCTCGTGTCGTATTGCGTCCACAGAAATTATTTTGTCTTGCTCCTATCGGGTTGTGGTTTTTGGGAATATTTTTGTCAGATTCAGATTTGGTTCGGGTCAGATTTCAGGGTTTTTTTTTAATGAAATTTTTAGGTTCAGTTCGGGTTACGTGTCCAAGGAAATTATTTTGTCTTGCTCGGATCGGGTTATGATTCTTTAGAATATTTTTCTCTGTTAACATATTTGGTTCGGGTCATATTTCGGGTTTTTTTCAAAAAAATATTTAGTTGGGTCGAGTTGAGGGTTCGCGGAAATTATTCTGTCTTGATCGGATCGGGTTATGTTTCCTGGGAATATTTTTGTCGGGTTCAGATTTTCTTTGTGTCAGACTTCGGGTTTTTTCTAGAGGAATTTTTAGATTCGGGTGTCGTGTTGCGCCCACGGAAATTATTTTGTATTGCTCGTAACGGGTTATGGTTTTTAGAAATAATTTTTCGGATTCAGATATGGTTCGTGTCAGATTTCAGGTTTTTTTTAAATGGAAGTTTTAGGTTCGATTCGGGTTGCGTGTCCAAATAAATTATTTTGTCTTGCTCGGATCGGGTTATGGTTCTTTAGAATATTTTTGTCGGTTATCAAATTTGGTTCGGGTCATATTTCGTTTTTTTTTTTCCAAAAATAAAATTAGTTTCGGATCGGGTTGCTTGTCGACGGTAAATTATTTTGTCTTGCTCGGATCGGGTTATGGTTCTTGGGAATGTTATTGTCGGGTTCAGATTTAATTCATGTTATATTTCGGATTTTTTCTAATGGAATTTTTTATGTTGGGGTCGTGTAGCTCGTGTAGCAGGGAAATTATTTTTTCTTGTTCGTATCGGGTTATGTTTTTTGGGGATATTTTTGTCGGATTCAGATTTGATTCGGCCCAGATTTCAAGTTTTATAGTGGAATATTTAGGTTCGGTTCGTGTTGCTTGTCCAAGGAAATTATTTTGTAACGCTCGGATCGGGTTATGGTTCTTTGGAAAATTTTTATCGGGTTCACAATTGGTTCGTGTCAGATTTCGGGTTTTTTCTAATGGAATTTTTAAGTTCGGGCCGTGTTGCGTCCAAGGAAATTATTTTGTGTTTCTTGTATCGGATTATGATTCTTTAGATTATTTTCGTCGGTTATCATATTAGGTTTGGGTCATATTTCGTTTTTTTTTTTTTTTTTTTTTTTTTTTTTTTTTCAAAAAACATTTTAGGCTCGGGTCGAGTTACGTGTCCACGGAAATTATTTTGTCTTGCTCGTATTGGATTATGGTTCTTTGGAATATTTTTGTCGGGTCTGAGATTTGGTTCGTGTAAGATTTCGTATTTTTTCTAATGGAATTCTTAAGTTCGGTTCCGGTTGCGTATTCACGGAAATTATTTTGTCTTACTCGGATCGGCTTATGGTGCTTTAGAATATTTTTGTCGGTTATCATATTTGGTTCGTGTGAGATTTCGGTTTTTTTGTTATCAGGTTCTGCTCCGGTTGCGTGTCGACAGAAATTATTTTGTCTTTCTTGGATCGATTTTTCAGGAATCTAATACTTTCTTCTTGTAAAGATAGAAGAAAGTAAAAATTATTATTCCGGGACTTAAAAGTCAAAAGATTGTGAGAATGCCTCGCATATTACGCACGCCACGCTGCAAAAATAACGAGACTTTAAACTGGTATAAATCAAAAACTAATTAATATTTTTACATGAGTCTTTCAAAGGTTTGAACTATTCATAAAAACAAAGCTAATGCCGTAAACTGCGTAAAAATCCGAAAATTACACATTGCTGCAGCCCTGTCAACAGATTTGGTCAGAACAAGAATTTTAAAAGTGCCAAAAACAGCACTTTTAAAATCGCATTTACTAAAATCCTATTGGCCGGATTCCATTTTATTTTCGTTTTCTGAGTCACGTGACACGCCCCATTCCATAGAATCACGAATTTTGCTTCTATCATAAATAGACCCGGATATATAGAGGGGTCAATATCCCGCTTTGGTCAGTCCTGAAAATATAAACTTTACAGAGTACTAAAAAATTATTGAAATATCGTTTTGCATTAATTGGCGGAAATTCTTTTCATTTACGGTTCATTGAATTGTTATTTCCTTTGCTTGGCGAGAAACTCTGTCGAGTTTCTGTGATATTGATATTAAATATGCAATCACCAATTCTTCTGGTGTTTCCTCTCCGTTTAAGCATTTTTCGAATAATTGTCTAATTAATCTGAACAATTTATCAGTCCCATTTTTGATCAGCTCTGCTGATATTCCACAGGGACTACTTGTTCTTTGATTTTTTTTTTAATTTTTGAATTTCTCTTTTATCTCTCTCAAGCTCCAACAGCATATGTTGTCACACAAAATTCATACCAGAATTATTTACTTGAAATTCACCTCTAGTTTCCGTAAGCAAAGTCTTATAATATTCTTCCCATTCCTTCACAGATATTCTTTGCCATTTGATGAAAATACCAGTTGAAAATATTAATTAATGTAAAATATAAATTTTGATAACACTTTTAAAACTAGCTGAATTGTGTTTATAAATTCGGTTTGTCTGACTGTCTGTCTATGAGTGTGTCTGTCCTTACTCCGAATCTCTTAAATATACTTTGTTGTCGTACTATTGATATACGTTATTATTCAAATATATCGCTCATCCGCAATAAAAGTGACCCATCTCTACAAAAGTAAATTTTACAAGAGAGACAGAAGAAAATTCGCATGTTTTACTATAACATGAAATTATAGCATCTAGGTTTCCATGCAGCAGTAAAAATGTTCACAAATTCGTAAAACTCTTAAGAATGAATAAGTAGATGAAGTTTGGAGCTTTAAGTAATTTTACCCCCCCCCCCCACACACACACACACAAAAAAAAATTGCTCCAACACTTTACCTTCGGTGGTAACGAATAGACCTACAGCGTATTGCAAGTTCTGTCACTTTTCTCGCAAGTGACCGATATCTTTATTATGCCGTCCTCGGTATTGAAAATGAAGTGTGTTGAATTTATAATTCGTTTACAGGGAGAATTAAAATATAATTCTGTTACATTGCCGCAAATAGGTTAAAATCGTTTGTGGTATATTGTAATGATATTTTGTTATTCAAACATATTAGAATTAATATATATAAGTGAGGTGCTTTACAAGATCCGTAAAGTGTAATAGCGTTTGCATAGCAAAAATCGTCCATTTACAAGGAAATATAGTTTAATTCTGATACAGTGGTGTCGATGTCCATATAAATGCCGGAAGTGTGTTTTCAGTTGTGTACGCGTTTTTAAATGTTACTAATTTATTTGCATATTAATTTGTGTGAATAAATTTTATATATCATATACAGAGATGCACAAAAAATCGGCTTATTGACGGAAAATGCTGAAGGGGAACTTTCAACTGTGTTATGAGTTTCCTAACTGAACTAAATATTATCCTAGCCATTTTGTTTTATTACACAAACATTTTAAATCATTGTTTGTTGGTTATCACTTTTAAAATAATCTATTTAAAATCAATCGAAACAATCAATTTAATACAAACCGCCAGATGTACCGTTGAGAAAATTTTAAAGCGAAAAATGTTCGACCTATTTAAATTTATTACCAAGTAAGTGAAACTTACGGATTGACCGCGATGAGCGGAGGTATAGTGAAAAAGGGACATAGTATGTTTAACGATGGAAGTGAAAATGTCCTCAACGAGGAGTGCAGTGGACGCCTGTCGTTGATCACCTATCGACGACAAAGTTTGTTCCAATAGGCGATTCAATATTATTGATTTGTCAATGAATTTCCAAAATATTTGATGATTGCAAGTGATGATGAGAGCAAGATAAACGTCAAGCACTGGTTCAGGCTACAGGTAGCCGAATTCTACGAATAGGATCTGTTTCAATTCGTGCCAGGATATGACACATGCATTAATTCGCATAGTGAACATGTCGAAAAGTATTTTAAGGTATGTAGACTTTTCTGCCATAAAATACAAATTGAAAAAGTTGCTTATCCTTTATACTTTCTTCTATCTTCAATAGAAGAATGTATTGTAATCGAAATTTTTTTCGACGGATTTACACGTTTTAGGGGTCAGAGAAATCAAAAAACATGTTTATACAAAATGTCTGTCTGTCCGTGTGTCCGTTTGTTTGTGTGTCGCCATTGTACCATCAAAAATTGCATGAAGTTATGCATAGAATTGAACCAATTTTTTTTTTAAGTTTTTGGCTATAGCAAGCAAGTCCTCCCTGAATTTGGAAAAAGCTCCCGTAAGGGAGCGCTCTAAAAGTGATTTTTGTGAATTTTGAATATTGTACCATCGAAAAGTGTTTGAAGATATGCATAGAATTGAACCAAATTTTTTGTGTATGTTTTTGGCCATGGAAAGAAGGTCCTCTCTGAATTTGGGAAAATACCGCCGGTAAGGGGGCGTTGTACTAGCGATTTTTCTTGCAATTTTCAATATTGTACCATCGAAAAGTGTATGAAGTTATGCATAATTCTAATAAAAATACTAATAAAACTAATTAAAATGAAATAGTGATATTGGATAGAAGAAATTTTTGGGATTGGATCATCCAACTAGTTTATTTCCAAATGGTACTTACTTTCTCGACGAGCTTAGTATATACACAAATCTATAGATCATATACGCAAAATAATTCGAATGTTTTTCCGATTATAGATGGTAATTGCTGAAATTGTATTTTGAAATGTGTAATGCATTTTGCAAATTCTTGACATAGACATCATCTTTAACCGGTGAAGTTTTTTTTACAATAATTACAATAGTCTATGTATTCTGTGCAGCTGCATCACAATTTTTTTTATAAAATTCTGCGCCATTTTTAAGCACTTAAAATATGAAAAAAACTAACATAAAATTGACAATTACGAACTTTTATATATTAAACATATACTTTTTAATCGTATTATTGCGGTAGCAGTCTCCATTTAATTATGCAGAATTGTACACACTTAGAAGCACATTGACTATTATTATAACGAGTTGCAACCCGTCACAATTCGACGTACTAAAATGTTTGAAAGGAACTGTCAGATCGAAATTATAATAAACCCACAAAAATAATTACAACAAAAAAATCATCTTATATTGGTTGTCTAACTCTTAAAACAAATAATATTTTAAACACAAAATTACCAAAATATTATTTCTACAAACTTCAACTGCTTAAATTATTGAAAAATTAAACTGTATTAGATTACGTAATCAAGATGAGTAATTATGATGAAGTTATCGATGGAGCTCTTATGTTTGTTTTTACGGGATGAAAAATCAGTAAAAAGTATTTCGCTTTGTCACATCATAAAATTTTCCCCCATAAAATCTAAACTGTACGTTATTTTCACATTCTCGTAATTTACATACGCACCACTCAAATTCACAATTTGAAAGTATTTTAACGCGCAAAAGAATAGATTATTAATGAATGCATTTCCAAAGTTAAAGTCACGTTTGTCCGATACAACTTTTCATGTGAACATTCGCACAAACCTTAAGTTCTAATCTTAGTACCCACGAAAAAAAATTTCAGAAATTTGACTTTAGTTGTCATAGTATTCGACATTTATAGTATTGGTCAAATATTTAGTTTTATCAAAAAAAAAAAATGATCGTTTTGTTTTAAATATATCATTTTTACTCAATGAATCATTTTGCCGAGCGCCTCAAACTCATTTATTAGCGTAATGTAAAAATATAAAAATGTAGCTGATTTATGAAGAAGAATGCGTGTTTTATTTAATGTCTGACATCATTTTCTTTTCAAAAATTATAAAAGAGTTACTTTTATTTGTAATGTGAAAATGGAATCAATAAGGATATAATGAATAAAAATAATAAACCATGAATATTTTCCCTTTACTTTCAATATAAATGGAGTACTTCAGTTGCCACAATTACAAAATTTGTATTTAAAAACTACAAAAAAATTAATATCTCAAAAACAAATTGAGATACAGCTTTCAAAAAAATAGTATTTAAAAGAGAATTTTTTTCCTTATACGACGGTGTAAAAAGTTAAAATGTGTGATGCATAGAAGTTTAAAAATTTGCAGTTGAGAAAATGCAAAACTAAAATTTTATTTCAAATTTCAAAGTGTTGCCATTCGCAAAATGACGTATGCGTTACGCACAGATATGTTTGTCCTTTATAATATAGATATAACTCTTAATAATATAATAAATTAATATAGTTTTTGACAATTTTTTATAAATTCTTTAAGCGCAGCAAAGCTTGTATAAGTTTTAATTAATAGAATTATTTTTTTTAATTCTTTAATGTCGGCTTTACTGGTGCTATTTTTAATATTGTGACATTCAGAACAATTGGTACAATGAGGTAAAGATATACTTAATACATCTTTACACAACTTACCATTCACCTTTCTAACTTGCGGTCTGGTACCTGTAATGACTCACTTTGATGAAAACAACAATCTATTTAAAATATCCGTGCCGCACTCTGCAAGAGAAAGTTTTCTCGAATAATTCCTGTATTATCAAAAAAATTTGAGTTCCTGCTGTTTCCTCACGTACAAAAGCTGCAAGTTATTAACCGACTGAAAAGAAGGGTTATGTGTTTCACGCGTATCTATGTATATGGATTTCTTTATACCCTCGAAACATCCGAAAGGCTGGATGGATTTTAATGACTGAGGTCTCTATCAATTCGGCTTAAAGCCCCGATGGTTATAGGCTAGGTCTTGTTTTTATAAATTCAAAATGGCCGCCGTAAGATACGAAATGGCGGTAGAGACGGAAATTGTTTTTTACACACTTTACTGAGTGCATATAATTGGATAGGTCTCTCAAAATAAAGACGATGTTTCATTGACTATTTTACAGTCAGAAGCTCCGTTTAAATATTATAAAACATGGAAGTTGTGTAGGTAGGATCTCTAGCTTTACTGCAACTCTAACCATCATAGACGTCTATAGACCTCATCGAAACAGTGTTTATAGATAGGGACTAACAATTAAACAAAACTTAAAAGTCATCAATACAAGTAAATAAAAAAATAGGTAAGTAATATAAACAAGTAATGTATATAAAAAAAAATTAAGTCAATTCCTACTTAGGTCAATAAGAGAATTTTTTTTCTCTCATTCTTCTTTCCTCTTCAGTGGCGCTTAAAATTCCTTGATCAAGAAGAGGGCTCTCTCGGTCTTTAAATACCTTGATCAAGAAGAGGGCTCTCTCGGTCTTTAAATACCTTGATCAAGAAGAGGGCTGTCTCGATTATTGAAAATTAATTAATTTAATTTAATTAATGAATTAATATTTGAAAAAACTGGATTAACATCAAGTGTCATCCACTATAAGTTTAAAAAAATTTATTTGAGCTTGATTGGATGAATAATAAGTATTTTATTAGCGATTGAAAATTTGAAGAACATATATATAGCGAGAGTGTGAGCTAATAGTAGGGATTGAAAAAAAAATATTTTCACATTGATGAGAAATAATTAATTAGTTCTCTTTTTACGCAGTCGGGTTTTTGATTTTTTAAATTTAATTGTTCATTGTGTAATGTAATTTTCACGCCATGCTCTCTCATTTGTACTTCAAGCCGATTTCTTTATACGACACGTGCTTATTTGTAAAGGGCTTGAGAATTTTATAATAACTATACTTTGAAAACTTCCACCTTTCTTTTCTTTCAACATTCCCCCCTTCGTTTTGCATTTTTACTTTTGAACTCGGTTTCCCATAATATAGATATTATTTAAACACTTTACTCTGTTGTTATAATATTTCTCTGTAACAAAAATTTCCAAAAAATAACAGGAAGTAGAAAAATCTCTGAAAATAATTTCAAACATTTATTTTTAAGTCTATATCTTACAATTTTCAAATAATTTTAAAGTCGCAAATCGTGAAAAATGTTAAGTATATCATAACTATTTATAAAACTAGGGGGCTCGGCCCCCTACGAGCTACGCTCGCCAACCCCCGTCCAGACACCGCAGACTCTAAATGCACGCTAATTTGATCGGCTTTAAAAAGATTTCGAAAGATTGAATTATAATTTAAAAAACAGTGGCGATCTCCCTATAAACGAATTTCTATTCATTTCTCTTTGATTGTGGAATTTTAACGCCAAATCCGCTGCGGTACTACTTGATTATCCTGTCGACCAATTTCGCCAAATTATATAAATCGCCAAATTATACAAATTGATATAATTTTTATTTTAAATAACGAAAGAACAAATAAATTCGTACAACATTAATAAAAACACAAATAAAACGTCGAAATAAAAATAACTTGATGACGTATACACGTGTAACAACATTTCAAAATAAGCTAATATAAAAGGAATTAAGTAAAGAGAGTCTTTGTCTCCTGGTATTTTTTAACAAAGCGAAAAGAAAGTTCTTTTAAATGAGACATTTTAAATTAATTCTCAAAATATCAAATAAATGTCTAGCGCAATTTCTAAATTTAAACTTTTTTGCAATATTATTTTGTGTTCATTTTATCTAATAACTATAATGTGGCGTAAGTATGACGTAATTTCTCCTAAGACTTCTAACGCATGTTAATGAATTTATTATTTTACAATATCCTTTCTCTTTTAAAATTCAAGTGTATACTTTTTATGACGTAATTTTTAATAAGTTCCTGCTTTTTATACGTAATTATTTAATTCTAATTTGAAAGTTTTTTTCCTGTTTATAATAGTCACGTGTAAATAAATTTTTAATTTGAAGCAAACATTATTGCTTGCGCTTTTTATACAGTTGGCAACAGTTTAAATTAGTACAATTTTCTGAAATCTGTAAAAAATATCTCTAGAAATGCTGAAAATTTGAATTTAAAATAGAAATAAAACCTGAAAAAATGAGTCAAAATAAAACAAATAATGCAATCTGCATTCCGGCAAATTCTAACGCATAAAATGATCTAAAAATGATTACACTGCCATGTATAGTTTTTGCTGCTATAAAACTTTTTTAGTGGAACGATTTTGTCCAACTTTAGCATTAAATAACTCTTAAAATAATTCTTCGTTTTGAAAACTGTCTGCATCAGCGTGTTTATCAAACATTTCTGTATAAAACCACCGATTTTCATATTTTTGTATGCATTATTTCTGTTAATATTAACGAAGAAAGGCCTCCGGTCACAAAAAAATCAAAACCGGCGGCGGCGGCGGCGGCGGTGACAGCGGTAGTTACTTTTTTTTAGAATAGAGAGATAGTGTTCGCGGAAATGGAAATTGACCAATATTGTAATGTTACTATAGTGATGAATGTTGTTTAAGAAATAATAGCTATGATAAATAAATTTTCTGTTACGAATTAATCCGATGCTTCATTCCATTGAATAATGTAACTTTAAGCTCTTTAAAATTGATACATTCGTCAACTTCTGCAAAAAAATTAAAAATTTAACATATGACTGTGAAGGTTTTTTTTCGATAAAATAAATTACGGATGACGTAGAAAAGAACTTCATACCTTTCTTTGGCATATCCGTTGTAAAATAAGATTACCACAACCGAACAGAATAGTTAAAAGTTTAATCCATGATAGTTTTAAACCGCACTGAGATAGATACAACTATGGACACCAAAAGACCTATTTATATACAGGGTGTATCAGTACAGCGGTTACACACTTTTAGGGCAGATACAGTACACAAAGGCGATGGGTAATCACACAGCAATGCATTGTCGGAAACGCTTTTTTGGAACGGTAGTGACTGCACAAAAACACAAGACACGAATAAGAGTGGAAAACATATTTATTATTCTTAGTACAGTAGAAATGTGAGAAAAAAGAACATTAATAGGACAATGATCGTCATCAAGGTAGGTGTTCGAAATTACGACCCCGGGCCGCGATGCATGGAAGCGCATCTCAAGCGCATGGAAGATCTAATGTTCTCGAAATTACTGGCAGTGTCCCGGACTTCCCCTGCAGCTGCCTCGATGCGTGCAACAAGTTGCGCAGCAATTTCCACCATTGTCCCGGCATTTCTGCTGCACTAAGAATAATTAACATTTTTTCTCTCCCCGTTCGTGTCCTTCGTTTCTTGGTTTTATGTCGTCAACACCGCGTCAGAAAAGCGTTTCCAACCATGCAGTGCTATGTTATTTCCCACTCTATCTGCTTTGAAAGATTGTAATCACTGTACTGATACATCTTGTATATATTTACACAGAAAACATTTTTAATGAGGCTTTATAAAGCATACACTCCACTTTAACTCCAAAAGCGGAGTAACAGACTATTATGAACTTAATCTTCAGAAATATGTATTTTTTAACCAGGTTTTATAATGAAATCCCTTTATGTCAACCTATGTGTCATAAAGAATATGAGAATGAGAAATAATTTTTATATAACATACTGATATTCCTTTTTAACGAAGTTATAAAATTACTTTTTACTGAAATTTTAGAACATTGACTAGCTTTGAAATACTGGGGCGGGTAATACTGAACTGACAGTAGTATTCGAGTCATAGAATTTACAATTTACAAAGAATTTCAACTTTGTTTTACATTGTATTGCTGAAACAAAGCAGACATGTTTTATAACACCTACTATAATGGTGAAACATCTAAATTTAAATACATGGAATTTTTTCATGGTATTATCAGGGAGAGAGGTCGGCAGAAGACAAATCATATGGGTGTCAAAAAGACAAACATGCGGTTGAGCCATATTACAAATTCTTGAATTTTTTTCTAAAAACAACGGAAACATTTCCGGAATCCAGTGTAACACCATGTAAAATAAAATTTTCAAACGTAAACATTTCTGTCACATTGGAACAGCAACTGTACAGTAGTTTTGATAATAATTCTATTAATATTTTTAACCTTTTCATATGTTAAAGATATATTTATGCAGCTTTCTTCTGTAGCAATAAACTGGTCATTAGTAACATAACAAATTATTAAAAATAAAAGAAAATGCATTTTAAAATACTTTTAAAAATATATAAGTGTTGTTTACACATCGATAAAAATGTTTCTCCAAAAACCAATTAAGATGAATTTTATATTTATAACTCACGGTATAAATAGCAATAAAATCTAACTTTAAAATTGCCATTGAACAATATATATATATATATATATATTTAAAATTCTTTGAAATATGGATGATTATAATTAATATTTTCCTCATTCACTTACTAATATTTTGTTACGCTACATAAAATATAATTAAATATCAGCTTTAATTTTTAGTTCTCATTACATTTGATCACAAGTTTGTTCATCATACAAGATTAACTATTTGACATAGTTTAAAATGGTTGTATAACATGCAATGTCATGTTAAAATTCCAGTACAATATGCTTTAGTGTTTACAAAATTGATTTTATCCTACCCTTTGAACTTCGATTTCGCGTGAAGATAATGAATTGAAATGCATTATTTCTTTATTTAGACTATATTTATACCGATTGGATTTTTATAACATGGCGCATTTCTTATATTAACGGAATGTGTTCATATTTCATTAACAAGATAAAATGTTTAAAATGAGTGTATTGATGTAATAGACCTATATAATTAATTGAAAATTATAAAAATTTCAAATCGTAAAATTACCCACATACACATTTTCCTTTTGCTTCATGTAATTTCTTTTATGCTAGAGATTATACTTTCCTTATTTATGCCTGTTGAAATTCGATGTCACGAGTTTCAGTCATTACATAATCTTAAATGTGTTTACTTATGTAGAACTCGCATGGTTCCTATACTTTTGAGATTCGAAATTTCCGAAAAGTAACCTTCGCTTTATTTAATCGTAGAAGTTCTGTCATTAAGACAATAGTTACTAAACTGAATTAGAGGTGCAAAACGGATGTTTTATGACTACGTTTGAAGATTTTGTTTTGAAATTTTAATAAAATATATTTTATACCAAATAATTAATAGAATTATTCACAATATTTTATTATTTTTGCGTTTTTGTAATTCATTTATTCAAACGAAAGATCCATGTTCTGATATACCAAATTATTAAAACGTTGCAAGAATAAACTCTTAAACTATTCATTACTTAGTTTTATCGTTGTAATAAAAAAACAATGTAAGGTATTCGAGTTCTAAAATTTTCTTCTCAAATTAAATCAGAAAAGAAAATAAATGTATGTATGAAATATTTTAACGAACATTTGCGTCTCCTTCGACAAGAATGAGACAAGTGAGCTCAGAGTTATAAAACAGAACTTCATGTTCATTAAAGAACTTTAACCGAAAGCAAAGTTGAAATTCTTTTCAGTTAAACAGGTTTTTTTTTTTTTTTATGAGAAACACACCTTATTTTAAATATTGTGTTTGCTTAAAATAGAAGGAACACATTTCCATTCCTTATTCGCTCTTTTAAATTCTATAAAGGTCGTAAAAGTAATTGAAAAAAAAATGTAACGAAGAAACTGTCTTTAAGGTCTATCTTTTCAGTTTCCATTTCTGAAAATAACAAGAGTTTAAAATGTATTTCTCATTTTTTTTATTTATACTAATAAATATTTCTTTGAACAAAATCCTCGCAATCGCACCAATCTAAAAGTTAATTAGCAACTTTAAGTGAGACGGTTCTCAAGCAATTTTGCAATTAAAATTTTTTAAACTTACATGAGCTTTGTTCCTCTTTTGAGTTATACTTTTAAAATATATAACTGATTTCGTTAAAGAGATTATAAAATATATAACTCGAAGACTATCCTCATAAACTATAACTAAAAGAGCTTCATGCTGGTTTTAATTCTTTTTTAAGCGTATTTCATATATAGGTGTAGTCACTCTGAACAGTTTTTAATAATGTTATTTTGGGCTGTATTTAAATAAATTATTCAAATGCAATTGAATTTTGATAAAATTTTCACATTTAGAATTTTAGTCAACAAAAATAAATTAGATTAGTTAGATGTATTGTTAATTAAAATGGCCAAAGGAAATTTTATTGTGAGTATTTAATTCCGAGGCAGATCCCCCTTCCCCTTCATCTAAGTCATAATATCGTATATCTAATGTGTTGCAAATTTCGTCTACTTTCTGAATTTCTAGATACTTTTTCCTTAAAACAATAACAAAAAAATGATTTTTTTTAATAAAAACCTTTTTTGAGGTGCTTTTTACCAAAATTTGGGGGAAGAGGGTTGCCAGGCGAAATTTTAGTGGGAAGTTACAAATTCGGATTCACCGACCGAAAAAACATAAAGTAAGCCGATTTCCAGAACTACCATTAATTTTGCTAGGTAAAATTCCCTATTGCCTGAACTAATTGTAGAAAAATACATTTAAAAAATCACAAATGATTTCTACAAATACAAATGATGAGGATATTTCTTTACTCAGTATTAATTTTCTCAAATAGTTCAACAATTTGACAAAACAAACATCTGTATTTATTGCAACGATAATAATAATTAGCAAAGTGAAATTCAATTTCTAAAGATTTCACAAAACATTAAAATTAAATATTTCATGCGTTCAAGTTTTTGTATTTTAAGATATATTATTTTTTTATAAAAATGAATGAAACACATTAAGGGTTACACATTAAAAACACTAACTAATTTAAATATTTTTCATTAGATAAATGTTAATCTCTTAAAAATTAATAAAACTAAACTAAAATTCCAAGAAAGATATAGTAATAATAATAATAATAATAATAATCAATTTATTTGAATGATATTTTTAAATTATATAAACGAAGCTTTTAAAAATTGATCTCAAATTACATCATTACGTCATGCATTTTTTTTTTTTTAATAAGAAACTCTAAGTTCAATAAAAAGTTCCTTCTTTTATATTGTTTTTTGATGGATGGTGCCGAAACATTGCTTAAATATAAACGTAATCACACATGGAACCGCTGTCTTTTTAACTCCATTTTTCATAAATAAATGAGTTGGTATGAAAAAATGAAAAACGCATTTCAAAATATAAAAGCTTAAGTATGCTTCTTACAAATATTTTAAGAGCAGAATCAGAAGTTAACCTGTATTTTATTTTTATGAAACGCTGTGAGAGTCGTTCGTTTATTTCTAGATTTTGAATTTGTAGTTCTAAATGGCAACAGTTTTCGTTTATTTATATGTTGCCTGGTTATGCATTGTTTATAATATAGTGAAACCTCCCTGTGCACGAACCTCCATTGAGCGATCAACTCCATGAACGACCATTTTTTCATGGAACGAAATTTATTCCCATACGCTCAATAATAATTTTACCTCTATTCAGAGACCACCCATGTTGAATTCCCTCCATGAGCGACCAATTTCTTTGAAGAAAATGAAATAAATTCCGATTTTTCCTGGTCGCTTGAAGAAGGTTTCATTAGAATAATAATTCCGAAGAGCGCATTACTCATCAAACTTCTAAACTAAGTTTAGAATTTTTATTTATTCCGGTAACTTTTAGGTGTAACCCTTTGTTCCTTTTTAGGCAATGAATTTAACTTTGCTTTCAATGTAAGGATGACGGTCAATAAACTCCCCTGCCCTATTCTGTCAGGAAATTATCGAAGAAATAGATAAATTAATGAAATCGTCATAATTTGTTCCTGTCCAAAAAAAAAATTGCATTTATTTACTGAACTGCGAAAGGACTTGGAAATAAAAGCTATAGATAATAAAAAACGTGAAATTAAAGCATACGTCCATGCATTCATTTTTTAAACTCTGCACTAATTAACTTATGTAGTTAACTTTTGTTTTGATACTTAAATTTTCATATTTTTTCCTAATGTGAAAAATAAATTTTTGTAATATTAATTGTTACCTTTTTTAACAATTAAAATCTAGATTTAAACATGACCTCCATTAAGAAACCACCTCTCGGAGCGACCAATTTCTATTGGAACGGAACGTGGTCGCTTCTGGGAGGTTTTATTTTATCTGGTTATCCATTATTTTTTTATTTAGAATTAAAAACATTATAATTGTATAGTTTTTGAAGGTTTTAGAGAAAATAAAGAAGAATTGATGTGATGCAAAGCATATTATGCCTATATTTCGATAAGTTAATCAATCGGAAAACTTAAGGTCTCTTGATTACTTATGCCTAACATGGCTGCGATAGGTTGCTTTTGTCGAGGATGAGTAACAGTCGGAATAGTCACCTTAGCGTATCATACAAATATATTTTTACCTTTTGAGGCTGTGATCTAACGGTCATATAATTGTTTGTAGTTAAAGAATTTGATTTGTTGGATGGATGCTGTTGAATTACGTTCAGACTATTAATCAAAAATACAATATTCTAGGAAAATGTTTTCACAAATTTCGTAACTTTCTTTAAATATTTCCATTTAAGAAGAAAAGAAATTGTGACATTTACTAGGCAACTTAAAAATTGCTTGAACATGGTAACAAAAAATAGCTTAGACAGTCATTTTAGCTTTTATTACTTTTAATAACCTCATAAATTAAAATTGGTTTTCGCCTGGTTGATGTCTTTTACTTATGTGTAGAATGGAAATATTTAGTAAAAAAGATCAACAAACGGTAGTAACTCATCCCCTTGTACGTCTACTCATTCCGCCTGAAGACGTTTTTCGAGTGACAGTGACTAAAAGTCAGTGAGTTGCGGACAAATTTGTCTCTGAAAGTTGTTCATGCAGATTAGCACATCTAGTTGACATCTAAAGAGTACAGGGCCATTTTTGTCTCTAAAACATTTTCTCAAAAATTACATGAACCATTCTCGTGCTCTTTTTTGTGTGTATTTAGCAGAAACTTTTTGGAGAGTTCATTTTTTATTTTGCAAGTGTTTTCGGTACCAAGGAAACAATCACTAAACGAGGTGTTTTAACAGTATATTTGAAGATTGATTTTGACACATTCATCAACAAAGAAAACCTTTGTTTTGCCAATTGAGTAAATTCCACTCCAAACAACTACCATATGAGCGTTTTCACGTCTTCCTATGATGGGATGATGGGATTGGGGTAAATGTATCCTCCAATTAAATTCACTCGCTTTATCGATTACGGCGCAATTTAATTATCGAAATTTTGAAAAATATTTTCCCGCTGACCATCAATGGAAAATATCATTGTTGCTATTCACTTTTAGGTTGAACTTTTTTTGGGCCAGCTTAAACTTTTGACACTCCAATCTTTTGTAATTTGGGGATTTTTGGAACACATTCAGAATTTGTCGAAGCGTTTCTCGAAATTGTCCATTTATGAAATATCTTCACAAATTCCATTGCTCAAGTTCCTCTACATGCGAATGTGGTAATTTAGGAAGAGCCTCTCGTTACTACTACTCTTGTCTACTTACTTTACTCTGGCATATTAGGAGCCCCATAACAATCACTATAAATTGACTTAGTAACACTTTATCCCATCTAGCACTTTGTTCATAATTAAAACAAATTTTTAGCTTTATAATGAACCTATTTAACAATTAGTTCTATACTTGGTACATAAAGGAATATTCTCTTTTTCTTCCTATCATCTTAAATTGTTGTCACCTTAAACAATTGTAGCTTTGGTTTGTAGCTTAAACAATTGTATCACCGCTTGTCGCGTTTATGGCGATGTATTCGACGACCATAGTTTGTACCATCTTTATGTATATTTTTTATGTTTTATAAAGTTGTCCATTTCTCGCGTTTTAATTTTCGTCGGCTTGAGTCTGTGGACTCATTAGTGTAACCAATTTTTAAGACGTTAATAGAGGTGTCCCTGGTGGGAATCTGTGATCTACAGTCGTGTTTCCCATCTCTTTCCCCTTATGCAGTCGAAAGTTTAGAAAGTTTTGAATAAAAAGTTCGGTATGCACCGAGTCATGCTCAATTTTGCTTTCAGTAAATGTTTAAAACCCTTTTTTTTTACCTCGGTATACTTTGTCCGTGTTATGGCTGAACTATTATGACTGTTTATTTGAACAGAAACACGACTTAATTTGGAAATTTCAATATCCCACTGAACTGAATGCCTTATGTATATTCAGCATATGGGGCAAGCATTGCAACTTTTTTTCAGGAGAATTATTATGCAGCTTTTTAAATTCATATAAGTAAGTGCTGAAGTTTAATTCACATGAAGAGATAGTAAAATTTATGCAGTACCTATTTATGCTTTTTCTGGATTCTTGAGCATTTTTCATGGTTAATTTTTGGTCATCCTGTGTTAAAATTTCTCAATTTTTGTAATTTGTCTTACATCACATAACTCATTGTAAATATAAAATAATACCTTTTCAAATGCTTTATTTAGGAAAATCAAATTTTATTTCAGTAGAATTACACTCTTTTTGTATCTATTGAGGGTATTTGTCCTTGCATCTCTCTATTCTAAAAAAAAAGTAACTCCCGCTGTCACCGCCGCCGCCGCCGGTTTTGATTTTTTTGTGACCGGAGGCCTTTCTTCGTTAATATTAACAAAAATAATGCATACAAAAATATGAAAATCGGTGGTATTATACAGAAATGTTTGATAAACACGCTGATGCAGACAGTTTTCAAATCGAAGATATATTTTAAGAGTTATTTAATGCTAAAGTTGGGCAAAATCGTTCCACTAAAAAAGTTTTATAGCAGCAAAAACTATACATGGCAGTGTAATCATTTTTAGATCATTTTATGCGTTAGAATTTGCCGGAGTGCAGATTGCATTAATTTTTTTATTTTGACTCATTTTTTCAGGTTAAATTTTATTTTAAATTCAAATTTTCAGCATTTCTAGAGATATTTTTTACAGATTTCAGAAAATTGCACTAATTTAAACTGTTGCCAACTGTATAAAAAGCGCAAGCAATAATGTTTGCTTCAAATTAAAAATTTATTTACACGTGACTATTATAAACAGGAAAAAAAAACTTTCAAATTAGAATTAAATAATTACGTATAAAAAGCAGGAACTTATTAAAAATTACGTCATAAAAAGTATACACATGAATTTTAAAAGAGAAAGGATAATGTAAAATAATAAATTCATTAACATGCGTTAGAAGTCTTAGGAGAAATTACGTCATATTTACGTCACATTATAGTTATTACATAAAATGAACACAAAATAATATTGCAAAACAGTTTAGATTTAGAAATTGCGCTAGACATTTATTTGATATTTTGAGAATTAATTTAAAATGTCTCATTTAAAAGAACTTTCTTTTCGCTTTGTTAAAAAATACCAGGAGACAAAGACTCTCTTTACTTAATTCCTTTTATATTAAGCTTATTTTGAAATGTTGTTACGCGTGTATATGTCATCAAGTTATTTTTATTTCGACGTTTTATTTGTGTTTTTATTAATGTTGTACGAATTTATTTGTTCTTTCGTTATTTAAAATAAAAATTATATCAATTTGTATAATTTGGCGAGTGGTTTGGCGATTTATATAATTTGGCGAAATTGGTCGACAGGATAATCAAGTAGTACCGCAGCGGATTTGGCGTTAAAATTCCCCAATCAAAGAGAAATGAATAGAAATTCGTTTATAGGGAGATCGCCACTGTTTTTTAAATTATAATTCAATCTTTCGAAATCTTTTTAAAGCCGATCAAATTTGAGTGCATTTAGAGTCTGCGGTGTCTGGACGGGGGTTGGCGAGCGTAGCTCGTAGGGGGCCGAGCCCCCTAGTAAATTAAAAAAGAGCTTAGACGGTGATTAAGTGTTTTCATATACATATGAATTTTTAATTAAGAAATCCGTCTCGAAGACTAGTTACCTGTACGGAAGGTTTAATGTCTAGCTCGTCAAAAGGGTTGCTCTTATCACATTAATAATAGGGATTATCGTGAATTATCATCTAAAAACAAAATTTGTTGTAAAAATTGTAAAACATTGTAGATCGTATGTATGTCATCTATAGTTATTATATTTTTACAATGCTTTATATGGGCGACAATGGGCTATGTGAACTAAAATACCAATGATTTAACAATCGGATTTTATTATATTTAGATACATATATATCTATGCACTTTGCTTATATTAGATTACATGAAATATGTTTATGTGTTATTGGCTCTTTAAGCAATATACCTTTTTAAAAATGTTTCCTAATGCAAATATTGTTATGTCTTATAGTTTTGCCAAGTAAAAGTATAAATAAATTTATTAGTACTAGTTCAAAATTTAAATGTCTTTCTTTGTATGTAATCGACTATCTCTTAAAATACTTATTTAAATGTATATATATTTTGTCGTTTTTAGAAACGAAAGAAAGTTTTAGTGCAGCGATTTCTAAAATTTATCATCGTTCATTCTCAAGACATTTGAAAGTGACTTTATGTAAAATGCAATTGAAATTGTATTTAAAATAATTATGCAGGATGTCTTTTCTACTATCTTTATGTAGTATTCATATGTGTTTATTTCACTGATCTCTATTATTTTGTACTTCATTAGTTAAATATATGTAACACATTCCCTTTACTACTGTTAGAAATTGCATTCAATATTCATGCATATATAAATATCACATTTTACAGAGTGAGAGTATTAATGTTTATGACGTGGATAGATACTCCTTAATTCATTTAAAGGAATTTAAAATAGACTCTAACTGCTTTTCCGATACAAACGATAGTTCGCAGTCATTACGAAGGATTGATCACTGTTATTAAGCTGACTTCAGCTTCATTAAATTAATATATATTTATAAATAACACAAATTTATTTGAATAAATCAATGAAATAATCTTACAAATATTTCTCATTGTAGAAATCTGCATTTTAAATTTCGGCAAAAGAAATGAAATTGAGTTACTTTTTATATTATCAACATTAATTTAAATTTTGTAAATTCTGAACAAAAAATTAACTATTTTCTCAAATATTCGCGTAATATAATTCGTATGTAGAAAAAATTGTGAATTATTATTATTATTTATTTATTTATTTATTTTATTTTATTTATTTTTTTTTTTTTATTTTTTTTTGCCTGGGAAAAATCAAATAAAAATTATACAATTTTTTTTAAAGATCAATAAAAACTCCTAAATATAATTTATATTTTGTAACATATTTAGAAGTACATTTTGGCAAAGCTATCTTAACCTGTGAACGTGATACTCTTGCGAATTTGCACCGACCAAATTTTGAAATGTCTTTTTTTTTTAATAAATGAAAATAAAAATTCTAGTGGTATATTAACCTTGATTTGGCTAATTACACTACACATAAAGCACAAATAATTATACAAAAATTACTTTTAGGTGCATCTCTATAATAATAGCCTAAGTCATGTGACTGTCATCAATAGTTCCGGGCTGACTGCTTCACTTTTTATATGCCAGGCGACCATTTTTTAATTTTTTTTATTTTTCGCGTGGTAAATTAAAACAATGCTTTGATATTGAAATTAAAAGTCATGGTTTTTGATATTATTTATTATTTTTCTTTTCTTTTTCTTAAAAAAGGGAAAGAAAAAGTGAAAGTCATGAATTTCAAATTAAAATTATGTATTTTAAATAAAAAGTGTGAAATTATTATATTTTAGATGAATTTAATGAAATATGAAAAAATGCGATTTGAAAGACAATGTTTGATGATTTATCACTTGCGCCTGGCTAGCATAAAAAGGTACTACTTAGTTATACCGTCAACCCATTTCGCCAAATTATATAAACCGCCAAACCACTCGCCAAATTATACAAATTGACGTAATTTTTATTTTAAATAGCGAAAGAACAAATAAATTAGTATAAAATTAATAAAAATACAAATAAAACATCGAAATAAAAATAACTTGATGACGTAAACACGTGTAACTTGCTTAAAAACAAGCAAATATGACATTTACGATCAACCATTATTGATATTTAATCTTATAGTTTGGCGATATATTTTTGGTCAACGGGATAACCAAGTAGTACCCATAAAAATACGGAGTTCTTGATTTCTCTACTAGAAACTTCTGATTTGGCGAAGTATTGAGAAAGAAAATTAAATTTTGGATAAAAGTAACATGGTATAATGCTTAGCACACATCTAACGGAGACCAAACTGGTCGCCAAGGGCGGCTAGTAAATATAATAATCGTATAAGCGCAAAGAAAATATTAACAACATTTAAATCCTACTGAAGACGGCCTTGTAATGGTTGAAAACGTTCTATGTTCTTCTCATATATTTTGAGATATTTTAAATTCGTATTTCATATAACTTTATATTATCTTTATGCACCTAAAAGTAAGTTTTGTACAATTATTTGTGCTTTATGTCTCTCTTTTCTTTTAATGGTCATCCATTAATTTGTATTTTCATTAACAAAATGTAATTAAAAAATAATAAAGTGTTATATGTAATTTTCATTGTATTTAAAAAAAAAACAAAAAACAAAAAACAAAAAAAACATATAGTCAGTTGAAATTACGGAATATCAAACCACACTGTCGTTTAGTACGCGATTGTTGAATCGTAGGAACAGTCCATGGGTTATCACGAAATTTAAGAAATGACTTATGAAAATCTAATGAAATCAAAATACAGAATTTAAAAAAAACGCATGTTACTCAGATATTAAATATATTTATATAAAGGCTTAAAATTTCGTGACTTCTGTATTTTAACGTAAAATATATAACAAGCAAAAACCCCTATCAAATATCATTGTTACATAACTTACAGAAATCATGAAATTAAAGAGAATCAGATTATTGATATGGATAAGGAAATAGTCTCGTAAAATTTTGGATGTTTTAAATTATAAGTAACCTGGAATTTTTAATTTTTCAAGGCCCCATAAACAGTGCAGCGTGGTAACCTTTATTGATAGTGAATTAAAAATTTCCCAAGAAATGTATGTGTAAAATATCAGCTTCTTTTAAAAGAAGTTTTATTGTTGAAAATGTTACAATCTGCACTATGATTGTCTTTAAAGTGAATAATCAAGCATTGAATATGGCTTTTAAAAATAAAATAAGCATAGGGAACTATCCGAAGAATGATATAGCGATAAATCTTAAAATGTGCAATATCAACACCAGTATTGAAACTCAATGTATCATTTTCAATGCAACATAGTAAATTGACAAATATTCTTATCCTTGTGGCAGAAAATTTGGAATCATTGCATATGAAAATATCTAAACTTCTAATGCGAATTATTATAATTCTTTTTTTCACCCATATTTTCTGTTATAACCTTTTAAACTCATATTTATTCATTTACATTAATTGTGAGTATCCTAAACACAATTTCTATTTTTTATACATTTTAATATATTGAGTGTATAAAAAATTAATTTCGTATTATATTTTTAGATAAATTACGCAGGCAGTAAATATTTTGGCTGTTATTAAATTCTTTGCGATCTTTAAATTCTCATATTATGATTTCGCGCTTTCCGTTGGACACTTTTCAACTATTGTTAATAATCAATTAAATCTGTACTTAATGGGGCGATATGTTTACGAAAAAAAAATTACAAAAACCTTATAAAAATACTCAAACAATCTTCAATTTTTCATAAAATATTTAAATGAATTGTCTGTTCATTCTTACCTTTAAAAATGATATTTTCTTAGAAGTTTATTTATTGGTTAATTTGCTGAATCTGAATTATAAAAATATGGTTTGAACTTTTCCGACAATCTTCAATAATTGCATGATTTTAAATAAATTTATTTTTTAGACACTCGTAAAAACTTCCTGGATTTTTTCATTATTTCCAAAGTAATGGTTATTATTTAATTTTTTTCAAAAAGTAAGGTCTGGGAAATTAAGTTATAAAGTCTTTTGTTAATATTTCGATACCAATAGATAAGGTAATAACGTCTACAAAATATTGCTATGCCTAAATTTTGCTTCGAGGGTAGACTACATATAGAAATTATAACATATTTTTGAATTTTCAATATTGATACTTAATTTTTAAATCAACTTTGGTAATTTCGTTAAATTTCACTATCAAATACCGAGCAAAAAATCATTAGTTAAAGTAGTTTAGAAATTATGGAGGTTTAGAATTTGAAACTCTTAATGTTACATTAATCTTTAACCGTCGCAAATTCGATTCCAATACCGGTTGCTTTTTAATTATAACATAAAAACTATTTTGCTAAATGATCTGCAATTTTTAATTCGCTTTTTTTTAAATTTAAGTTTAAAAAAATAACAGATTAATATTCGTACTTGTTTAGAAAGTAAATTTCGTATAGATACACAATTTGAAATTATTTTTGAAAAACATGTGAATTCAAAACTATAAAAGATTTAATGAATTAATTTCCAAAACCCTCAAATATGGGAATCCAAAATTACATCTAATTCCTTCAAGTAGTTTTTCAGAAATGCTTAAAATATACCGCCATTGCAATCTGTTTTGCGATGATTAAAAAAGGAATGTATGTTCAGTGTGCATGTAATTACAGATTGTGTTTTAAAACGGTTCTGTGAGGCGTGAAATAATACTGAGGATTTCAGATAAGTGTTTTATATGTGACACAGAGATAGAGGACGAAACTAAAGTAACAGAAGTGAAATCAATAGGTTTTGAGTCATTCGCATTAGCAAGTAAAAAAAAAAAAGATGGAAAAGGGAATTTTTTAATGAACACGGGGTGTCTAATGATGCATGAAAAACGCCGTAAACAGTACAGAAACGATCAATGTATTGCTGCCCACTTAAAGAAGGTTTCTGTAGCCGTTGAAAACCAGCTGAAATTACAGTTTTCATTTCAAAGTCATTGCTTTTTGTGTGGAGAAAAAATACCACCATATATTAAAGCAAAAGGAATTCATAAAGCAGTAACAAAACGAAATATAGTGTACCGAGTTCGTTCATTAACAGTCCTTGAAAAAGTCGTGATGATGAGTGGGGGAGTGCCATAATCCACGGACTTGATCATGTGACTGACTTGGTTACTGCTGACGGGCAGTATCTTTTGAATTGTATGAATAATCTATATCAGCTCGCAAAACCCACAAAGATATAGAAAAGAGGTCCATTTGCCTCTGACATACACGCACCTATGCCTGTCATTTTTTTATCTGGAGGAAAATGAAGAATAATGCCAATTTTCTATAGAAGAATTAGCAGATCAGATTAAAGTAGGTTAATACTGCCCTTCAGTGAAAACAATTAAAGCACACCGTCTAAACAAGTATGAAGAAGATATTGTTATATCAACCACTGCAATCAAAGTACATGTTCTTTGCTTCAAGAACACAGGTCATAAAATTTTGACTGATGTTTGGTATCAACAACGATGCTCATCTCCCCACATAGAACGACGACTTGTTGTCCAGGCTGCGGCGAAGATAGTGTCTGAAGATAGTCGATCTCACGTTTACAAATCTACACAGTATCCTCCTCCAGACGCGTTTTTGAAAGAAAATATGTCTCTCATTCCAGAAATCATAAAGATTTTCATGGAAACACTACTTTTAAGAAAAAAAAGGAGAACTTAATAAATCCTAGGAGAGGAGTAATGCACTTCCTCACAGCATTATTACTGCAGTAAGACGAAGAATTCTTTTAAGACCACTTCAAACATAGCATCGCATCCTCCAACATAAGATGCAGCTCGATACCCATGACCGAGAGTTTACCACCACTACAGCTATCTTTGTAAATGTAAAAAAGATGAGCAATGCAGCTGGAACAAAATCAAAAGAAGCGTCATGCCCGTAACAACAGACAAACCTCACGCACCAATAGACGTTCTGGAAAAAACCCTGCAAATATAAAACAAACTGCAGTGGAAAGTGTGGCTGTAGGAAAGCAGTTTATTGTGTTCGCTCCTCCGTTTGAGCTGCGATGTCCATTGTGATAATGTGAGCTATTTCATCTGCGAAGATGACTTGGAAGTAGAGGTGGACTACGCAATATTCCAGGATATTTTAAGTCAAGTGGAGACACAACCTTAGCCATCAAGATAACGATGAGACGTGGAAGAACATTTACCGAGCCCTACAAAGCTACCAAAGCGACATTAATTGGAGAACACTACATTTCTCTTTTCTCCTGTTTAAAATATTCCACATATGTTATTATTATACGTTATAATTAGCAAACCCCGCGGCTTTGCTCGCGTAATATTTGAAATATGCAAAGTGATATTTGTATGTCTAATTTTTATTAAAAGGTACTAACTAAATTTTTATTTTATTAAAAGGTAATATTTTATTTTATTAAAAGGTACTTATTACTTTTAGGAATATTAAAAAAAAATACTATTTAAAACACAGTTTGATTAAGCATCATTGTTACACTGCATAATGTAGAAATGAGACTTAAATTAATAAAACGAAATATAACTAAATAAATAATAATTTAGAAAATATTTTGAAACCT
This sequence comes from Maratus speciosus, assembly GCA_963932465.1. Classification (NCBI taxonomy): domain Eukaryota; kingdom Metazoa; phylum Arthropoda; class Arachnida; order Araneae; family Salticidae; genus Maratus; species Maratus speciosus. Next base: position 591,107,366 of record OZ010789.1, on the reverse strand, counting down.
TTATGCTCAATAAATACGCTCATTTCAGTATTCACTTGAAGTTTTGAAGTTTTGAGAAACCATCTTCTCGCATCTTAAAATTAACCATCATGTAAAGTTCCAAATTCTACAACCTCTCTCAACATAAAGGACTATGTTGAAATAGGAACTGTCACCATTAGTTTGCCAACATTAATTTTGAAATTGGTTTGTTATTTCCTAATATTCTACAGAAACGTAATTTAGAAAGCTTTTAGAGGCCTTTTTTAGAGCGTTTGTTGTTCTTGTGAACCCCAGGTGGTAGAATCATCGGCATAAAATATAGCCTGTGTAGGATCAGAGACTGTTACCATTGATTCGCAACTATTACTTTTGTATTTAGTTTATATTCACTGAAATTGCGTATAAATCGTAATTTAGGACTTTTTTAGAATGCTTTTCGCACCTCCCCTTCACTTGAACCCTTTTTAATTCGAATTTATTTTCGACAGTCCTTCGAGGGCATTTATATTTTATAAGTAAATACCATGCCATATTTAAAGTTTCTATCCTTTTCAGTATCACAGAAATCACAATTTAGAAAGTTTTTAGCTCCTGCAACCCTCTGGTGGTAGTGCCACAGACATAAAATATAGCTTATGATTGAGCAGGTTCTATCACCAACAATTTGTCATAATTATTTTTTTAATCGGTTTGGTATTTGATAAGATTACATAAAAATTGTAATTTATAACGCTTTTCGCTCACTTCCTATTTTTAAATTTTAAATTTTCTTTCGACAGTTCTTAGAAAGCAGTTGCATCTTGTAAGTAAATACCATGCCATACTTCAAAGTGTTAGACGCTTCAGTTATGCAAAAAACGCAAATTAGAACATGTTTTGCTTTTGCAACACTCAGATGGTAGTGACAGCAACATGAAATATAACCTATGTTATAGCAGGGACTGTCACCATTGATTTGCAACCATTACTTTTGAAATAGCTTTGGAATTTCCTGAGATTGAGTAGAAATCGCAATTTAGAACGTTTTTAGAACACGTTTCGCACATTTTCACCCCTTTTTAAATTTCCAATTTTTTTTAAACTGTTCTTAAAGATCATTTATATGTAATAAATATGTACCTTGCCTGATTTTAAGTTGCTAGCCCCTACCGATCACAAAAATCGAAATTTGGAACGCTTTTTTGCTCCTGCAACGTCCAGGTAATAGTGATACTGACTTAAAATAGCGTCTGTGTTAGAGTAGAGGCTGTCAGCATCAATTTCTTACCATTACTTTTGAAATTAGTTTGATTCTTCCTGAGATATTGGTGACAAATCGGCATTTAGAACGTTTTTAGAACGCTTTTCACTCATTTTGCTCCTGCATCTCCTCTGGGGTAGTGGAAACAGGTATAAAATATAGCCTATCTTGGAGTAAGATCTGTCTCCATCATTTTTACACCATTATATTTGAAATCGGTTCAGTATTTCCTGAGAAAGCTAGAAATCGCAATTTAGAACGTTTTTTACAACACTTTTTGCACATTTTGACACCCCCTTTAAATTTCGACTTTTTTAGGAAATGTCCTTAGAGATCATTGATATCTTATAACTAACTACCATTCTAAATTTCACGATTCAAGGCCCTTCCGTCACGCAAAAACCGCAATTTAGAACGTTTTTCTCCTGCCCCACCTTTGGGGTAGTGGCACCGACATAAAACATAGCCTATGTTGGAGCAAGGGTTTTCACCATCATTTTGACGCCATTATTTTTTTAATCGGTTTGGTATTTCCAGAGATTGAGTAGAAATCACCATTTAGGACGTATTTTAGAACGCTTTTAGCGCATTTTTACACCTTTTAAATTTCGAATTGTTTAAGAACTGTTCTTAGAAATCCTTTATATCTAATAAGTAGCTGATACTTCAAATTTCATATTTCTAGGCCCTTCAGTAACACATGAATCGCATTTTTAGAACGTTTTTTGCTCCTACACCCCTTTTGGGGTAGTGGCACCGACATAAAACATAACCTATCTTGAAGCAAACGTTGTCACTATCATTTTGACACCAATATTTTTTAAATCGGTTTGGTTTCCTGAGATTATGTAGAAACTACCATTTAGAACGATTTTTAGAACGCTTTTTGTGCATTCTCACCCCTTTTAAATTTCGAATTGTTTAAGAACTGTTCTTAGACATCATTTAAATCTTATAAGTAACTAATATTCCAAATTTCATATTTCTAGGCCCTTCAGTAACACAAAAATCGCATTTTTAGAACGTTTTCTGCTCCTGCACCCCTTTGGTGTAGTAGCACCGACATAAAATATAGCCTATGTTCTATGTTGGACTAACACCATCATTTTGATACCATTACTTTTAGAATCGGTTCGGTATTTCCTGAGATTATATAGAAACTACCATTTAGAACGTTTTTTAGAACGCTTTTTGTGCATTCTCACCCCTTTTAAATTTCGAATTGTTTAAGAACTGTTCTTAGACATCATTTATATCTTATAAATAACTAATATTCCAAATTCCATATTTGTAGGCCCTTCAGTAACGCAAAAATCGCATTTTTAGAAAGTTTTTTGCTCCTGCACCCCTTTGGTGTAGTGGCACCGACATAAAATATAGCCTATGTTCTATGTTGGACTAACACCATCATTTTGATACCATTACTTTTGGAATCGGTTCGGTATTTCCTGAGATTATATAGAAACTACCATTTAGAACGTTTTTTAGAACGCTTTTTGTGCATTCTCACCCCTTTTAAATTTAGAATTGTTTAAGAACTGTTCTTAGACATCATTTATATCTTATAAATAACTAATATTCCAAATTTCATATTTCTAGGCCCTTCAGTGACGCAAAAATTGCATTTTTAGAACGTTTTTTGCTCCTGCAACCCCTTTGAGGTAGTGGCACCGACATAAGATATAGCCTATGTTCTAAGTTGGGCGAACACCATCATTTTGATACCATTACTTTTGGAATCGGTTCGGTAGTTCCTGAGCTTATCTCCGACAAATAAACAATTTTTCCTCTTTATAATATGACTAGCAATCCCCGCGGCTTTGCTCGCGTAATATTTGAAATATGCCAAGTGATATTTATATGTCTAATTTTTATTAAATGTACTAACTAAATTTTTATTTTATTAAAAGGTAATATTTTATTTTATTAAAAGTACTTATTACATTTAGGGATAATTTAAAAAAATCACTATTTAAAACACAGTTTGATTAAATATCATTGTTACACTGCATAAGGCAGAAATGAGACTTAAATTAATAAAACGAAATAAAACTAAATAAATAATAATTTATAAAATATTTTGAAACTTTTATGCTCAATTAATACGCTCATTTCAGTATTCATTTGAAGTTTTGAATTTTTTAGAAACCATCTTCTTACATCTTAAAATTAACTAATCAAATTCCAAGTCCTACCACCTCTCTCAATAAAAAAGGCTATGTTGAAAGAGGAACTGTCACCATTAATTTGCCAACATTAATATTGAAATCGGTTTGTTATTTCCTAATATTCCACAAAAACGTAATTTAGAAATTTTTAAAGGCCTTTTTTACAACGTTTGTGGTTCCTGTGAACTCCAGGTAGTAGAATCATCGGCATAAAATATAGCCTGTGTAGGATCAGAGACTGTTACTATAGATTCGCAAATATTACTTTTATAATCGGTTTATATTCCCTGAAATTGCATAGAAATCGTAATTTAGGACTTTTTAGAATACTTTTCTGACCTCCCCTTCGCTTCACCCCTTTTTAATTCGAATTTATTTTCGACAGTCCTTCGAGGGCATTTATATTTTATAAGTAACTACCATGGCATATTTAAAGTTTCTAGCCTTTTCAGTATCACAGGAATCGCACTTTAGAAAGTTTTTAGCTACTGCAACCCTCTGATGGTAGTAGCACAGACATAAAATATAGCTTATGTTTGAGCACGTTCTATCACCAACAATTTGTTATCATTACTTTTTTAATCGGTTTGGTATTTGAAAAGATTACATAAAAATTGTAATTTATAACGCTTTTCGCTCACTTCATCTTTTTAAATTTGAAATTTTCTTTCGACAGTTCATAGAAAGCAGTTGCATCTTGTAAGTAAATAACATGCCATACTTCAAAGTGTTAGACCCTTCAGTTATGCAAAAAACGCAAATTAGAACATGTTTTGCTTTTTGAACCCTCATATGTTAGTGACAGCAACATAAAATATAACCTATGTTATAGCAGGGACTGTCACCATTGATTTGCAACCATTACTTTGGAAATAGCTTTAGAATTTCCGGAGATTGAGTAGAAATCGCAATTTAGAACGTTTTTAGAACGCTTTTTGCGCATTTTCACCCCTTTTTAAATTTACAATTTTTTCGAAACTGTTCTTAAAGATCATTTATATGTAATACATATGTACCTTGCCTAATTTTAAGTTGCTAACCCCTACCGATCACAAAAATCGAAATTTGGAACGCTTTTGTGCTCCTGCAACGTCTAGGTGATAGTGATACCGACTTCAAATAGCGTCTATGTTAGAGCAGAGGCTGTCAGCATCAATTTCTTAACATTACTTTTGAAATCAGTTTGATTCTTCCTGAGATATTGGTGACAAATCGACATTTACAACGTTTTTAGAACACTTTTCGCTCATTTTGCTCCTGCATCTCCTCTGGGTTAGTGGGAAAATATATAAAATGTAGCCTATCTTGGAGCAAGATCTGTCACCATCATTTTAACACCACTATATTTGAAATCGGTTCAGTATTTCCTGATATTGCATAGAAATTGCAATTTAGAACGTTTTTTACAACGCTTTTTGCGCATTTTGACTCTCCCCCCCCCCTCCATTTTAAATTTCGATTTTTTTAGGAAATGTCCTTAGAGATCATTGATATCTTATAACTAACTACCATTCTAAATTTCACGATTCAAGGCCCTTCCGTCTCGCAAAAACTGCAATTTAGAACGGTTTTCTTCTGCATCCACTTTGGGGTAGTAGCACTGACATAAAACATAGCCTATGTTGGAGCGAGGATTCTCACCATCATTTTGACGCCATTATTTTTTAAATCGGTTTGGTATTTCCTGAGATTGTGTAGAAACTACCATTTAGAAAGTTTTTAGAACGCTTTTCGCGCATTTTCACCCCTTTTAAATTTTGAATTGTTTAAGAACTGTTCTTAGAAATCCTTTATATCTAATAATTAGCTGATACTTCAAATTTCATATTTCTACGCCCATCAGTAACACATAAATCGCATTTTTAGAACGTTTTTTGCTCCTACACCCCCTTTGGGGAAGTGGCGCCGACATAAAACATAGCCTATCTTGGAGCAAACGTTGTCACTATCATTTTGATACCATTACTTTTGAAATCGGTTTGGTATTTCCTGAGATTATGTAGAAACTACCATTTAGAACGTTTTTTAGAACGCTTTTTGTGCATTTTCACCCCTTTTAAATTTCGATTTGTTTAAGAACTGTACTTAGACACCATTTATATCTTATAAGTAACTAATATTCCAAATTTCATATTTCTAGGTCCTTCGGTAACGCAAAAATCGCATTTTTAGAACGTTTTTTGCTCTTGCACCCCCTTTGGGGTAGTGACACCGACATAAAATATAGCCTATGTTCTAAGTTGGACTAACTCCATCAATTTGATACCATCACTTTTGAAATCGGTTTAGTATTTCCTGAGATTATGTAGAAACTACCATTTAGAACGTTTTTTAGAACGCTTTTTGTGCATTTTCACCCCTTTTAAATTTCGAATTGCTTAAGAACTGTACTTAGACATCATTTATATCTTATAAGTAACTAATATTCCAAATTTCATATTTCTAGGCTCTTCAGTAACGCAAAAATCGCATTTTTAGAACGTTTTTTGCTCCTGCACCCCCTTTGGGGTAGTGGCACCGACATAAAATATAGCCTATGTTCTAAGTTGGGCGAACACCATCATTTTGATACCATTACTTTTGTAATCGGTTCGGTAGTTCTTGAGCTTATCTCCGACAAATAAACTATTTTTTCCTCTTTATAATAGGAGTATAGACTAGCAAACTCGCGGCTTTGCTCGCGTAATATTTGAAATATGCCAAGTGATATTTATATGTCTAATTTTTATTAAAAGGTACTAACTAAATTTTTATTATATTAAAAGATAATATTTTATTTTATTAAAAGGTACTTATTACTTTTAGGAATAATTAAAAAAAAAGTTACTATTTAAAAAACAGTTTGATTAAACATCATTGTTACACTGCATAAGGCAGAAATGAGACTTAAACTAATAAAACTAAATAAATAATAATTTAGAAAATATTTTGAAACATTTATGCTCAATTAATTCGCTCATTTCAGTATTCATTTGAAGTTTTGAATTTTTTAGAAAGCATCTTCTTACATTTTAAAATTAACCATCATGTCAAATTCCAAGTCCTACCACCTCTCTCAACATAGAGGGCTATGTTGAAATAGGAACTGTCACCATTAATTTGCCAACATTAATTTTGAAACTGGTTTGTTATTTCCTAATATTCCACAGAAACGTAATTTAGAAAGCTTTTAAAGGCCTTTTTTAGAGCGTTTGTTGTTCCTGTGAACAATCAGCATAAAATGTAGCCTGTGTAGGATCAAAGACTGTTACCATTGATTCGCAACTATTACTTTTATATTTGGTTTATATTCCCTGAAGTTGCGTAGAAATCGTAATTTAGGACTTTTCTAGAATGCTTTTTGCACCTCCCCTTCACTTCACCCCTTTTTAATTCGAATTTATTTTCGACAGTACTTCGAGGGCATTTATATTTTATAAGTAACTATCATGCCATATTTAAAGTTTCTAGCCTTTTCAGTATCACAGCAATCGCAATTTAGAAAGTTTTTAGCTCCTGCAAACCTCTGGTGGTAGTGGCACAGATATAAATTATAGCTTATATTTGAGCAGGTTCTAACACCAACAATTTCTCATCATTATTTTTTTAATCGGTTTAGTATTTGAAAAGATTGCATAAAAATTGTAATTTATAACGCTTTTCGCTTACTTCATCTTTTTAAATTTGGAATTTTCTTTCGACGGTTCTTAGAAAGCAGTTGCATCTTGTAAGTAAATACCATGCCATACTTCAAAGTGTTAGACCCCTCAGTTGTGCAAAAAACGCAAATTAGAACAGGTTTTGCTTTTGCAACCCTCAGGTGGTAGTGACAGTAACTTAAAATATAACCTATGTTATAGCGCGAGACTATCGCCATTGATTTGCAACCATTACTTTTGAAATAGCTTTGGAATTTCCTGAGATTGAGTATAAATCGCAATTTAGAACGTTTTTAGTACGCTTTTAGCGCATTTTTAACCCTTTTTAAATTTCTAATTTTTTCGAAACTGTTCTTAAAGACCATTTATATATAATAAATATGTACCTTGCCTAATTTTAAGTTGCTAGCCCGTACCGATCACAAAAATCGAAATTTAGAACGCTTTTTTGCTCCTGCAACGTCCAGGTGATAGTGATACCGACATAAAATTGCGTCTATGTTAGAGCAGAGTCCGTCAGCATCAATTTCCTACCATTTCTTTTGAAATCAGTTTCATTCTTCCTGAGATATCGCTGACAAATCGGCATTTAGAACATTTTTAGAACGCTTTTCGCGCATTTTGCACCTGCATCTCCTCTGGGGTAGTGGAAACAGATATAAAATATAGCCTAACTTGGACCGAGATCTGTCAGCATAATTTTTACACCATTATATTTGAAATCGATTCAGTACTTCCTAAGATTGCATAGAAATCGCAATTTAGAACGTTTTTTATACCGCTTTTTGCGCATTTGGACTCCCTTTTAAATTTCGATTTTTTTAGGAAATGCCCTTAGAGATCACTGATATCTTATAACTAACTACCATTCCAAATTTTCACGATTCTAGGCCCTTCCGTAACGCAAAAACCGAAATTTAGAACGTTTTTGCCCTGCAACCCCTTTGGGGTAGTGTCACCGACATAAAACATAGCCTATGTTGGAGCAAGGGTTGTCACCGTCATTTTGACACCATTATTTTTTAAATCGGTTTGGTATTTCCTGAGATTATGTAGAAACTACCATTTAGAACGTTTTTTAGAACGCTTTTTGTGCATTTTTACCCCTTTCAAATTTCGAATTGTTTAAGAACTGTTCTTAGACATCATTTAAATCTTTTAAGTAACTAATATTCCAAATTTCATATTTCTAGGCCCTTCAGTAACGCAAAAATCGCATTTTTAGAACGTTTTTTGCTCCTGCACCCCTTTGGTGTAGTGGCACCGAAATAAAATATAGCCTATGTTCTAAGTTGGAATAACACCATCATTTTGATACCATTACTTTTGGAATCGGTTCAGTAGTTCCAGAGAGTACCTCCGACAAATAAACAATTTTTTCCTCTTTATAATAGGAGTATAGACCAGCAAAACCCGCGGCTTTGCTCGCGTAATATTTGAAATATGCCACGTGATATTTATATGTCTAATTTTTATTAAAAGGTACTAACTAAATTTTTACTTATTACTTTTAAGAATAATTCAAAAATTACTATTTAAAACACAGTTTGATTAAACATCATTATTACATTGCATTAGGCAGAAATGAGACTTAAATTAATAAAACTAAATAAATGATAATTTAGAAAATATTTTGAAACCTTTATGCTCATTTAATACGCTCATTTCAGTATTCATTTGAAGTTTTGAATTTTTTAGAAACCATCTTCTTACATCTTAAAATTAAATATCATGTCAAATTCCAAGTCCTACCATCTCTCTCGACAGAAAGGGCTATGTTGAATTAGGAACTATAACCATTAATTTGCCAACATTAATTTTGAAATCGGTTTGTTATTTTTAATATTCCACAGAAACGTAATTTAGAAAGCTTTTAAAGGCCTGTTATAGAACGTGTGTTGTTCCTGTAAACCCCAGGTGGCAGAATCATCGGCCTGTGTAGGATCAGAGACTGTTACCATTGATTCGCAACTATTACTTTTATAATCGGTTTATATTCCCTGAAATTGCATAGATATCGTAATTTAGGACTTTTTTAGAATGCTTTTCACACCTCCCCTTCGCTTCAACCCTTTTTAATGCGAATTTATTTTTGACAGTACTTCGAGGGCATTTATATTTTATAAGTAACTATCATGCCATATTTAAAGTTTCTAGCCTTTTCAGTATCACAGCAATCGCAATTTAGAAAGTTTTTAGCTCCTGCATACTTCTGGTGGTAGTGGCACAGATATAAATTATAGCTTATGTTTGAGCAGGTTCTAACACCAACAATTTCTCATGATTATTTTTTTAATCAGTTTAGTATTTGAAAAGATTGCATAAAAAATGTAATTTATAACGCTTTTCGCTTACTTCATCTTTTTAAATTTGGAATTTTCTTTCAACAGTTCTTAGAAAGCAGTTGCATCTTGTAAGTAAATACCATGCCATACTTCAAAGTGTTAGACCCCTCAGTTGTGCAAAAAACGCAAATTAGAACAGGTTTTGCTTTTGCAACCCTCAGGTGGTAGTGACAGTAACTTAAAATATAACCTATGTTATAGCAGAGACTATCACCATTGATTTGCAACCATTACTTTTGAAATAGCTTTGGTATTTCCTGAGATTGAGTATAAATCGCAATTTAGAAAGTTTTTAGTACGCTTTTCGCGCATTTTCAACCCTTTTTAAATTTCTAATTTTTTCGAAACTGTTCTTAAAGACCATTTATATATAATAAATATGTATCTTGCCTAATTTTAAGTTGCTAGTCCGAACCGATCACAAAAATCGAAATTTAGAACGCTTTTTTGCTCCTGCAACGTCCAGGTGATAGTGATACCGACATAAAATTGCGTCTATGTTAGAGCAGAGTCCGACAGCATCAATTTCCTACCATTTCTTTTGAAATCAGTTTGATTCTTCCTGAGATATTGCTGACAAATTGGCATTTAGAACATTTTTAGAACTCTTTTCGCGCATGTTGCTCCTGCATCTCCTCTGGTGTAGTGGAAACAGATATAAAATATAGCCTAACTGGGAGCGAGATCTGTCAGCATAATTTTTACACCATTATATTTGAAATCGATTCAGTACTTCCTAAGATTGCATAGAAATCGCAATTTAGAACGTTTTCTATACCGCTTTTTGCGCATTTGGACTCCCTTTTAAATTTCGATTTTTTTAGGAAATGCCCTTAGAGATCACTGATATCTTATAACTAACTACCATTCCAAATTTCACGATTCTAGGCCCTTCCGTAACGCAAAAACCGAAATTTAGAACGTTTTTGCCCTGCAACCCCTTTGGGGTAGTGTCACCGACATAAAACATAGCCTATGTTGGAGCAAGGGTTGTCACCGTCATTTTGACACCATTATTTTTTAAATCGGTTTGGTATTTCCTGAGATTATGTAGAAACTACCATTTAGAACGTTTTTTAGAACGCTTTTTGTGCATTTTCACCCCTTTCAAATTTCGAATTGTTTAAGAACTGTTCTTAGACATCATTTAAATCTTTTAAGTAACTAATATTCCAAATTTCATATTTCTAGGCCCTTCAGTAACGCAAAAATCGCATTTTTAGAACGTTTTTTGCTCCTGCACCCCTTTGGTGTAGTGGCACCGAAATAAAATATAGCCTATGTTCTAAGTTGGAATAACACCATCATTTTGATACCATTACTTTTGGAATCGGTTCAGTAGTTCCAGAGAGTACCTCCGACAAATAAACAATTTTTTCCTCTTTATAATAGGAGTATAGACCAGCAAAACCCGCGGCTTTGCTCGCGTAATATTTGAAATATGCCACGTGATATTTATATGTCTAATTTTTATTAAAAGGTACTAACTAAATTTTTACTTAATACTTTTAAGAATAATTCAAAAATTACTATTTAAAACACAGTTTGATTAAACATCATTATTACATTGCATTAGGCAGAAATGAGACTTAAATTAATAAAACTAAATAAATGATAATTTAGAAAATATTTTGAAACCTTTATGCTCATTTAATACGCTCATTTCAGTATTCATTTGAAGTTTTGAATTTTTTAGAAACCATCTTCTTACATCTTAAAATTAAATATCATGTCAAATTCCAAGTCCTACCATCTCTCTCAACAGAAAGGGCTATGTTGAATTAGGAACTATAACCATTAATTTGCCAACATTAATTTTGAAATCGGTTTGTTATTTTTAATATTCCACAGAAACGTAATTTAGAAAGCTTTTAAAGGCCTGTTATAGAACGCGTGTTGTTCCTGTAAACCCCAGGTGGCAGAATCATCGGCCTGTGTAGGATCAGAGACTGTTACCATTGATTCGCAACTATTACTTTTATAATCGGTTTATAATCCCTGAAATTGCATAGATATCGTAATTTAGGACTTTTTTAGAATGCTTTTCACACCTCCCCTTCGCTTCACCCCTTTTTAATGCGAATTTATTTTTGACAGTACTTCGAGGGCATTTATATTTTATAAGTAACTATCATGCCATATTTAAAGTTTCTAGCCTTTTCAGTATCACAGCAATCGCAATTTAGAAAGTTTTTAGCTCCTGCATACCTCTGGTGGTAGTGGCACTGATATAAATTATAGCTTATGTTTGAGCAGGTTCTAACACGAACAATTTCTCATGATTATTTTTTTAATCAGTTTAGTATTTGAAAAGATTGCATAAAAAATGTAATTTATAACACTTTTCGCTTACTTCATCTTTTTAAATTTGGAATTTTCTTTCGACTGTTCCTAGAAAGCAGTTGCATCTTGTAAGTAAATACCATGCCATACTTCAAAGTGTTAGACCCCTCAGTTGTGCAAAAAACGCAAATTAGAACAGGTTTTGCTTTTGCAACCCTCAGGTGGTAGTGACAGTAACTTAAAATATAACCTATGTTATAGCAGAGACTATCACCATTGATTTGCAACCATTACTTTTGAAATAGCTTTGGTATTTCCTGAGATTGAGTATAAATCGCAATTTAGAACGTTTTTAGTACGCTTTTCGCGCATTTTCAACCCTTTTTAAATTTCTAATTTTTTCGAAACTGTTCTTAAAGACCATTTATATATAATAAATATGTATCTTGCCTAATTTTAAGTTGCTAGCCCGTACCGATCACAAAAATCGAAATTTAGAACGCTTTTTTGCTCCTGCAACGTCCAGGTGATAGTGATACCGACATAAAATTGCGTCTGTGTTAGAGCAGAGTCCGACAGCATCAATTTCCTACCATTTCTTTTGAAATCAGTTTGATTCTTCCTGAGATATTGCTGACAAATCGGCATTTAGAACATTTTTAGAACTCTTTTCGCGCATGTTGCTCCTGCATCTCCTCTGGTGTAGTGGAAACAGATATAAAATATAGCCTAACTGGGAGCGAGATCTGTCAGCATAATTTTTACACCATTATATTTGAAATCGATTCAGTACTTCCTAAGATTGCATAGAAATCGCAATTTAGAACGTTTTTTATACCGCTTTTTGCGCATTTGGACTCCCTTTTAAATTTCGATTTTTTTAGGAAATGCCCTTAGAGATCACTGATATCTTATAACTAACTACCATTCCAAATTTCACGATTCTAGGCCGTTCCGTAACGCAAAAACCGAAATTTAGAACGTTTTTGCCCTGCACCCCCTTTGGGGTAGTGTTACCGACATAAAACATAGCCTATGTTGGAGCAAGGGTTGTCACCGTCATTTTGGCACCATTATTTTTTAAATCGGTTTGGTATTTCCTGAGATTGTGTAGAAACCACCATTTAGAACGTTTTTTAGAACTCTTTTCGCGCATTTTCACCCCTTTCAAATTTCGAATCGTTTAAGAACTGTTCTTATAAATACTTTATACCTAATAAGTAGCTAATATTTTATATTTCATATTTCTAGGCCCTTCAGTAACACATAAATCTCATTTTTAGAACGTTTCTTTATCCTGCACCCCCTTCGGGGTAGTGGCACCGGCATAAAACATTGCCTATCTTGGAGCAAGCATTGTCACCATCATTTTGACACCAATTTTTTTTAAATCGGTTTGGTATTTCCTGGGATTACGTAGAAACTACCATTTAGAACGTTTTTTAGAACGCTTTTTGTGCATTTTCACCCCTTTTAAATTTCGAATTGTTTAAGAACTGTTCTTAGACATAATTTATATCTTTTAAGTAACTAATATTCCAAATTTCATATTTCTAGGCCCTTCAATAACGCAAAAATTGCGTTTTTAGAAAGTTTTTTGCTCCTGCACCCCCTCTGGGGTAGTGGCACCGACATAAAATATAGCCTATGTTCTAAGTTGGACTAACACAATCATTTTGATACCATTACTTTTGGAATCGGTTCGGTAGTTCCAGAGCTTACCTCCTACAAATAAACAATTTTTACCTCTTTATAATATGAGTATAGACTAGCAAACCACGCGGCTTTGCTCGCGTAATATTTGAAATATGCCAAGTGATATTTATATGTCTAATTTTTATTAAAAGGTACTAACTAAATTTTTATTTTATTAAATGTAATATTTTATTTTAGTAAAAGGTACTCATTACTTTAAGGAATAAATAAAAAAATTACTATTTAAAATACAGTTTGATTAAACATCATTGTTACACTGCATAAGGCAGAAATGAGACTTAAATTAATAAAACGAAATAAAATTAAATAAATAATAATTTAGAAAATGTTTTGAAAGTTTTATGCTCTAATTAATACGCTAATTTCACTACTCATTTGAAGTTTTGAATTTTTTAGAAACCCTCTTCTTACATCTTAAAATTAACCATCATGTCAAATTCCAAGTCCTACCGTCTCTCTCAACATAAAGGGCTATGTTAAAATAGGAATTGTCACCATTAATTTGCCAACATTAATTTTGAAATTGGTTTGTTATTTCCTAATATTCCACAGAAACGTATTTTAGAAAGCTTTTAAAGGTCTTTTTTAGAGCGTTTGTTGTTCCCGTGAACCCCAGGTGGTAGAATCATCAGCATAAAATATAGCCTGTGTAGGATCAGAGACTGTTACCATTGATTCGCAACTCTTACTTTTATATTTGGTTGATATTCCCTGAAATTGCGTAGAAATCGTAATTTAGGACTTTTTTAGAATGCTTTTCGCACCTCCCCTTCACTTCACCCCTTTTTAATTCGAATTTATTTTCGACAGTCCTTCGAGGGCATTTAAATTTTATAAGTAACTACCATGCGATATTTAAAGTTTCTAGCCTTTTCAGTATCACAGAAATCGCAATTTAGGAAGTTTTTAGCTACTGCAACCCTCTGGTGGTAGTGGCACAGACATAAAATATAGCTTATGTTTGAGCAGGTTCTATCACCAACAATTTGTCATCATTATTTTTTTTTAATCCGTTTGGTATTTGATAAGATTACATAAAAATTGTAATTTATAACGCTTTTCGATCACTTCATCTTTTTAAATTTGAAATTTTCTTTCGACGCAGTTCTTAGAAAGCAGTTGCATCTTGTAAGTAAATACCATGACATACTTCAAAGAGATAGACCCTTCAGTTTTGCAAAAAACGCAAATTAGAACATATTTTGCTTTTGCAACCGTCAGATGTTAGTGACAGCAACATAAAATATAACCTATGTTATAGCAGGGACTGTCACCATTGATTTGCAACCATTACTTTTGAAATAGCTTTGGAATTTCCTGAGATTGAGCAGAAATCGCAATTTAGAAAGTTTTTAGATCGCTTTTCACGCATTTTCACCCCTTTTTAAATTTCCAATTTTTTCGAAACTGTTCTTAAAGATCATTTATATGTAATAAATATGTACCTTGCCTAATTTTAAGGGGTCTTGTACCTTTTAAAGGCGTCGAAAATTAACGAAAAACTTCAAAGTTTGAATTAGTCTATCTTCAAAACCTTTTTATGTATAAACATGAAATTTTGGATATAGATTAAACAGATTGTGCTTTGTAATATACTACCAACAGAAACTTATTAACACTTTAGAGAATTTGAGTATTGTTGAAATCAAAATAGCTCTTTTTTTTACCCCATAAGTCATTGCGCGCATGATATCTTGAGAAAGTATGTATGGATTGTCATGAAATTTGGTAAATATACTAAACAAATATGTGTGTTTAAAATGATCTACTTTTAAGTATTTACAATGGTAATATTTTTAGTTATGACTATTTTTATTCCTTAAAATGCAAAATTATTATTATTATTTTACGAAAATATTTTTTTTATATAGTTAATAAAATAATTTTGGCCTAAGAGTAGATCATTTTAAAGACACATATATGATTAGAATCTTTACCGAATTTCATGCGAATCCATACATACTTTCTCAAGATATCATGCGCGCAATGACTTATGGGGTAAAAAAAATAGATATTGTGAATTCAAAAATACACAAATTCTGTAAAGGGTTAATAAATTTCTAATGGTAGCACATTACAAAGCACAATCTGTTTAATCAATATCCAAAATTTCATGTTTATACATAAAAAGGCTTTGAAGATAGACTAATTCAAACTTTGAAGTTTTTCGTTAATTTTCGACGCGTTTAAAAGGTAAAAGACCCCTTAAGTTGCTAGTCCCTACCGATCACAAAAATCGAAATTTGGAACGCTTTTTTGCTCCTGCAACGTCTAGGTGATAGTGATACCGACTTAAAATAGCATCCATGTTAGAGCAAAGGCTGTCAGCATGAATTTCTTACCATTACTTTTGAAATCTGTTTGATTCTTCCTGAGATATTGGTGACAAATCTGAATTTAGAACGTTTTTAGAACGCTTTTCGCTCATTTTGCTCCTCCATCTCCTCTGGGGTAGTGCAAACAGATATAAAATATAGCCTATCTTGGAGCAAGAACTGTCCCCATCATTTTTACACCATTATATTTGAAATCGGTTCAGTATTTCCTGAGATTGCTAGAAATCGCAATTTAGAACGTTTTTTACAACACTTTTTGCGCATTTTGACACCCCTTTTAAATTTCGACTTTTGTAGGAAGTGTCCTTAGAGATCATTGATATCTTATAACTAACTAACATTCTAAATTTCTCGATTCAAGGCCCTTCCATCACGCGAAAACCGCAATTTAGAACGTTTTTCTCCTACACCCCCTTTGGGAAAGTGGCATCGACATAAAACATAGCCTACGTTGGAGCAAGGGTTTTCACCATCATTTTGACGCCATTATTTTTTTAATCGGTTTGGTATTTCCTGAGATTGTGTAGAAATCACCATTTAGAACGTTTTTTAGAACGCTTTTCGCGCATTTTCACCCCTTTTAAATTTCGAATTGTTTAAGAACTGTTCTTAGAAATCCTTTATATCTAATAAGTAGCTGATACTTCAAATTTCATATTTCTAGGCCCTTCAGTAACACATAAATCGCATTTTTAGAACGTTTTTAGCACCTACACCCCCTTTGGGGTAGTGGCACCGACAAAAAAGATAGCCTATCTTGGAGCAAACGTTATCACTATCATTTTGACACCAATATTTTTTAAATCGGTTTGGTATTTCCTGAGATTATGTAGAAACTACCAATTAGAACGTTTTTTAGAACGCTTTTTGTGTTAAGATTGTTTAAGAACTGTTCTTAGACATCATTTATATCTTATAAGTAACTAATATTCCAAATTTCATATTTCTAGGCCCTTCAGTAACGAAAAAATCGCATTTTTCGAAAGTTTTTTGCTCCTGCACCCCTTTTGCGGTAGTGGCACCGACATAAAATATAGCCTATGTTCTAAATTGGACTAACACCATCATTTTGATACCATTACCTTTTAAATCGATTTGGTATTTCCTGAGATTATGTAAAAACTATCATTTAGAACGTTTTTTAGAACGCTTTTTATGCATTTTCACCCCTTTTAAATTTCGAATTGTTTAAGAACTGTTCTTAGACATCATTTATATCTTATATGTAACTAATATTCCAAATTTCATATTTCTAGGCCCTACAGTAACGCAAAAATTGCATTTTTAGAACGTTTTTTGCTCCTGCACCCCCTTTGGGGTAGTGGCACCGACATAAAATATAGCCTATGTTCTAAGTTGGACTAACACCATCATTTTGATACCATTACTTTTGGAATCGATTTGGTAGTTCCTGAGCTTACCTCCTACAAATAAACAATTTTTCCCTCTTTATAATAGGAGTATAGATTAGTTATAATCATGTAATAGTTATAATGAGATTACTAGAAAAATAAGAAAATTTGCTCTCATCTATTCGGAGCGTTTGTGTTTTATCATTCATAATTACCTGATTTCAATTTATTTTGTTAATAATTATATAAAAGGTTTACCTTGGTAAGCAAATCTTAATATATTCAAAATGCAACTACAAATAACTAAAAAGCTTCAAATTGGTGATTGATATGGATTCTTTGGGGTTGAATTGAATTTCCGCCCTCCAAAGATGGAATTTGAATATATCACTAAAATTCTTTTTACTCATATTGCCCAAACTATTCGTTACAGAAAAAAGCATTGTATTTGGGAAACGTAGTAAATATTCTCTAGTTTAATTTTGTGCAATAATTTTTTCAAAAAAGTTTAATATTCTACCGAACACAAGGGAATAAACCAAACAAAACCCCGATTTTTTTATAGTTTTTCCGCTTAGAACTGCTTAAGCAGACCAGATACGAGGTGGGAAATTTGAAAGTCGTGCTAACCACCCCCAAAAAACATAAAGGAAGAACGAGAAAAAACTTCTCCAAAACTTTCAAGGCAGAATCTTAGATTGACTGAACTACAGTGTGTGTTCACAAAGTTTCAAGACTGGTTTGAGAATATAAAATATATTAAACATTTTTGTACAGCGAACTAAAATGCTTCAGAATATGACCCTTGGGCATCCACACACCACTGGCAGCATTTCTTTCATTAATCATAGGCTCCCTGGAAGTCTTCGCGCGCAAGGCTGTTAAGGGACCTATTAAAGGCTGTTAAAGCTGAAGCTGCCTGGATCGTTAGAATCGTATCGAATCGCTTTCCTTTCAGTACTTTCTTTATCCGGGGAACAAACAAAGTCTCTGGAGGCAAGGTAAGGGCTGTAGGGGGATTTCGACAGTATTGCCACTTTAAACTAAGGCTAATATCAGACGAACGTCTTTTTGCACGCTTTTTTCCTTACGTATTATCCCTACACAATGCTAGCGGCATTGTGTAGGGATAATACGTAATGGAAAAACCGTGCAAAAAGACGTCCGTCTGACATTAGCCTTAGCCAAAACTTAGATAGCGGCGATCAACATGTGAGAGGGCGCATTATCGGGTGAGCAATCCAATTGGGTGTGCCTCTCCTCAATTTTACATTTCATTTGAGGATCTTACTGGTAGAACCACGTTTCATCACCAGTAAAAATTTCTTAAAAAAAATTGGGATTGTCTTGCAAGCGACTCCACCAGTTTTCAATGGGGGTCAATGACATGCACTCACATCGCTAGCAATCTACTCACTACAGCGTCTCGGAGGTAACTGATGCACATGCGCTCCGTCAGCTGACACCCCCACTACCTCAACCTGTCGGTGGAACGGGTATATGCGCGCGCCTCATCTCAGGAAACAATCAGTCTTGTAACTTTGTGAACGCATACTGTATTATGTATGATGAAAATTTCTATTAAACTTTTCCGGTGGAAGGTTGCCCAGTTTGGAATCAGGTCCTTTTGTAATCACAATTTTCATACTTGATGACCTAATATTTACCATCTTTCATTGTTTATACCACTAGATTATTTCTAATTCGTGCTTTATCAAAGTATCTGTACGGAGGTGTTCTAAATTAAAAGAGAAATTAGGGGACTGTTAACATAAATGGTTTAATGAAGGCTAATGGCGACTTGTTGCCGCAGAGGTTGTTCCTCTTACACTCATGCGTACTCAACCCGTGATCCGGGTTCAACGAAAGGGTTACATTAAAAGGATTGATTGCCAATTGGCATAGATGCGGGGGAGGTGTCCCGTCGCCAAAGGCGAATTACAATGTTTGTTACAGGTACGGAACATCCCGCCCGGCGTTGAAATATTATATTTCAATATGTATAAAATGCAATACAGATAAAAAAAAAACACACAACATAGTACAGATTATAAGCAAAGAAATAAAAAAATACACAATTAATACACAATGAAACACAATTACAGTCCAGATTTTTGTTAATTATTGTCATTTATGGGCAATATGCTTATTTGTTTAACAGAACGTTTAAAATTGCCCTTAGCGGTGCGTAGTTCTACTACTCTGACCATTCCATCAGCACCTGGGATTACCTTAGTAATGCGACCTAGAGACCAGGTGCAAAGTGGGAGTTGAGTGTCCTTTAATAGGACCAACATGCCTGGCAAAATATTTTGTTTTTTAAACATCCATTTGTTTCTCTCCTGTAAATTACTGAGATAATTGTTTTGCCAGCGTTTCCAAATCGTTTGGGTTAATTTTTGAGTCCTTTGCCACTTGTTAAGCAAGTTATTCTTTACCTCCATCAAATTAGGTTCAGGAATTAAATTAAGGGCCCTGCCTATGAGAAAGTGGCCTGGAGTTAACACCTGAAGATCGTCAGCATCTGTGAACAAGGGACAAAGCGGTCGCGAGTTTAAAATCGCTTCGATCTGTGTTATTACGGTTAGGAATTCTTCGATCGTGAGATGAGCGGAACCTACTGCTCTTTTTAAATGGTATTTGAAGGCCTTAACTCCTGCCTCCCAAAGTCCACCAAAGTTGGGTGCTCTAGGAGGGGAGAATTTCCAGTTAATGCCTTCTGAAGCTAAAAAGTTACAAACTTCATCACTGGCTACAAGTTTACGTAAACGCTTCAGTTCTGCTGAAGCCCCAACAAAATTAGTAGCGTTATCGCTAAAAATTACCGAACTCCTCCCACGACGAGCGAAGAATCTCTTTAGCGTTGCCATTATCGCCTCGGATGTCAAGTCGGAGACAAAATCCAAGTGTACAGCTTTAGAGGCCATACACACGAAAATGGCAACGTATATTTTTTGGAAGGTACCCTTTATCTGACCCTTATATTTTATTTCAAAGGGGCCACACAGATCTAATCCTACTCTGGAAAATGGTGAACTGGGCGTTATTCTTTCAGGAGGGAGATCTCCCATTACTTGATTAGCCAGTATAGGCTTAATTTTAAAACATTGTACACATTCATGTACTACCTTGCGAGCTGTGTTTCTACCGCTAAGAGGCCAATATTTTTGGCGCACAGTGTTCAAAAGAGCCTGGGGCCCGACATGAAAATCTCGTACATGATAATAGTGAAATATGATTCTCGTTAAGCGACAGCTCGCTGGTAGCACTATAGGAAATTTGTGATCAAATGGTAAGTTAGATTTAGCCAATCTACCTCCCACCCTTATCAAGCCATTCGAATCAATAAAGGGGTTCAAAAATTTTAACTTACTTGAACCATGCACCGAAGATCCCCCTTTCAGGGCAGAGATTTCCTTGGCAAAATACATTACCTGCACATGCTTAATCAAGCACAATTCTTCCCCCATCAATTCCTCCAGTAACACAGGACCTGTTGCAGTTGCTACCTTTTTACACTTTAAGAAAAACCTAAAAATATATGCTGCAATTCTAATTAGACTTTGCGCCATAAAACCCCATACAACCAACCAACCAATTCTAATTAATTTGTGAAAATTATTTGTTAAAGTCAACAAATTATCAAAAAAATTAATGTCCATATTGTTGATTAAAGTCACTTGTCTACTGGCTTTAAGTTCATTCGAATAATAACTGTTCGAGCAGTCAGTAAGACTAGAAATAGGTTTCTCTATTGCTTCTTTAAGAATTTGATGTGGTGGCCCATTCCACCATAGTTCACTGGAGGCAAGGTTTTTCACATCCATTCCTCTGGATATCAGGTCTGCGGGGTTATGCTCCGATGGTGTATGGTGCCATGGAATGTTCCTTGAAATGTCCTTTATTTGCACTACACGGTTGCCGACAAAAGTTTTCAATGAATGTGGAGCAGTGTCCATCCAAGCTAATGCAATGGTCGAGTCTGAAAATAGTCGCACAGCACCTGTTGGTTTAAAGCAACTAAGACCTTACAGGTTAATTTAGCAAGAAGAAGACACGCTGATAGTTCCAAGCGGGGTACGGTTATCACCTTTGTAGGGGCCCCTCGTGACTTGCTGCAAAGAAGGTGACTAACCGTTTCGTTGGAGTTAGATATAGTTTGCACATAAATTACTGCACCGTATGCCTTTGAAGAAGCATCGGTGAAGCCATTAAGTACCACTGATTGGACGTGCACCTTTAAGAAGCATCTCGGTACGTTGATGGACTCGAGTTCAGGTAATGTTGCGATAAAGGTTTCCCATTTTTTGGAAATTTACGAAGGTAAAGTATCGTTCCATTGTAATTTAAGCAACCAAAATTGTTGCATGAATATCTTTGCCTTTGCAATCACTGGCCCTAAGAGACCAAGAGGGTCATAAAGCCGGGCAATTTGCGATAGCACCTCTCGTTTGGTGAAAGTACTTGTTATTTTAACGTTGACTTTGTATGTAAATGTATCGCTAGAACTGTTCCAAAGTATGCCTAAAGTTTTAACCATTATTTCTTCTGAATTTCTATCCAAGGGAAATATCTGATTGTCAGTAGATTGGACCTTATTAGTACACCAT
The DNA here is from genome assembly GCA_963932465.1 of Maratus speciosus. Classification (NCBI taxonomy): domain Eukaryota; kingdom Metazoa; phylum Arthropoda; class Arachnida; order Araneae; family Salticidae; genus Maratus; species Maratus speciosus. The sequence goes on along the minus strand of OZ010789.1, from coordinate 591,085,696 downwards.
TTATGCAAAATCATTCCTCCCCCCCCCTCTGAAGGAGTTGTGTTAAGTCTGCTTGCATTAAATTAAATTCCTCTAAATTGGATGACCCCGACAAGCAATCATCCATATAGAAATCTTTCAGTACAATATTGGAAGCTAATGGAAAAGCCTTTTGCTCATCTAAGGCGAGTTGTTGCAAGACCTTGGTGGCCAAAAATGGGGCGCAAGCTGTTCCATACGTGACCGTTGATAATTGAAAGACCTTAACCGGGGATGATGCACTGTCTTTCCACAGAATTTTTATGAATTTGTATTGGGACGGATTTATCTCTATCATTCGAAACATTTGTTTGATGTCGGCGGTAAATGCATAAATATGCTTTCTAAATCGAACCAATATCGAAAAAAGATCGTCTTGTAGCACACCACCCTTGCACAATAAATCATTCAATGAGTATCCATTACTACTTTTTGCGCTTGCGTCATATGCGACGCGCAATTAAGTTGACGCGCTAGATGGTCGTAAAATTCCGTGATGGGGTAAATAATAGCCGTCCTCAAATTGATTAGTTTCCTCTATTTCATGCATGTGATTAAGAAACCGATATTCATTAAGAAATTGTGTATATAAATTCCGCATTATAGGATCACGATCTAGACGTTGCCATAGATAATTTAATCTTTTCAATGCAACGATTTTTGAATTTCCTAAATTGGTCTCAGAAATTTCCGGTTTGAAAGGCATTTCTACGACATATCTGCCATCCGAATTTCTAAAATGCGTTTTGCCTATTGCAATATTCTAACTCTCTGCTATCACAATGTTTTAAATTTCCCACCTCTTCTATCTCCCAAAAAGATTTCAATGTGTTATCTAAAGATTCTAAATTTTTCGTTAAGAAACAATATTTTTTCGTATTGTTTACTACATTGTTATACACACAACCAGAAATTAGATAACCAAACACACTTTCCTGTAAATATAAGTGCTTTCCTAACTTTATTTTGTTTACCTTTAATAATTCAAAGAACAGTTCCGCACCTAATAAAATTTCAACCTTATTTGGAATAAAAAACTGTGGGTCAGCTAAACAGATGTTCGAAGGAATGTTTAATTTATTTATGTTTATTTCCTTTCCAGGAGTGAAATCTGTGATTCTCGGGATGATCAACAAGTCCAGGTTCCATCGCAAATCGCCTCTCTTATTATTAGAGACACACGCCTTCACTTCAGATTTCAAGGACATCGGTGAATTATTAAGACCTGAAACGGGAATGTTAATTGATTGTTTTTTCAAACCTAAAGTTTCAGCTGCTCTTAAACTTATAAAATTATTCTGTGAGGCACTATCCAAGATTGTACGAAAAAGCTTATTTATACCATTAATGTCTGCTATATAAACAATCGCAGTATTTATTAAGACAGATTTATGGCTCTTTTCATGTGAAACAAATGAATGAACTACATTTTCATTTTGCGCTGAATCTTCAGGAGCTAAATTTTTATTAATTGCCTCTTCAGCAGCCAGATTGTTTATAGATTTTGACGGCTCATAAATTCGAACATCTGGTGATGAGTAATTATGCAACGAAGTATGATGTTTGGAGCTGCAAACAAGACATCTGCGCTTTGAAGTACATTGATGAATTATATGAAAAAAACTAAGGCAATTAAAACAAAGTTTATTTTTCTTTACAATGTTTAGACGATCGCTTAGTTTCATACTTTTATACTTCTCGCAATGATATATTGGGTGACTTTCTGTTTTACATAAAATGCAAATTTTATTTTGTGATTTGGTGGTACGGATAAATAAAGATTTATTGGTGGTTTTTGAAGCATTCGCAGAAGTAATACTACTTAAAATTTGGCATCTACGCTCTAAAAATTCTAAAAATTCATCGAAATTAGGCACTTCCTTATCCTTTAGTGTTAATTCAAATTGCTTACGAGTTTCTCGATCAATTTTTCCTAATATTATGTTCAACAAAATAGCGTTTGAAAAGGTGTCTCTATCGAATTCCAAGACCTTTAACGCTCTCAAATTCTTTTTTACCTGATCTAAAAGGTTTCTGAGTTCTTTAGCTGACTCTTGTTTGATTACATAAAGATTTATTATATTTTTTATGTGGCAATCCACAATAATTCTTTTGTTTTCATAGCGCTCTTCTAGCTCTCTGAAGAGTGAGCTAAAGGTGTCATCTGAGGTTTGTAAACCTTTCGGTTCACCCGTTAATGCTCCTCTGAGATAAAACAGTTTTTCGTTGTCTGTTAAATGAGGATTGCTATTGATCAATTCGTTCAAGGTGGTCTTAAATGTAGACCATTCTTCAAATTTGCCACTAAAAATCGGAAGTGGAATTTTAGGGAGCTTTATGCTGACCCCTCTGGCAATAACTAGATCATTAACATGAGATTTAGATTCAGACGTGCTGTCTATTTTACTATTTTTTTCTTCATTTTGTTTGTGAAAAGATGATTTAAGGCTTACCTCTAATTTCTGTATCTCCTAATCCAATTGCGAGAGTTGTTCTTCCGCTTCCTCAATCTTTTCTTCGTCCATAATTTTGTAGTATTCATGTTTGTACACTTCGAATTTTTCTTCGATTTTGTGAAGGAGCTCTAGTTGAGCTTTGGTTTCTGCAATTGAGAAACTTTTTCCCTCGGTGGCGTTTACGATCTTCGTTAGCTGGGCCTTGATGTTGCCACGCCGCCGATTCAGTGCTGTAATGTCCGAGTCTGCCATCCTTTCGTCTTGTTGACGAAATTGACATAAATTAAATTAAATTTGTTTGCGCTGGTCTTACCTCCGGGTAGCTAGGACCACAATGTACGGAGGTGTTCTAAATTCAAAGAGAAATTAGCGGACTGTTAACATAAATGGTTTAATGAAGGCTAATGGCGACTTGTTGCCGCAGAGGTTGTTCCTCTTACACTCATGCGTACTCAACCCGTGATCCGGGTTCAACGAAAGGGTTACATTAAAAGGATTGATTGCCAATTGGCATAGATGCGGGGGAGGTGTCCCGTCGACAAAGGCGAATTACAATGTTTCTTACAGGTACGGAACAGTATACGTATTCTGAAATTACTATATGAATATCAACAACAGTGAGATATATTTGTCCAGAGCATCTCAAAAATGACATTCTATAATCTATATTATGTATCTATAAGAAAAACAATAAGGAGGGAAAGGTGCATTATCTAACATGTTTCATTGCATTATAAAACAGAAATGCTACCTACGCAAACTATTTATTTTCTTTTTAAATAAATTTATGTACTTTTTAAAAACTCAGTAACATAAGAACATCTCATGCTATCCCAATATCTAAACGCATGGACAATACTAAGAAATACATTTCACATTTATATATTAAAATCTGTTCACTTTAAAAAATATCATTAAAAGTATTAAGAAAACTTTACTCACACACTAATAAAATATTTTCTAGTTTTATTTTTTATTTATACGTATTAATTTCAGCTCATTTAAAACGCAAATGTCAAAATAAACCGAAAATATTTATATTATAATATCAAAATATTATTATATCAAAATATTTTATAAACAAACGTGCTTACTTTATTTTGGAAATGTTAAATATAAAAACGAAACAAGAATTCCTTTTCTTTGATTTTTAGAGGTCTGCAATACTGATATTTTAATATACAATAAGTATTTGAATATTTTTAAATTTTCTGTATTTTGCTTTTAATTTAGCAAACGCAATTAAGAGTAAATGTTTTCAAAACGTAAAAAGGTTCTTGTAATTGTGTTTCCAACTGAAACATTGATACAAAACACTTTAATTACGTTTATAAATCAAAATACTTCTAGGTTAAAATACTAGCAAAGGAATTGTTCGAATTTATATATATATATATATATATATATATATATATATATATATATATATATATATATATATATGTATATATATATATTAATCTATTAATGGAATCTTTAGAAAGTGAAATTAATTAAAATTATAAATGATTTTGTAATCCAGAAGAGAATGGTTTTATTATGTGGATTTTTTTTACTGAGAAATCTTTGTTCGAATTAGAATACAATTTATTTTGGCTTATTAACAATTCGTTATTTATTTTTTTATAATCCCTTTTTAGGGATTTCTTGATTATTTTAGTAATGTTGGCAACCAGAGGCTTTTAGTGAGGAATGTTTTACTTACTTCTATATCTGCAATTCTCTAAATAATCGTACTAATATAATATATTAATCTTATGCATGGAAAACAAATCTATAATATCACTAATACTAAATGAATGTCTTAACTCTAAATTAATCTTCACAGTAGAGTATAAGTTTGTTGTTAGAGTAAATGCACTCTTAATTGCTTGAAAGACTATTGGATATTTAAACAAATTTTAGAGAGAATATAGTTTTTTATATCTTATAAGAAATTACCATGCAAATTTCAAGTTTCTATATAATTCAGTACCGCAAAAATCACAATTTTAGAAGGTCTTTCGCCCCTGTACCCCTTGGGGCGACATAAAATATAGACTATGTTAGAACAGGGACTGTCACTATCAACCTGCTACCATTGCTTATGAAAAATGTTTTGTATTTCCAGAGATTACTCCTACAAACAAACAAACTTTACTTCTTTATAATATTAGTATAGATTAACTACCGAAACCCGCATGTTTGCAAGCGCAGTTGTTGCAATATTCCAAGTGGTATTTCTGTGCCTTTAAAAGGGATGTGAAAATTATGTATTAACAAATATTATGTCATATTCGATACAAATTGTAATTTAGAACGTTTTACATTCATTTCAACTTTAAAATTTTGAATTTTGACCATTCTTTGCTAGCATTTGTGTTTTATAACTAACAGTCATGGAAAACTTAAAGTTTCTGGCCCATTCTGCTTTACAAAAAAGTATGTATAGAATATTTTTACCAAAAAGAGTAAGTTTTGAATATTTGTTCCCTTGAACCCTGTTAAATTTCGAATTTAATAAAAAAAAAGTTGTGTACGCGTATTTGCGTCCTAAAAGTAGCAGCCGTACTAAAATTCAATTTTCTACCCTTAGCAATTCAACTGAAATAGTAATTTAGAGCGTCTGTATATCGTTTTTCTCTAATTTCTATCTTTGTTTCAAAAAATATTCTTAATGAGCATTTATATTTTCAAAATAACCACTATTAGCCCAGTGGCTAGGGAGTAGAATTCGGGATTAATTAGGGGAAAGCTGGAAATTGTTTTAATCCCTTCTGTTTAGGTCTAAAATGAATATGCTATGTTTTCCCCCCTCGTACTAGGTGAGCGTTAGGAAATATGCATAGATTTATAGTCAAAAACACGTTTTTTTGCATACCATAACAATATCTCAAAACAGCTAACTCTGTCAAAAATATTGTCAATACAAATCTTGTAGAGCTTACACTTCTGAGTGAAATGAGTACCTACACTTAATATTTTTGTTGAACATTAATGTCACACTTCTACTTTAAAATTTTAGACCCGTGTTCAGGGATTTGAACTCAGAATTAATTTGGAGAAAACTGAAAATTCTTTTAATCCCTTCAGTTTAGGTCTAAAATGAACGTACTATGTTTTCTTCCTCGTACTTGGGTGAATGTTAGAAAATATGTACGTATTTATTTTCGAAAAATACGGTTTTTTTTATTTACTTTAAGAATATCTCAAAATAGCTAACTCTATCAAAAACATTGTCAATACAAATGTTGTAGATCTTAAAATTCTGAATAAAATGAGTACCATCATTAAGATTTTTTTCTGCATTAAGGTCGCAATTCTATTTCAAAATTTTTCAAATCAAGATCTTGAACCAGGAGAGACCAAGTTAACTTAACAATATCTCAAAATTGCGGCCTTAATATTGAACAAAAATATTAAGTGTAGGTACTCATTTTATTCAGAATTTTAGACTCTAGAACTTTTGTTATTGAAGGATTTAGCTGTTTTGAGATATTGTTAAGTTAACTTGGTCTCTCCTGGCTCCAAGCTCTTGATTTGAAAAATTTTGAAATAGAATTGCGGCCTTAATGTTGAACAAAAATATTTCATAGCTTCTGATAATTGATTTTTATGTATTCTGTACCGCTGAATCCGAAATTTACCTTTATTTTTTACCATCACGTAATTTTTTCTGCAAAACATAAATTTTAAAGTTGAAAAAATGGCGAAAAATTGATGTTATAAAACAGATTGCTGTGTTTTTAAATTTTGATATTTTTTTTCGTAGTTTTTTGCGCTGAATCCGAAAATGACCTTCATTTTTAACCATCACGTCACGATTTTTCGCGAATTATAAATTTCAAATTTAAAAAGTTCAAAGTTAAAATTGAACCTCCTCTCCCTTCTCATCGGACTCTTCAGCTGTTTAGCTGTAAAAATCCCAGTATAAGCCAAAAAAAAATTAAAAATTATTGAATAAAATAAAATAAAATAAAATAAAATAAAGTAAAGAAAGTTTTACATCTGTTTTATAGTATCAGATTTTCGGTATATTTTAACTTTGACTTTTAGGATTTGCAAAAAAATTCTAACGTGATGATTAAAAATGAAGGTCATTTTCAAATTCAGCGATAAAAAGTACATAAAAATCTATTATCAAAAGTTAAAACACACAGCCATATTTTCTATTTTATAGTATCCTATATCTGTTATTTTTTAACTTTCACAATTTAGGAATTGCGAAAAATCCTGAAATAATTGTTAGAAATTAAGGTAATGTTCGAATTCAGTGCTAAGAATTACATAAAAGTTAAAAAAAAAAAACTACCATCGCAGTCTTGTATAATCTAATCTAAAACTTTTTCTTAAACTTTTTGGGAGTAATCTATCCGAAATTTTTTGTGTTATCTTCTAAAGTAAGTATAAATGGTAACCACCTACAATCGTAATAATATTAGATTGTCATCGGATTTACGTGAGTATGTAAAATGAAAATCTCGATCGGATATTTGAAAGTGAGCTAACGGGAAAAATATACATACAATCGTTGAAGTTAAATAACAACTTATAAAAATATAACATAATTTTTGTTAAAAGAAATGATGAGAAGAAGCAGTCTCAAATCCTTACAAAATTAAACATATGTTAAAATACAATTATTTTTTCAAATCTGAAACTTGACAAAAGTTAATTCTATCGCAATACATTTCGCACATCGCAATACATACATACAGTACGATTTCTTTCAAATCGCTGTTACACATGAAATAAGTTCTTTGAATATTTTAAACACTTGGTATATGACCCTTCAAATCGTGGCATTTGTGTTGAGATGCAGAAATGTGATATAAGTCATGCATTTTTAAATTTTCATAACTCGGAATATTTTTGATGAAAATGAACATCTTTTGACTTTTTTCCAGATTGCTTTTAAATATTTCCTTGTCTCATTTGAAACATTTTTGTAGTTTGAACTATATGTCCATGACTAACAGTTTAGGAATTAGCCATTGGACACCGTTAAATGTGAACATCCTGTATATGGCGTTTTGTTCAATTGTATGAATTACTTTATATAAATTTCAATAATACAATAAGGTAGATGACACAAAAAATCTATGACAGCAACTCTTCCTGCGGTGTATCCCCAAGTTAAACTGGCACCGGCTGACCATAGCAAAAAAAAAAAAAAAAAAAAGAAAAGAAAAGAAAAGAAAGAAAGAAAGAAAAAAAAACATACATAAAAAACTTGTCTTAACTCTATGCATTACTTTGTGGATGTTTCGATTATAAAATAAGCAGACGCAGAAACACACTGACAGACAGGCAGACTGTTTTGTGGGATGGCTGACCCATAAAACATGTGAATCCGTACAAAACAGGAATTTGAAAAATCTTTCGATTAGGGTAGCCTGGGGTAATTTTCAGACAAAGGAAACTGGGGTAATTAACATACTGCAGTAATACTAGCACAATAATCTGAATCTGGCCCAAACATTTTTTTTAGTTAAATCAACTATTTTAGGTAGCTTTCATTACAAAAAGCTACCTATTGCAGCCGTTCGGAGGAAAGCGATTTCAAAAAATTTTGGTATATTTTCATCGATCATGACCCCCAGACCCCGAAACCACCCTCCGTTCAAAAGTTGATATATATATCCATATATATATATATATATATCTGACATTTGTCATACTGTAACTCTCGAATTTATGAACCGATTTGGATGTAATTCGGTATGTACATAGTACATACCAATGTCTCGACCGAGTTCGTTGGCCAGCTTCATCCGCCATTTTGTTTCAAAATGGCGGCCATTTAAATTTTTCTTAAAAATTTTAAATTTGAAATGTGGTACCAAAGAATTGAAAATGGAAAAATATTTTTTTCTTATGTATTTGACCTTTATACAAAGATTCCGGAGCAGTTTTTGTTTCGTCTATATCTTAAAAAATGGATGAGTTATAGCATTTTGAATTTCTAGCGTGGCTGACATTTTGAAACGCCCTGAATTTTGTCACGCGATAAAAGGCGTATTTATGAACCGATTTGGATGTAACTTCGTTTGCACATAGTACATACCAATGTCTCGACCGAGTTCGTTGGCCAGCTTCATCCGCCATCTTGTTTCAAAATGGCGGCCATTTAAAGAAATTTTAAAAATTTAAAATTTAAAATGAGATACCAAAATATTAGAAAATGAAAAAGATTTTTTTTGTATGTGTTTGACCTTAATAGAAAGATCCCGGAACAGTTTTTGTTTCGTCTATAGCTAAAAAAATGGCTGAGTTATAGCGTTTTGAATTTCTATTGTGGCTGACATTTTAAAACGACCTGATTTTTGTCACGCGATAACAAGCGTATTTATGAACCGATTTGGATGTTACTTGGTCTGTACATAGTACATACCAATGTCTCGACCGAGTTCGTTGGCCAGCTTTATTCGCCATCTTGTTTCAAAAGAGTTGCCATTTAAAAAAAATTAAATTTAAAATTTAAAATGAGGTATTAAAAAATTGGAAAATGAAAAAGTTTTTTTATGTGTTTGGCCTTGATACAAAGATTACGGAGAAGATTTTGTTTCTGAAAATTTGTTCTTTTGTTTATATCTTAAAAAATGGTTGAATTATAGCACTTTGAATTTCTAGTATGGCTAACATTTTGAAACGATCTTGTATTTGTCACGCGATAACACACGTATTCGCCTATTTCCATGTGAGAAGGCATGTGGATAGTATACATCAACATCTCAGCCAAATATAAGTTACTTTAAATAAAAACAGCTTGGATAAAGCTAATTTCGTGAAATTCTCATTCATAATGATTTAGTATTGATAAAAATTAGTATTGAATCTCCTATATTCGGTTTCCACTAAATTGAGCTTCGTGTGTTTGAATAATATAAGTTGGCTTTTTTAAAATAAGGTATTTGAAAGCTACCTCTTCCTCCCGGCACTGGCCGGAAGGACTTTTTGTATTTCAATTATTATTTTCTTAGCAATAAGCAGTTTACTCTGTCTTGTACAAAATTGGTTTCCTAAATGCTATAAAAAATACTGTTTAACTTTTTACTTCGCCGTTATCAAGTTTAAATTTGTCGGTTGTAGCAACACTACCATAAGTGCTACTTCGTGTTTAAATACTAGGGTACGTTGTCTTTCTGGAAACAATGAAGTAACCTTATTTGGATGTTCATATGAGAAAAGAATTGAATTAAAAAAATGTAACTTTTAAGAAACACCGGGGTAATTAATCTGACTGTCTTAGGGGTAAATTCCAAACGCTAAATACGTGTTACAAAATATCTTTTGAGAGACCTTGCATGGTAAATTAATTGTTTGCGAGTCTTAAAGGGTTGTATATTAAAATGTAATTACCAAAGGCCATCTGGCAGCTAAAATGAATATACTGTGTGTAGTTTGAGCTAAAGTGATAGATTTATGATGTCAGACAGACATTTAAAAGCACTGACAGATTTATGAAGCAGTGCAAGATACCACTTCAGAATCAAACATATATGTTGACATACATTATGACCAAACATTCTATCTAGTACAAATACAAATGTTGTTCTATAAAGATGATTATGAGAATAATCTGTCGGAAGTTGAAATGAAATTTTTAAACTGGAATGGAGTTGATCGATATTGGTGCCCAAAGAAAGATCAAGATGAAATTGTTACCGAGTCCTTTTTCTTTTTTGGATCTATTGAGACTCAATCTGTCGATCATTTTCATATTAAAACTATTGAAGATTTGAAAGAATTATAAAATAATTGTCTGAGCGAAGCGAAGGCTAATACTCAGCGAAATATTACTGTCCGGACACATTACTACTACGATGGATATTAACGCTATGTCCTACTAAAAAAAAAAAAAAAGCCTAATAAAAACCTTTCGTCAAGCATAACTCAAAAAATATTTGTCGGATTTCGTTTCTGATTGCACCAGAAGGTACCTATGAGGGTCGCCTACTGAATGCACCTACTATGAAAAATAAGTTCCAAACCGTTTAAAAATAATATAGAAAAAACTGATAAAAAAGCGCAATTTATCTGCATACGTCACAGAAATTTGGTGTGCGTCACTTTCACTGGTTGATGTTTTCGTCGACAACTGGTTTGAACACATGGAGCAAAAAAAAAAAAAAAAAAAACGCATTAATATTGAATAGATCAGTTTCAACCACGTGATTACAAAACTTGCAACAACCCGTGGCAACCAGTTTTGGTGGGCAAACAAATAATAATACAATACTTCGTACCACGGTGACCGTTTTTAGCCTGTTGTATAAAATCTGGCCTGTTGTATGACATACAATTGTGGATGATTAAAACAAAGACATGAGTGCTTATTGCTCCGGGAGGTTATCTTTCTCCGGATGTCTGTCTGTCTATCATACAGCATGCAATTTTCTTGTAAAGGATGATATTATTATGCAGTAAAACCTCCATAACGGACACACCCGATTAGTGGACACCTCTATTTAGGGGGCATTTTTTCGATTACCAACCCTTAAATAACTGAACATTTTTTACTCTCAGTAGTGGACACCTCCAAATAGAGGACAAATTCTGCCCTCCCGAGGTGTTCGCTATTCAGAGGTTTTACTGATAAAACCTCCATAGCGGACACACCCGATTAGCGGATACCTCTATTTAGCGGACATTTTTTCGATTACCAACTCTTAAATAACTGTACATGTTTTACTCTCAGTAACGGTCACCTCTAAATAGAGGACAAATTCTGCATTCTCGGGGTGTCCGCTATTCAGAGGTTTTACTGTATATAATATTGATAGTTATTTTACAGGGCCACACAAAAGAATAAGAATATATGAAATGAATATAAACTAAATTCGGGATTGGTAGATCGCTGATGGTAATGTAATTTTAGGATGTTGTTACAGTCATCCGCAGCATGTTTTTAGAGTTTTGTTCATCTAACGAAACCCTACCTGTCTCACTTCTTTGTCTGTCTGTCTGTCCGTCTGTCACAGAGCCCGTTCTCAGAAACTATACATGTCGGAGACTTGAAAATTTGCATACTTATAGCTGAACACCACACATCAAACGGCAAATAATAAAATTTTGAAAAAGTCTAATGTTTAACCCTCTGGGCTCTAACTTGTGTATTTAAAGCAATTTTTCTACCTCAGCCCCTAATTAAGTTGGAGACATGAAAGTTTGCATACTTTAAGCTGAACATCTCACATCAAACGACAAATAATAAAATTTTGAAAAAGTCTAATATTTAAACCCCTGGGCTCTAACTTGTGTATTTTAAACAATTTTTCTAACTCAGATCCTAATTAAGTTGGAGACATGAAATTTTGCATACTTATAGCTGAAATCCTCAAATCAAACGACAAATAATAAAATTTTGAAAAAGGTCTAATATTTAACCCTCTGGGCTCTAAATTGTGTATTTTAAGCAATTTTTCTAACTCAGCCACTAATTAAGTTGGAGACATGAAAGTTTGCATACTTATAGCTGAACATTTGCGATAACACGATAAATCATAAAATTTAAAAAAAGTCATATTTAACCCTCTGGGCTCTAACTTGTGTATTTTAAGCAATTTTACTAACTCAGCCCCTAATTAAGTTGGAGACATGAAATTTTGCATACTTATAGCTGAACTCCTCACATCAAACGGCAAATAATAAAATTTTGAAAAAGTCTAATATTTAACCCTCTGGGATCTAACATGTATATTTTAAGCAATTTTTCTAACTCAGCCCCTAATTATGTTGGAGACATGAAAATTTGCATACTTATAGCTGAACACCTCACATCAAACGACAAATAATAAAATTTTGAACAAATCTAATATTTAACCTCTAATATTTTGTCTCGCACAATTTTTAAATTTAAACTGTTTTGCAATACTATTTTTTGTTCATTTTGCATAATAAGTGTAATGTGACGCAATTTCTTCTATTTCAGACTTCTAACGCATATTAATGAATTTATTTTACAATATCCTTTCTCTTTCAAAATTCACATGTAAATATAGTTTTAATGGCGTAATTTCCAATAAGTGCCTGCTTTTTATACCTAATTATTTAATTCTAATTTGAAGGTTTTTTTCTGTTTATAATAGTAACGTGTAAATAATTTTTTTTTATTTGAAGCAAACATTATTGTTTGCGCTGTTTATACAGTTGGCAACAGTTTAAATTAATACCATTTTCTAAAATATGTAAAAAATATCAGTCAAGATGCTGAATATTTGAATTTAAAATAGAAATAAAACCTCAAAAAATGAATCAAATAAAAAAAAAAAATAATGAAATCTGCACACCGGGATTTTCTATTGAATAAAATGATCTAAAAATGATTAAATTCTCATGTATAGTGTTTGCTCCTATAAAACTTTTTTAGTGGAACGATTTTGTCCAACTTTAGCATTAAATATCTCTTAAAATAATTCTTCGATTTGAAAACTGTATGCATTAGCGTGTTGATCAAACATTTCGCTATAATACCACTGATTTTCATATTTTTTGTATGCAATAGTTTTCTTAATATTAACGAAGAAAGACCTCCGGTCACAAAAAATTCAAAACCGGCGGCGGCGGCAGTGACAGCGTTAGTTACTTTTTTTAGAATAGAGAGATATATAAAAATGAAAACTTGTCTATCTGTCTGTTTGTAATTCTATAAAAATCCACAATTTGGAAGCCAAAATTGTGAAAAGATACGTACATGTGTATTAAAACATGGCCGAGGCAACTAAAGTAATCCGGAATCGAAATAATTTATAGTTAATTTTTAATTAATAAAAAACCACCAATTTAACAGCAATTTCTTATCAAATTTAAACATTTTTCGTTATAGCAGTTGCCAACAATTAAAAAACACAATAAAATTATTACTACAACAATTAATTTTCTATTGCAAGATTTCCACGTGAAATATGAAAATGAAATAAATAGTTTGACGAATTTTTAAAAAAGGTGAATATTACGTCATAACTTTTCTATTGCAAGATATTCACGTGAAATGTGAAAATGAAATAAATGGATTGACGAATTTAAATGAAAATGAATATAACTTCATAATTTTTCTATTTCAAGGTTTCCACGTGAAAGAGGAAAATATTACGTCATATTGGAAATATAAAGGACGTGGTGGATATAGTATAACGTCATATGAGTGTGAAAATTGTATTGAAGCATGATAAAAACCCGATTACGGAAATATTGGACTATTTATTGCTCCAATTATAAATTGAAATAAGTTCATTTATAGATGTATTCTTTTGCGTCTGTTATATACATTTATACATTTTTATGTAGCGTTTTCATATGATTCATTCATACAACATTTCGACTGCTTTTTTTAATGTTTGTTTTGTGTTGAGTGTTAAATTTTGAAATAGATTTTTCAGAACAAACATCCTTCAAATTCTGGGTAACGCCGGCACTTCAGTTTGTAACAGATAAATGGCTTTTGTATCTGTACATCTAATGGTAATATTATAAAGCGTTATAATATTATAAAGTATATGATATTATTAATGCTTGTACGTTTGTGAGGTGTTATCTCTGAAACTACATAGCCAACCTAAAAAAAATATTGGTGGCCATCTCTGCTCCGAAAAAAAGACTATTTTATGTCAGTGCAAGAACCTACGTCCCTGCAGGAGCAAAAAAGTTCTAAAATTGTGATTTCAGTGATATTGATTGGGTTAGAAACTTTAAATTTGGTGCGGTAGTTACTTTTAAGATGTAAATACTCGTAATGAACGCTCTCTAAAAAGTTCAATTTGACGGATAAACGTAAAAATTTCTAGAAAGTTTCTAAACTATGATTTATTTGGAATACTGAAATTTTTGGGATACTGTTGGGGTTAGAAACTAGAACTTTGGCATGGTAGTAATTAATAAGATGTAAATGCTCGTTGTAGAACGAATTCTAAAAAATAGAAAGACTAAAGAAAGCGGAAAAAGATCTAAAGATGATCTAAGTAACGAAGTACATGGAATTGTTAGGAATATAAACATGAAAATTGACATGGCTGTATTTATCATGACGTAAATTCTCGCAATAGAACAATTTCTAAAAATGTCGCTATATTGTGGTGGAGTCTCTCGTATAATATAATCACTCACTTAAAAACACTTTACTACCTTTATTCGTAGAACATTGATAAACGTCGATTCTGACACTCTTCGTATTCGAACACACAAAAACGCAATGTAAACATTTTCGTCTGCGCTGCTATGACAACGGCTCTGGCCAGCTGCCATTCCGAACGAAGAATTTTCTCCCTTGCCTTTATGCGGCTGCCACAGAGTATCCCCCCAGTGACGTAGGGTACCGAAGAAACGATATACAAGTGTATACTATTTTTTTTTTTTTTTTTTTTTTTTTTTTTTTTTTTTTTTTTTTGACTATCTGTGTCAGAATCCACGCTTGTGGAGAAAAATTACAAGGATATTTACATGAAATAAAATTGCAATATATAACAAAATATAGGCATAATGTGTAGTATGCAAAATGAACAATTTATCAACAATTTCAGTAAGTAATATAAGATGCCAGTTTTTTAGGAAAATGGACATGTCTGCCCGAACGTGTGACAGTTTTTGTTTGGTCAGGGTTACTGTCCGCCTTAAGAGAGAGTTTTAATTTAGAGTTCTCTGGAACAGTTTTCGTGGACAAGTCTGAAGTAGAAATCAAATGAGCTGGCTTCACTCGATCTATTGATACCGTAGACTTACGACCATTAAGCTCGATTGTTATAGTTTTCCCAGTTCTACTTAGGACTTTGTGAGGACCAGTATATGGTTGACACAATGGAGGTTGTACATGATCCACTCTTAGAAAGATGTGTGAACAAGATGTCAAGGAAGGGTGTATATAGAACTTCTCTTGGCAGTGAGATGATGTAGCAACTGGACTTAACTGCCGCATGGTGTTTCGTAGTTGCGTGACGAAGTTATCGTTGAAAGGTCGGATCTTGTATTCATCCAGCATATCACAGGGCAATCTCAACGTAGTGCCGTAGACAAGCTCAGCGCAAGAAGCTTGTATATCTTCCTTCACTGCTGTGCGAATGCCTAGTAAAACTATCGGTAATATTTCAGTCCACCTACTGGTTTCGTGAGCTTTGATGGATGACTTTAAATGTCGATGAAATCTTTCGATAATGCCATTCGATATCGGATGATATGCCGTTGTGCGGATCTTCTGTGTTCCCATCATTTTCGTAAATTCATCAAATATTGCTGATCGCATTTGTGGGCCTTGATCCGTGGTTATGAGCGAAGGGCAACCAAATCTTGATATCCAATGCTTTAATATGGCACTACAAATTGTTTTAGCTTGTGTATCAGATATAGGTACGGCTTATCAGGAAGAGAGAACGTGCCAAGAGGTGCTTTGGTGTGCCTCTGTATTTTTGATCTTTCACACTTCTCACAGCCACGAACCCAGTTTTTGATGTCTCGTTTCATATTTGGCCATACGTATCTGGAACAAATTAGTTTTGTGGTAGCTGCTATGCCTGGATGGGCTAGGTTGTGCAAATGTTCATATATCAGCCGACGAAAGAAACTAGGAACTAAGGGTCGAGGCGTACCTGTTGAAGTATCACATAGTAGGCTACAATCAGAAATGAGGCAAGGTTTCAATTCCAATTTGAGCAATGTACTATTATGCAGGTTCTGTAGCTCTGAATCATTTTCCTGAGCTTTTGCGAATTCCTCAAAATTTAAGATTGGAGATTTTGAAATAGAATCAATTTCAATTCTTGAGAGGCAATCTGCAACAATGTTTTCGGAACCTGGTACATGTCTAATGTCAGTGGAATATTGGGAAATGTAATCTAAATGGCGTGATTGCCGCGGCGAACATTTATGGGGATTTTGCTTAAATGCATAAATTAGCGGTTTTTGATCAGTATAAATTTGAAAAATTCTCCCCTCTAGCATGTGCCGAAATTTTTTTATTGCCGAATAAATAGAAAATAATTCCCGGTCATATGTTGACCAATTCCGCTGACTGTTGTTTAATTTCATGGAAAAAAAAGCTAAAGGTTCATAACGTTCCTGATAAAACTGCATAAAGGTGCCGCCGATCGCGACATCTGAGGCGTCAACCCATATACTCAACTGAGCGCCTGGAATAGGGTGCCGTAAAAGAGCAGCCTGAGATATTGCATTTTTGGCAGCTACGAAAGCTTTTTCAGCATCTTCGTTCCAATTAAGGGGTTCTGTTTTAGGAACACGGGAACGAGATTTCTTTTTGTTTGTATGGCCTTCTAACAATTTCACTAAAGGCGCAAGTATGTGTGCAGCTTGATATATGAAAGACCTATAAAAATTAAACATACCCAAAAATCTTCGAAGTTGAGATAAGGTTGTGGGCTGCGGAAAATCGATTATGCATTTAACTTTATCTGGAAGTGGTTGAATACCATGTTCAGATATTCGAAATCCTAAGAAATCAATGGTAGGTTTACCAAATGTGCACTTGGCTACATTTATGCACAAACCATATTCTGCTAATTTGGAAAATAGTGCTTTTAAATGATGATAATGCTCCTCGGCATTTTTAGAGGCTATGAGTATATCATCGACGAAAGCATAGACGCCTGGTAAATCACGTATTACCTCATCTATGAATCTCTGAAATGTTCCAGACGCATTGCATAAGCCAAATTGCATGCGTGTGCTTTCGAACAATCCAAAAGGTGTGCATATCGCTGTTTTGGGAATATCATCAGGATTGATTGGTATTTGATGATATGCTTTGATGAGGTCAAGTCGACTAAAAATTTTAGTGTCACGTAAATTAGCAGTAAAATCAGCTATACATGGTATCGGGTATCTGTCTTTTTTGGTTTGCGCATTCAAGGCACGATAATCACCTACAGGTCTCCATTCCAAAGTTCCCTTTTTTGGTACCATGTGCAAAGGTGATGCATAGTTGCTACGTGAAGGTCTTAAATGTCCGAGTTGTATCATATTTTGAAATTCTGTTTTAGCAATTTTCAGGCGATCCGGAGCCAACCTGCGGGGTTTTGCCACAACTGGAGGTCCTTTTGTTGAAATAAAATGCATTGTGTTGTGTTTGACAGGCTGATTGGGATCTGGTAATTTTGTAATAGATGGGAATTGTTTAAGAAGTTCATTATATATATTATCAATATTGATTGTTTTTACTGAATGAATTAATGCACATTTCATGTGACCTGTTGTTTCAAATTTTGTTTTTAAATCTCTTAGACATTTGTGGCGGAGATCTGGAACCAATTCGAAATTATGGAGAAAATCTGCTCCCAAAATTGGTGTACTAACATTTGCCACTAGAAAAGTCCAATTAAATTTTCGTCTTAACTTAAAATCTAGAGAAATGGTTTGTTGACCATAAACATTTATAGGGGAAGAATTAGCAGCCAAAAGCGTTTGTACGGGTGGATTCCGTTTTTGTACATTGTTGGCAGGAAGGATTGACACGTCCGAACCGGTGTCGACCAGAAAAGAAACATTTGTAGTCCGGTCTCTAATGAACAGGCGACGTGACTCTTGAGGCAAAGAATAAGTCGCCTCTACTCTTTGCTGGTTTCGTTTCCCGCCCAAGAACACGGCTTTATGCATTTTTCTTCCCTACATTTTTTTCCAAATCGTCTATGATACCAACAGATACTTGAATCCCGATTATCACTATTACTTCGCCCTCGAGGTTTACTCCAGTTTCTGCGGTATGGGGACCGACCACGTGAAACAGCAAGCTGATCGATGCGCTTATTTAATTTTTCGATTTCTTTCAATAATTTACCCTCTATCGCCTGTTCATTCGAGCAGGACACGGCAATTGCAGAAGCTGGGGAAGGGGTAACTTCTGAAATACGATCTGAAATTTCCGCTGCTTTATCAAGGGTTAATTCAGAAACAGCCGCTAAAATTGTCTGAACAGAATTTGGTAATCGTTGCAAAAACAATTCTAACATTAAATTGTCTGGAACATTTAGGGATTCCGCGCGACGTTTCATACTACGTAATAAATCTGAAGGTTTCCGATTTCCTAGTTCTTCTCCAGACAAGAGCTGTCGTATCTCTTGCTGGGATGATTCACCTGAGCGCGCAATTAATTCCTTTTTTAAGACACCATAAGGGTCAGTAGCATCTGGTTGCATTAAAATATCACGAATGATTGATGCAACATCGGGTGGAAGATGCGAAACTATATAATTATATTTTGTAACAGATTCTGATATTGCTTTGGGGGTAGCTAAAGCAAATGTGCTTTCGCACATCACAAACCATAGCGCAGGATCTGATCTGTTATATAATGGAATTTGAACAGCATCGACACTAGACATGATTTATGGTAATAAATATATAAAATAGTACAATCAAACCAAAATAAATTCGCGAGTTAAATTTTTCTAATAAAATAACAGAAAAAATATCAGGAAAATGACTCAGAAGAACTTATCTGCTTTCCATCGAGCCGCTGTAGAACGATGTATTCTTTGAAAGATGAAGATGATCGGATAACATTCCAACTCATCTAGGAAGGCTGATGCTCTATATAAGAACAGTCCATGGTCACCATTGTGGTGGAGTCTCTCGTATAATATAATCACTCACTTAAAAACACTTTACTACCTTTATTTGTAGAACATTGATAAACGTCGATTCTGACACTCTTCGTATTCGAACACACAAAAACGCAATGTAAACATTTTCGTCTGCGCTGCTATGACAACGGCTCTGGCCAGCTGCCATTCCGAACGAAGAATTTTCTCCCTTGCCTTTCTGCGGCTGCCACAATATAAAACAGTGCAAAAATGAAAAACTTTCAAAAATTTTCTATTTCTGTGTTACTGCTGAGCCCAAAATCTTGAAATTTTGCTTCGGGTTAGTTTTAAAATATACAATTGTCTCTATGAATGGTTTCTAAAAAATTTGAAATTTAAAAAGATGAAATTGACGGAAAGCGATCTCAATTACCATTAATTTGGAATTATTAGGTACAGCAACTTTAAATGTTTCATAATGCTGCATTTCTTCCGCAAAACATGCAATTTAAATGCAACAAAACAGATAGATACCCACCTAGCATTAAATAAATTGTGTAAATATTAAATAAAGACCTGTATGAAACAGTGAGTAGGTTGCCCGAAAGTACTTGTTAAAGTGTTCCTTCTCTAGGCTTTTCTCTCTCTCGCCAAGGCCACTAACAGAGGGAAGTGCCGTTTTAAAAGTGTTATGAATTTTTTATCCGATTCATTTTTCTAGACATTTTATCATAAGGTCATAGTCTCAATTATCATTAGTAGCTTTTTTATATATTAACTTATTCTGGTGAAATTTTATAATCGGGATCATATTGGCGTATCTTAGCTTGCATGATTTCCTGAATAAATATGTATGGATTTGTAAATTACTTCAAATGACACTTTGACAGCTCAAAAGTTATGCAGACGATATATTCAGATCTTGTGTCATACTTTATGTTGTAATCATTGTCGATTTCTTTTATTTAATACATGCTAAATACAGCTCAACTTGTGCAGAATATGTTTGAAAACAAAACAATACAGCGTATGTAGTGGCCAGCATACACTCATCATTTAAATCCGATCGAGCATATCTAAAACACACTCTAACGAAGTATTGCATGCCACTGTTGATGCATTCGGTACTTTGATACTATATTAGATTTTGAGGAGAGAATTCCTTAAATGTTATCGACAACCTCATTGCATCTGTGGAAAACAGATATTGTACAATATTAACTATTCCGGGGGAGCACACACCATATAAAGTATAGTCCATTCTTTTTAAACATCATATATTTGTCATTTAAAGTTACTCAAATTGGTGCGGAGCGTCTGATTATGCTCTTGACATCATTTAATACAGTTAAAATTCCGATATAAGTAATTTAGTGTTTCATTTTCGATTTTACTTTTAATATATTGCGTATTTTCAATTTTATATCCATGCATGGCTGTCTTGAATGGTTTGATTTCCCATTTTTTTAAACAGTGTATACGAATTTATATATAAGATTTTGTAATTCTACGATTCGTTTATTTTCATCATTTCAGTTTATCGCAGTTTATGGACAATTAAAGATAACATCTCATTTTCTTTACTTCCACATGTTATTATTAAATCTATGTTCTCAATAATATCGCTCAGACTAATCCCTCTGAGGGAAGTCCTAGTGTTAAACAATTTTACAATGATATATCTTCACTGTAGAAGAAAATTAAAATGGTTAAGTCTGTCGAAGTTAGAGCTGAGTAAAAATTTTATTATAATGTGATAAAGCAGGTTAAGTTACTATTTTATTTATTATTTATTTATTTATTTTCGAAATTGCTGTCATGTTTATGTTCTTATTTAATGTTTATTTTCTTTGAGCTGTCAGCACTGTTTAAAAAATCTGGAATTCATTACTGGTTTACTTAAATTTGTGTAAAATAGATATAACTACAGCAGCTGAATTGGATTTGTGTGAAAAACTACCGTATAACACACATTTATTCGCAAAAACATAAATGTATTTCAGGTGTACAGTTACAATTACTTTTCATGCCTTTTTTCCGTATTCATAATGGTTTAATAAATACCGCCATTTTGTGTCGTAACATTTTACAATAGTGTCTGTTAATTACCGTTGTTGGTGTTCAAATGAAATAATTAAGTGAAATACATGTACAAATATATGTCTCAAAATTAGCCCTTGGGTGTGTGGAAATTACCCCTAACTAAGGGGTAATTTTCAGACAGGATTTTATTATTTTTATTTTTTGTTATTAATGTTAATTATCTGAAAATTCTACAGAATAATCACTGGAGACGTGATAATTTTATCAAGAGAAAGTTTAAAAAACTGATAATAGATTCCTGAGTAATTTCAAAAGTTTTGTTTTTGTCTGAAAATTTCCCCAGTATATGCTTTTTTTTCTACTTAGATAAAATTTATATTAGAAATGCCTCTATAAAGTGTATTTTTTCGATTGCACTAAATTTTTTTTTCGGTTTTCAGTTTGTTAATATATCCGAACAAAGCAACGCTCTAATGTTTATAAAAACAAGTTGGAAATTGCTTGTCAAACATGGCGGTGTTCGTACTATAACTAGTTTTATAAATATTTTTTGCACCGCATATTGTACTGAATGTATATTTTAGTGCACTTCATAAGTGCATATCAATTTTATTCTGTTTGAAAGGCTATAGCATCATTAAATTGCATTTGAAATATTTTTTCCCATTGGCTGTAATGTAACGGAAAACTTTTGTCTATCCCTATAATTAAACTATACATCCGATTATGATACAATTTGAAATGACTCGTCAAAATTTTACAACAATTATATATTTAAAATTTCGGACCATTCGGAAAGCTGTAGCAGCATTAAAATGCACTTGCAATAATTTATTCCCATTGGCAGTAATGTAACGGAAAAAGTTTGAATGTTCCTGTAATAAAACTATACATCCGATTTCATAAAATTTGAAATGACAGGACAAATTTTTGCAACAGTAATATATCTGAAATTTCAGACCATTCGGGTGGGTAGCTTCGCGGTTATAGTTGTTATATGCGTATAGTTGTTACATGGACAGTTGTTATATGCGGACAGACGGACAGACAGATGAACTGAACGATGACTATAGGTGCTAAGAATTTATATAATTACGAACACACCTACAAAGTTATGTCACAGAAACATGAATTAAGAAACAATTCCTTGAATTTTGGGTTTATTTCTTGTTACAAATTAGCTGTAATATCACATTTTGATAAATATTGTATCTCTCTATTCTAAAAAAAAATAACTACTGCTGTCACCGCCGCCGCCGCCGCCGGTTTTGATTTTTTTGTGACCGGAGACCTTTCTTCGTTAATATTAACAAAAATAATGCATACAAAAATATGAAAATCGGTGTTTTTATACAGAAATGTTTGATAAACACGCTGATGCAGACAGTTTTCAAATCGAAGAATTGTTTTAAGAGTTATTCAATGCTAAAGTTGGACAAAATCGTTCCACTAAAAAAGTTTTATAGCAGCAAAAACTATACATGGCAGTGTAATCATTTTTAGATCATTTTATGCATTAGAATTTGCCGGAGTGCAGATTGCATTAATTTTTTTATTTTGACTCATTTTTTCAGGTTTTATTTCTATTTTAAATTCAAATTTTCAGCATTTCTAGAGATATTTTTTACAGATTTCAGAAAATTGCACTAATTTAAACTGTTGCCAACTGTATAAAAAGCGCAAGCAATAATGTTTGCTTCAAATTAAAAATTTATTTACACGTGACTATTATAAACACGAAAAAAACTTTCAAATTAGAATTAAATAATTACGTATAAAAAGCAGGAACTTATTAAAAATTACGTCATAAAAAGTATACACGTGAATTTTAAAAGAGAAAGGATATTGTAAAATAATAAATTCATTAACATGCGTTAGAAGTCTTAGGAGAAATTACGTCACATTATAGTTATTACATAAAATGAACACAAAATAATATTGCAAAAAAGTTTAAATTTAGAAATTGCGCTGGACATTTATTTGATATTTTGAGAATTAATTTAAAATGTCTCATTTAAAAGAACTTTCTTTTCGCTTTGTTAAAAAATACCAGGAGACAAAGACTCTCTCTACTTAATTCCTTTTATATTAGCTTATTTTGAAATGTTGTTACACGCGTATACGTTATCAAGTTATTTTTATTTCGACGTTTTATTTGTGTTTTTATTGATGTTGTACGAATTTATTTGTTCTTTCGTTATTTAAAATAAAAATTATATCAATTTGTATAATTTGGCGAGTGGTTTGGCGATTTATATAATTTGGCGAAATTGGTCGACAGGATAATCAAGTAGTACCGCAGCGGATTTGGGGTTAAAATTCCCCAATCAAAGAGAAATGAATAGAAATTCGTTTATAGGGAGATCACCACTGTTTTTTAAATTATAATTCAATCTTTCGAAATCTTTTTAAAGCCGATCAATTTAGCGTGCATTTAGAGTCTGCGGTGTCTGGACGGTGGTTGGCGAGCGTAGCTCGTAGGGGGCAGAGTCCCCTAGTTATTGTAAAATGAGATAAGTTACTTCTAATAATAAAAAAAAAACTATAGCATTTCGCATTGTTCATTTGGAGGTCTGTGAATTTTATGCTATAATTATATCTGCATTAATATACTATTAGTATTTAAACTGGCCGTAATAGGTATTTTCTCTTTAAAAATGGCTCTGGTTAATTATAAAATTATTATAAAATGGTTTAAATATAATAGTTTATGTTTAACCGTCCTTATAGTACAGGCAATAGAGACCGTATAGGGTCTCTACCTAGCAAAATTCATAGTAGTTCTGAAAAAAAGGCTTACTATATGTTTTTTGGCTCGCTGAATCGAATTTTTAACTTCCTCCAAAATTCTACACCTCCCCCCCCCGAAACCCCCCAAATAGTAGTTGTTTTTAACTTAAATTTCTTATTATTTTAGGGGAAAAGCATTACGAAATTCAGAAACTAGACAATATTTGCAACAAATAGGATATATGACATCATGACTTAGAATGAACGGGGAGGGTGAGGGCTGCCTCGGAACATGCACTGCAGCGCTATGTGCACTAAATGATGAAGTCCAGACAATAGGGGATTTTACCTGGAAAAATTAATATTTGTTCTGGATTTCGACTCACTTTATGTTTTTTGGGTCGCTGAATCCGAATTTGTAACTTCCCACCAAAATTTCACCTGGCAACCCCCCGAGAAATTGATTTTATGAAAAAAATTTGGTTTTTGAGAAAAGCGCGCGGGGAATGTTCCGAGGCAGCCCCTCTTTCCCCATTTACCCTATGTCATAATGTCATATATTCTATTTGTTGCAAATTTCGTCTAGTTTCTAAATTTCGTAATGCTTTTCCTCTAAAACAATAAGAAATTTAAGTTAATAACAACAACTATTTGGGGGGGGGGGGGGGTTACGGGGTGAACATTTTGGGGGTAAGTTAAAAATTGGGATTCAGCGACCCAAAAAACTTAAAGTAAACCTTATAGTGAAAGTTCGGAGGGGAGATGGGAGGGCGAATGTAAACGTGTGAGTGGTTAAGTGGAATTGCGCAACTTAGTCCACGCAGCACCGCGCGCATGTTCCGATGCAGATCCCTCCTTCCCCTTCATCCTAAGTCATAATGTCATATATCTATTTTGTTGGAAATTTTGTCTGCTTTCTGAATTTCTAGATACTTTTCCCTTAAAAGAATAATAAAAACTTTTTTTTTTTTTGGGGGGGGGGCTTTTTACCAAAATTTGGGGGGTGGGGTTGCCGGGGGAAATTTTGGTGGGAAGTTACAAATTCGGATTCAGCGATCGAAAAAACATAAAGTAAGCCGATTTCCAGAACTACCATTAATTTTGCTAGGTAAAATTCCCTATTGTCTGGACTATTATGCATAAACCATTTACCTTTAAAGAAGTCTTACAGAAATTGTTACATATGGTTGCTTTTAATTTATTTTTTCTTTAAAAATTAAGATGCTCTTTGCGCCTTTAACATAATTATCGTAAGTATATGCCTTACATATTTAGAAAAAAAAAAAAAAAAAAAAAAAAAAACAGGATTTCGATCAACGGCGTTTTCAAATCGTTTGAAGAAAATAAGACCTTTTTAAAACTGAATATGGTTACATAGAATAGTTTTGAAGACAGAATTTTCACGAAAAATTAATATAATTGCATATTGATGTACTCAATACATAATGTCTACCATCTTCACTCAGATACATGAGATTTCAAATTGAATACATAGAAATTCGGCATTTGAGAATCAAATATAATATTTATTGAATAACAAAGATTTAAATGTAAAACTATTATTTACTTGAAACGGAAATTTCTGACAATGGAAAGATTTCGAGTCAATTGAAATACTTTTAACAATTTACAAAATGGTGATAAAGAATTTATTATGAAATTGATAAAATAATAGGATTACGTATTTCACACAGTATAACACGTTTTTCTATCTTATATTTTATGTCACTTATTTAGATTATATATATTTTTTTTATCTATTTAAAAATGTTTTCACTTAAAAAATATTCATTATTCTCCAAAATAAAAACTGGGTAAAGTTTGTTTGAAATTTAACATAAATAAACCAGTTACTTATTTATAATTATTTTGAAGATATAAATTTATAGGATAGATTATCAATCTGAAACGGATATATAGTTTTTTTTTTTCCATATAGCTATGTATAATCTGGAAAACTCTAGCGGTCGACGAGTTTGTCTATCAAAGCCTGTTTATTAATGTTCATTTATTACTTCAGAACTAACAGCGTCAAAAACACTGCTCAGAATTTTATTATTTAACCCTCTGTGCACCGACAGTACTTTAAAGTACCATTATAATAACTTGTTATAAAATTCATTTAATACCTCGATTAGTAGTTTATATTTAACAACTTTCTTTTATCTGAATTTAATCGAGAATTAAATGTCTAAACAAAGTGACAAAAAACCTTAATTACCATTAAAATAACTTGTTATAAAATTCATTTAATACCTCGATTAGTAGTAATACATTTATATTCAGTTATACATACTTTACTTTTTCTTGATTTCTTGTTTGCAGAATTAAATGCTTAAAGAAAGTAACAAAAAAACTTAACAACCATTAAAATAACTTGTTATAAAATTCATTTAATACCTTGATTAGTAGTAATACATTTAGATTCAGTTATACCTACGTTACTTTTTCTTGTTCCAAAAGCATTATTGGTTATACAAAACAAAAATATTTTTAAAAGGATGGTTTATTTTTCATTTGCTACTCTTCAACTGTCATGACGTTGAAAGACTGAGAGGGGGAGGGGTACTTTCAGTTTGGAAATATTTCTATAATTTTATATTTTTCCTATGTATGAGCATCATATTTGAACATTTACTAATTTTTAAAATACAAAAAGAAAAAAAATATTTTAAATAAAATATTTAAGGAGAGTTATAAAAATTCCACAAAATCCAAATAAATTCAAACTTAATTAATCAATTTCAATGTGCAAAATCCTTCTAAAATTTATTAAATGAGCGTAAATCTCCTAATGTAGTTGCAAAAATTTACGAAAATTGCTTTAGAAGATGAAATTTTCATAATTTGGGTCATTAAAGGGTTAAATTAAAGCAGTACTCTACATCTATCCTGTTTGTCAATATTTAGCTAATAAAAATTAACGAATAATTTGGGTTTCTTCACACAGTTACAATAAGATTAAAATTACCAATGTGTAATATAATTTAAAGTTTATATTTAACAACTTTCTTGATCTGAATTTAATGCGGAATTAAATGTCTAAAGAAAGTAACAAAAAAAAATATATTTTTTTCGAATATTGAAATTTACTCTTAGAATTATTACAATAGTAGTCGTTTTGGTAATATGGCAGATTAAAATTTACAAAATATATTTAATTACACGGTCAATTTTTTCTCATAAAAAGAAAAAAAATGACTGTGTAATTAAAATTAATCTTCTGTAAATCCTTCTATATATAAAAAAAAAGCTTTGATTTGGAAATGAACCAATGAAAATCTGCGTAGATCATCCAGGTATACTCCTACTAGATCGGCATCCATATTTTTTATGACCAGGGGTCTTCTTTCGTTAATATTAAGAAAACTGTTTCATACAAAAATTTCGGTGGCATTATAGAGACATGTTTGATAAACACGTTGATGCAGACAGTTTTAAAATCGAATAATTATTTTAAGAGATATTTAATGTTAAAGATGGTCAAAATCTTTCCATTAACAAAGTTTTATAGGAGAAAAACTATACATAGGAATTTAAACATTTTTAGATCATTTTATACATTGGAAGTTCCCGATGTGCAAACTGCAATCATCTTTTTAATTTGACTCATTTTTTGAGGATTTAGTTCCATTTTAAATTCAAATTTTCAGTATTTCGAGAGATATTTTTTACACATTTTAGAAAAGGGCAATTATTTTAAAATGTTGTCAATTTTAAAAATAGCGCAAAGAATAATATTTCCTTCAAATAAGAAAATTATTTACACGTGGCTATAATAAAGAGAAAAAAAACTTTCAAATTAGAATTAAGTGATTACGTGTTAAAAATCAGGAAAATATTGAAAATTACATCATAAAAACTACAGTTATACATGAATTTTAAAAGGGAAAGAAAATTTTTAAATACTAAATTCATTATTATGCGTTAAAAGTCACAAATGAAGGAAATTACATCATATTTAAAAAGGCCAAATAAATAAAAGTTGGCAAAACACTTTAAATTAAAAAATACATTTACACGAGACATTTATTTCATATTTTGAGATAATCTTTTCAACTATTATCGTGAATTCTATGACTGCGAAAATAATATTTCCTTTCTAACAACAAAAATATTTTCATGTGAATATTAAAAAGAGAAACGAAACTTCGGTGATAATTACGTCAGATTTAAAATGATACATTTTAATGAACTTTCTCATAGCGTTGTTAAAAAGGACCGAGAGACAAAGACTTTGTGTACTTCATTCATTTTACATTAGCTTACTTTCAAATTTTTAACTACTTTTTAACAATTTCCAACAAAGTTGAAAACTGTTATTGATTTCGGTTTGTCTGTTCGCGCTCTAACTCTAGTAAATATACACGGATCGCACTGAAATTTTTGATTATTGACGTTTAGCCTCGCATGAACCCTATTTCAAATGAAGTTTGTAGCATGTTAATTCATTTACAGGGACAGTCAAAAGTATTCCATTACATTGTGGCCAATGAAAAAAAAACATTTAATTTTAAAGATGTTACAACCTTTCAAACATAATAAAAAATGTATGCATTTACGAAGTGCACTAAAATATGCAGAATATTCTGTAGCATATGCGGTGCAACGAATAGTTACTATTCATTTACAGGTCTACACAAAAGAATTCCATTACAAATGGTATAGGGGGAAATTGTTTGCGGCGTATTTTAACTATACAAATTCATATATAATAAAATTGATATACGTCGGTGAGGCTTACTTAAGTAAATTCATGTATAATACGAAGTGCATAGCATTTGCAGGAATATACAAAACATTTCAGCCAAGTATTTTCTATCCGAATTACTGTATATTAGCGGCGATGGCAGGGAATGCATTTTTAATTATGATATGGACTTTTAAGTTTCACTATATTTATGCATACTATATGGTGTGTGTAAATGTTATAGTTGACATACATGGCTAGGCTAAAGAATTTATAAAGGTTACTGAGTATGACCGTAAATTGCTGAAAGGTGGGTTTAAAATGTGTTATGCTGAACTGCATGTAGTTTTCTACGAAATGTTTGTAAAATATAGATAAAATGATATGCAGGGCCACGCAAAGAATTGGATACATGGCCGCCTATAGATGATAAATTCTGGAAATGCGATTTCAGTAGTTTTAAGAGTGATTTTGTTTGAATTAAGTTTAGCTAAATAGTGGAGTGTAATAAAGGTACTAGGTAAAGAACATAACAGAACAAAAGTATTCAAGTATGTTTCCCTCTATTAGTATAAATTGCTGAAAGAGAAATTTCAACCTGTTATGCGTTTTCATGCTAAACTAAATTTTCTCTTATATAGTATATATATCAGCCTACAGGTCAAATACATGGCTGTTCTGAAGAATTGGAATAAATATTTGGCTATGGATGGTAACTCCTGAAATCAGTTTTTTTACTGTTTAGTTAGTTATCTTATTTACCTTATTTCCCTAAATAACGAAGTTTTGTTAAAGCTTTCAGGGAGTGTTGAAACGTGTTTCATAATCTATGCCGTACGCATGATTTTTATTTCTTGTTTTTAATCAAAGACGAATACAGCCATTGTATCTTTTAGCAGCGGTTGATTACGCCTGAAAAATCTCCAATCAAAGAAAAATGAATAAAACCCCGTTTAGAGAGAGGCCGTTACTGTTTTTTTTAAATTATAATTCAATCTTTTAAGGCCGATGAAATTAACATGCTTTTAGGATCTGGGGTGTCTGAACGGGAATTGGCGAGCGTAGCTCGTAGGGGGCAGAGCCCCCTAGTGTCATAAAAATAAATTTATAAAACTGTTTTCAAAGTTGGAGCTCTTTATTATTTATGTGGGACATGGTTTCTATGTAGTAACATTGTGTTTTAGTACATTGTACTATTTATAATACAAGAAGGGCACATGACTGTGAGAATGCTCTCCGTGTTTTCTCTAATAATCACAAAAACAAAAATTATCAGAATATGAGCCATAGCACTGTATGTAGCAAATCACATAGGTGACGTAGGTGTGGCGCCATTGCAGGCCCGCGCTGAAACTCAGTAAGGTATTCATTTTTGTACTGGACGCATCTCGAATTCCTCACGGCCAGGAAGCGTAAATGTCGTTTCCTTCAAATATCTCTCTATTCTAGGGGTGCACAACCTTTTTAAGAGAAGGGCCACTTTCAGAAATGTCTGGGTTGTCGAGGGCCACATCAGTCACGCGAAGAGAATTCTATTTCGGGGAGTTGGGTGGGGGTGGGTTACCCCCCTAGGTTCCCCTACCCAGTCAACATATGCGATTCAGTTGGCAAGGATATATCAACAGTTTACGTTTGTATATATAACAAGAATTAATTTCAAAGAGTGATAATATTCTTGTACTTTATTAGGGGGAGTAAATTTTGTTTTATTAAAAGTGCTAAAAAAAAAATATAGGCATGAAAATGGCTGGTGCAGAATAAAAATGCGAAATTTATGAATGAAGGTGGGGCAGGAAGAGCTGACCAACAAGATTTGACATTTTTACACGCCTGATCAACGAAATTTGAGATTTTTCCTCGCCTGATCGACAAAACAAGCGATTTTTAAGCGCCTGATCGACAAAATTAGCGATTTTGCCGCACTGGATCGACGAAATTCCTATTATTCTGAACCGATCGACGATATTTGCGATTTTTCCGCGCCTGATCTACAAAATGCGCGATTTTTTCGTGTCCGAGAAACGAAATTCGCGATTTTTTGGATCCCGATCGCCAAAAACTCGCGATTTGTTTGTGCAAGAACGACGAAATATCCGATTTTTCCACACCTGACCGACGAGATTCGCGATTTTTCCGCGACCGATCAACGAAATTCGGGATTCTTAACTGACTCTGACGAAATTTCCGATTTTTTCAAACGGTAAATTGACGAAATTTGCGATTTGTTCTCGTGATAATCTAACGAAACTTGCGATTTGTTCTCGTGATAAGCTGGCGAAACTTGCGATTTTCCCGCAGCCAATCAACGAAATTTCCAATTTTTCCGCGCATCATCGAGAAAAGTAGCGATTTTTCTGTGCCTGACAACGAAATTTGCGATTTTTCCGAACCCGATTGACAAAACTCGAGATTTTTAAGTATCCGTTCGACGAAGCTTGCAATTTTTCCGAGCCCGATCGACGAAATTCGGGATTTTTCCGAGCTCAATTGACAAAACTCGCGATTTTTCCGTGTCCGTTCGACGAAGCTTGCGATTTTTCCAAG
The DNA here is from genome assembly GCA_963932465.1 of Maratus speciosus. Lineage (NCBI taxonomy): Eukaryota > Metazoa > Arthropoda > Arachnida > Araneae > Salticidae > Maratus > Maratus speciosus. Next base: position 591,054,713 of record OZ010789.1, on the reverse strand, counting down.
CCCGATCAGCAAAATTTGCAGATTTTTCCGTACTTCATTACCAAATTTGCGATTTTTCCGTGCCCGATCAAGGAAATTTGCGATTTTTCCTAGCCCGATCAAGGAAATTTGCGATTCTCTCGAGCATCATCGACAAAATTCGCTGTTTTTCCGCACCCGATCAACGAAATTCGCAATTCTTATTTGACCAACAAAATTTTCAAATTTTCCCGCGGCAAATTGACGAAATTCTCGATCTTTTCCTGCGACTTTTGGACAAAAATTGCAGTTTTTTTCAGTTATAAATTGACGAAGTTCGCGGGCCACTTTTGGCCCGCGGGCCATAGGTTGTGCATCCCTACTCTATTCTAAAACTAGTATGTTGTGGCCATCACAAAACTTTCTTCTACATAAATCACATCAATTAAATCATTTAAATAGTATAATAAATAACAACGATTTAGCACCAATTCATATCAAAGTATAACTGAATTTGAAGTTACTGTAAGTCGTGAACAGCACTAAACGATATCAAGGTATACCTGAATCTGAAATTTGTTGAAAATCCAAGCTTTAGTTCTTGAGATAAAGCTATTGCGGAAATTCGGAAGAATGCAGCATAGCAGCGCCACCTGTTGAACGATTTACACCAAAAATTAAACAGCACAAATTTATACGTGAATTCATTTCAAAGACTAACTAAATTTGAAGTTTGATGAAACTGCGCGCAACAGTTCTTGAGATACAGCTCTTGAGGGAATCGTAAAAAATGCAACACAGCAGCGCCACCTGTTGGGCGATTTACACCAAAAATTAAACAGCACTAATTTATATCAGAGACTTACTGAATCTCATGTTTGATGAACATTTGTCCATTTTTTCTTCAGTTAGAGCTATTGCGATAATCATGAATAATGCAGCATAGCAGCGACACCTGTTGTGCGATTTTCACAAAAAAGTAATCAGCACCAAACTATGTCCTGGACTAACTAAATCTGAAGTATTATGAAAATCCGTGAGGTAGTTCTTGAGATATAGCTATTGCAGAAATAGTGAAAATGCCGCATAGCAGCGCCACCTGTTGGGCGATTTTCACCAAAACATAATCAGGTCCAGTTTATATAAAGGTCTAACTAAATATAAAGTTTTGTGAAATCCCGTGCATTAGTTCTTGAGATAGAGCGCTCACAAAATTTTGGTCACATACAGAGTGACAGACAGACACACAGACAGACATTTTCTAAAAACCATCAAATCGTGTTCTGGGCCTTCTGAAACGTATAAATCGGTCGAAAATCGGAAGTCGAAATTTTTCACGAAACCAATACTTTCTTCTTGCAAAGATAGAAGAAAGTAAAAAAGTAACTACCGTTGTCACCGCCGCCGCCTGTTTTGAATTTTTTGTGACAGGACTTCGTTAATATTAAGAAAAATATTGCATACAAAAATATGAAAATCAGTGGTATAATAGAGAAATGTTTGATAAACACGCTGATGTAGACAATTTTCAAATCGAAGAATTATTTTAAGAGATATTTAATGTTAAATTTGGACAAAATTGTTCCATTTAAAGAGTTTTATAGGAGCAAAAACTGTACATGGGAATTTAATCATTTTAAGGTCATTTTATACTTTTGAAGTTCCCGGTGTGCAGACTGTATTTATTTATTTTTTTTTAATTTGACTCATTTTTTGATGTTTTATTTCTATTTTAAATTCAAATTTTCAGCATTTTGAGAGATATTTTTTACATATTTTAGAAAATAGTATTAATTTAAACTGTTGCCAACTGTATAAACAGTGCAAACAATGTTTGCTTCAAATAATAATAAAAAAAAATATTTACACATGACTATTATACACAGAAAAAACCCTGCAAATTAGAATTAATTATGTATAAAAAGCAGAAACTTATTGGAAATTACGTCATAAAAACTATATTTACACGTGAATTTTAAAAGAGAATGGATATTATAAAATAATAAATTCATTTACATGCGTTAGAAGTCTTAAATAGGAAAAATTATGTCACATTTAGGCCACATTACAGTTGTTACATAAAATGTACAAAAAATTATATTGCAAAATAGTTTAAATTTGGAAATTGCGCAAGACATTTGATTTATTTATTTATTGAACAACAAAATATGACTTGTGCTTGACATGAAAGCAAGCTTATAAGTCAGAGACAAGATAGCACTAGAAATATTACAACACAAGAGAAATAAATCCCGGGACCTCCACAAAAAGGGTGTATGCAATGGAGCCAGTGGCATCCGAACCCACATTTTCCTACACTCGCAGGCGATTAGCAGCGTGGTACTTTGACCGCTCTGCCACGGAGACCCCGTGATTAATTTATATTTATTTGATATTTTGAAATGATCTTTTCAACAATTTTCTTAGAACACCGCAAATGATATTTCATTTCTAACAAAGATATTTTCACGTAAATATTAGAAACAGAAAGAATATTTTAGTCAAAATTACGTCAGATTAAAAACGATACATTTAAAATGTCTTATTTAAAAGAACTTTCTTTTCGTTTTGTTAAAAAAATACCGGGAGACAAAGACTGTTTACTTAATTCATTTTATATTAGCTTATTTTGAAGTGTTTAACTGATTTTATTTAATGAAAGAGGAAAACAGCCATTGTGTCTTTTAACAGCAGCTGATTTGGCCTTAAAATTCTCCAATCAAAGAAAAATGAATAGAAACCCATCCAGGGAAATCGCCACTGTTTTTACTTTCTTCTATCTTTACAAGAAGAAAGTATTGGATTCGTGAAAAATTTTGACTTCCGATTTTCGACGGATTTATACGTTTTAGAATGCCCAGAACACGATTTGATGGTTTTTAGAAAATGTCTGTCTGTTAGTCTGTATGTGCTAAAATTTTGTGGTCGCTCTATCTCAAGAACTAATGCACGGAATTTCACAAAAATTTATATTTAGTTATACATTGATATAAACTGGACCTGATTAGTTTTTGGTGAAAATCGCCCAACAGGTGGCGCTGCTATGCGGCATTTTCCACGATTTCTGCAATAGCTATATCTCAAGAAATACTACACGGATTTTCATAAAACTTCAGATTCAGTTAGGCCAAGATATAGTTTGGTGCTGATTACTTTTTGTGAAAATCGCCCAACAGGTGGCGCTGCTATGTTGCATTATTCATGATTGTCGCAATAGCTCTAACTCAAGAAAAAATGCACGAATTTTCATCAAACTTGAGATTTCGTTAGTTCCTGATATAAATTAGTGCTGTTTAATTTTTGGTGTAAATAGCCCAACAGATGGTGCTGCTGTGCTGCATTTCCACGATTTTCGCAAGAGCCGTATCTGAAGAACTATTGCACAGATTTTCATCAAACTTCAGATTTAGTTAGTCCTCGACATGACTTGACGTATAAATTATTGCTGTTTAATTTTTGGTGTAAATCGCTCAACAATTGGCGCTGCTATGGTGTATTCTTTGCGATTTCCGCAATAGCTTTATCTGAAGAACTAACGCTTCGATTTTCAACAAGCTTCAGATTCAGGTATACCTTGATATCATTTAGTGCTGCTTATTTTTAGTGTAAATCGCTCAACAGATGGCGCTGCTATGCTACATTTTTCAGAATTCCCACTGTAGCTCTATCCCAAGAACTAATGCACGAATTTTCATCAAACTTCAAATTCAGATATACTTTGATATGAATTGGTGCTAAATTCATGTAATTTCTTGTACTATTTAAATGATTTAATTGACGAGATTTATATAGAAGAAAGTTTTGTGATGGCCACAACATACTAGTTTAAATTATAATTCAATTTTCTTAAATCTTTTTAAAGCCGATCAAATTATTATGCTATTAGAGTCTGCGTGTCTGAACGGGGGTTGGCGAGCGTAGCACGTAAGGGGCAGAGCCTCTTAGTGCTAGAAATTATAACAATTAATTTTTATATTAAGTTATGTCCTTGTGTGTTGTGTTTGTAAAAACCAGAAAAAAGGATTAATCTTCAAGCTGTCTGTGCACACAACCATCTTGAATTTAAGTACTAGAAATTCATATAATTGCTCAAATGTACATCAGATATTTTTTAAAGAACTTTTCCGAATTTACTGTAACATACTTACCTTGGATTATTCCGAGATCTCCTAATGGATTTTACACAATATTTATATATGAAATATTGTGGAGATCTCCGTCCCCCCGATTTAATATATATATGCACCTGTGAAACAAATACATGAAAATGTTCGAATTTAAAATTTTAAATATTATACTGTGGAAAACATAAAAATATATGTTATGTAAAATATTTTTTTCTTAGAGGGTCATTATATTAGTATATATATTTAGATGCCTTGTGTTTCAGAAATATTGAACATGGTAAATTATGTGTAAAAAGAAACTCTTTTCTAACAAAATAATAGAAAAACTCACTTCACAGAATTTTAAAGAAAAATCGATATTCATTATGTATTCCTTCATCTTGTTAGTAATATTTTCTTTGCCTTTGAAAATATATCCAAGTTATTTCAAGTTCTGCAACAAAATCCCAAAAGAAAAATTTCTTTCTTATGAAAGATGCATCGAAAATTGTTTTCAAGAAAAATGTAGCTACGCTAGGATTTCCATATGTTTTCGCAAAGATTTTATACTTTTATAGATTATATTATAAAAATAAAATAACATTGTTATATAAGAATATGAAAAACTGAATGTATATGTGGATAACTAAAGTTTTCCGTTCTCTTTCACAAAGCCTTTTAGTCATGTAAAAATCTCAATACTTAATTTTTAATTAGACGGCATTTGCACGACTTGACTACTCTCGGGAACAGTCTTAATAAACAATCAACTGAAATTATAATATTAATTTGAAAACATACGTATATTTGAATATTTAAATTTTCCTTAATTTTGTGCATTGTTTATCAAATCTTATACTACAGTACTAATATTCTGAATGTTTCATAAGTGATAAACTGGGGTAGATGAAAAAGGTATTGAAGAGATATGAAATGTCAGAGTCTAATTCAATAAAAATTTGCTCAGTTTAACAAGATTTTCTGTACTAGTAAATCTGCACAATTTGCGTAATATTATTCTTTCTAATAAAACGCAATTTAAAGTTTTTAAATTACATAAACATTTATAAAAGTGTTAAAAAAAATTCGAAGGTATCAGACGTTAAAAGGGTTAATTTAAACACATTGGTATGTAATGATATTTTGAAATTCTCACGAGCTACGTATTCTAGTAATTTTTAGATAATAAATTAGATTTCTTAAGGGGGGCTCTGCCTCCTGAACCCCCGTAGTGTAATTTAATTTACATTTGTAATTTTCTATTGATTATGTTAATGATTATCATACATCTTAGATTTCTTTTTACATTACGACTTATAAGGATAAGCATTTACGTTATCCTAATATCCATACAGCAGTATTTACTTGCCCGCCAACCACAAATACCAGTATCTAATGGATAAGGAACCTCTGGAAATGTAAACTGAGACATCTAATTTAGAAATCTAATTTTTTTATAATTTTTGTTTCCAAAATATAGTTTTGATTGCTGTTCTGCAATATTTATATCTAAGATTTCTTCTAAATATCTAAACATATACGCGATAGCATTAACTTACTAAAAGCACAGCAAAATATGGGGACTTCTAATTCATCATCGTGTCCACTTCCAATTGACTAAATAGCAAACTTGATTTCGCGCCGTAAAGTATTTTTTGTGATAGCCTTTCAATAATATCCACATTTAATTTAAAATCGTTATGCTACGAATACCGTTCATATTTGACGCAAACCTATGTTTCAGATCAAATTACAAAAGGTTAACTACCATTTTATTTCCCCTAGCTTGACTTTCTGCTTAATTTTTCGTAATAGCGATTATTTTAATAATTTATTTTATACTCCACAAGCTGTTACACGTGACGCCGGTCGTTCAAGTAGCATTAAAAGAAAGAAAGATTAATGCATTAATTATGCAAAATATTTCACCCTCTCCCCCCCCCCCCCCCACCAGACATGCCAAGTCTCTGGCTTTTTGCACATCACCATTATCTTACAGAAAATGTTTTTCTTTTAAATCACACAAATGTTCCATTTAAATAAAGTAAGATTTTCTGCATTAAAATGCAGGTATCCAGAACGCTGAAGGCTTGGCAGCGCTGCTCCCCTTAATAAAAACTTATACAATTAACCGATACTTTATCACATTTTATGGGAGACAATACGGAATTTCTTATTTGTATGGTCTTACATATACCTCAGTCATAAAAATGTGAAACTTTGTGCCAATTAATATACACAATTTCGAAAATGAAATCGCGACCAATCAAAAAAGTTAGGCGAAGTAAAATCGTGTAAATTGGAGAATCTTTCTTCGTAATGCTGGGAGATTACTATTACAAAAATTATTTTAGGTGGTATTTCGTGTGAAATATTTAATTGTATTTATTCCTGTCATATTTACCTTTTTTTAATTTTTAGTTTGCTTATTCAAATTTCCCTTTTCAAGAGAAAATCTTACAAATTAAAATGAACTCTTTGTGAGAAATTATTATTCCGTTTCTTTTGGCAACAATAAAGAATGTTTATAAAAATTAATAGAATAATGTCGATTTATTCTCTATGAAAATAACGAACTTTTGCATTTATAAGCAAAATTGTGGAATAAATAAATAAAAATATTATTGTATATTGTATATAAATACTATTTTCATGTATGGGTTAAAATCCATATGTAAACAACATATATGTAAACATCTATACAAAGTCATTCATTAATTCATTCCTTTTTGACGTTGATTGGATTTAAAAAAAATCATACATACTTTTACATTTATGATATTTTAGATCAGATGCAGTCGCTAGGTAACGGTTAAAAGAAAAAAAAAAGAAAAATATGCACGTTTAAAATAAGTAAATTTGTAAAATAAAATGTTTTATATTATTCGAACACATGCATAAAATTCCATCACAAGTTATACACCTAATTTAAAAACTCTGACAAATGTCTTGACAAAATTACAAACTAACAGGAATAATTTTATACTCTTATTTAAAAATTTCACCATCCAAAATTTACCATTTAAATCCATTATTCGCATGAGCCATTTCTTTCAACAAATGAAAGTTGGAAAATCGTCTAACTTGCCATAGAAAAGCATTATACCGCAAAATAAAATATTCCATATTTTCTGAACGAATAAACTAAATTTAACAAAAACTATACAGCTAGATCCAGGTACCTCACCAACATACCCACTTAATTTTAAGCTAATCGGATGCTTTTTGCGGCAGTTATCGTGGATCAGACAGACATACTAACAAACAGAATAACAAACAGACTAAAACCAAGAACTTTTCTGGTCTCCACAGTAAGCCTTCAATAACGTTTCGGCAATTATCAAAATAAATCTTTAATAACTAAGCAATCACTGCTCTTTAGACTTTTTTTTTTTTTTTTTTTTTTTTTTTTTTTACTGGACTTTGTTTTAAAAGACATAAATGTAACAATGAACTTAATATTATATATAGATATACAATTTTGTAAATAATGAAATCTACTGTACTGTACTGTCAAATGTAATTTTGATTGCAGAATCTGTAGAAACAATTGTATATACTTTTTTAGCATATGGAGAAATCCAAGCGTTCTTTAAAACCGTCTATTTTTTAATGCTTTTTATAAATTTTATTCAAAATGTCATTATTTAGATAAAATGTATTTCATGTTTCAAAAAGTTATTTTTTTTTACTCTTGCCAGATTTTTTAAAAAGTGGAAAAACTATATCCCTAAAACATTTGTCGATTTCAACGTATATCTACACTTGGATATTAAATCATACTTAAATTAAAAATGTTTAAATATTAAAATTATTACCGATTAAAAGCATAAATTGTGGAAAATTAAGCCAAACTTAAATAGTCAAATTTAAAACGATTTTCTAATAGAAAATTTTTAAATAAAACTTTTCTTCTAGGCTTTATTGCAAAACTCAGGGAGACAGCGACATTTCCTACCTAGCAATTTTGTGCAAGTTGAATTTCAATTTTGTTACAGATATCACTTCCAGCTGTTGTCAAATCCAAAGGGGCAACTTTATGACATAAGTTTTAATTTATTTATGTTCATAAATGCATGAAACTAGCAGGTGATTTTGTTCACAAACTATGTAATCTAACTGTTATTCCGTTTTTTTTTTTTTTTTTTTTTTTTTTTTTTTTTTTTTTTTTTTTTTTTTTAACGCAATAGATCTTTTAGGCAATATTGTCACAGTTGGTGTATTGAACCGAATTTCCACTCGAAAGAAGAATAAACACTCAAGAAGAGTGAAAAACGTCTTTGCCACGTGATCAAAATCGCTTATAATTCAATAGGTAATTTATTTAGCAAAAAATGGAAACACATATCGATTCCAAAACGCTTCCAAACACTTTCCAATTTTATAGCTTTCCGTTAAAAAGGAACTGGAAATGTGTCAAAACGTTTTGCGCTTGTTCAGCAGAGCAGTGGAGTACAGCCTTCATCAGTCACGAAAACAGTTGTCACCTCTTGCGAGAGGTGTAGATGGGAGCCAAAAAATCATTCATCAAAGGAAAACGAATTGACGCCGTTTACAAAAGCCACTGGTCGTTATTTAGACAATATTCAACAATCGGGTAATTCCTTTTAAAGCAGGTCCTGTTAACGTTTATGTAAAGCCAACATTGCCTGGAATGTTAGGGGAATCATTGGCACCTTGAATTCATTCAAGGATTCGAGCTATGGTCACAGTTTAAAGATGGCAAAAAATGAAGATTTTACAAAATATTTACACATTTTTGGGAGATATTGATTCAAATGTTTAGAAAAAAAAAATTAACTTATTTTCATTTTAAATATCTCCAAAGAATAACATTTGACTTTCTCAACTCAGTGAACAGATATATTCGTTTACAAAGCTGCAGGATTCACTGCAGTAGAAGCATTATTTAAATTAATGTAAGTTATTAATAAAACGCAGTTTTAAAACATTGACTACACTGTAAAAAAAAATCTGTGAAGTTACTAAAGTTTTTCTAGGAAACTGGGATTCCTAGAACTTTTCATGTAACGGCAACAACAAAATTTCATGTAACAGATACACTTTTGCGCCGAAAATCAAAAAATCTGTAAGGTTACTAAGAATTTTTTTGGAAACTGGGATTCCGAGAACTTTTCATGTAACTGCAGCCAGGGTTACAAATAAAAGTTTAGTAAGATTACTGAAATTTTAGCAGATTCATTTGTAAAGTTACAGATTTTTGTAGCTTTACAAAAACTAGTTTTGTAGATTTGCAGCTTTTTTCGTACAGTTACAGGTGAAAGTTTAGTAAGCATGTAACTTTACATCTGTAGAACTACAGATTTTTTTTTACAGTGTAATGATTAATACTCTCAAGGGCTATATTCATATCTATAATTAAGTTTTTTTTATATCATGTTAGAAAAGTAATTTGTCAAAGTACTCAATTATTGTTATAAGTGATAAACATAAATTTTTAAAAAGCCAAAATACTTTATTTATTTACATTTAGACATGTTTCATAGCATCAGACGGCAACATTCTGCCAAAAATACATGGTAAAAATATTTTCGCAAAAATTCAAATTGAAAAACTAGTAAACAAGAACAAAAATCACGCGAACAGAAGCATAATGAAAATAACTGCAATTATAAAAATGGAAATTTGTGAACGTGAATTATTTTATGTTATCGTTCCATTATTTTGTATAGCATTTCTCCCCAAATTTTAAGGAGTTCCATGGAGGCTGTATCATTGCAAATATTCTCATTGTTTAAGAAGATCTGTATTGATTTAGTAATGATGAATGATAAATAAGATCTTAATGTATAATATATTCTACTATTTTTAAAATATATTAATAAATCTAATCTATCTATAAATAAAGGTATTTTACCCTTTTCAAATTTATGTTTATCACTAATAGCAATTATTGAATATTTTTTATGTTTTGAACTGATTTTTATATATAGTTTATAAAGTAATATTTTTTTAGCCTTTTAAAAATTACAGAGTAAACAACATTACAATACTGTTGGGTAGTCAGGGGGTTAAAAATCACTTGTAATTTTCAATTTTAGTCACATTTGTTTTTATTTCAAATGAAAACAAGTCGGATGTGCCATTCCAAAAACTTTCTTCTATTTCATACATGGTATTGCTTCAAAATTCACTAGCACAGTTCCAAAATTAAATGCAATCTATTCCCATCATGAGGATTATAAAGATATGAAATTCCGTGCATTAGTTCTTGATATACGACTATCACTAAAATCGAGTAAATCATGTAAAATGCACCACAGCAGCGCCATCTTCTGGGTGATTTACACCAAAACCTAATCAGCAACAACTTATGTCAACGTCTAATTGAATCTGATGTTTGGTGAAAGTCCCTGCATTCGTTTTTGAGATAGAGCCATTGCGTAAAGCGTGAAAAATGCAGAATAAAAGCGCAACCTTCTGGGCGATTGACATAAAGATTAAATCAGCAACGGTGTGTGTCAATGTTTAGCTGAATCTGCAATTACATGAAAATTCGTTCATTAGTTATTGAGATACATTGCGGAAATCGTGAAAAATACAGGATAGAGGCGACATCTGTTGGCAAATATACACCAACAACTAACCAGCACCAGTTTATATCAAGGTCTAAGTGAAACTAAAGTTTTGTGAAATTCCGTGCATTAGTTCTTCAGATAGAGCGCCCTCAAAATTTTTGTCACACACCGAGACAGACTTACAGAGTGACAGACAGACTCACAGTCAGACATTTTCTAAAAACCATTCAATCATGTTCAGGACCTTCTAAAGCGTATAAACCCATCAAAAACTGGAAGTCGATTTTTTCATGAATCTAATACTTTATTCTTGTAAAGATAGAAAAAAAAGTAAAAATAAATGTACTAAAGCTTCTTTTTTTAAATCTTTTCAGAGAAAAACATACATGTTTTCTTTATAAATAACGCCATCGCTACCATTTGTCACAGAAGGGAACATAACAGAACATTTTTAAATGTCACGATTTGTGAAAATGCCTAACCGGTAATGAAACTTCGAATTTTCTACGTCAGACTGCAATTCTCATTTTCTTTCAAGTCAATAAACTGTGAATGAAATGGCAAAACTTTTCTTTGGATAATAGTATATTTAAAAAAAGAGAAAAATGATACAAAGCCAATTTTATCAAATCACGGTACATGCGGGTATATAAGAATTGCCATAAGTTTTAAGTTTAATGTAGGTCAGAGATCAATATCCGTTCGTATCAAACTGTTCAAACGAGAAAACATTTCTGACATCTTGCCAGGTTTTTGCTTTTTAAATTGTGTCAATGTTTAGCTGAATCTGCAGTTACATGAAAATGCGTTCATTAGTTATTGAGATAGATTGCGGGTATCGTGAAAAATACAGGACAGATGCGACATCTGTTGACAAATACACACCAACAACTAATCAGCGCTAGTTTATATCAAGGTCTAAGTGAAACTAAAGTTTTGTGAAATTCCGTGCATTAGTTCATGAGATAGAGCGCCCTACAAAATTTTTGTCACACACCGAGACAGACTCACAGTCAGACATCTTCTAAAAATCATTAAGTCATGTTCACGACCTTCTAAAGCGTATAAACCCATCAAAAACCGGAAGTCGACTTTTTCATGAATCCAATACTTTCTTCTTGTAAAGATAGAAAAAAAAAGTAAAAATGAATGTACTAAAGCTTCTTTTTTTAAATCTTTTCAGAGAAAAACATACATGTTTTCCTTATAAATAACGCCATCTCTACCATTTGTCACAGAAGGGAACATAACAGAACATTTTTATATGTCACGATTTGTGAAAATGCCTAACCGGTAATGAAACTTCGAATTTTCTACGTCAGACTGCAATTCTCATTTTCTTTCAAGTCAATAAACAGTGAATGAAATGGCAAAACTTTTCTTTGGATAATAATATATTTCAAAAAAGAGAAAAATGATACAAAGCCAATTTCATAAAATCACGGTACATGCGGGTATATAAGAATTGCCATAAGTTTTAAGTTTAATGTAGGTCAGAGATCAATATCCGCTTGTATCAAACTGTTCAAACGAGAAAACATTTCTGACATCTTGCCAGGTTTTTGCGTTTTAAATGGAATCAAGAGAGGTGTAACGGTGTAAAATGATGTATTTTATGGTACACTGAATTTAACAAAATTCCATTAGACGTTTTCTATAAAATATGGTTTTAACAATTGCTACTTTCGTTATTATATATAGATTTTTAAGTATTTTCTAAAGTTTATAAATGTGGGCCATAGTTGTTCCTATTTTACTGAAATCGTAAAAATTCAAAATTGAAAGTCATTCAAGAGAATTTGTTGGATAATGAATGCCGCAACATTAAAAAATGATAGGTTTTATAGAATGTTACATTTATTAAATTTATATTAGAAGTCTTCTGTAAAGTATGTTATAAAAAATCTCAGTTATGTTTGTTCTATAGACATTAAGGTACTGTCTGATGATTATAAATGTGAGTCCATCTTGTTACCATTTTTTTGTAATCCCAATTTTCCGAAATCTGCTGTTATTTAAGAGAACAAATAATTGTAATAAAAGTTTTTCTTGAATGTGTGACTAAATATTAAATTGTTCAAGAGCGTTTTTTTTTTTTTTTTTTTTTTTTTTTTTTTTTTTTTTTTTTTTTTTTTACCAACGACATATAATTTTAAATTAAAATTCTCAAAGATGACATAATTATTATTTTATGTTCCTTCTATGCGATCATTAATGAAAACATATTATTATCTATTTTTAAAAAAGTGTACTTATTAAAGCAAAGTTATATGTAAATATAGATGCCTTTACATCCACCATATATACATATTTTTTTTTTCTCCTTAACCCATTTAATTCGCACGCCCGTGACATTCATGGGCGGCGAAGACTAGTTTCTTTATTCAGATTGTTTGATCCCGACCATTTTTTAGGTGCGTTCGTAATTATATAAATACGTAGCACCTATAGTTGTCGTTCAGTCCGTCCGTCTGTCCGTCTGTCCGTCCGTCTGTCTGTCCGCAAATAACAGAGCAAAAACTACCCAACCGAATGGTCTGAAATTTGAAATATAAGATTGTTGCTTTTGTCGAGCCATTTCAAATTTTATGAAAATCGGATGTATAGTTTAATTACAGGGACAGTCAAAAGTTTTTCTTTACATTTCGGCCAATGGGAAAAATTATTGCAAGTGCATTTTAATTATGTTACAGCCTTCCGAATTGTCTGAAATTTTAAAGATATAATTGTTGCAAATTTTTGTCGAGCCATTTCAAATTTTAGGAAAATCGGATGTATAGTTTAATTACAGGGACAGTCAAAAGTGTTCGGAGAATGGAAAAAAAAAATTATTGGGAGTGCATTTTAATGATGTTAAAGACTATGCACTTTATGAAGTGCAACAAATTATACATTCAGTACAATATGGGGTACAAAAAATAATTATAAAACTTGTTATAGTACGAACGCACCTCATTTGCCACGTTTGACGAGCAATTTCCAACTTGTTTAAAAATAGTGTAATTGACTTTATTCTCGATCATTTTATCTGCCATTAAATTAGGTGAATATTTATTTCTATATGAAAAAACTGATGACAATCAAACAATATGAATTTTTAAAAAATGCAGCCTACATATCATAATATTAAAGTATTTATTTGCTTAAAAGACGTCATAAAAACATATTAAAAGTAAATTAAAAAACTCTTTATTTACATGTTTCAACTCATTTTCTGAGTCGTCGTCAGAATGTATAATAGAAAATTACAAATGCATAATGAAAAGTGGAAAAAATCATCGAAAATAAACAAGTAATCATGTAACGCGCCCTATATTTTCGCGATTGCTCGTGTTCCCTCTATGTCGCGATGCCGTAATTTATCTAACCATTCAACCCATAAATTCGGGATACGAAAAGATAATGTTTCGTTACAAACTCCTGAACCTCTTAAATAAATCTCAACGGGATATCTTTGGATAATTGTAAATAAAAATTAGACCTGTAGATGATTTTACTCTCGTTAAAAAGTATGTTAATGTTCTCTATTTGATTTATCCGGGATAAAGCAGTATTACCTTTATTGTATTTTATGTCCGCTATATGTTCTTTAGATCTGATATTGAATTTTCGTTGGGTTATACCTATATAACGATTTTTGATTCCTCCCTCCCTAAAATGTTTGAGTTTATATGATTCCATTTATTAGGGATGGAGGAATCAAAAATCATTATATAGGTATAACCCAACGAAAATTCAATATCAGATCTAAAGAACATATAGCGGACATAAAATACAATAAAGGTAATACTGCTTTATCCCGGATAAATCAAATAGAGAACATTAACATACTTTTTAAGGAGAGTAAAATCATCTACAAGTCTAATTTTTATTTACAATTATTCATAAGAGAGTCCATTGAAATTTATTTAAGAGGTTCAGGAGTTTGTAACGATACATTATCTTTTAGGATCCTGAATTTATGGGTTGAATGATTAGATAAATTACGGCATCGCGACACAGAGGGAACACGAGCAATCGCGAAAATATAGGGCGCGTTACATGATTACTTGTTTATTTTCGATGATTTTTTCCATTTTTCATTATGCATTTGTAATTTTCTATTCTACATTCTGACGACGACTCAGAAAATGAGTTGAAACATGTAAATAAAGAGTTTTTAATTTACTTTTAATGTGTTTTTATGACATCTTTCAAGCAAATAAATATTTTAATATTATGATATGATTAGAAATGGACGTAATTTTGACTTACTACTCGCACTTATTTACATTTGAATGCAGCCTACATTTATCGGGCGCGAAGCTTAAGGGATTAACATTTAAAATTGAATAACAAAAATTAAAATTAATTAAAATTAATTAATTTAAAATTGAAGCACTTTTAAAATTAAATAACAAACGAAAAGTAAATAAGATATATATATCAATAAATTTTTAATGCAATCCACTTCGTAAATTTTCCTTTTATTATTATTTTCCAACAAAGTTAAAAAGTGTTTTTGAATCCTCTATGTCTGGACGTCTTGTCGTACTTTTACTCTCGTATATGTAATCCGATTTCTACACTGCGAATAGAGGCGTCTTAAATTAAGACACATATGTGACTGAAAAGGTATTTCAGACACTTAAGTATCTGAATCTGAAAATTCAGTCATGATAGATGTCTTAATTTAAAACATATAAGTGTCTTACTATGATCATGGTGTAAACGAACTGAGAAAGGTGTCTTAAAAATCTGCAGGTGTAACTCCGTTCCGCATTAACCACCAGGCGGCACTCTAGTTCGCATGCGTTTTAGATGCCTTTCGTTCGAATTGGATGTTCGTTTGTAATTCAAACTGAGCGTTTGTTTTATCTACGCGTACATTTTAACTAATAATTTATTTTGACTTGATTCGGTTTTTTCGGAATGTGAAGTTCCAGGATTTAATCCGTATCGACATAGTGATATTCCATATTAATGAAAGGTGTCAAGCAATAACAATAATATAGTGTTCTTCGTCTCGTCAAAGCAGGTAAAGAGAACTGTTGTCTGGCGGGCTATGTTTTTAGGATGGAAATATTCCATTCTTTTAACAGAGCTAGCCGGATGTGCAAAGGGATTTTTTTTAATATCAAAGTGTGCTTAACTCACGGATACTAACGTAGCCTCCAATCCGGACGTCGCCTGCGTGGATGCGATTTTGGAATAATCACACCTTTTTCCAGGTAAGTGGACCCTTCACTATGTATTGAAAACTCTGTGCGAATGTTTTCTCTTTAAATAGAGACCTCACACGAGTCTATAGCTTTATTAGTTCCTGAGTTATGCCAAAATTTGTTTAAAGCATTTTGCCTATGGGATTTCCATGTTAAAATTTTATCTTGCTAATATTTAAATTTCTACTATTCAAATCATCTGCAATCATGTTTCTGTATTATTTTACATCCGATGTTATCCTTAAAATAAGTTTTGGCAAGTCTGCATGGTGTATTAGTTGTTACTGAATCTATTGAGATACACCATCCTAAGCCTTCTTTCTCTGTCTACTCGCACGCCATTACTTTAAAAATAGCAGTGACAGCACCTGTTGATCGGCTCATAATTTCTTAATTACCATCAAGGCTATCTTAACAGCGTTTTCTTAGAGTAATTATTACACAAGAGTACCTTTTATATGGGTTTTATTTATGTATACAATATTTTTATAAGCATTTAATGCGACAGCATTTGTAACGTTCACATCGGTTTTACATTTCACATATGTTTAATATGTGATATGTACTGAAATTCCCAACTCTTTATAGTAAACATCCTTATTTAATTTTTATTTATTATGTATGCTTTTCATGTCTGATGACGTTTTCTTGCGTCTCAGATTTTATACACCCTGATAAATTTTAAGTTATTTAAAAGAATATAGTTCGAAAATCCTTCCATTTACCCATATCATTAATTCCCCCATACATACAGCGAATTACTTGTCTTCATTTATTAGATTAAACTGTTTTGACTGATAAAACTCAAATCCGGTCATGAAATCTGTTTTTTCTTTCTGCTATATACTTTTGTTGTTTCCGAGCATTTTAGAAATATTCTATTTCCTATACTGAAAGTAGTCAACTTCAGATGTTTTCATTTTCAAGCCCGGTGATTCACACCACAATTTGAAGACTCATCAGAAATCGTCTGAAATCTGTAGACGTAAAGCGGAGAAAATTTTGTTGGCGTTTTCAATAAATCTTCTTATTTAACGATTTAGAAAATGTTCTCGCCTTATCTCTGTATTAGTCATAATGATTACTTGTAAATTCTTAAATTCATGTAATTATGTGCTGTTAACATAATTGTAAAAATACGGTAAATATATACAGCTATATTTCATTTGAAATCAATTATAATATTGATTTTTGATTATTTTTAGTAAAAAAGAAATCTGAAATTTAAAATGAATATCAGTAAAAAAATAGAATTTTATACTATATGTACTTAAGCATAACTGGATTTTGTACTTAAAGCTGAATTATTCTATTTTTACTGAATCACAATGCAGAGTTGGAATTTTTCTAGAAGGACTTGATTAAAGCAAGGGTAAAATTTGACATGTCCCCCCTACCCCGCCCTCCACCACCTACGATTTTTGTTGCCCCAAATTCGATATGCAATTTTTTTAAAGCTTAGACGTTAAATGTGTTTCGACATTGTATATTGGTTATAATCAGTATTTTGAACTAAAAAGTAGAATAAGATTAAAAGTTAAGTACAAAAAATTTTAAATATAGTAAAAACTCTTAATCGCGGGCACCTTCAAAACGCTGAATCTGTCTGCTATTCGATTGTGTTAGCTTTTATGAGGTAAATATACATACAGTGAAACCTCCCTGTGCGACCACCTCCATTAAGCGACCACCCCCTGAACGACCATTTTTTCACGGTACGAAATTTATTCCCATAGGTTCAATACTAATTTTACCTCTATTCAGAGACCACGCCAGTTGAACTCCCTCCATAAGGGACCCATTTCTTTGAAGAAAATGAAACAAATTCCGTTTTTTCCGGGTCACTTGAAAAAGGTTTTATTAGAATAATAATTCCGGAGAGCGCATTATTTATCAAACTTCTAAACTAAGTTTAGAATTTTTATATATTCCGGTAACTTTTAAGTGTTTAAACCCCTTTGTTCCTTTTTAGGCAATGAATTTAACTCTGATGACACATTAAGGATGACGGTCCATAAACTCCCCTGCCCTATTCTGTCAGGAAAATCTCAAAGGAATAGATAAAGTAATGAAATCGTCAAAATTCGTTCCAGACAAAAAAAAAAAATTGCATTTATTTATTGAATTTTGAAAGGACTTGGGAATAAAATTTATAGTAGATAAACCATAAAAGCAAAGCAAACATCAATGTATTCATTTTTTAAACTCTGCAGTAATTAACTTATGTAATTAACTTTTGTTTTGATACTTAAATTTTCATATGTTTTCTTAATTTGAAAAATATAATTTTAGTAACATTAATTGTTACATTTTTTCAACAATTAAATTCTAGATTTTAGCATGACCTCCATTAAGAGACCACCTTTCGGAGCGACCAATTTTTATTGGAACGGAAGTGGTCGCTTTAGGGAGGTTTTACTGTATATTGATAAAGGTGAGTGCTCGCTAAAGATAACTGTTCGTATGAAGGCTTTGCAGTAAAATCTCCATAACGGACAATCCTAAATAAAGGACACCACTATGTAGGAAACACCTTTTTTTTATTGAAAATATGCAAAATTTTTATACACTTATACCTCAGAAAAGCAGACACCTCCGAACGTCGGACAAATTCCACGGTTCCGAGGTGCCCGCTATTGAGAGGTTTTACTGTATGAAGAAAAATATATTTTGTTTTTAACCTTATTCTACTCTAGAAATTCATAATATTGGTTAATAATAAATATTGATTAATAAATATTACAATATAATACTCATATACTGTAAATTTGGGGGAATCCTGTGTTAGATTTTATTTAACACAGAAATAAAAATGCTTAAACTAATTTACTGGGAATATCTTATTTAAATGGGAAAAAATTGCACAACATAGCAGGGATGGGGTTCTTTCTGAAGGAGTGAATCATTTTTTATATTTGGGAGTAATTTGTTACCATAAAGCAGAGCTGATTGCAGCATGGGCAAACTGGGCTGTTTCTATGGGCCTTTAGTTTTACGGGCCCCTAAATTTGGTACGAAATTTCCATAAAGCTGATATTTTAAATTCGTTTTGATCTTACACTTATTTTAATAAATATTTTGCACTTTTAGAACATGATTAGGCTAAAGAAAATGATATATTTATCCAAATATGTATTTGACGGCATCGAATAGGCTTTTTTTTTTTTTTTTTTTTTTTTTTTTTTTTTTTTTTGTAACAGTATATGAAGGCAATGGGGGGAGGGTGTGAATGAATACTAGGTCTTTGGACTAGAAGCAATTTAAAGTTCTCACTAAAAGTAATAAACATTTTTGATGCCGTAGGGCATATATGATAACACATAAATACATATTTAGGTGGAAAAAAATATATATATTATCCTATTCTAAAACTACAAAATACTGATTACAATCCTCATAAGGTCAAAACTGATTTAAAATATCAGCTTTATGAAAATTTCATACCCAATTTGGGGTACCCTAAAATCAGGGGGCAGAGAAGCATCCCAGTTTTGTCACGCTGCAATCAGCTCTGCTGTATGGCAACAAATTATTCCCATTTATAAAAAAAAAATATTCAATGTGGTCAAACATGGCTGCGTATATGGTTTAGAAAGAAAATGGTCAAAGATGGCTTCATATTGGCTAAAAAAAAAAGGCTCAAAGATGGCCGCAATTAAGACATTTGAAATGTCTGAAATTCAGACTTAAGAAGTTTCTGAAAAATTTAAGACACTTTAAAACGTCTTAAAATTGAACACTCGTGTTTCAGACACTTAAGTGTCTGAAACTTAGACGCAAGAAGTGTCTGAAAATTTTAAGACATTTTAAAACGTCTGAAAATTGAACACTGAGTTTCAGACATTTAAGTTTACAGTGTATGTTACTGATAAATGTAATTGAAGTTTACCATGGCCTGTTCGATATTGAAAATAAGTATGCAGCATTTACAATTTGTTTATGGGTACTGACAATAATTCTGTTACATTAAAGTCTATGGGGAAAATCCTTTGCAGAGTATTTTAATTATGTTACACTGTTAAAAATTTGCAGCATTCTGGCAGGTCATTTGACCGTTTTCTCCGAAAGCGGTTACACAACCGTAATTTAACACTATTCTGACCATATTATTGGCCATTTTATGGTCAGAATAGAGTTAAATTATGGTTACGAAACCGTTTTTTCAAAAAACGGTCGAATGACCTGCCAGAATGCTGCAAAATTTTTAACAGTGTAGAGTATTTCATACGTATCTAAATTTATATAGAAAAATGAGTTGCACAGCAAGATGCTTACTTTAAAATAAAGCATTATATTCTTTTATTTCCATTTATCGTTCATTTACAGAAAAGCACAGAGCGCTGCCTATCAGAGATAATTGAAGAGCTAAGTGGAAGAACATGTTAAGTAACAAAAATTACATTTGAAGAGATTTGAAGTGAAAGTTTTTGCTGTAAATTTTAATGATTTATTTTTTGTTTGATACCATGTGTTTTAAATATTAACAGGTATGGTACTAAACTCTCTCAAAATAACTTATTCATATTTAATTCTCAAATATTAAAAATTATTAATATTATTGACATTATTAAATATTAAAATATTAAATATTAATGAATAATGTCTTAAATCTTCAAGACTATATAGAATCTTAGAATTTTATCTTCACCATGTGAGAGGATACCTCATAATGCTTTCATCCAAAAGATAATTTTTTTTTTTAGAAAATGTAGCATAACATGTTCATCCACTCAGCTCTTCAATTATTGGAAGTGATTTTACATTTCTTGTATGTGTTTTTAAATTTATCAGATATTTTTCATATTAATTAGTGTGTATAAGTTTTATGGCCCATTTACAGGGCTTCACATTTTTTTATGATTGTAGATGGTAATTTCTTTTAGTTAATTAAATAAAGATGGAGGCTATTAAATGTATTATGAACTTTCCTTTCTGTTTATTTGCATATGGATTTTTCCGTATTAATAGGTGAAGCTTTCATACAGTAGGTATTCTGAATGTGTTGGAAAATGTGTCATTTTCTATGCTTGACACATAATCCTCTTTTTGTTTATTTAAAAAAATAATTTTCAAACTTGTAACTTTTTTATAATTTAACACGTGACATAACGACTTAAACTTTTTTCATTTGAATGCCACAAAAGTTCTTCCTTTTCTTTTTTGTAAGCTTAATCACATTGACTCTCTCAAATTTCTTTTATACACTAGATAACTATATGTGACTGACTATAAAATAATAATAAGTCTTTATTCAATACATATATATCTTGTAAAATTTAAATCTGTTTTGAATGTGTGATAAACCCTATAGTCTACAATTTATGTATAAACTTTCCATAGCTAAATACTTAGGAATGCAATGCAAAAGGAATCTAACAAGCCAGTCTCTTAACTCTGCTGTTAAAATTTCTTGTTAGAAGCAAAACGTGTCTCGGTATACTTCACGAATAGAAATAATTTCTAGCTATTATTTAGCCGTACCAGTAAATAACAGATTTCATGATGCCGATTTGATAACTGGTCGCATATGCGATCGTAAGTCGTGTACTGCATTAATTTAAGTACAGGGTGGTCATTAGAAAACTTCCCCGATATGTGAACCCTAGGAGCCTAACCGCTCAACCAATCGAAAAGAAATTTTACATATACTTATTTGAAGGTGTGCCCCCAAGATCGAGGTGATTTAAAACAATAGAGCTCTCATGGTTACAGTTACAGTGAAAAAAATTCGAAATTTTTTAATAGCAAAACCCTTTTTTTTCCATGCACAAATTCATCAGCGCATTGAAAAACAATAAATGGCGTTGGAATGATACCGTACGATGAAAATTGCTGGAGTAAAATACATCCAAAAAAGACCATTGCCAAGGACGAAGGAGTGCCTACAAGACATGTTTTCCATTAGTCGATTCTTTTTTTTTTACATGTGAGCTGAGTAATGTTGTAAGATTTGTTTTAAAATGTCTTTTTAATTTGTGTTTGTGTACACATTGGGAAAATAAAAATGTAATCATTTGTTTTAGAGTGTTGAATATTACGTTACATAGGAACTGATTCGGATTGAGTGCCACGATATTACACCGGCAATTTTAGTCATACGTGTATCATTCCAACGTCATTTATGGTTTTTCAATGCGCTGATGAATTTGATCAGGACAAAAAATGTCTTGCCATTCGAAAATTTCAATTTTTTTTTCACTGTAACCATAAAAGTGAGAGCTCTGTTATTTGAAATCATAACGTTCTCGAGTGCATGTCTTCAAATAACTAAATCTAAAATTTCCTTTCGATTGGTTCAGCGGTTAGGTCTCTAGGAGTACATGAATCGGCGAAGTTTTTTTATGACCACCCTCTATGTCATGAATTTTTAGATGGCTATTGTATTAGATGAAAAACCTTTTCCCCAATCAGGACTATATAATACATAACTAGTAGATATAATTTTATAAGAAACGCTTTAAACAATGGACTTATTTATTACATTGTAGTCCTACAAAAATTACAGGACTGTCATATTAACTAAATCATTGCCATATGAAAGTATTATTTGTGTCTAAAAGTACAAAAACTTGAAGAAATAGGATTATTACACAAATCTATCGATCTCGTTGAATGGATTTTTGGCTCATAAACTTTTACTGTATTTGTATCACTGTCTTTCAATTTTTATCTTCGATTTGGTCATTTTTTTTAAATTGGTGACTAGAGCTTCAGCTTACATGATTAAACATATTATGAAATGTTATGAATGTTAATTAAATTTTTATTAAAGGTTAACTACCGAAATTTGAGCGGTGTCAAGACCGGCTATGACATAAACGAATGGTAAACATATTATTTTACGCAATTAGACAAGACATTTTAAACATACTTGCATATGACCATAAACTTTGATCACTTATCTAAACAATTTACCCAAAATTATACATATTGTTCCTTTTACAATGTGTTTAATTGACTTTAATTTTTCCTGTAGACAAATGTATCAATGGTGGAGAGTCGTACAATCATTGATCATAATGCAGCCCACTATGTGTATACCACCGCCTCCGTGTTGGTGCAATTCACGTATAAATCTTTGATTATATTGCAATACAGGCTCTCTCCATATGAAAACACCTTAGGTGTCACCCAGAAAACTGAACCTCCTTTCGTCAAAGAACATTGCATTGCTCCACTGGTATACTACGTAGTCTCTGCACCATTGATACCGATTAGAAAATTGGCCTACCAATAGAGGTGTCAGATTTCCCGGAGTGTCCGTTATGGAGTTTTTATTTTATATAGATTTTTAACGTGAAAAAAATATTTTGGCCCTTTTTTGAAAAATCGTGTCAACTCGAAACCGACCAGTAAGAATCAAAACCGAACTCGAAACTGCCCGAACTTGAAACAATGAAAGTCAACCCGACCTGCAGCTAAAACAGAAGTGAACCCGATTCGACACACGGATAGAGTCGGATGTGGGTAAAAGCGGGTAAAGCAACACGATGCAGGACCATAATACTTGTGTCGCCCGTGACGAGAAGTATGTGGGACATATATTGTAAAATACTAACATAAAGACCATATTGACTAAGTCGACTGTGCGCAGTTTGTCGCGAAGCTAGATGCCCGATAGTGGTATTTAACTTTGGTGTTGTTGCTCTTGCTCTCCTTGTTCGGTTGCGCGAGGTCGTTAATGCCACAAATTGGCCATCATATAGTGTTGTTGTACGCGGAAGACTTTCTACAAGATTTCTAGTAGCATTTCTTGTTGAAATTATGATGCCCCAGTCTCGTAACTGTAGACTGGTTGATGTCAAGACATTCGGTGACATTGATCTGATGCCTTGCAGACTGCACCAAACTGATTACACGACCCCGCTTAATTTCATCATTTGGTACGTAATTAACTTATCATAAAAAAAGTATTAAAACAAAAACCCACCAGGAACAACAACACACAACTTCTTTGTAAACCGCTTTGTTCTCCAATCCTCTGAAAGGGCTGATTTCATTGTTTTAAAAAAATCATATTACACCTACATTGCATACCCTTTCTTATAACGTGCATAGAATTTGAACTTTTTTACGCAAACACTTTTGAGAAAATAATAATTTATTGAAGCATGCAATACTTTTGAATATCAGTGTATAATAATCAGTTGCAATACTTTATCGACACTAATTTTTCTGAAACAATATATATGTATTAAAAATTTACTATAATTTTTAACGCTTAAATACACGAAATATTTTTCCGTTGAAAAAAACCTTAAGTGTATTTTTTTTAAAAGTAGCCTTTTCCAAAGATAGGCACGTAAATGTAAAATCTATAAGATATTTTTTTTCGCATTAAGGTTTAGTAAAAATGTTTTTGTATGAGCTCTGAAACAGGATATAACTGCATTTTTACTCACTTGTTTCAATCGATCCGTTACATTTTATGGCATAAAGTCACGATTTCCAATAAAATGCTAAAAAATAATATTTTTATGTTATTTTACGAAGCGTTTTTATCGTCAGCTTATTAAAAAAGTTATTAAAAATATAAAATAATAGCGCTTTACTTATTTATACTGTATATGTGATGGTGGAATAAGATTTATTAAGTAAAAAGGGAGGAAAAAAAAAGTCATTATAAATGCTCTCTTATTGCTAAGTATGTTTTGTACTTCAATGTATTTTGAAGATTGGATATATTTTAATCTATTATTGTTCTACAAAATTAGAAATGCTTTTTTTATATTTCTAAAGATTTTAATGCTCTGCAAAATTAGAAATACCTTTTTTAAGGTTCCGTACTTAAAAAACAAGTGGGTAATTGTGATCATTGATCGCACTGAGAGTTTCGTTTAATATTCATTTCCAAACACTTTCTTTCAAAACGTCCAGTACATTTATCGCCATGGAACACCTTCCAAATTTTGGAAAACCCTTCCTAAACTATCGTAAAGCTTCAAACAGGTTCTCCTTGTTATATTTCCTAATTTTATTCGCCCTCCCCCCGCCCCCCGAAATGCTACGATATATCATATGACGACTATCTGTCAAATTTAGAAATCCCCTGGGGGAGTGGGGGATGGTCACCATGATTTTTGACGCGGCCTGATGGTTAAAATTTTTGTTATGTTTTATAAGCTATATTAAAGTTGCAAAGAGATTGTCCAGCTATATTTCCCAATTTTGTTCGCGCCCATCCTTCACCTCCCCCCCCCCCCATCGAAATGCGACGTGCAATTCTTCTGTATACTTTTTATCATGTGTTATAAAGTATCTTAAAGTTTAAAACAGATCGCATCGTTATATTTCCTACTTTAAATGAAAACGCGGCCTATTAGTTCCCCATTCCACCACCAGGGAGCGCACTCTATTCTTAACAAAAGCGTATCTGAACGAAACTCTTTTACATAACCTATCAGTAGATATGTTACTCGAGGTGGTGGCGGCCTTCAGCAAGAATTTAAGATATTTGTTGAAATTACTATTCGGAAATAGTGGCAACTTAACGTTTGACATATTTATATTTAATAAGTAGCATGTATCTGAGAATTACGTCAAAAAAACGCACCTGAAATGATATGAAACAAAACGGTAAAAAAAAAAGAAATATTTTGCCCCTCCCCTTCTCACCACTTGCCCAAAATTTCACGAGCCATTTTTTATAGACTTTTCCTTGTGTGTTATAAAATATCTTAAAGTTTCAAATAGATTGTCTTGTTAGTTTTCCTACTTTAAATGGAATCACAGTATGTTATTTCCACATTCCACCACGAGGGAGCGCACTCTATTCTTAAAAAAACTGTATCTGAAAGTAACACCGTTAAACAACTTATCAGGATATATGCTAGTCGAGGAGTTGGCGATCATAATCAAGAATTTAAGATATTTGCTTAAATTACTATTCGAAAATACGGATATGAACACTTATAAAATTTTTTATATTGAATAAGTAATAGTTATCTCATAACGCCATCAAAAAACCGCACGCAAAACAGCACAAGACGCCCTGTTATACAGCCTAATTTTGTTCGCGCCCCTTCCCCTTCCCCCTCCCCACCGGAACATGACGCGCCATTCTTTTTTATGATCTTATAGTATTTGTTATAAATTATCGTAAATTTTCAAACAGATCGATTTGTTGAAATTCCTACTTTAAATAAAATCGCGGTCTGTTAGTTCCACATTCCACCACCAGGGATCTCACTCTATTCTAAACAAAAGTGTATATCAACGAAAATCCTTTGCACAACCTATAGGTAGATACATGGGTCTGGGGGTTGGCGCTTTTAACCAAGAATTTAATATATTTGCTGAAATTACTATTCGAAAATAGTGATATCAATACTTCTGTTATTTTTATCTGGCATAAGTAAGATTTGTGCTGTATTTTTAAAAATCGGACACCGTTCAGAAGAATACTGTAATGATACATCACGTGACTGCCTTTTAAAATAAGTATATA
This sequence comes from Maratus speciosus, assembly GCA_963932465.1. Taxonomy (NCBI): domain Eukaryota; kingdom Metazoa; phylum Arthropoda; class Arachnida; order Araneae; family Salticidae; genus Maratus; species Maratus speciosus. The sequence continues at coordinate 591,028,462 of OZ010789.1, read as the reverse complement.
ATAGAAATAAATCAATTTGTGAAAATTAGTGTCCCTGTCCGAAATTTAAAACTATACCCGAAATATAAACTACCTTCAAGTTTCCAATAGATCACTTTGTTAGATTTCCTACTTTAAATGAAATCGTGGTTAAAAAAGCACGTTACTTCATTTTAAAATAAGCATTTGATAGAAATAAAACCAATTATATAATAATAAGTAATATATCAGTTTGTAATTAAGATAGAAGATTGAAATGGACATTGATGAAATAAGCGAAAAATTTTACGTCTGAATGTAAAATAATAATAATAATAATAATAATAATAATAATAATAATAATAATAATAATAATAATAATAATAATAAAATTGAATAACTTAAAAGTTTAAAATTCGTTCAAAAAAAATCCTAGTACGAAAAACCCCGTACGTGATCTACTTAAAATGCACTGGTGCCAATACGTCTGCAGATAATGATGACATCTGTTTTTAATCTGTAGAAAGAGATCGTTTTTGCAATTTGATAAAAAATCCATACTTTTGCTGGATTATGAATGCCTTTCCGATCTTGTATTTGGTTTTTTTTAATTAAAAACGTCCTTTAATTACGGCTTTTACAAAATTTTATGATTTGTCGCTTGATGTGAGGTATTCAGCTATATGCATGCAAAATTTCAAGTCTCCAACATATATAGTTTCTGAGAACGTGCTCTGTGACAGACGGACAGACGGGCAGGCAGACAGAGGAGTGAGATGAATAGGGTTTCGTCAGATGAACAAAAACCTTTAAAAAGAACCATTATAAGATCACTCGTGTGTTTGTCTGTCTGTCACAGCCATTTTACTTGTAAACTATGGAACATGGAAAGTTCAAATTGGGGGAAGTAATAAAGACGATTGACCCACATATTTACTGATTATTAAACATTTAGAAATATTTTTCGAAAAATGTAGAGGGGCAAGTTACGCTACTTGAAAAAAAAATTTCTTTGCATATTGTATGTGGTATCATGTGAATGCTTTCGTTACGCTGAACTCAAAAATACATTTCTCTTAATTTTAGATATTACATTTTATGAGATATTGTCGAAAATGCAGTTCAAAAATATGCCCCCCCCCCATATATTTCCGAATCTATTGAAATTAAAATTATGAAAAAAATTAGAGATAGTAGAGGTTAGATTAATCCTTGCAGGAAAATTATAGCGATTATTCGAGGTCACGTAATTTTTGAGAAAAGCGCATTTTTCCGTTACACACAAATTTCGATTTGCGGGTATTCAGCAAAGATATTGAGAAGCGCTGGAGGTACCTATTGTAGAAGAAGTATAAAAACATTGTTGATAATGGTTTTTCAGAAATATTCATCGGTAATTAGCCGAGATATTAACCCTTAAGGACACGGACGGTTTGGATCTACATAATGACAGGAGCGGCGTACTCTATGAGCCATCTGCTTTTAAAGCCTAGATAACAACTTTTAATCAAACAATTGTGTAATACACTGTCCAGTATCAGTATAAAAACAATAAACGTCAAATTTTTAAAAACAGACTAATTTAATTAGAATGAATCACATAAATACTATAAGTTTCGCCCTACTTTGCATTGAGTAGAACTCTCAATACGCCTCCCGTGTCTTTAAAAGTTAATTAAAAACTATCTGTAAAAACGCATGAATAACCAAGGCGTCGTTGCTTTTTGCGACCTCCTTTCGAAGCGCTCTTAGCAACATTCCAAGTTTAAACTCTGAACAAAGATTTTGTTTTAGCTACACAGTAAAAATGCAAGATTATTACTACGCTGAATTTAGTTTTATGAAGTGCCAAATGAAGATTAAATATGCAGTACATTTATTGTCAGTGCCGAATTAAGTTCATCATAAGTTCATCATATTAGGATGAGATTTAAATAAGAGTTATACAGAATAGCAATAAATGATGTTATTTAAGCTTCATATCACTTTGAACTTTTACGGTATACCCATTCATACTTTTTCTTGTATAAATACAGCTATACCAAACCCTACGTTATATAGTTTTTTACAAAGTCTTATTTTCCTTTTAGTAACATTTTTTTTATTAATACAGGTATTAATTCATATATTTATTGTACGGAACCCTCTGAACGCGAATAATACTCGCCGGTGACCGTTTATTGATACTTCGATATATTATGCCTGTTGTCTGTCACAAAGTATGTAACAAAACATTTTCATACAACGAAATTTTACACTACAAATAATTAAATGTAATTTTGTGCGATTATGTGTAATTACATTTTTCACCTAGATATTATAATAATTCAGATGTTCACAACCATAGTAGATCAAGTCTATTAAAAAAAAAAAAAAAAAAAATAAGAGATTCCACTTAGATGGTGCATAAAATCTGTTTTATTCATTCCGACAGTGAGCTAAGGCTGTACACAGATCCGATATATGAGGAAGTAAGACTTCTAAATGAACTATACAATTTGTTTTTTCAAAATGATTTGTTCTACTATGGTTGCCAGTCTCTTAATCATACTTGGCCCTAGGAAAACATGTTTTACAATTTTAATTTATTTTAGTGCAGCAAGTTGTTTATTTTCTAGTTTTTGTTATAAGTTAATGTTTCTACTAATTAAATTTCAATCCTTTTCGATGTATGATATAATATTCTGATAATGAATGAAATACCTTGAGTCCATTGATGTAGATTTTTATTTGTTTAATTGCCCTTACCGGTTATAAGTAAACGAGTTTTTTTTTTTATATAATTAAATGACAATGATATTTAATGCCATATATGTAATATTATAATGAATGGAATAATTCAAATATACTGATATCAATTATGATTCATATAGTTAGATTTATATAAAATGCATATATTTCATCATTTATTTACATAGTTAAAATTTGGTATTTTTATATCATTAACATTTATCTAATAATTATTATGCTTTGCAATTCAATATTCAATGCCGTAGTGATATAGAAAGCTCTGAAATGCCGTAGTGATATAGAAAGCTTTGAAATGCCGATGCGTTAATATTATATGTAGGCATGTACGTATGTTTTGATAATCTACATTTATAATGCTTGATGCTCACTAGACAAGTTCATCCAATGTTTAATCGTGTAAAATTTCTAATTGATCTAGAGTGCCATTGTACGCTTTACGTAACCTTTTAACCTAAGGCAATATCGCTTATTTCAGATCTATGCTGAATATGTATACTATAATTTAATACACTCTAAACTGAAATGTCTTAAATTCAGACACTTAGTGTTTGAAACAGAGTGTTCAATTTTCAGACATTTTAAAGTGTTTTAATTTTTAAGGCACTTGTATCCGTCTGAATTTAGGACATTTCAAATGTCTGAATTGAATCCATGTTTGACCATTTCGACAGACATTTTTTCACCCTTTTTTTTTCTTTTTTAAGCGTTATACACTGTAAATATATATATATATATATATACCTTAAAATATAGCAATCGTACTGCCACTCCAGACTATTAACAGTAATATTTACAAATTCTAATGGAAATTGTCTGATATAAATTCCAGAAAAAATTCAATTTATTCCGCATATTTCTATATTTAAAAATTTCCACTTAAAAGATAATAAATACAATTCTTCAATGAACCATTCTACCAACCACTTTCTTTTAAGGTACATATTACATCACATCCAAATTTATATTCAACTTAAACTACTGCACACTTTTAACACTTACCCTCGACGGGGATCGAACTCCAGAACCGCTGGTCACCAGAAAATCCCGCTATCCATTCGACCATGGGGTCAGCAGCCGAGCTTTGAAATAATGTTATTTATCAATCACAAAAATGTATTTTAAGTAGCTGTAGCTTTTTTCCCACTCTAGAATAATTTTGAACATTTTACGCACTTTCTTTTTAGAAATTTGAATATGTGGCATTTTAATTTCAGTTTTATTTTAAGAAATGAGGACAAAAAGTCTGGGGTTCAACTGTAACAATTATGTTAGCTGAATTCAAACCAGAACGAAAGCTAATATTTTAGTTTCGATGAACAGAAACGAGGGAATTTTTACTTGTAGCTTCACCTGTTCGCTTGATGTAAATTGAAAATTGTTTAAATTGATTCATCAATGTTAAATTTATAAATCCCGCATTCCAGAACAGATATTTTATTTGAAAAGTGTTCTTTCAGTTTGTTTTTATGTTTTTTCATACTTTTATAGTTTATATCCGAGTACATAAAGCTGCATGATGTTTCATTTATAAAATAATACTGTGTAAATAATATATATATATATATATATATGTGTAATATTAGTAAATAAGGTACAGTACTATTCTAAGTTGTTAAAAATTAGTTTCACTCTTATCGTTAATATATATAATAAATATTGAAGTTTCTTACGAAATTTTACCTAATCAATTTACAAATTCGACCTACGTAACATTCAAGTTACGTGTAAGTTTGCGAAACGCATTACTTATATAAATTGGGCGATGCTTGTAATTATTGGGAGATTAATAATTGGGGGATGCTTGTAAGTTCGATTACTTGAACTAACACGAGATGGAGCCACTACTTATTATTGAAAATTTTCTGAAAGACGTTTGGTGTTTAGAAAATACAAAAATTTTAATTCATTTTTGTTCTAAGACTCATGAAATTGGCAGGTGATGTTATTCAGAAACTATGTGAATGAGCTTTCTCGAAATGAGCTTTCCATTTTTTTATGAATAAATTACATATCGAATTATAAGCGACCAAAAAAAAAAGTTTGAATTAGCGTCGGATTTAAACATCTCATTTCGGAAAAGAACGCTAAGATAATTAAAATTTTCTAAAATAGAACACAGGAAACAAAAAAATTCCTCTTTAAACAGGTTTTAGAGATTAGGTAACGCTTTTTAAATAGAACTTTTGACTTTTGAACCTTCTTCTAATGCCGACGACACCACAACCCGTAAGGCATGGTGACGTCACGGCGACGTCGTTGTGAAGTCACACTGTGATTTTGTGACCGTCGATGTCACGTCATAGTGACCAGAATGCGAGGTCGTTATGGCCGTTTTAGAGGTCGTTTGTGACGTCACATTGTGACCACTCTGTGAAGTCACAGTGTGACAAATTTGTGAAAAGTGTGTCATTTATGACTATTTTGGCATTAACTTTGTCACGAACCTGTGACGAAAGTGACAATGCTTTGAAGTCACACTGTGACCAATTTGTGAAATATGTGTCTTTTGTGACGAACTTGTCATAAACACTGTGATGATTTCAAATGAAAATCAAATTTCAAATTAATTGCTTAAAAGGCGCAAAGGCGAACATAGTGAAAAAGATTCCATGCTGGGACTCGAGCCCGGGCCATCAGTATAGCGCACTGACATTCTACCGACTAAACAACATAGAACGATACCCAGCCTGGAAAATTTCTCACTATTACATGTTGGCAAGGCTACAAACGCAGCACAAGATGGAATATTTATCGTGAGCCACCGACATGGGGCAAACACGAAACTTAATTAAATCCAGCATCGATTGAAACTATATTAATACTTGGAAATTTTTCCAGAGAGAACCATTTGCCTTGCATACAAAATTTCAAATGAAAATCAAATTTCAAATTAATTGCTTAAAAGGCAATTTTAATAATAATATCTACTGGTCGTAATATCTACTGATCCTAATGATATCTACTGGTCTTGATTCGAAGAATATTGGGTCTGCTAGAACTAAATCATTGAAATTATTCACAATATTTGAAGGAATGGAACTATACGGCACATTTGATGTGATTATTTTTATCACAAATGCTCTAGTGGCAAATCTCATTTCAGAATTAAAATGGGGAGTAAAATTTAAATTTACCTCTTCATTAGATTCAGCATTATAAGAACCTAAACATGTAATCTGTATTTTAGTAGATTGCCTTGGCAAACATAATTTACGCATACAATTTTCACTTATGAAAGAGGCTCCACTGCCACTATCCAGCAAAGCGCGACAGTTTACATGATTACCCAGTGAGTCACGAACCTTAATCATTGCTGTACAAAGTAGAGTTTGCTTATTTTGCAATGAATGTAATCCCGACACAGAGTTCTTTGGAAATTCAAAGATGCTAGCACAAGAAGTTTGATTTAATGACTCAGTTGGTCTCGGCTGAAATTCTGGTGCGTTCGGAGACAGAGGGCCAGTCGGCGTTTGATTTACACTATCTGAATAAGATTTCGGGTCTCTCGGAAGATGTAAAATTTTATGGTGAGGCTTATGACACACTTTACATTTACTAAAACTCTTACAGATTTTTGCATGGTGTTTATCTAAAAGACAATTGTAACACAAGTTGTTTCTTCTGATCAATTCTATTCTTTTATGTACACTTAACTGCAAGAACTTAGGACATTTATACAACGGATGTGATTCCTTGCATACACAACAACTATTATTAGAAGACAACAATGTCGTTAGTTTACCTTTTTTTATTTCCGTTACTGAGGATTTGCTGTTTTGAAGGGTTCTAGCGTGATCCTTCAAGAAAGATAATAAATTATCAAGAGTTCCCACCTCCTCCTTTTTTAATGTTCTTTCCCACCAATATCTCGTATTTTTATCTAATTTATCAGTAATTACATAAACAATCATTACTTCCGAAAATCCACTAACGTCTTTTTAAGCACACTTAACGAACGCAGACGTTCGTTTATAACATCTACACTCTCTAAAATAGACTGTGCATTATCCGAAATACAAGGCCTTCCAATTAACATCTTAATTAATGCATTAATTAACTCACGATTATTTGAATATTGCTCCTTTAATAATTCTAAAGCTGTCTTATAGTTTGAATCAGATATTGGAAGACTCTGAATAATTTCAAGTGCACTGTTTTTACATGCCGATTTCAAATACTGCAATTTTTGACAGTCTGATAAACTCTCATTATTATCCACACTAGCTTTAAATAAATCATAAAATGATATCCATTCTTCTAAATTACCACAAAACGTAGGAAGCGTCAATTTTGGGAGCTTTACTTCTGGTATTTGAGATTTAGAAAGACTATTATTTTGATTAGATTCATTTAAAGTAAATTTTGAGTTTTTTCGGTTAACACTTAACCAAAGATTGTCAAGTTTATCCTGTACGGACGGTTGCTCATCAACAAAATTATCTACATCTTCTTCTTTACAGTGTGAAAAAAATTGCATTAAAAATTTCATGTAATTCCTCATTTAATTTTTCGATTTTATTTTCGAATAAAGCAAGCTGACTAGAATCAGCATCATCTATCGAACTAATAATATTATTTTCTAGTTTAGTGACAGTAGCTTTTAAAACTCGTTTTCTAACTAAAATGTCTTTAAATTCAGTCATAATGAGATAATTTTAACAAAAAAGACTCACCAAATTGTCTCGATATTTGAATAGCGCAGATTCTTTATTTATTTTCACAACACAACTTCGGAACGATAACATGATTACTCTTGAAAACGAAACTCATCTTAAGTTCGTTCTATCACTCGATTAACAAAAAGAAAAAAAATATCAAATCTCCGGTAGACGTAACCAAAAATTATGTAGCGCGCTGGTTGAAATTAAATAAACACAAACTCGTCAATAACTCACAACACTTAATAAATAACCAAGTGAACTGTATCACAAGTTTAATTATAAACCCTCTTGCTTTCACACTCTTAGAATAAAATAAAATACCTGTCAACAAAAAAGAACGTTGCCATTTTTTGGAAATTAATCTTACACAAAAATGCTCGCACTGAGCATTGGCAGACGATAAATAAATTTCGAACAATCTGTGTCATGTACACGCAAAAGGAAATCTGGACTAAACTAACTGATACAGATCTTCAAGATTTTCCGGAATATGCCAACTTATACAAGACCAATCTTACATCCAAGAGCACTTACATTAAGAACGTATTTGCTCTCTTTACATACATCAAGAAGATGAGTCTGTCCTTCGATTTCTGTTGCGATCACGATACACAAATGCCAAAAACATTTATATAAAAACAGAGCGAAGCAGCATCACACAATGGTACTGTTAATGTAAAGAAGGCACAAGGATCGTAGAATGCTGTGCGCGTGTTGCTTCCGTATTATGGTTTCTGGGTGACTGGCAGCCACAACCGAATTTAAAAAAACAAGTCTTGAATATGCTCATACACTACGAGACCTCTACTCTATATTGTCCAGTAGTGATTTGGGTGAAGAAAGCAAGGAGGAAGACGAATCTAAAACACATTGCTGAAAGTGCCTAAAACTGTACATATTTTCCGTTAGTGCGCGTGTTGCTTCCGTATTATGGTTTCTGGGTAACTGGCAGCCACAACCAAATTTAAAAAACCAAGTCTTGAATATGCTCATACACTACGAGGCGTCTACTCTATATTGTCCACTAGTGATTTGGGTGAAGAAAGCAAGGAGGAAGACGAATCTAAAACACATTGCTGAAAGTGCCTAAAACTGTACATATTTTCCGTTATTTATCATTTCCGATATTTGATGCATTTAGCGTTGTATTTACTATTGAGTATATGGATTAAAACTAATGACAATAGTGTGTATGTTCATTAATACGCATAATATTTAATTAATTATATATTTTATTTTCCCCACCAATTACAGGACTTTCATTCTAAATAATATTTTTTTCTTATTTATTATGAGGTATATTAATGAAAAAATGTATGTTACATCAAGGGGCTGATGGGCGAAAAATAGCCCTTACAAACCCGCCTCCTTTAGACTTTCATAAAAACATATGTTTCTCGAATTCTAATAAGATTCGGACACTTGTAAGGGACTAGTAACTCTGTTACAGAGGCTCCCTAGATGTTTCGATGTGAACGTGGCGTACAACATAACCTGTGTGCGTAGCTAACTCTATACTAGAAGCACTCTAATTTTCCGAGGTGCATTTGATTTTCTTTGGAGTCTATTTTTCCGAGGTTGAATTATAACCATATGCTAATTTAGGTGTCGTCGTTCAGTCTACTGGGGTATAAATAGTCGAATCAAAATGCGATACAGTAGATTTGGATTGGAATATGGAGTTTTGTCGTTTTCTGCCTATCATTTTAGTGCGTTCCAGAAAAGTGAATTTTATGTGAGAAGGATTTAATTTCACATTCTTTTAAAATTTTTATTTAAATAAGATTGTTTTTTCATCACAGAGTGGAGGCGAAATTTATTGAAATCTTATCTGCCAAACCTTGCCATGAAGTTTTAAATAAAGCAATTTTTAACCTTAGATTATCGTTATGACCTCTCATTTACATTGCGGCACGCCAAAAACATTTTCTGGAATATAACAAAGTAAATTTCAAAAGAAGAATTAGAAAATGGACATGCTTCATATTTTTCGTATTAGTTCCGTTAAATGTTTTTAAAATTTATTCTAAAAATGGAATAAACATTTATAATTGCTACAATATTAGTTGTGTATTCATTAATTATAGTTTATCAAAAACTCGAGAAATTTATGTAAATGAAATTTAAATACTTTTCAAGCAAAATAAATGCATTACCAGCCATCTCAAAATTGTTAACAAATTGAAATATATGTCTATATAAAAAGTTGAATCTTCTGCCAATTATGAAGAATAATTATTAACTTGTGCAGAAAACAAAAGAAATATTTTAAAAATATGTCACAATAGTCTGTTATTCGATATAAATTTTTAAAATAAATGTTATTTTACTGTCTATTACCATACTCCAAAATTTATTTCTATATAGTTTTAAATTAAAATTTTTAAAATTTGATAATTTTTAAAGATTTACGTTTCATAAGTTCTATACCAAGTAATTACATAATTTGAAAATTGAATCGTGAACAGGAAAAGGTCATTAATTTAGAAGATTATATCAAAATTTCAGCCATAACAACTCATTAAATGTATTAATTTATTTTTCTAAATATTTAATAACAAACTGCTAATTAACAGTACGTGATGAACACGAATCTTTTCTTCAAAGAATTAATCTGGCGTTACAAATTGAATGAAGATGTCAATCTAGTAACGTTCGTCACAAAACTAATTTGCAATACAAGCTTTTCGGAAAGACCCGTGATTAGGGTAATAAATAGAAGAACAATGTATTTTTCTTAACTTAACCTTAGTCCTTTTCCATAAATTATTTTCCAAGAGGTATTAAGTGAATAATTTAAGGGAGACACTAACGACATGTCATTTTGAATGAGGTAACAGAAAGTGATTTAAGATTAACATTAATAAATTTACATTGTTAAGACAAATTAATTTTTTAAATAGTATGTTAAGTTTGTTTATTTTTTATTATTAATTAGATAAAATTTAGGAAAACAAATGCGCATCGTGAAATGAAAACTCGAATATGTCGAAAAAAAAATGAATAATAGTTTTTTAATATAGTCATATTTATAACTAGCAAACCCGTGAGAATGTTTCGAGTTTACACATTTTGTTCTATTTTGGAAATTTCAAAAATCATAAAAAAAGTGTTAAGGTACTTTCATCATTACTTTATAATGATAAAAAATTAAGCTTGTCCGTGTCATTAGAAAATGTAATTGCAGTTTTTTCCATCTGTATACTCGTATATTAAACTTCTTTATTCAATGAACTTGCGGGGATTTTCTTTTTACTTACCTCTGTCTCTGCAAGAAGAATGTATTGGATGCGTGAAAATTTTCGATTTCTAGTTTACAAAGGATTTAGCCGTTTTAGGCGTCAGAGATCCTGAAAAAGAAGTTTTTACAAAATATAAGTATGTAGTCTGTCTGTCTGTGCATCAAACAAATTCTGTGGATGCTTTATCGCAAGAACTAATGCATGGAATCCCTGATAGAAAAAGTTGCTGATTAGTGTTTGATGTAAATCGCCTCACAGGTGGCGCTGCTATGCTGCATTTTTCATGATTTCCTCAATAGCTATATCTCAAGAACTAATCCACGGATTGTCAGAAAACTTCAGATTCAATTGCTCCTTGATATACATTTTGCTTATTGGTGTTTGGTTTAAAGTGATCAACATGTGGCGCTGCATATTTCACGATTTCCACAAAAGCTCTATCTTAAGAACTCTAGCACGGATTTTTATAAAACTTCAGTTTCACTTTGTCGCTAATATAAATTAGTGCTGATTACGTTTTGGTGTAAATTGCAAAAAGGTGACCCTGCTATGATGCATTATTCATGATTTCCACATCAGCTATATCTCAAGAGCTAATTCAAAGATTTGCATCCAATTTTAGATTCAGTTACACCTTGAAATAATTTGATGCTGCTTAAGTTTTGCTGTAAATAGACTAACATGTTGCGCTGCTAGGTTTCCTTTTGCACGATTTTTCCCGATAACTCTATCTCAATAACTAATGTACTGAATTTAATCAAAATTATAATTATGATACACTTTCAATGGATCTAAATGGATCTTTACTATGATGGTACTTACTATATTAATGGATTACTAAATGGATACTTTAGAATCCTCAAGATGGACGTAGATTGTCAATTAATTTTGGCACTGTGGTGGAGAATTTTGAAGCATTAACATGCATCAGATAGAAAAAAGTTTTGGAATTAACACATCCGACTAGTTTTCATTAATACCATATTCTTACATATTGATTCAATTTTCATTTCTAATTAAATGATTATAATGGAAATCATATAAAAAGTTGCGCTATTTGGAATCTATTTTAGATCTTATATTAAGAGGGTTCTAATCGGGATTTATCCTAGTATTCAGTGCAGCATGTGCATTGAATTGTTAATTAAATTTTGTGGTGTTATTTTTAATTTATTCCCTTCGGTTGATGTGAATATAAACAATTTCTTTTTTTTTCTCTTATGAAAATACACTGCTCAAATAAATTAGGGGAGCAAGCAAAAAAGTTAAGAGAACAGTAAAAGACAGCCATGTATGGGCATAAAATGAATGATACGCGTGTAGTAATGCTCAATACAGAAAAAAGATGCAAAAAAATTTTAGGGGAGCTTTTATTCTTTGAAAAGATGAAAAGAACATGAAAAGATGGTTTAGTGGAACAATTTGTTTTCATGTAAATGATAAAATGTTTTGTTTAGACATGATGCAAGATTTTTAATATGGCGTATGTTCTCCTCGAACAGCTAAGACTGCTGCACATCTGTTTTCTATGGATGCGATGAGGTTATAGATAAGACTTTGGGGAATACTGCACCATTGCTCAAGAATTGAAATCTCCAAGTTCCGGACAGTAAAAGGAGGCAACGGTCTCGCAGCAATGCATCGCCTGAGTATGTCCCAAACATGCTCGATTGGAATTAGTTCAGGAGATCATGCTGGTCATTCCATACGCTGTGTAGATTTAGCTTCAAGCATGTATTGCACAATACGAACTGTATGAAGTCTGGCATTATCATGCATGGAAAAAAATAAATCACTAATTTCTGCAACATAAAATGCGACATGGGGTCTCAGTATCGCGTTTGTATAACTTAGGATCGTCAAAGTGCCATTCCGAATGATATGCAGGCCCGTACGTCCACCTATGCTGATTCCAGCCAATAGCATCAACCCACCTCGTCTGTAATGTGATCTTTCAAGAACGAATGTGGGATTATTTTGAGTGCCTCTTTTTCTGCATGACAAAACACATCAAATGTCATATCCAGACTGAATCGGGACTCGTCTGTAAACAGAATTTGTCTCCAACAATATTGCCTCAAAACTCAATGTTCAGTTCCCCAACTTCTTTGGGCCGCACAGTGACGAGGTCAACGGAATACAGACCATTGGCTTACGTGCATAGAGACCATTCTGATGAAGCCTATTTTGGACTGTTTGTCTGGACACCTTTCGTCCTGTGCACAAGAACAACTGTGTTCGCAGCTGAGTAGCATTGTCCATTCCCTCTCGACGAGCTTTTAACAGGATATATCGATCATCAGTTTCTGTGTTAACACCTTTTCGACCTTGCACTTGTCAATGACTACCATTTCATGTGTCTTGGAATCGATTCCACAGATTTTCATGGGCACTTCTTGCGACTCCAACAGCGTACACTATACCTCGTTCTGTTTCCTCAAAATCAACTGTCCCCAAAACAAGCCAATTCATGGATTGCGGTAAATCGTGTTGTTGTGACATTTTCAAGGCACCTTTTCTCAACACACAAGCTGAGCAATTGAATTTTACAACTGAGGCAGTGAAACAGACGTTTTCGCAAAATCTCGATTTCTGCTCTTATTACTTTTTTCTAGTTTTTGAAGTCATGAACTTTAATTTACATGTGAATTTTTCTTTATATGTTTTCTACAACACTTTAAATTATGAGCGTTTTATTTTACGTTACTTATCGGTGTAAATATTTGCGTAACATCGTTAAAACAATGTGCTCCTCTAATTGTTTTGAGCAGTGTAAATATTAAAATAAGGGAATCAGAAAAGAAATATTGTTAGAAAAGACATAGGGCCATAAAAAAGGCAGTCTTTTTCCATAATCGAGAGCGACATAAAATCTAAATCAGAAGTAACGCAAATAAAAAAAGATGTTAAATCACAAGCTAACGTAAGACAAGATCAATTCATTGTTATGTCTGTGATGGTCCAGATTTGAGTTGTAACTCCTGCAATAAAAAAGATGACGTGGATAAAAAGATAGGCCACGTTGAAGATAAAGATATGAATGTTGCTGATAATGGGTATAAAGAAATTTAGATACCGATTATTTATGTATACGTCAAGGGTAAGAATACCAGTGTCGCAGTGAAAACTATACGACATTGCTTGTTAATTAATTTCAAAAAAATTACACAAAACAGTACAACCCAGTATTAGTCAAAAATAAATAAATAATTGTATTTTTCTAAATATTTCTTTACGAAATAAATAAACTAAATTAATTTGGGAAAAATCTTAATAACATTTAGATATTAAAATTCATAATTTATAATGGGTATATAATCAAATAAATATATGTTTATTGATATCATTTTTTTTGTAAAAATATAAGGTTTACGAATATCTAATGTATTCTGTAATATGACCATTAAATTAAAAAAATTATAATCTATACTCCTATTATAAAGAGGGAAAAATTGTTTATTTGTCGGAGGTAAGCTCTGGAACTACCGAACCGATTCCAAAAGTAATGGTATCAAAATGATGGTGTTAGTCCAACTTAGAACATAGGCTATAACTTATGTCGGTGCCACTACCCCAAAGGGGGTGTTGGAGCAAAAAACGTTCTAAAAATGCGATTTTAGCGTTAGTGAAGGGCCTAGAAATATGAAATTTTGAATATTAGTTACTTATAAGATATAAATGATGTTTAAGAACTGTTCTTAAACAATTCGAAATTTGAAAGGGGTGAAAATGCGCAAAAAGCGTTCCAAAAAACGTTCTAAATGGTAGTTTCTACACAATATCAGGAAATACCAAATCGATTTAAAAAATGTTGATGTCAAAATGATGGTGACAACGCTTGCTCCAAGATAGGCTATGTTTTATGTCGGTGTCATTACCCCAAAGGAGGTGTAGGAGCAAAAAACGTTCTAAAAATGCGATTTTAGCGTTACTGAAGGGTCTAGAAATATGAAATTTTGAATATTAGTTACTTATAAGATATAAATGATGTCTAAGAACAGTTCTTAAACAATTCGAAATTTGAAAGGGGTGAAAATGCGCAAAAAGCGTTCTAAACAACGTTCTAAATGGTAGTTTCTACAAAATCTCAGGAAATAACAAACCGATTTAAAAAATATTGGTGTCATAATGATGGTGACAACGCTTGCTCCAATATAGGCTATGTTTTATGTCGGTGTCATTACCCCAAAGGGGGTGTAGGAGCAAAAAACGTTCTAAAAATGCGATTTTAGCGTTACTGAAGGGCCTAGAAATAAGAAATTTTGAATATTAGTTACTTATAAGATATAAATGATGTCTAAGAACAGTCCTTAAACAATTCGAAATTTAAAAGGTGTGAAAATGCACAAAAAGCGTTCTAAAAAACGTTCTAAATGGTAGTTTCTACACAATCTCAGGAAATACCAAACCGATTTAAAAAATATTGGTGTCAAAATGATGGTGACAACGCTTTTTCCAAGATAGGCTATATTTTATGTCGGTGTCACTAACCCAAAGGGGGTGTAGGAGGAAAAAACGTTCTAGAAATGCGATTTTAGCGTTACTGAAGGGCCTAGAAATATGAAATTTTGAATATTAGTTACTTATAAGATATAAATGATGACTAAGAACAGTTCTTAAACAATTCGAAATTTGAAAGGGGTGAAAATGCGTAAAAAGCGTTCTAAAAAACGTTCTAAATGGTAGTTCCTACACAATCTCAGGAAATAACAAACCGATTTAAAAAATATTGGTGTCAAAATGATGGTGACAACGCTTGCTCCAAGATAGGCTATGTTTTATGTCGTTGTCACTACCCCAAAGGGGGTGTAGGAGCAAAAATCTTTCTAAAAATGCGATTTTAGCGTTACTGAAGGGCCTAGAAATATGAAATTTTGAATATTAGTTACATATAAGATATAAATGATGTCTAAGAACAGTTCTTAAACAATTCGAAATTTGAAAGGGGTGAAAATGCGCTAAAAGCGTTCTAAAAAACGTTCTAAATGGTAGTTTCTACACATTCTCAGGAAATACCAAACCGATCTAAAAAATAATGGCGTCAAAATGATGGTGACAACCCTTGCTCCAACATAGGCGATGTTTTATGTCGGTGCCACTACCTCAAAGGGGATGCAGGAGAAAAACGTTCTAAATTGCGGCTTTAGCGGTACGGAACGGCCTAGAATCGTCAAATTTGGAATGGTAGTTAGTTATAAGATATGAATTATCTCTAAGGACATTTCCTAAAAAAATCGGAATTTAAAAGGGGGTCAAAATGCGCAAAAAACGTTGTAAAAAATTCTAAATTGCGATTTCTATGCAATCTCAGGAAGTACTGAACCGATTTCAAATATAATGGTGTAAAAGTGATGGTGACAGATCTTGCTCCAAGATAGGCTATATTTTATATCTGTTTCCACTACCCCAGAAGAGATGCAGGAGCAAAATACGCGAAAAGCGTTCTAAAAACGTTCTAAATGCCGGTTTGTCGGCAATATCTCAGAAAGAATGGATCTTATTTCAAACGTAATGGTAGGAAATTGATGCTGACAGCCTCTGCTCTAACATAGACGCTATTTTGTGTCGGTACCACTATCACCAAGACGTTGCAGGAGCTAAAAAGCGTTCTAAATTTCGATTTTTGTGATCGGTAGGGGCTAGCAAATTAAAATTAGGCAAGGTGCATATATATTAGGTATAAATGATTTTTAAGAACCGTTTCGAAAAAATTGGAAATTTAAAAAGGGGTGAAAATGCGCGAAAAGCGACCTAAAAACGTTCTAAATTGCGATTTCTACTCAATTTAAGGAAATACCAAAGATATTTCAAAAGTAATGGTTGCAAATCAATGGTCACAGTCCCTGCTATAACATAGATTATATTTTATGTTGCTGTCACTACCATCTGAGGGTTGCAAAAGCTAAACATGTTCTAATTTGAGTTTTTTGCACAACTGAGGGGGATACTTTGAAGTATGGCATGGTATTTACTTACAGGATGCAACTGCTTTCAAAGAACAGTCGAAAGAAAAATTCCAAATTTAAAAAAAGGAAGTGAGTGAAAAGCGTTATAAATTACAATTTTTAAGCAAACTTATAAATCACCAAACCGATAAAAAAATATTGATGACAAATTTTGGTGATAGAACCTGCTCAAACATAAGCTATATTTTATGTCTGTTCCACTACCACCAGAGGGTTGCAGGAGCTAAAAACTTTCTGGATTGCGATTTCTGTGATACTGAAAAGACTAGAAACTTTAAATATGACATGGTAGTTACTTATAAAATATAAATGCCCTCGAAGGAACGTCGAAATTAAATTCGAATTAATAAGGGGTGAAGCGAAGGGGAGGTGCGAAAAGCATTCTAAAAAAGTTCTAAATTACGATTCTATGCAATTTCAGGGAATATAAACCGATTATAAAAGTAATAGTTGCGAATCAATGGTAACAGTCTCTGATCCTAAACAGGCTATATTTTATGCCGGTGATTCTACCACCTGGGGTTCACAGGAACAACAAACGTTCTAAAAAGGGGCTTTAAAAGCTTTTTAAGTTACGTTTCTGTGGAATATTAGGAAATAACAAACAGATTTCAAAATTAATGTTGGCAAATTAATGGTGACAGTTCCTGTTTCAACATAGCCCTTTATGTTGAGGGACGTGGTAGGACTTGGAATTTGACATGATGGTTAATTTTAAGATGTAAGAAGATGGTTTCTAAAAAATTCAAAAATTCAAATGAATACTGTAATGAACGTATTAATTGAGCATAAAAGTTTCAAAATATTTTCTAAATTATCATTTATTTAGTTTTATTTCATTTTATTAATTTAAGTCTTATTTCTGCCTAATGCAGTGTAATACTGATATTTAATCAAACTGTGTTTTAAATAGTAATTTTTGAATTATTCCTAAGAGTAATAAGTACCTTTTAATAGAAAAAACTTAATAAAGTAAAATATTACCTTTTAATAAAATAAAAATTTAGTTAGTACCTTTTAATAAAAATTAGACATATAAATATCACTTGGCATATTTCAAATATTACGCGAGCAAAGCCGCGGGGTTTGCTAGTAGTTTATATGTATGTAAACAGAGTGATAGTGATAAAAACTCACAAATACTTCAACAAAGTAAGGCAATTAAGCACAATAAAATGCACATGGACGCCATACCGGGACAAGAGAAGTATAGCATCAGTCACAAAAATTTACGAGGCTTTTAGCATGAAATTTGTGACTGACAATGGTATATTTATAGGTCTACATCGTGTGCGGTAGTGATCCCACGCTTCCACGTGACGTCATATCCCCTAAAATCATAATAAAAAAAATTAGCTTTGCGATAGGATCGTAAGAAGAAGCCCACAGGGGGGCTCAGAAAAACGAACCAGATTCAAGAGGCCGAGAGTACCAATAAGAAGAAGCATCAAGCAACGAATGGGAAAAATCATATTGTCTAAAAGAAATCCTCCCACATCTTTCATTATTGAGGAAGAGATTCTTTTTCAAAAAGATAATCAATTCCCTTTATAATCTCTCTACAGAAGTACGCTCTGGTTTTTGGTCTTGAAATTTCGCATAAATATGTCAGTCTACATAAGTCAAGAAGTTTACGCAACCCTTCTCTATACTGCTTCAAGGAGACCAAACTTGTTGTAATTTCATCCACCTGAACCAATGTAGATATCGGAAAATTCAGAAGTGCAGAATGACCGTCAGAAGGAATTCACAGATTGTCAGAAATTTTGATGGGGAGTTGGAAGATAATTCTGAAAGATGAAAGTGCACCTATGAGTATTGACCAGCATCTAAGAGTGAAAGAACATCTCTAATGACCATAAGTGGCTGTGATTAAACACTAAACTGAAAAGATTCAATTTAAAACTTTTATGTGCTATTGGGCTATAAATACGTGCATTATGCGGGGTATCAGTGAAATCCCTACTCTTTTCTGACTGAAATATTTGGTGAGAAAAAAAATTTACTTACTTTTAATATTTGACCATTCATTTATTTTGTATTTTATAATGAATATGTTCAGCAATTTCATTGGCTAGAATTTTATAAACGAAATTTTATTAAGAATTAAAAGAATCATAATAGTAAGAAAATGTTAGTTTTGGAATTTATTAATATCTTGACCATGTAGCCCAATTTTTGTATGTGCTGTGAGAATTTTAACTAGGAATGATAAGTGAAACCAAAATTTACATGAATATTGCATATAAACAATTGTACTATGAATTTTAAAGAGATTGAGAGTGATTTGAAAATAATGTTGAACAAACAGAACAACTATTTAAAACATGAATATTATATGTGCTTGTAAATAAAAGTTGAGCGTATATATGTACTTATGCCTTTTCTTTGATTCTTTCCTTTATTTTTTTAGATTATGATTGATTTATGAATATTTAAAATTTAAAATTAAAAGTATTTCAAGAGTTTTTTTTTAAATATCCTAGTCTTAATGACAATTTGCAGCGTTTAACAGGTCGCTCCTGTGTTATTGACATTTTTAGTTATTTCAAAATTTCTCTACCTTCATTTTCTTAATTAATATTATCCCTTCACAACGAGGAACGCGGTAATAGTTTCTATCTTTGTACTAACCATTGTATAGTTGCGTGATCCTCTATGAGATGTCGGTTCGACACCACATTACAAAAAGCTACCTATTGCAGCCGTTTGGAGGAAAGCGATTTCAAAAAATTTTGGTATATTTTCACCACATGACCCCCAGACCCCGAAACCACCCTCCGCTCAACAGTTGATATATATATATATGTGTGTGTGTGTGTGACAAAGATCAGATATATATATATATATATATATATCTGATCTTTGTCACACTATAACTCTCGTATTTATGAACCGATTTGGATATAACTTCGTGTATACATAGTGTATACCAATGCCTCGACCGTATTCGTTGGCCAGCTTCATCCGCCATCTTGTTTCAAAATGGCGGCCATTTAATTTTTTTAAAAAACGTTAACATTTGAAATGTGGTACCAAAAACTTGAAAATTGAAAAATATTTTTTTCTTATGCGTTTGACCTTGATACAAAGATTCCGGGACATTTTTTGTTTCGTCTATATCTTAAAAAATGGCTGAGTTATAGCACTTTGAATTTCTAGCTAGGCTGACATTTTGAAACGACCTGATTTTTGTCACGCAATAACAGACGTATTTATGAATCCATTTGGGTGTACATTGGTGTATACATAATACGTACCAATGTCTCTACCGAGTTCGTTGGCCAGCTTCATCCGCCATCTTGTTTCAAAATGGCGGCCATTTATTTATTTTTTTAAATTTGAAATTTGAAATGTGGTACCAAAAAATTCTAAAATGAAAAAGATATTTTTTTATGTGTTTGACTTTGATACAAAGATTTCGGAACAGCTTTTGTTTCGTCTATAAAAAAAAAAAATATATATATATATATATATATATATATATATATATATATATGTATATATATATATTTCTGTTATGGCTGACATTTTGAAACGACCTGATTTTTGTCACGCGATAACAGGCGTATATATGAATCTATTTGGATGTACAGTCGTGGAAAAAAAAGTAAACACCCCCTACTAACTCCTCAACAAATTATTGTAGAAGAAAGTTCCTGGTACTGAACGATTGGAAATAAAGTCTACTTTTAAATTATGTATATAAAATTCGCTTAGGGCGCCATCTACATATTAAAACGAATTCAAACTTTATTTTTTTCAATGACAATACCCAATTTTAAAAAGATATTTCAAATCTCCGGTTCAAATTATGCCTAGGTACCGAATTTCAAGTCATTTGAACGATAAGTTTTTGAATTATAAACATTTAAAATTTAGTGCTTCTAATGTTAAATTACATTATCATATTTTTATTTATATCTCCTGAAATTATGCTCCTAATGTGCTAAATTTTTTTGTAGCAATAATACTAATATACCCAAACATAAATACGCTGAATTTGCAATTTTTATAATTTTATGATATGGATTATGAATTATGAAATTAATATTCGAAAAAAATATGAATTACAACCTACAATTTTTTTTTATGTTTTTAGATTTATTAAGTCCTGTTTTATGTAAATCCCAAATTTCACATTTTTCTTCAAAGTAGTTTTCAAATTATGCTTTAAAAACAGCAAAATGATAGTTTAAGGGGCCGTCTATAATAGAAGCGACTAGATATTTTGAAATTTCTTCTGCTGTCCCGTAATCTAGCAGGCTTCATTGACTTCTTAAGGTGCCTTGATCAAGATGGGGGATCACTCGGTCAACAATCGATTTCCGAACTTCAATTTGGATACAGCCCTGAAAATACGCTCGTTTTAAAATAATTAATTTCTAGGAAACTTACGGTACGAATTGCATAAAAATTCGTTTTTAGGCTAATTGGAGGGTGTAGAGTTCATTTATGCTGTCAGAATTGTGTACTGCTATTGAAAAAAAAACAAAGTTATAGTTCGTTTTAATATGTAGATGGCCCCCTAAGCAAATTTTATATGCATCATTTAAAAGTAGACTTTATTTCCAATCGTTCGGTACCAGTAACTTTCTTCTACGATAATTTGTTGAGGAGTTAGAAGGGGTGTTTACTTTTTTTTACCACGACTGTACCTTGGTGTATACATAATACGTACCAATGTCTCGATCGAGTTCGTTGGCCAGCTTCATTCGCCATCTTGTTTCAAAAGGGCTGCCAGTAAAAAAAATTAATTTAAAATTTAAAATGTGTTATCAAAAAATTGAAAAATGAAAAAGATTTTTTTTTATGTGTTTGACCTTGATACAAAGATTCAGGAGCAGTTTTTGTTTCGTATATATCTTAAAAAAATGGTTGAATTATAGCACTCTGAATTTCTAGCATGTCTGACATTTTGAAACGATCTGATATTTTTCACGTGATAACATGCGTATGTGGATGTGGATAGTGTATCGTAATGTATCAACCAAGTTCGCTGGCCAGCTTCATCAGCCATCATTTTTCAAAATGGAGGCCATTAAATTAAATAAAAAATTATATTTAAAGTGAGGTGCAAAAAAATTAGAAATTGAAAAAGGTTTCTTTCTTTAGTATTTGACCATGATATAAAGATTCGGGGGCATTTTTTGTTTTGTGTTTATCTTAAAAAATGGCTCAGATATAGCAGTTTCAATTTCTAATGTGGGTGAGATTTTGAAAAATCTGATTTTTTGCCTGCGAGAGCACTTGTATATATCAACCGATTCCGATGTGAGTGAGCATGTGCAAAGGAATTGCTAAGGTGTCGACCAAGTTCACTCGTTAGCCTCATCCACTATGGTGTGTTAAAATGGCAGGAACTTCAAGATATCGCCTAATTTGGCAACCAAATATAAGTTACTTTAAATAAAAACAGCTTGGATAAAGCTGACTAATTTCGCGAAATTCCCATTCATAATGATTTTGTATTGATAAAAATTAGTACTGAATCTTCTATAGTCGGTTTCCATTAAATTGAGCTTCGTGTGTTTGAAAAATATAAGATTGCTTTTTAAAAATAAGGAATATGAAAACTGCCTCTTCCTCCCGGTACTGGCCGGAAGGACATTTTTAATTTTAATACTCAAATCGATTCGTTGGAACAAGATGATATCGATTAACAGTATTATGACATTTACGAGTTATGTCCGAAAAACATCAGCTGCAGCAGCTAATCATAGTGTGATTTAATTCACATGAGATAATTAAATGTGTCTTGAGAGTACTGAAAGAAAGCGTTCTGTGTAAGATAAAAAGAAAAAATTGGAACGTATACTTGTCAACGTAAAATTATATAGTGAGATAAATAGAAAAATCTTGATAAGCAGTAAAGTTTGTCTTAAGCTCATATATTAGCGTAGCATTTTCATGTATTTTGTTTTGCAAAGCAACTGGCAAAATTCACACTCAATCATATTGGCAATAATTTTAAAGGTAGATAGGTATATTAACAAGTGGGTAAGTATGATTGCAGATCGCAGAGATGATTTCGTTTAATATTTCTTACAGAACATTATAAAATTCTTATTGTGTGTTGTAAAGTATGTCAAAGTTTAAAAGCGGTCGGTTCTCTAGTTTTTCCTATTTAAACAAATTCGGAAATTTTAAAATTTCTGTTCTATGTTCGTTATGTTGATGATGTTTATGCTCTGGTTGAAATGAATTCGGATATTAATCATATTCTCTCTATTATTAATTCCATTGAACCCTGCATTCAATTTACCTCTGATATTGAGATCAATAACTGTGTTTCTTTCCCGAATGTCCTTGATATTCGTTGTGAAAATGGATTTCAGACTACCGTCTTTCGTAAAACTTTTGCTGTCAGTCTCTCACCTCACAGGTGTTCTTCTCATCCCCCTAACCAGAAATTCGCTGCTTTCAATGCTTTTGTTTTTCGGGCTACCAATATTTGTTCCACTCCTCAGTTACTTAGTGCTGAACTTAATTACCTGAAAACTATTGCTGTTGATCGTGGTTATTCCTCTAATATTATTGATTCTATTTATAAGAAATTGACGAAATCCGTCCATTCTGAAAAGCATTCAAATTCCAACTCTAATACTTCAGTTGTGTTACCATTTTTTCCTAAAATCAGTCAGCAAGTTGCAAAAATCTTAAGAAGATTTGATTTTAATATTATTTTTCTCCTGTTAATAAAATCACTTTGTCAAATCTCAAACACCCCGTTGATCGCCTAGATAACTGGGGTATTTACCAAATCTCTTGCCAGTGTGGCCTTTCTTATATTGACCAGACTAAGCATGTTCTTAGATTTTGTTTAAAAGAGCATGAAGATTATGTTAAATATAAGTAGCTTAAACGTTTTTCTATTGCTTAACATTCTTGATCTTCTCAACATAGGTTTGATTTTTCCTCAGCCATCATTATCCAAATGTGTTCTTCTAACCTTGATCTTGAATTTTGGGATGCTTACCACATCATTAAAAATTATCACTCTTTAGTCAATGACTTATCTAGTACTCCTGATTTTCCGAGTATTTGGAAAGCGTTATTTTATTTTCCTCTTTTTTGGTTTCTTTTTCTCTCCTTCTCCGGTAGCTGTCGCTACTTGTCCACCCAGTCGTTTCCACTGCTTCTCTCTCATTGGTTGTTTTTGGCGCGTTCGCTACCCGCATCGAGTATATAAACAACGCGTCTCTGTCTATCATGTTGCTCATTCTTCCTTTTTGTAGCACTCTGTTCCTTTTCTCCCTATCTTGCACTGAAGAAGAATCACGTTAGTAGATTCGAAACAGCTGTTTGCTGCTTTCATATATTTTTGGTGCATTTTTAAACGTTGGTTTTCCTGCTTTTTAATATCGTTGCACAAAAGCTTTATTTGCTATTTTTATATATCTACAATGTAGTTTAAAGATTTTTCCTTAAAAATACACGTCTTCAATTATTTTGTTTCGAAGAACTCATGGAAAAAATATTTTCCCTTTATGACTTAATATAAGTGTTTAAAAATATTTCACTTTACTTCACTAAAATATTCTATTTTTCGAATCTTCGTGCAATGTTTCAGCCACAATCATTTCCGAATAATAATGAGAAAATAATCTCTTTTCCTTTAAAATCAATTCTTTTACTTTAACTTCTCAGACTAAGAATAAAGTCTGTGGAGCATTACTCTCCTTGCCGGTACTCTTTATTGGGGTTTTACAAAATACAAAATTCATCCAAAGCTTAGGCCTCCGATAAGCGCGACAGACGACGGTAGTGCTGTAGACAATATGAGAACAAATGTGATAATAATAAAATTTGTAAAATTACAATAAACAGACAAAAATAATAAAGATAATGCGAATACAAGAAGCTTAAACATGTTATAAATAATTGGTTGAATATAAAACGGATATAGCCTACGACGTAAAGATTGTTAAATGTTAGTTTTTCAACAGACAATTTCTCTCTAAAATATAGTGATTCATGACGCTTGAATATGAGAAATGAGATTATTTGACAATGATAATATAATTTTTTTTGTTTATATTTTCTTATAAATAAATAATTTAATCAAGCCTCTATTTATTCAAATTGAAAATATTTTTTTTTGTTTCAATTTTAATAAAAAACTTTCGCTAATAAAAATATAATAATCTGTATTATTATATCAATTTTTATTCTCTGTTACATAACAACGAAGTTACGTAGGAGTCACAATAAAATTATTTTATTCTTTTATTCTGGGAGAGTAGATTTGCATTACAAACAAATAAGCAGATTTTAATATAACAGGTTGTAACATAAATTTCTTACGGCAGATATTGAATGCAGTTGAACATTTATCTTCAATGATACTTTAGAAACATGGTAGCGTTAGTAACACTTGCTGAGTAATCTACTTTTCCCGAGGGTTACCAAGTGAATCCTTGATTAAAACAATAAATATGAAAACTCGTCTCATTGAGAATTTATTATTCTTCATGTTTATATTCATTAAATCGACAGACTGTCTATTACAAAAACTGTCTATTTAAAACTGTCTATTACACATTACTAAAGATACACAGTATGAAGTATATTAATGCAAATGATTTTCCTTAACACGGATGATATTCTTTAGCCTTACATACAGTTTATTTAACGGGTCTTAAATAATGTGCCTCAAACATACTTTTCTATGTAAATTAATTCGTAAAATTGTATGTATATTTGGATAAATGTATACGACAATGGATCAATGTAAATTAACGCTGTACTACTTTATTATAGTAGAAAAACTCCCTGAAGGCCCGTCCTACAGGCCGAGGTAGATTTCGAATTTAAGTACACTAATTTCACCAACAAAAACTAAATCACGATTAGGTATAAATCCACTTTAACAATTTTATCTGGCCGCTTTTGACGAATTTTTATTTCATTTTTATATAATAGCTGGTTTTATCAGAAACATGTTAAGGCGGTATTAAAAAAATAATTTTCCATGCTCAACAACTCTAAATTTTCTGGCAGATATTCAGATTCATTTTTAATAGAAAAAATATCAAACTTTGCTAACGTGATTTTTGAAAAGATTTATAAGCTACGTGTGTTTTTCTTTTTCTTTCAATTAGTTAAAACATGATTAATAAACAATTATTTTCTCAGTAGGGCAACATTTTTCGTTTCTAACACAATTGCTTCGGGAAATTCTGTACAAAATGCCAACTTTGACATAATTTTTTGAAATATAGTCTGACTCTATCAAAAAATCGATCATTACGGTACATTAGGTAGTTTCTGAATAAGAGATCTACCATTTGGATGCGTTTGTGAGCAAAAATGAATTTAAAAATGAGTAAGAAAATAATCAGTTTGGATTTGAATACACCCTTAGTAAGATAATTTTTTTCTTCAACCGCTATGTATTTTTAATTTGTTTTTGCTGTAGCAATTGGTCCTATCAAAAACTTGTTTGAATAAATGTTTAAGAAGATGTATGATAAATTCATGGGAATTTTATATCTTGTGAATTGACGGAGTTATGGAATTTTTCTTCTTCAAAGCCCATTTTTTTTTTTTTTTTTTTTTTTTTTTTTTTTTTTTTTCGGTACGAATTGGTCCATCAAAAACTTGTGAATATAAATGTTGTAGATAATATTAAGGAAATGTACAATAAAATTAATTAGATTTGATATCTTGAGAATTGACGAAGTTAGGAATTTTTTTCTCCCAAAAACCTTATTTTTTGCGCCTCTTGAGCCGATTTTTAATTTTATAAAACATCTGTAATACTTAAATTTTTAGCCCTATTTTTAGAAGTAATAAAATCTTTAAACTGATTTTATATGTACAAAAATTAAGAAGTTACGGGGTTTTTTCGGTTTTCACAAAACACCTCCCTATTTTCATCCCCTTGGTCCGATTTTGCCCATTAACGAACTTGAACAGGATTTTATACCTCTTGATTTTATGTATCAGTTTGGAAGAGATTTCTGCAGAATTGTGGAAATTATCGTGTCCAGAAAAAAGTGATATATATATATACAGTGTGTCCACGTATAACCTGACCGACCTTTATTTTCGCAACCGTTGGTCCTAGATGCATACTTCCAATAGCAAAGAGGGTTTAAATAAGGTAAAGAATTATTTTTAAAGGGATTTGGGTCAAGAAAAAAATTTATTAAAAAATTACGAAATTTAAATTTTTATACGGTCCCCCGGTCCTATAAGTGATATTTAGTAAAACTTTAATGTGACACTAACAAGTAAGACAACAAAAGTCCCATTCTTCTAACATTAAAATTCACCGAGTTATGAAACTTTGAAATGCATGACTTAAACCACTTTTATGCGTCTCAAAACAGATGATTTCTGCCATGCTTTCAGGGGTCGTGTGTAAAGTACTTAAACTTATTTCAAGGTATCTGCGCTTTGAAAGAAATCGTACAACTATTACGATTAACTTTTATTACTTAAGTTTCAGATCAGTTAAAATAATTGTATTTTAACATATGTTTTATTTTGTAAGGATTTGAGGCTATGATTTCTTTTAACTAAAATTATGTTATTTTCGTAAGGTTTTATTTAACTTGCAATGATCGTCTTTCCAGTTTAAAATTTGTACTCGAACTTTAACTTAGTTTTAAATGTCCGATCGAAGTTAAATTTTACATACTGACTTAAATCCGATGACAATGCAATATTATTATGATTTTCGACTCTTACCATCTTATACATACTTATATTAGAGGATAACACAAAAAAATTCGGATAGATTACAGTCAAGAAGTTTAAGAAAGAGTTTAGATTAGATAACATAAACCTGCGATGGTTGTGTTTTTTTTTTATTTTATAATTACATTTTATGTATTTTTTAACGCTGAATAAAAAAAAATTACCTTCACTTTTAACCATCATGTCAGGATCTTTCGCAAATCGTAAATTTCACTGTTAAAAAAATAGCAAAAAATCTGATACTATAAAGTAGATGTAAGACATTTTTATTAGGTTTAATTTTATTTAATTCAATAATTTATTAGATTTTTTGGCTTTTATTGGGTTTCTTACAGATAAACAACTCGGGGGTCCGATGAGGTTGGAAGGGGAGGGGGTATCAATTTTAACTTTTTGCTTTTTAACTTTGAAATTGGCGATTTGAGAAAATTCCTGACGTGATGGTTCAAAATGAAGGTCATTTTCGGATTCAGTGCTAAAAATTACATAAGAATCAATTTTCAAAAGCTAAAAATCATGCCACAACCGAAAATTTGAAATACAGTGTAATCTAACAGCATTTTAAAATATGTATCATTTTGTAAAGAATTGAGGTTGTTGTTTTTCATCCTTTTATTTAACAAAAAAATTGTTATTTTTATCCTCTTATGATGTTCAGTACAAATTGTGTATTTTGCAGTTAATATGTCAGAATGATTAAAGATTTCAAGTTTATATTGCAATGCTAATTTTACTCTCAACCATTTCTTTAATATATCTGACGAAATTATATTTCTACTAAATTTGTGAAGGACCCCTAATATGCAGCAAAAAGTATATTCCAACTTTTAACAGCTATTACTCGGTCAATTTTAATCGTAGAATAACAGGACTTTTTTGGCCTTACGTGCCAGTGTAACAGGGAAATTTTACTAAATATAACTTATAGGACCGGGGGACCGTATAAAAATTTAAATTCTCTAATTCTTCACTAAATTGTTTTTCGCTTCAATTTTTTTTTTTTTATCTTAACCCTGCACCTAATTTTGACCATTTTTTGTTATTGGAAGTATGCATCTAGGACCAATGGTTGCGAAAATAAAGGTCGGTCAGGTTATACATAGACACACTGTATATAGATAGATAGATAGATATAAAGTTTTTTACTGAGGGTGGTTTTGGGTTCTAGGGGTCATGATCGGTGTAGATCTGCAAACATTTTTCAGAAATTCCAACATAGGAACGATACCAGTAAGTAGTATTTCATATGAAATCTACCTAATTAGTACTTTCACTGTACTATTAGGGAGTACATTCGGCAAAAAATGTATGACCTCATATACTTTAATTTCAAAATGATCACACACACATACAAAAAATAATCAATGTGATTGCAATTATTTCTTTTTTAATATATGATTTTAAAAAGAAATCTGCTTAAGGAAGTCGCATTCATAGTAAAATTGTCAATAACTCTGAAATTGTCGATATGATCAAACACATATTTTGGACATCATATTATGCTGTTTCTGTGAATTTTACTATAGAATACCAAACGGAAAGTCATTTGGTAACAAAGTTTAAAAATAATGACGGTTTAAATGTCGAAACTCCATATGTTATTTTTTTTATTGTAGCATAACAGATTTCAGTGCATGTAATTTTTAGGCCTTACTCAAAAAATACTTCGCGGAATAAACTGAAATTTTGGATTCGTTTGTTTGAAGATTCTAAAAATTTAATTTCTGTGATACATTTATAGATTACGATTAAAATTGTTTTGAAAAATAAATTATATATATATGCATATATGAATCAAATATGAATTGTAACCGATAATATTTCTAGCAAAAATTGATTTATATGAACTCCATGTATGCTTAACTAAATTTACAACTAATTTCTTCAAGATGTTTTTGCGTGCTACTTACAAAACTACCAGCATTACAATTTGGAAAGAAGAGATTAATAATTTAAGATTTAAGAATCAAAACTTTAAACATGCACATTATAAATAAACTACTTAACCAAATAGCTTTCCGCTTGGTTCCGTAAGGTCTAAAGTTCGAAATTTTGAGCCCATATTGAAATTTTTAGAGTTTGTTACAATTTCACTATGTAGATCGCTTTTTCATAACTTAAATTTAAAAAAGACATAAATATGAATCGAACGACTATTTTCAAATTTTTTGTAACAAATTGAAGATTAAAATGCATGGCCTTTTCACTTTCTTGGGGGTAAAATGTGCATTAAATGTTAGTAATAATTTAGTACTAAGATTATTAATCTATTCCTTATAAAATAAGTTGATCGTAATCGAATGGAAACATATGTACAAATTATGCAGAGTTTAAGATATTACATTAAAGCACACCGTTGGAATGTTTTTATTGAATATAAGACAAACCGAATCGTTCACAAATCGAACATTTGTGTTAAAGAGTCTTGTAAATTTTAAACTCACCAAAAATTAACAAAGCATTCAAAGTTTGAATTAATTTATCTTTAAAAACTTTTTAAGTATGAACAGGAAGTTTTAACTTGTGATTAAACAGATTAATTTTTACCGGAATGTCAAGAAGGTTTATGTTTTTGGCGCGTATTTGGGTATGTAGATTTCTTTATACCCTTGAAACACCCCAACAGCTGGATGGATTTTAGTGAATGAGGTCTCTATCGATTCGTCTAAACCGTCCAATTGTTATAGGCTTTGTTTTTATAAATTCAAAATGGCAGCCGTAAAATACAAAATGGCGGTAGAGACGAAAAAGTTTTTTTTTTCTTTTTTTACACGCCATATTGAGTGGCATGTCATTTGATAGGATTTTCAAAATGAAGACAATTTTTCATTGACTATTTTAAAGTCAAAAGCTTCGTTTAAATACTACACAACATGGAAGTTGTGTTGGTAGGATATCTAGCTTTCCTGCAAATGTAACTTTCATACACATTTATAGGTCTCATCAAGACAGTGTTCATAGATAGGAACTAACAATTAAACAAAACTTGAATGCCATTAAAAAGTAAATAAAAAATAGGTAAGTAATATAAAAAATAGTTTCACATTGGTGAAAAATAAATAATTAATTCGCTTTTTACACAGTCGGATTTTTCGATTTTTTAAATTTAATTTTTACTTGTTAATATACGACTATTGGAAACTCATGAGTATTTTACAGCATTTGTGTACCGTTGAAATTGTATTAGCTTCTTTTTTTACCCCGTAAGACATTGCGAGCATGATATCTTAAGACTATATGTAAGGATTGTTATAAAATTGTATAGATAATACGCACATGTATTTTTTAAATGATCTACGCTTAAGTCAAAATTATTATATTATCCATGCAAATATATATATATATATATATATATATATATATATATATATATATATATATCATACTTTGTAACAACCCCCCCCCACACACACTAAATTTTGAATTTTTTAATGAATAAAACGAGTTATAAAACTCTCATTACTTTAAATACTTAAAAGTAGATCATTTTAAACATGCATATGGTAGTTATTACCCATATGAAATTTCATAAAAATCCATAAATACGTTCTCAAGATATCATTCGTGCAGTGATTTACGGCTTTAAAAAAGGTATAATTTTAATTTTAATAATTAAGAAGTTGCGTAAAATGCTTGTCTTTTTCTAATGGTAGTATATTAAAAATCACAACCTTTTTAGCAAAGAGTCTAAATTTCATGTTTATACATAAAAAGATTTTAATGTTACACTAATTTCGACGAATTGATTTTCATCGAGTTTAAAAGGTACAAGACCTCATAATGTATATGTATGTGAATCGGTGATAGATGGCCTCATTAAGTCACCTAATTTATTCACTACACTTTTAGCATATAAGTAAAATTACTCATAAGTAATAAATGTCTTCTGCAACACTGACGATTTGTGTGGACATATGGAGATAAATAAAAATGTGAAAGCCCTTATATAAAGTATAAGTTTATAATATTAAAATAAAGTAGATTTCAAGTTCATTAATATATTATTGCATGCGAATCAAACTAAAGAATTAAATTCAAATTTTAAAACATACATTCTTTTTCTATTTTTTTTTTAATTATAAATGTGTGCACTTTACTTAATTCTTGCTAAAAAATTAATTGCCTGCCTTATTTATTCATTTATTTCTTTAATCCGTCAAGCATTGCAAGGGGAAAAAAGCATTAAAATAATCTATGAAAAAGTTTTATTGATCCATACACTTATATAGATTTTGTGAGTTATAAAAGATTATAAATACACATTTAATTTAGTTTATAAAAGACTTTCAATTAACATTTTTATATTACCAGTATTTGTGGATCGTGGCAGCTATTTCCACGTTTCATAACGAATTCTTGAGCAAGCATATATCGAAAGATTTATATAATCTTTAGGAATAATCTTCTTTTTTTAAATGTACATTGCTTTATATACATATTATTTTCTGTGTCAATTTAGAAACATTGTTAATAATACCTTCTGAATCACCCTTTTGCCTCAAAGGATTGTAGGTGACTCCTCGATTAATGTAATAAATCGGAAAGTTACTACATCTGACACATCACTACTCTTCATTTACACATTGATTTATTTGACAGAATGTTCTAAAACTGCATATCATATGTCACTAAAGATACACAGAATAGAGTCTAAAATTCCCAGTGATTATTTATTATCATTAACGCATCCTTGCCGTTTGATGAACATTATTTAACTGGCGATAAATAATGTGCCTCAAATATCCTTTTCTATGCAAAATAAATGAACATTTAGAGCGATGTATATGTAAGTCAATCGATATCGGGTGACCTCAATAAAAGACGATCTAGTCAATGCACTATAGCATGTAAATACATTAATTTATAAGTTGTAAACTACTACTGTGTCAACAATCCAATTATATAACCGAATAATTTGGTAACAATGGAATCAATAAAATAGTAAAAATGAACAGGAAACTGCAATATTAAATTAAAACTGATTTTATGAAACTTTGTTAATAAAATTCTACAAAACCGGTTGATTAGTTACAAATAAAGTTAATACTAAAAAAAAGTATGGTTTTGTTTTCAAAGACATAAACTTATTGGTTTTATATAAATGTAATAGAAAATGCTAAACATTGCTAGTGTATTTTATTCATTTTGGTTCTCCATCCTAATTAGAAAGCTTTCTTCTGAAAAAGGATGTTGCTCTTTTGATTTCTGTAAATGATGTGTCATATGCATGCGAGAAATTAATCTCATATATTTTTTCTATATAATTTGTAATTATAGTTACAAAGACATAAAAAATTAAACATTTTTTTTTAAATTCTAGTACTTTGGAGTGAGTTATGAAGAAAGAACAGAAACTAGAAAGCATTTTTAATTAATACTTTCTACTGTTGTTAAAATTGCTATTTTTTAAATTATGACATTTTTAAAATAAAGGATTTTCAAATAATACATTTTTTACTAAGTAGACTCTCGATTTTCAAACACATATGAACCAGAGATATATCAGAAAACAGAAAGAATCATGTCAAGTGCAATTTCGGACTGCATAATATTTAACTACACTTTAATTTTTACTATAAATGAAATAACTAGCTACTATTCTAAAAAATATATAAAGAAGTGTAAGCATAAACGAGATTTTATAAATAAAGTTAAGGAAAATTTAAAGAGAAAAAGTTATAATTCATTTATTTTTTGTCTGAATAAAAACAATTTCAAGAAATGAAACCATTAATACATTTTGTTTCTCTTTAATATTTGATTGCAGTAAACATTTTTATTCTAACGCAAAAGCACTTGCATTACATCTATTTATTCCTGACATTTTAAGCATTTTTGTAGTCAAGGTTAATTACAATATTCAGCGGTGGTTCTAGGCGCGAATCTTGTAGATGTCCTAGCACTTATCAGTTTTCAATGAATATTGCAACACAATCAGCCATATTGCTACCTATGGATTTATTGTTAACCCTCAATTAGTTGCACTGATGTAAATTGTGAAGCATTGATCTTAAAAAATTAAATAACATCATACAGATGCACACTTTTAGAATACATTTAATGCCTACATAAAGTTTTTTAATGATATTGTTGTACATAATACTTGTATTTGAATTAGATTTAATCTTATAAAAGTTTTATTAGATTTTTTTATTTAAAAAAGCACGGTTCACAAAACACACTACTCAAGTTATTTTAATTTGTACGCATCACGTTTGTTTTTTTATCTAGAACATTAGCGCAGAAATATAAGACACAGAATACGTTAATAACCAATTATAAACTACCCCCTTAAAACGGAATTGCCCACTTGTGGGTATGCCGACACGTTTGCTGCAACTGTTGTAAATCGTAACGCTTATACATTAGTCGTTTACACATTTCTTTAAAAACTCATTCTTTCTTGTAAATCAAATAAAAACATTCATTTGAAGGAAATGAAATATATAGTGTGTTCTTTCAATGTACAGTTTTTATTTTTATTTTATTTATTTATTTATTTATTTATTTATTTATTTATTTATTTTTTTTGCTAGGTTAACACGGATTTTTTTTTTATTATTTACGTTTATGAATTAAAGTAGTTGAAGCAAATGTAAAAAGTAAAAAAATAACGATAATGTTAACGAAAAATAACGATGATAATGGTTTAAAAATCTGAATGAGATTGAATTGAAAATGTTAACTTATTCATGCGAATAGGAACAAGGAAAAAAACTCTAGAGAAACAACACTTTTTTGTTCAAACATTCACTGCTGAGTTATAATTACACTAATTTTACATTAAGTTATTTCGCTTCGTGTAATCAATAAATTTCTTTTACTAAATAAAAATTTTTGAATTGATTTTTCTTCCAAAAATTTCCTTAAAAACAATATTACAATATGTTTTTAAATAAATTTTTATGCATTAGATAGCTATTCAGATTACAATCTACCCTATCTATATTATAAAGGACAAACATATCTGTGCGTAACGCATACGTCATTTTGCGAATGGCAACACTTTGAAATTTAAAATAAAATTTTGGTTTTGCAATTTTCTTTACTGCAAATTTTTAAACTTCTGACCGTCGCACATTTTAAATTTTTACACCGTTGCATGAGGAAAAAAAGGCTCTTTTAAATGCAATTTGTTTGAGAGCTGTATCTCAATTTATTTTTGAGATATTATTTTTTTTTTGTAGTTTTTAATATCATTTTTCTAATCGTGGCAACAAAAGAACCCCATTTCTATTGAAAGTCATTGAAAGTAAACGGAAAATAGTCGAAAATAGGAGATACTGTATATTTTGTTGTCATTTTCCCATAAAACCTGAAAAATAACATTAAATTAAAATGCTTGCTAATTCAGCGATTTTTTAAATTTCTAAATATCGCGCATTTTCAATTTTTACGCCGTCAAATAGAGAAAAAAACCTACTTTCAAATGCAATTTGTTTGAAAATTGTATCTTAATTGACTGAGTTATTGTAGTTTTTAAAATAACTATTCGCCCTTGGCGACCAGTTTGGTCTCCCTTAAATGTATCCTAGGCATTGTATCATGTTACTTTTATTCATAATTTAATTTACTTGCTCGATCCTTCGCCAAAGAGGAAGATTCTGATAGAGAAATCAAGAACTCGGTATTTTTATGTTAGTCGGGCACAGGTGATAAATCGCCAAACATTGTACCCGTTTTTAATATTTCATGATTAAAATATAATTCTTTCACTCATTTTATTTAAAATGGATAGCTTTAATTTAAAACTGAAACGTTTAAAATTCATGACTTTCACTTAAAAAGAAAATCTTTAAAAAAGAAAAAGAATAAATAATATCATAAAGTATTTAATTTCAACATCAAAACATTGTTTTAATTTAACCCTCGAAAAAAAAAAAAAAAAAAAAAATGTGCTGGCGAGTTAAAAAATGCCATTGGCGAGAATTGCGCCCAGCTAACATTAAAGTACAAACTGTTTGTGATCATGGCAACTTTTATGTAGTTTTATTCGAAAAAAATATTTTGATTAAATAGGTTACCAGAAAGTACGTTGCCAAATTTCTTTCCTCGCCATGGACCTTTTCTCTATTTCGCCAAGTACCTATATTGGAAAAGTACCTTTATTTATTTATTTATTTATTGTATTTTAAATGAGATGAAGTCGTATGTTTGTTGTTCGATAAATAAATAAATAAATAAGTAAAAGACGGCACATATGTCATTTACGCACCACGTTGGCGCGATTTTTTTCTGACGCCAATGTCATATACACACCGGGGTACTTAACTGGCTCCAAAGTGCCGTTATTTTGCTTGATATGGTAACCCGGATGTTATTGTTTATTTATTAATAAATTGTTTATTTACTTTTATTTTTTTTTATTATATAAATTGTTTTTTCTATAGTTATTAATTAAACTTTTGTTTATTTATTGTTATTCCCTTTTGAAAACTATTACACAATAACCAATGAGATGCGTTTCCTTCGGGGGTTGCCATTAAACAATTAACAAATAATTGAGATTTCTAACAAATAATTGAGATTGCCACGTGCGATAGCGTAATATATATATATAGAGAGAGATTTTCAAGCATGAATTATTTTTAAATGTATCTCTATCACGTGCAGCTCGATTATGAAATATTAATCCGCTTGCCTTTAAAACAATTTAAAAATGCCAGCATTTGTCTCCGTCTGATGTCCCAAAACAAAATTAAAACTTCCTCTATAGAAAAATAAATAAATAATGTAAATAAGAAACAAATTTAACAAACATGGGATTGAACCACGCGCTTAAAGCACTGAAATGATCGAAAGACTGCCTTAAGTCGCAAAATCTTGGGCTAAGAACTCCTGGCATGTGAAAGTAACGCTTTTAATAAATTTTAAAACTTTATTTGATTGCATAATTGATATTATTCATATAAAATATCTTTTTTATGTTAGTGGACAATCTAAAATAAATATTACATGTAAAAAATAATAATTAGGGTTAAAAAAAAGAAAAAAAAAAAGAATTGTTTTTACCTATACTCTGTAAACCGAGGAGCTCGGGTTCGATCCCCTAGTATATATAAAATCCTAATGAAACGAATATATGAAACGCCTGAAATGTATCGATTCTTTGAATCGACCGATTAAACAACTGATTTTGTTTCACGGCGATTTCTCCTAAAATATGGAATACTTAGCGATGAAATTAACACCAAAAATCCGTGTTGATCCACAGAACTCAAAACTGGTATTAGAATTTTAAAATTCGAATTAGTTTTCGAAATATTAATTTTTTTCTCATTTTAAACACATTTTTTCTAATGATGGCAACTCAAATTTTAATCATAACAGATTTTTTTTTTTCATAATTCAGAAAATGTTACTATTTTAAATTAATTTGGCGATAGTTGGGCCTCCTTTAAATCTATGCTAAGAACAATGCTTTTTTTGTATTTCGTTATCATTTTATTAAATACAAAACTTTCATTTAAAAACGAAACATTTAAATTGATGGCTTTCACTTCTTTTTTAAGAAAAAATAGGGGGCTCTGCCCCCTACGAGCTACGCTCGTCAACCCCCGTTCAGACACCACAGACTCTAAAAGTACGCTAATTTGACCGGTTTTAAAAAGATTTCGGAAAATCGAATTATAATTTAAAAAACAGTTGCGATCTCCCTATAAACAGATTTCTATTCATTTCTCTTTGAATGGGGAATTTTAAGACCAAATCCGCTGCGGTACTACTTGATGAACCCGTCTACCAATTTCGCCAAATTATATAAATCGCCAAAGCATTCGCCTACTATACAAACTGACATAATTTTTATTTTAAATAATGAAAGAAGAAATAAATTAGTGCAACATTAATAAAAATATAAATAAAACGTCGAAATAAAAATAACTTGATGACGTAGACACGTGTAACTTGCTTAAAGTCAAGTTAATGTGACATTTACGATCAACCATTATTGGCATTTAATCTTATAGTTTGGCGAATGATAGATTTTTGGTCGCCGGGATAACTAAGTAGTACCAAAAATACATATGTCAATCGCTGTTTTCGTCTTTGACGTAGACAAGTGTAACAACATTCCAAAATAAGCTAGTGTAAAAGGAATTAAGTAAACAGAGTCTTTGTCTCCCGGTATTTTTTAACAAAGCGAAAAGAAAGTTCTTTTAAATAAGACTTTTTAAATTAATCGTTTTTAACCTGACGTAATTTTGACCAAACTATTCTTTCTCTTTTTAATACTCACGTGAAAATACTTGTGTTAGAAATGAAATATTATTTGCGCTTTCCTAACAAAAACAGTTGAAATGTATCCTCTCAAAATATCAAATAAATGTGTAAATTAAACCTTTTGCAATATTTTTTTTGTATTCATTTTATGTAATAACTGTAATGTGACGTAAATATCACGTAATTTCTCCTATTTAAAACATCTAACGCATGTTAATAAATTTATTATTTTACAAATTCCTTTCTCTCTTAAAATTCACGTGTAATTATAGTTTTTATGACGTAATTTTTAATAAGTTCCTGCTTTTTGTACATAATTATTTAATTCTAACTCCAAGTGTTTTTTTCTGTTTATAATAGTCACGTGTAAATAAATTTTTAATTTATTTACAAGTATAAATATTTTTTTTGAAGCAAACATTATTGTTCCCACTGTTTATACAGTTGGCAACAGTTTAAATTAATATCACTTTCTAAAATCTCTCTATTCTAAAAAAAAAGTAACTACCGCTGTCACCGCCGCCGCCGGTTTTGATTTTTTTGTGATCGGAGGCCTTTCTTCGTTAATATTGACAAAAATAATGCATACAGAAATATGAAAATCGGTGGTTTTATACAGAAATGCTTGATAAACACGCTGATGCAGACAGTTTTCAAATCGAAGAATTATTTTAAGAGTTATTTAATGCTAAAGTTGGACAAAATCGTTCCACTAAAAAAGTTTTATAGCAGCAAAAATTATACATGGCAGTGTAATCATTTTTAGATCATTTTATGTGTTAGAATTTGCCGGAGTGCAGATTGCATTAATTTTTTTATTTTGACTCATTTTTTCAGGTTTTATTTCTATTTTAAATTCAAATTTTCAGCATTTCTAGAGATATTTTTTACAGATTTCAGAAAATTGTACTTATTTAAACTGTTGCCAACTGTATAAAAAGCGCAAGCAATAATGTTTGCTTCAAATTAAAAATTTATTTACACGTGACTATTATAAACAGGAAAAAAACTTTCAAATTAGAATTAAATAATTACGTATAAAAAGCAGGAACTTATTAAAACTTACGTCATAAAAAGTATACACGTGGATTTTAAAAGAGAAAGGATATTGTAAAATAATAAATTCATTAACATGCGTTAGAAGTCTTAGGAGAAATTACGTCATATTTACGTCACATTATAGTTATTACATAAAATGAACACAAAATAATATTGCAAAAATGTTTAAATTTAGAAATTGCGCTAGACATTTGTTTGATATTTTGAGAATTAATTTAAAATGTCTCATTTAAAAGAACTTTCTTTTCGCTTTGTTAAAAAATACCAGGAGACAAAGACTCTCTTTACTTAATTCCTTTTATATTAGCTTATTTTGAAATGTTGTTACTCGTGTATACGTCATCAAGTTATTTTTATTTCGACGTTTTATTTGTGTTTTTATTAATGTTGTACGAATTTATTTGTTCTTTCGTTATTTAAAATAAAAATTATATCAATTTGTATAATTTGGCGAGTGGTTTGGCGATTTATATAATTTGGCGAAATTGGTCGACAGGATAATCAAGTAGTACCGCAGCGGATTTGGCGTTAAAATTCCCCAATCAAAGAGAAATGAATAGAAATTCGTTTATAGGGAGATCGCCACTGTTTTTTAAATTATAATTCAATCTTTCGAAATCTTTTTAAAGCCGATCAAATTAGCGTGCGTTTGGAGTCTGCGGTGTCTGGACGGGGGTTGGCGAGCGTAGCTCGTAGGGGGCCGAGCCCCCTAGTCTGTAAAAAATATCTCTAGAAATGCTGAAAATTTAAATTTAAAATAGAAATAAAAACTCAAAAAATGAGTCAAATTAAAAAAAAGAAAAACAGTCTGCTCACCGGGAACTTCAAACGTATAAAATGATCTAAAAATGATTAAATTCCTATGAATAGTTTTTGCTCCTATAAAACTTTTTTAGTGGAACGATTTTGTCCAACTTAACATTAAATATCTCTTAAAATAATTCTTCGATTTGAAAACTGTCTGCATCAGCGTGTTTATAAAACATTTCTGTATCATACTACCGATTTTCATATTTTTGTATGCATTATTTTTCTTAATATTAACGAAGAATACCTCCTGTCACAAAAAATTCAAAACCGGCGGCGGCGGCGGTGGTGACAGCGGTGTAACTTTTTTTTTTAGAATAGAGAGAATAAAAACAAAACGAAAAGAAAAATATTAGACACAGATGTCATATACGCACCGGGGTACCTAATTGGCGCACAAATGGCATTATTTTGATAGACATGGTAATCCGGCTATTGTTGTTTATTTAATAATAAATGTATATTTACTTTTATTTCTTTTTTAAATTTATATAAAAGTATTTTTTTCTATAGTAATTAAGTATTTTTTTTGCTATTTCCTTTTGAAAATAATAGAAAATGATTAAAAAATACGGTACTATGTAGTAGTTATTCCATCACCCAATTTCGCAAATTATATAAATCGCCAAACCACTCGCCAAATTGTACAGATTGACAAAATTTTTATTTTAAATAACGAAAGAACAAATAAAATAGTATAACATTAATAAATATAAAAATAAAACATCGAAATTAAAATCACTTGATGACGTAAACACATGTAACTTGCTAAAAGTCAAGGGAATGTGACATTTACGATCAACCATTATTGACATTTAATCTTATAGTTCGCGATAGATTTTTTGTCGACGGGATAACTAAGTAGTACCAAAAATACATATGTAACTGGCATTCGAAAACGAGGCTTTCGCCAAATTTTCGTAAAAAAAAAAAAAAAAAAAAAAAAAAAAAAAATCATGCCAAACATGCTTTGACATGATTATGTATGATGACATGTATATGACATCTGGCGAAATATTAATTTATGTAACAAACCATGATATTTAATGTCAACTTCAAATCAATGTTTTAATTTACCACTCGAACAATTAAAAAAATTCTAACTGGCGAGTTGAAAAAAAGATATTGGCGAGATTTGCACCCGGCTTTTTTTCTTTCGGCACAGATGTCATGAACGGCCCCATATTGGCGCGATTTTTTTCTGACGCCAATGTCATATACGCAACGGGTACTTAACAGGCGCCAAAGTATCGTTATTTTGCTTGATATGGTAAGCCGGATGTTGTTGTTTATGCTGTTGATGCGTTCCCCAAATTGGCGTTGGAAAAAAATCGCGCCAATATATGACATTTGTTCCAAACTTTCATGTGAAAGGCGAAGGGATCAGATCGTATTTGCTTATGGCATTTGATGACTTGAACTATTATAATATAGATGAAATGTTGGGGATAGAATAATATTTGGCGACTTATCACTTATGCCGGGATAACATTAAAGTATCAAAATGGCACCTAGAATATAAAAAGCAAAGTGTTCCGCCCGGAACTGTTGATGATAGTCACATGATTTAGGCTATTGTTATAGAGATTGTTTTAAAATATCGGTTGACAAAGACTCTGAATGCTTAATTCATTTTATTT
Source organism: Maratus speciosus (assembly GCA_963932465.1). Taxonomy (NCBI): domain Eukaryota; kingdom Metazoa; phylum Arthropoda; class Arachnida; order Araneae; family Salticidae; genus Maratus; species Maratus speciosus. The sequence goes on along the minus strand of OZ010789.1, from coordinate 590,987,450 downwards.
TAGCTTCTTTTCAAATGTTTAACTGAAACTCTTTAATAAAAAACGAAAACAACCATTGGATGTCTTAACGGCAACTGATTCTCCGTTAAATTTTTGCAATCAAAGGGAATTGAATGGAAACCCGTTTACAGGGAGATCTGCACAGCTTTCTCAGTATAATTTAATCTTCTCTAATATTTTTAAAACCCATTTTTTTTTAGATTTTCAGATTCTGCGGTGTCTGAACGGGGGTCGGCGAGCGTAGCTTGCAGGGAGCAGAGCGCCCTGGTATAAATATAATTTTGAGAAAAGTGCCTTTTCACAAAGTTTCATTTGTTACTTAACAACAAACACACACTGTTAAAATTGTATCAAAATATCGAGTCATTCAACAGTTTTTATTGATAAGTGTCAGTTGAACATATTCCGAAGCCACTGGCTAGAGTAGCGATACACTACGGTTAACACGTTGAGTGCCACGGTGACTGACATTGAAGCTGAAAAAATTGCATTGTTTTAAGTAATTCTTAAGAAAGTATAATACTGTAATAAATAAAAGGTAAGTAAATTTAAATAAATTTTCAGTAATTACTTCAAACAATGTATATATTTTTAGTTTTATATCATATTTTAGACCGTCAGTAATTGGTGAATGTTGCATTCTAAGCGGAAATTTCAGTGTCAGCCACCGGTGGCTGACGTGGCGCTTAACGTATTAAGTAATAGTTTTCCATAAGAAGAATTAAATGACCGGAAAGTTTGCCGCATTTTTTTTTTTTTTTTTTTTTTTTTTTTTTTTTTTTTTTACAGTGCATTAGCATTGATATTTGGAAGTTTAATATTTGCATTAAAAGCAATTTTACATTTTTTTGTTATTTCAAATCAAGTAGCAAAATAAATAATAATATTCAAGATTGAGAAATTAAATATATAAAAACACATTAGAAAACACCTTTAAGGTGTCAGCCGGCGGGATAGGCTCAATTCAACTAAATATATTTCAGTTTACTTTGCTTAACGTACTACTATTACCGGTGCGTTTAACAAGGAGTTTTACATAATCATCAAAATTAATTGAAATATTTCAAAATAAGTCAAGAAATACGTATTTTATTTTATAAAAAAATTCTATTTTTTTTACTACCGAGTAGATATAAAAGAATGACATTATAAAAAATAATTACATTTTCACATAGAGCTTAGATTATAGTTAAAAACATAGTGAATAATAAGAAAACATTCTGAGGAATTTTCACTGAAATACAGTTAAAACATTTTATGTAATGCAGTTTATCGAACCTGGAAATAACGGAAAAATTGATTTTCATAAATCGCATTTAAAGCTTTCTTATTTGTATTATTTCTCATCTGAAAAATTAATCTAGACGTATCAGTTAAGGTTTTTAGTTAACAACAAACAGTTTATCCTTGACTAGCAGACCCGCCCGGCGTTGCCCGGGATTTGTAAATAATAACCTTAAACAGAACTCAAGCTATGATTTTATATCTTTTGAAATTCTTTTAAATGAACCTAATTTTGGAGACCCCATTGCCTTCTGCAGCGTCTAGTGTGTTCCAAACAAACTTCTTTCCGAACGAACCTGTAACCTGGGTCACCGCTACGAATGGCAGCATTTACCGGAAGTACCAGTAAGTGGAAGTATTTTAAATAACGAAAGAAAAATTAAATTAGTAAAACATTAATAGAAATAAAACGTCGAATTAAAAATCATTTGACGACGTAACAAACGCGTGTACTGTAAAATGTTTAATGTCAAGTAAGTTTGACATTTACAATCACCCATTATTGGCATATAATTTTATAGTTTGGCGATACTTTTTATGTCGACGGCATAATCAAGTAGTACCACAAATTATTTCTGTTCGAATTTAAATGGAGGTAAATAGATCTTCTTTATATTAAATAAATATCACAAATATCGAAAATAATGCTTACATGTATATGAAAAGTAAATAGGTTGCCAGTAAATATACAAAAATATCCCTTCACTCGCTAAGGCCATTTTCTCTATCCCGCCAAAGCCCATATAATAAAAATATACCAAATATTCTTCAATCTGTTGTCTGACACTAAGTAATCACAATAATGTAAATAACTGTTAGGCACAGATATAATATACATACCGGGTTTGGCGCGCTTTTTTTTTTTCACGCAATTTGGCGAAAACATCGTTTTCGAATACCAGTTATATATATATGTTTAAATTATTTTCTATTATTTTAAAAGAAAAAACAATAAATAAAAAAAATTGTAATTAATAACTATAGAACAAAACAATTTATATAACTGTAAAAAAGAAAATAAAAGAAAATAAATAATTTATTAATAAATAATCAACAATAGCCGGCTTACCATGTCAGGCAAAATAACGCCAATTTTGGAGCACATTAGGTACCATGTAGCGTATATGACATCTGTGCCACCAAAACTTACAATAGTATAGTAAATATGTCATTTGGCGGTGACTTGATTATCGAAGATTATAAATGAAACAATAATAATAAAAATAATAACAGTTAATAAATAATAATAGTAATATAAAATTGAAATTCAGACGCTAATTTATGTGCTTTTACGTATCTGAGATTAGTCCAATACCTTTTAAAATATTACCTAACAGAGGGGAAAATATGAAGAAATAACAAATTAAAAAAGATTTGTAATTTTTTTTTCAGCAAGCAATTATTATTATTATCAGCAAGCAATTATCAATTTCAAAATGTTGAATTTTTTTTTTATAGTAAGAACACATGATTGCATAAATTACCTTAAGAATAATTTTCAGTTCCTAAATTTTGAAATTGTGAATTTTCGGTACTACTTAGTTTTTCCGTCGTCCAATTTCGCCAAATTATATAAATCGCCAAACCACTTGCCAAGTTATACAAATTGACGTAATTTTTATTTTAAATAATGAAAGAACAAATAAATTGGTATAACATAAAAAAAAAAAAAAAATACAAATAAAACGTCGAACTAAAAATTACTTGATGACGTAAATGCGTGTAACTTGCTTAAAGTCAAATGATTGTGACATTTACGATCAACCATTATCGGCATTTAATCTTATAGTTTGGCGATAGATTTTTGGTCGACGGGATAACCATACAGTACCGAGATTTCCTGTACGTGAAAGTGGCGTTATCAAAGAAATAAACAATAATATTTTCTAAAAAAAGAAAAAAGGGATAATATTCGTTGATCTGAGTTGAAATGTATAAAAATCATATGCTTCCGTAATTACGACGAAAAACTTTTTAAGAAGTATGGAATTATTTTACAACATGTATGTGTGTCCGAAATTCACACTAAAATTTAGATATTTGATTCCATTTTTAAAATATTAACTGATATCTGTATAACTTATAATTGAATACATAAATGTACTCCAAAAATGATCTCGGTCAATTGAAAAAAACACCATTATTGCGAAAATCCAAAAGCTAATGTCACGCTTATGCATTTTTGGCTTTAAAAAAATGGCTAAACATTGTTTGGCAACAAACGCAAATTAGAAATCGTAAAGAAAGAATATATAATTCACAATTATAGTAACTCTTAAAATTACATCTGTTTGTTTATACTGTAAATCACATCATGTGGAGTTAGATAAAAATAAAAAGAAAAGAAATGAAAATAAAATAAAATGTAATTCAAAATTAGTCTAACGAAATTTTCAGATTCATTTTTTTAACGTAACGCAGGCGATAATTCACCAAATATTGTATCAATTGTAAAATTTCACAATAAATTATATTTAGAGCATTAAAATATTTATTTCATGTTTAAATTAAATATTTTCGTTTGATAATACTGTGTCTCATTAAAACTTTTTTTTTGTCTTTTTTAATTAAATATCAGTATTTTTTTTTCATTTATTTGAGAGGTATTTGTATTATTTTCTAACGGATATAGCCATTTCAATTTTCTAATCAATAAACTTTTCGCCAAAATATAATCAGTGGCAACCCTTTCCTTCAAAATAGCAGTAAAATATGAATTTTTTTACCAAAAATCATAGTTAACCCTGTATATTTTACTCATAAACCAACACGTGAATATTCTCCGTCGAATGACACTATTTGCAAAAAAATCCACCGAGTAGTTTTTGAAAACATTCGGGCGGAACTTTTAGATCTTACTGCTTTATAATATACTAGCAAACCCCGCGGCTTTGCTCGCGTAATATTTGAAATATGCCAAGTGATATTTATATGTCTAATTTTTATTAAAAGGTACTAACTAAATTTTTATTTTATTAAACTGTAATATCTTATTTTATTAAAAGGTACTTATTACTTTTAGGAATAATTAAAAAAAAATTACTATTTAAAACACAGTTTGATTAAATATCATTGTTACACTGCATAAGGCAGAAATGAGATTAATAAAACAAAATAAATAATAATTTAGAAAATATTTTGAAACTTTTATGCTCAATTAATACGCTCATTTCAGTATTCATTTGAAGTTTTTGAATTTTTTAGAAACCATCTTCTTACATCTTAAAATTAACCATCATGTCAAATTCCAAGTCCTCCCACCTCTCTCAACATAAAGGGCTATGTTGAAATAGGAACTGTCACCATTAATTTGAAAACATTAATTTTGAAATTGGTTTATTATTTCCTAATATTCCACAGAAACGTAATTTAGAAAGCTTTTAAAGGCCTTTTTTAGAGCGTTTGTTGTTCCTATGAATCCCAGGTGGTAGAATCATCGGCATAAAATATAGCCTGTGTAGGATCAGAGACTGTTACCATTGATTCGCAACTATTACTTTTATATTTGGTTTATATTTCCTGAAATAGCGTAGAAATCGTAATTTAGGACTTTTTTAGAATGCTTTTCGCACCTCCCCTTCACTTCACCCCTTTTTTAATTCGACAGTCCTTCGACATTTTATTTTCGACAGTCCTTCGAGGGCATTTATATTTTATAAGCAACTACCATGCCATATTTAAAGTTTCTAGCCTTTTCAGTATAACAGAAATCGCAACTTAGAAAGTTTTTAGCTACTGCAACCCTCTGGTGGTAGTGGCACAGACATAAAATATAGCTTATGTTTGAGCAGGTTCTATCACCAACAATTTGTTATCATTATTTTTTTAATCGGTTTGGTATTTGAAAAGATTACATAAAAATTGTAATTTATAACGCTTTTCGCTCACTTCATCTTTTTAAATTTGAAATTTTCTTTCGACAGTTCATAGAAAGCAGTTGCATCTTGTAAGCAAATAACATGCCATACTTCAAAGTGTTAAACCCTTCAGTTATGCAAAAAAAAACGCAAATTAGAACATGTTTGGCTTTTCAACCCTCAGACGGTAGTGACAGCAACATAAAATATAACCTATGTTATAGCAGGGGCTGTCACCATTGATTTGCATCCATTACTTTTGAAATAGCTTTGGAATTTCCTGAGATTGAGTAGAAATCTCAATTTAGAACGTTTTTAGAACGCTTTTCGCGCATTTTCACCCCTTTTTAAAATTCCAATTTTTTCGAAACTGTTCTTAAAGATCATTTATATGTAATACATATGTACCTTGCCTAATTTTAAGTTGCTAGCCCCTACCGATCACAAAAATCGAAATTTGGAACGCTTTTTTGCTCCTGCAACGTCTAGGTGATAGTGATACCGACTTAAAATAGCGTCTATGTTAGAGCAGAGGCTGTCAGCATCAATTTCTTAACATTAATTTTGAAATCAGTTTGATTCTTCCTGAGATATTGGTGACAAATCGGCATTTAGAACGTTTTTAGAACGCTTTTCGCTCATTTTGCTCCTGCATCTCCTCTGGGTTAGTGGAAACATATATAAAATATAGCCTATCTTGGAGCAAGATCTGTCACCATCATTTTAACACCATTATATTTGAAATAGGTTCAGTATTTCCTGAGATTGCATAGAAATTGCAATTTAGAACGTTTTTTACAACGCTTTTTGCGCAATTTGACCCCCCTTTTAAATTTCGATTTTTTTTAGGAAATGTCCTTAGAGATCATTGATATCTTATAACTAACTACCATTCTAAATTTCACGATTCAAGGCCCTTCCGTCACGCAAAAACTGCAATTTAGAAAGTTTTTCTCCTGCAGCCCCGTTGGGGTAGTGGCACCGACATAAAACATAGCCTATGTTGGTGCAAGGATTTTCACCATCATTTTGACGCCATTATTTTCTAAATCGGTTTGGTATTTCCAGAGATTGTGTAGAAACTACCATTTAGAACGTTTTTTAGAACACTTTCCGCGCATTTTCATCCCTTTTAAATTTCGAATTGTTTAAGAACTGTTCTTAGAAATCCTTTATATCTAATAAGTAGCAGATACTTCAAATTTCATATTTCTAGGCCCATCAGTAACACATAAATCGCATTTTTAGAACGTTTTTTGCTCCTACACCCCCTTTGGGGTAGTGGCACCGACATAAAACATAGCCTATCTTGGAGCAAACGTTGTCACTATTATTTTGACACCAATATTTTTTAAATCGGTTTGGTATTTCCTGAAATTATGTAGAAACTACCATTTAGAACGTTTTTTAGAACGCTTTTTGTGCGTTTTCACACCTTTTAAATTTCGAATTGTTTAAGAACTGTTCTTAGACACCATTTATGTCTTATAAGTAACTAATATTTCAAATTTCTTATTTCTAGGCCCTTCAGTAACGCAAAAATCACATTTTTAGAACGTTTTTTGCCATCGCACACCCTTTGGGGTAGTAGCACCGACATAAAACATAGCCTATCTTGGAGCAAACGTTGTCATTATCATTTTGACACCAATATTTTTTAAATCTGTTTGGTATTTCCTGCAATTATGTAGAAACTACCATTTAGAACGTTTTATAGTATGCTTTTTGTGCATTTTCACCCCTTTTTAATTTCGAATTGTTTAAGAACTGTTCTTAGACATCATTTTTATCTTATAAGTAACTAATATTCCAAATTTCATATTTCTAGGTCCTTCAGTAACGCAAAAATCGCATTTTTAGAACGTTTTTTGCTCCTCACCCCCTTTGGGGTATTAGCACCGACATAAAATATACCCTATGTTCTAAGTTGGACTAACACCATCATTTTGATACCATTACTTTTGAAATCGATTTGATATTTCCTGAGATTATGTAGAAACTACCATTTAGAACGTTTTTTAGAACGCTTTTTGTGCATTTTCACCCCTTTTTAAATTTCGAATTGTTTAAGAACTGTTCTTAGACACCATTTATATCTTATAAGTAACTAATATTCCAAATGTCATATTTCTAGGCCCTTCAGTAACGCAAAAATTGCATTTTTAGAACGTTTTTTGCTCCTGCACCCCTTTGGGGTAGTGGCACCGACATAAGATATACCCTATGTTCTAAGTTGGGCGAACACCATCATTTTGATACCATTACTTTTGGAATCGGTTCGGTAGTTCCTGAGCTTATCTTCGACAAATAAACAATTTTTTCCTCTTTATAATATGAATATAGATAATTGTAACATTAATGTTTGCTTAAAATGCAATTTTGTAAATTTATTTAGTTTCAAATTTCGGAGGAAAAAAAACTATGCTCGGTTTTCCAAAAAAGAAAAAAATAATAATTTTGTTTTATATTGTTGCAGGAAATTGTAAATTAGTGATTAAAAAATTTTTTTAAGTGCTCGCAGTATACTTGAAAAATGATGTACTAAAATACTTATGTGATAGCGTATTATAAAATGTCATAATATAAACAAATATGTTACTCGTTAAAAGAATATCGTATAATATATTTTCCTATTTTTGATAACCAACAAAAACATATGAATGAAAGAATAATAAAAAAAAAAAAGCAACAAAGCATTTTTCAAATGACTCTCTCTAGCATAAGTATTCTATCTGTATGTATGTGTATCGATTAAAGTATTCAAAGTACACCTAGATAAACTAAAAATAAAGGAAAAATAATGCATTAAAAATCTGAAAAGGTTTGAATTGAAAATATTAAGTTATTCATGCAAAAATTACACCACTTCATATAAAAAAAATACTTTTTGTTCGAAATTTCGCTGATGAATTAAAATTACACGCATTATATATGAAGTTATTTCGCTTCACGTAATCAAGAAAGTTTGTTTTATGAAAGGAAAACTATTTGAATAGATATTTCTATTCAGTATTTCTATTACAAGAGTATTTCAGTTTGTTTCTATACAAGAAGTGCATATCTGAAAATAAATAATTCAAATTTAGTTATATTATAGTATAAATATATATCTGAAGGAATGATCGTCAAAGGGTGTTTTTTTTTTTTTTTTTTTTTTTTTTTTTTTTTTTTTTTTTATTAAACAACGGTAACTTTGTAACATTTGGGAGTTTCCCAAGTTCCCTTTTTACCCGATTGCGAAGAAGGTTTATGTGTTTCTCGCGTATCTGGGTATGTGGATTTCTTTATACCCTCGAAACATCCCAATGGCTGGATGGATTTTAATGTATGAGGTTTCTATCGATTTGTCCTAACTGTCCGATGGTTATAAACTAGGTTTGTTTTTTATAAATTCAAAATGGCGGCCGTAAAATACAAAATGATGGTACAGACGAATTTTTTTTTTTACGTACCCAATTGAGTGACATAGCATTCAAGGTTGCCATGGTGATGACGTCCTATTTAAGATGGAGTCCTGTTATTTCCATATTACTGAATTAAATCTATATAATCGTAATAAATTTTGTATTCATGCTTTTTCGCATAAGAATGCAACAGCTATCGCACCAAGACTTGAATATTTATAAAACTAGTTTTAGTACGAACGCACCTCATTTGCCAACGTTTGACGTACATTTCTGACTTTCTTTTTTAGGGTTTCGTTCATCTGACGAAACCCTATTCGTCTCACTCCTTTGTCTGTCTGTCCGTCACAGAGCCCGTTCTCAGAATCTATACATGTTGGAGACTTGAAATTTTGAGTACTTATAGCTGAACACCTCACATGAAACGACAAATCCTAAAATTTTGAAAAAGTCTTAAATTTAACCCTTTGTTTTCCCACATGTGTTTCAAACAATTCTTTCTAAGTCAGCCCCTAATAAGGTTGGAGCCATGAAATTTCGCATACTTATAGCTGAATACCTGAGACAACAAGATAAATCATAAAATTTTGAAAAAAGATTTATATTTAACCCTTTGGGCTCCAACTTGTGTATTTTAAGCAATTTTTTCTAACAGAGCCCCTTATTAAGTTAGAGACATGGAATTTTGAATTATTATAGTTAAACACATGAGCCCACGCAATAAATCATAAAACTTTGAAAAAGCGTTATATTTAACTGTTTGGGCTCCAATTTGTGTATTTTCAGCAATCCTTTATAACAGAATTCCTAATCAAATTAGAGACATGCAATTTTGTATTCTGATAGCTAAACACCTCAGATCACACGACAAATAATAAATTTCGAAAAAGTTTTATGTTTAACCCTTTGGAGTCCAGCTTGTATTTTAAGCAATTCATTTTAACAGAGTCCCTAAGTGAATTGGGAACTTGAAATTTTGCATACTTATAGCTGAACGCCTCAGATCACACGCCAAATAATAAATTTCGAAAAAGTTTTATATTTAACCCTTTGGACTCCAGCTTGTGTGTTTTAATCAATTCTTTTAACAGAGCCCCTATTTGCATTGGAGACTGGGAATGTTAATACTTATAGCTGAAAAATTCAGATCACACGACAGATAATAAATTTCGAAAAAAGTTTCATATTTAACTCTTTGGACTCCAGCGTGTGTATTTTAAACAATTCTTTCTAACTGAGCCCATAATTAAATTAGAGATTTGAAATTTTGTATACTTATAGCAGAACACCTGAGGCCAGGCGACAAATTATAAAATCTTGAAAAAGTCTTACATTTAACCCTTTGAGCTCCCACATATATATTTTAAGCAATTCTTTCTAAATGAGACCCATAATTAAGTTGGAGACATGAAATTTTGCATACTTATACCAGAACACTTGAGACCACACGAGAAATAATTTTTTTTCGAAAAAGTTTTATATTTAACCCTTTGGACTCCAGCTTGTGTTTTTTAATCAATCCTATCTAACTGAGCCCCTAATTAAATTGGAGACGTGAAGTTTTGAATATTTATAGCTGAACGCGTCAGATCACAAGGCAAAATATGAATTTTTGAAAAAGTCTTATAATTAACCCTTTGGGCTTCATCTTCTGTATTATAAGCAATTATTTCTAACTGAGCCCTAATTAAGCTGGGGATATGAAATTTTGCATACTTATAGCTGAACACTTGTGATCACACGACAAATGATAAAATTTTCAAAAAGTCCTATATTATTCCCTCCTCTGGGCTCTAACTTGTGTTTTTTTAGCATTTTTTCTAACTTAGCCGCTAATTAAGCTACAGCGAGCTAGTTTCACTTGAAGGCTCCGGGAGGGGGAGGTCAATTTTTCCCCAAACCCCTCATCTGATATATCATTTGACGACCCTTAGGCCACTCTTTCATTTTATGCACAATAGCCTTTCATATTTTATTTCTACTTGGCCAGGAGGGCTTTCCTATTTTAAGTTTTATGGGTCCAATTTCCTCGACTAATATAAGTGCGAATAGGTTCTACAATGGAGTTTTGTCGGGCAGACGTTTGTTTAGAATAGAGTGCACTCCCTAGTTACGAATTGTGGAGCTAACAGATTTTGCAAAAGGATAGTGTTTTAAAAGAAATATTAAACGAAACCCTCTGTGCGATCTGCGATTACACTTAACCACTTGTTTTATTATTAATGTCCCAGATTTTCCGGAAAATAGTCGATATGGGAATGCAGAAAGTGCATTTTTACCCGATTGAAAAGAGGGGTTATGTGTTTCACGCGTATCTGTGTATGTGGATTTCTTTATACCCTCGAAACATTCCAACGGCTGGATGGATTTTAATGAATGAGGTCTCTATCAATTCATCTTAACGGCCCGATGGTTATGGGCTAGGTTTTGTTTTTATAAATTCAAAATGGCAGCCGTAAAATACAAAATGGCTTTAAAGACGAAAAGAAATTACGCACCTTATTGTGTGGGATATAATTCGATAGGTCTTTCAAAATGAAGACGATGTTTCATTGACTATTTTACAGTTAGAAGCTTCGTTTAACTATTACACAAGCTGGAAGTTAGGATCTCTAGTTTTGCTGCAATTCTAACCTTCATAAACATCTATAGGCCTCATCAAAACAGTGTTTATAGATAGGAAGTAACAATTAAACACAACTTAAAAGTCATCAATACAAGTAAATAAAAAAAAATAGGTAAGTAATTTAAAAACTAGTTTCACATTGATGAGAAATAATTAATTATTTTGCTTATTACATAGTCGGATTTTTGATTTTTTTGAAATTTAATGCCTTATTTATCGTCAATATTTACAGGGGGGAAGGAGGGTAAAGAAAAATTGCTCAAATATTCCTAAAATAGAATTTTGGGAATACTATTTGACACAATGTTCTGGTGACGCAATGTTTTAATGTGATTCATAAAATTTACAAATTGAGAAATCAGATGTGTAAATAATGTTAAGGCGATCTTAATCGTTTAAAATACTTATTATGAAAATGTTTATTCTTCTTCAATTTAAACAATGCAATTAAACAGAGCAGAAGCAGTAGCTATAGAGCTTGTAGCTGTTTCAGCTGGTAGCAGCTGAAGAGTCTTCTGCTTTCTTATTTTTCCTTCTTCTTTTTCAAGTTTTTAATAATTCCCTCTAAAATATTAGGCCAAAAAACACCTTCAAAGATACTTTGTAAGTTATCTGCAATGGCTTGCTTTAAAATACCATTGAATTTCATTCAGCCAAGAATAATCCCAATCCAGATATAAATTCCAGGTTTTTTGCAAGAAGAATTTATCGATCAGGTAGAATGTATTATGTCTCCAAGTAGTAAAAGTACCCGTACTTTGCCACTTAATTTTAGTAGTGGAAAATATGATTTTAGGTTTGTACCAGAAAAATTAATCGATAATTATGCAAGCCTGTGGTGGTTGTATTTTTCAATTTTTGATAATTGATTTTTATGTATTTTTGCGCTGAATCCGAAAATGACATTGCTTTTCCATATCATCAAATCAGAATTTTTCATAAATCGTGAATTTTAAAGATAAAAAGGGGAAAAAAAAAACGAAAATCTGATCCTATAAAATAGTTGTGATGGTTGTGTTTTTTTAAATTTTGATAATTGATTTTTATGTGCTTCATAGCACTGGATCTGAAAATGACCTTCATGTTTACCCATCATCTCAGACTTTTTCGCAAATGGTAAATTTCAAGACTTAAAAGTTATACTATTTCAAAACTCTGCTACTATAAAATAGATGTAAAACATTTTTTATTCAATTTAATTTTCTTTAATTCAAGAATTTATTCAATTTTTTGTATCATACTTGGGATTCTCACAGATAAACAGCTCAAGTGTCCGTTGAGTGTGGAAGATGTTTACATTTATGATTGAACCTACCTAATTTGAAATTTACGATTTGCAAAAAAATACTGGTTAAAGATAGTTAAAAATGAAGTTAATTTTTGGATTCCGCGAGATAAATACGAAAAATCAATTATCAGAAGTAAAAAAAAAAAAAAAAAAAAAAAAAAAAAAAAAAAAAAAAAAACCATTACACCGATCTTATAGTATCAGATTTTCGCTATTTTTTTACTTTTTAACTAATAAATTTACGGTTTTTAAAAGATCGTAATGGCAAAACATGAAAATCATTTTCGGATTCAGCCCTACAAAATACATATACATAAGAGACAATAATCAAAAGTTTAAAAAAATGACGCAAACTAAATTTTTCAGGCAAGTGCTGTTAGTATTAAAAAATACTGTTGGCCGATGACTGGCGAAAGGAATTTGAGGATTTGGAAATAGTAATGTTTCATTAGAAATTAAAAAATATATATTTAATTTTTTATGAAGGATTTCCCCTTATTGTGTGGGAATATCCGAGTTTTGAAGCACTTATCGTATATAATTTATTTTAAAATTAGATTTTATTTGCTTATATGGCGTTATGCCGTTAACGTCCAGCATACTATAAAAAGACAGATTGATTCTGTTATTGTTTAATCACCCTGTAAAAATATTTCTGTATATATACAAATGTTTTTATATGAAATTTCTGTCTTTTAACGTAACGTTCGGGTTAAAGTCGAAGTCATGAATCTTCCGGAAATAAACGGAATTTTTTTTTCATCCTTACTCTTTAAACGTTAAAAACGGAATTGTTTGGATACTTTTCCAGTATAGGGGCCTTGCCGCGATAGAGAATATGGATTTGGAGAAAGAAAGAAATTCCCCTTGCGTATTTTCTGGCATTCTATTCCCTGTTTCTTATATAGAAGCAGGTTTTCAATACTTATACGTTTTATTTAATCTAAAAAAATAGTTTTCTTTTTTCATATAAACAGTAAATGGTATATAATATATATATATATATATATATATATAAATTTTACTTTGCAGCATACATTTTAATTATTCTATGTTTCCGGCATATTCATCATTTCTCTATATCGTAATAATATGTATTATTAAGTAACTTCCTTTAAATTTAAAGAGGGTATATTAGTAATTATCTTATTCGAAATTTTAATCTAAACTTTTAATCCCTTGATAAATTATTATCAACTACAAAAACTATAATATTCTGACAGAAGCTAGCTTTTATTTTCGAATGTTATTCTGGTGAGTTGCGTTGTAAAACATGTTGTAAAATGGTCATTACTTGAATAAAGACTCAAATTAACCAACAACAACAATTTAATAAATAACTAGTTGGATGTGCCAATACCAAAACTTTCTTCTATCTTATACATCTTAATATTTCAAAAACTAGTTATACATGTTAATACTTCAATATTATTAGTTCATTACTACACCAACTTTGATTTTCATCTTAAATTCCTGCTTCAGTCAATTAAATGAACTAAAAACGAGTTAATCTATATCATGATATTTGTTAAAATTAATAGTTTTTCCTTATTCTGATGTTATCAGATGTTTGCGAATAACCGGCTTAGCAGGAAGTGAGTTCCCGCCTTTGCATGAGCCGCCGATGGACAATAGAACTACGAAAAATCAAAAAAAGTATACAAAAATCGCTGTCACAGAGCCCCTTTACCGCGCGATATTTCCAAATTCAAGGAGGACCTGTTGGCCAAAGCCAAAAACATGCACAAAAAATTTGGTTCAATTGTATGCATAATTTTAAACACTTTTCGATTGTACAATAAAGAAAATGGTACAGACATCGCAATTATAGCGCCCCCTTCCAACGGAATTTTTCCAAATTCAGGGAGGACCTTCATGCCATGACTAAAAAGAAACACAAAAAATTTGGCTCAATTCTATGCATAACTTCATACACTTTTCGATGGTACAATATTCAAAATGGAACAAAAATCGCTATTAAAACGCCCCATAGCGGCGAATTTTTTCCAAATTAAGGAAGGACCTGCTTGCCATAGCCAAGAACTTAAAATAAAAATTCGGTTTAATTCTATGCATAACTTCATACACTCATTGATGGTACAATATGCAAAATCGCTATTACAGCGCTTCCTAGCGGCGAATTTTTTCTAAATTCAGGGAGGACCTACCTGCCATATCCAAAAACTTAAAATAAAAATTTGGTTCAATTCTATGCATAACTTCATACACTCATTGATGGTACAATATGCAAAATCGCTATTACAGCGCTTCCTAGTGGCGAATTTTTCTAAATTCAGGGAGGATCTACCTGCCATATCCAAAAACTTAAAATAATTTTTTTTTCAATTCTATGCATAACTTCATATACTTTTGGATGGTACAATATTCAAAATCGCACAAAAATAGCTATTACAGCGCCCCCTACCGGCAAATGTTTTTCCAAATTCAGGGAGGATCTGCTTGCCATAGCCAAAAACTTAAAATAAAAATTTGGTTCAATTCTATGCATAACTTAATACACTTTTTGATGGTACAATGGCGACAGACAGACGGACAGACAGACATTTTCTATAAACATGTTTTTTGGGATCTCTGACCCCTAAAACATGTAAATCCGTCGAAAACCGAATTCGAAAAAAAATTTCGATTACAATACTTTCTTCTATTGAGGATAGAAGAAAGTAAAAATTAACGAAAATAATGCCGATCCTTTCTTGCACGGCTTACAGCATAGCAGACGCAGGTTACAACAGCGTCACACTTCTGAATCATAACATCAACTAGAAGTGGAAGTAGAAGTGTTTTTACTGTGCTTGTAGCGCCATTTGTTGAACACACCAGGGAGGATGGACACTTCACCATAGAGTATCCCCCCAGTCAACAAGGTGAACGATAAAATGCAAAAGAGTAATACAATATTTGAAATATTATAAATGCTTGATACAATGTAACAATAATATAAAAATAATGCAAAACAGAAATACAAAATCAATATTCAATACAATAATAGAAGCTATATAAAATATTATGTACAAATGTGTTATATTACATATTCAGTAACCAAATGTTTAGGAAAGGTGACTTTTCGCCCAGAACGAGTAGTAGGTTGTTTATCAATGGGTGTCGGTTCAGTTGGTACCTCTGGAACAGGAACAGAATTATCTGTAACAACAGTGTCTGACAATCGATAGGCGGGTTTAATGCGATCAATCGAAACTGCTGTTTTTCTGCCATTAATGTCAATAATAAGATTTAAGGGAGTTCTATTTATGACAAGATGAGGTCCAGTGTATGGTGGTGTTAGAGGACGAAATATTTTGTCTGATCTTAAAAATCCGTGTGTGCAAGTTGACAATGAGGGATTTACAAAAATTTTTGAAGTGCCATGTGAGGAAGTGGCAGTGGGATTTAATCACCGCATTCTTTCGACTAAGTTAGACACATAGTTGGGATCAATTAGTCGGCCAATTTTTTCTTTTTCTGTTATGAGATCGGAGGGTAATCTTAATGTTGTACCATATACTAATTGCGCAGGCGTTGCATTAATGTCATTTTTGAGAGCTGAGCGTAAACCTAGGAGAACAATTGGAAGAATGTCAGTCCATTTAGTGTTATTGTGTGCCTTGAGAGCATCTTTTAAATGTCTGTGATAACGTTCCAAAATTCCATTTGCCTGGGGATGATATGGCGAAGTTCGAATCCGATTGCAACCTATGATGCGCAGACGTTCTTGAAGCAAGGTGGATTCAAAATTACGGCCTTGATCTGTGGTGATAGTGACTGGGCATCCAAATCTGGAGATCCAACCCTTTAATAAAGCACGAGCAGTGGTTTCCACAGTCATATCAATTGTCGAAATAACTTCAGGCCATCTGGTAAATCGATCAATGATAGTTAAACAAAATTGATTACCATCAGATGGGGGAAAAGGACCAATGAAGTCTAGATGAATGTGGGCAAAACGGGCATCAGGTAGGGTGAATGTACCAATGGGAGATTTTGTGTGCTGTGTTATTTTGGCTCTTTGGCAATTATCACAGCTACGAACCACGGATTTAATATTCTTATGCATGCCAGGCCATACGAATCTTTTAGAAATTAAGTTAATAGAAGCTGACATACCGGGATGTGTGAAGAAATGCAAATTGTCAAAAAACAAGTTGTCGCTTACTTTGGGGAATAAATGGACGGGGATGTCCTTGAGACATGTCACAGTGTAAAGAGATATCCTCAAGAGAAAAGTAATGTTTTTCTAATTTTAAGGATGTAGTATTAGATTGGAAAAGTTTTTTAAGTTCCTCATCAGTTGATTGAGCTGAAACAAATTCTATAAAATCAAGTACAGCCGGAGACATTTGATTAATTTCGATGCGAGATAGTGCATCGGCAACATGATTTTCTGAACCTTTTGTACACCGGATATCGGTGGAAAATTGCGATATATAATCTAGGTGTCGTAGTTGTAGAGGACTGCATTTTTCAGGATTTTGTTTAAAGGCATAAATTAAGGGTTTCTGATCAGTATAAATTATGAAATTTCTGCCTTCAAGCAGGTGTCGAAATTTTCTTATACCGGAATAGATGACATATAATTCAAGGTCATACGTCAACCAATTTTTCTGAGGCTTATTTAGTTTGCCTGAATAAAATGCTATAGGTTCCCATTGATTGTCAGACATTTGCATGACAGAGCCACCAACTGCGACATTTGATGCATTAACCCATAAACTTAATTGGGCACCTGGAATAGGATGTCATAGAAGCGTTGCCCGAGAAATCGCTTCTTTAGATGCCGTAAATGCAAGATTTGCCTCCTCGTCCCATTGTAATGGGTCATTTGAAACCTTGGAACGAGGATGCTTCTTTTTATTTTTGTGGCCCCCTAGAAATTTGACAAGGGGTGCTAAAATGTCAGCAGCTCTGGGAATGAATCGCCTGTAAAAGTTGAATATGCCTAAGTATTTACGCAGCTGGGTAAGAGTTGCAGGTCTTGGAAATTTTAAAATGGCTTAAATGGCAGAAAGAGGTGAAAGACCATCTTGAGATATTTTAAAGCCTAAAAATTCCAATGAGGGAACGCCAAATGTGCATTTAGAAGGTTTAATCGTAAGACCATAACTATCAAATCTAGAAAATAGAGCCTTAAGATGTTAAATGTGCTCTTCAAGAGATTTTGATGCAATTAAAATATCATCAACAAAAGCATAAACTCCTGGCAAATTCCAAATTACTTCATCAATAAATCTCTGAAATGTGCTCGAAGCATTGCACAAACCAAATTGCATCCGAGTGCTCTCGAAGAGTCCGAAAGGTGTACATATAGCCGTTTTATGAATATCCTCGGGAGCAATCGGAATTTGATGAAAGGCTTTAATCAAATCTAAATGGGAAAATATTGTGGTTCCATGCAATTCACTAGTAAAATCAACGATGCTGGGTATGGGATATTTATCTTTTTTAGTTTGTTCATTTAGTGCTCTAAAGTCGCCAACTGGACGCCAGTTATCGCTGTTTTTCTTTGGAACCATGTGCAGTGGCGAAGCGTAATTGCTGTTGGATGGGCGCATGTGTCCTAAATCCAACATGTGCTGGAATTCCATTTTCGCTATTTTTAGGCGATCAGGAGCAAGACGACGTGGTTTAGTATATACCTGAGGTCCAAAAGTATCAATTTGATGCATAACTGAATGTTTAACAATTTGGTTTGGGCAAGGAGATTTAATGATGTTTGGGTATGCACTTCAAATTTTAGAAAATATATCATCATTTATAATAGATTTAACAGAAAATATATCTGAAGTATGTACAATACAATGCGAATTTAAAGTAGTATTATTATCAAATAAAGAATGTTTTCTATGATCTGTCTTTAAGTTAAAATAATGTAAAACATCAGCACCTATAATGGGGGTGGAAACATTACACAAATAAAAGCGATAAACAAATTGCTTCCTTAAACCCAGATCTATAGATAATAACTTACGCTTGTACACATTAATTAATGTGCCATTTGCAGCAATAAACGTTTGAATTGGCGGAGTCATTTTGACTGGTTTCGTTGCTGGAATTAAAGAACAATCGCTTCCAGTGTCCACAAAAAATCGTAAATTACTTTTGCGGTCGCGAACAAATAGACGACGAGAAGTGGTAGGCGAGGCGTATGTCGCCGCTACGACTGGCCGTTGTCGTTTCCCGACGAAAAGGTACATGGTGGTACACATTTTTTGGCTTTTGAGTCGAATTTCTTATGATACCAGCAAAAGTTTTTAAAAGCGGGGCTTTTCTGCCAATAATGAGGTCGAGGTCGGGATCGTAATTGACTCATCGAACGTGGCAAAGAACTTACCTTTTCACGTAAAAGTTTCAGTTCCTTTAACAATTCTGAATCTACTTGGGAGGGGCTTGTTGTAACACTGCTTACCTGTAGAGGGCCTGAGATATTTAGAATTTTGTCAGCAATTTCTGCAGCTTTTACTGGTGTAAGTTCTTGGATGGATGCTAAAATAGACTGCGCATTAGAAGGCAATTGTGACAAAAACAATTCCAATAAAAGTGTGTCGGACACTTTGTGGTTTTCAGCTCTACGTTGCATAACGCGAAGAAGCTCAGAAGGTTTGCGATCGCCAAGTTGCTCACCAGCTAATAGTCGGCGAATTTCTCGCGATTTCGTTTCCCCGCAACGCAATATGATTTCATCTTTCAGATTCTTGAAAAGATCTGTACCATCGGGAGAGAGGATGACGTCACGAACTATCATCGCTATGTCGGCTGGTAGATGTGAAACACAATAATTATATTTTGTTTTTGAATCAGATATTGGTTTCGGCACTGCTAATTCAAATATGGATTCAACCATAGTAAACCACAAAGCAGGATCAGTTGGAATAAAAATAGGGATTTTTACCGCAGCTACTTCAGCCATGATGAATCGAAACTGGAAATTGGAAACAAAGGAAAAACGAAACTACAAGTAAGACACTTCTTCTCTCACGCCCTTGGATTAGCTCTTGTTCCTTGACGTTTACCGTCCACCGATTGGTGAATCTCTGTATAATCTTGGAATTTGCCACCCTACGCGCCTTGTAACAAAAAGCCGATCCAATGATTTCGTAACGCAGAATGCAGTTTTGTTCGAATGTCTTAAAACTATTTTACCAGGTGTCTCACAGGCTAGTAAAATATATAAATTTGCTGTTTGAGATCTTTTTAGCATGATGTAGTGATTCGTGCTCCAGCCGAAGAGCTCTGCGGAAATTCTCGGAATGTGCGATTTGTTTATATTTTCATGATTGAATGAATAAATATTTTAGAGTGAGCGCGGGGCTATGTTTTTAGGGAGAAACTACCGGATTTCTTAATCATTTGCCTTTGTACACGTGTGACCTGACCATCGGAATATAATACGACTACTAAACGAATCTTGGTGTTTCTATTGGACTTAGCCAAACTCAAATATTACCAACAAATTAATTTATTTGATTAGATTTGTCATCTGCAAAATCAACACAACCTACACTGCTGGCCGTCCAAAAAGCAACACCATGAAAGGATCAACCAAACAGCGTAAAATTTACACCATGTATACACCTCGGTAGGATATATAAATGATTACAAATGCAGCACTCGCGCACATCGTGTGCAACTGCAGCGCCCCTTACAATCTGTATATAAAGGGAAGAAAGATTGTCGTTTTGAAGAACGTGAATTGTTTTCTCCTCCGATTTTTTGTGTGTACAGATTCAGTATGCCTCGCAGAAAAACACGAGTACCATTGGAGCACGTTTCGGATTTCGATCGCGGAAGAATCCTTGCATGCAGAGATTGTGGATTATCCTTCCGAGAAACTGGTCATCGTATCGGACGTAGTCAAGTAAGAGTCATGAGAATATGGAATCTGTGGATGCAGGAGGGAACAACAGACCAACAGGAGCGATTGCAACCGCCTCGTCACACCACTCCACTGGAAGACAGGGATATTGTGGGCATGGCACTGATGGAAAGCACTGCCACATCCGTAACCATATCACAACGAATACCGTCTCTAACACAACAATGGGCGCCCGCACGAACTGTTCGAAGTCGTTTGCAGTACAGTGGTTTGTCCGCTGGCGTCCATTGCTTCGCATACATTTGGCATTAAACAACAGGCATTCGCGTTTACAATGGTTTGCTAAACGGCAGAGATGGACATCCGAATGGCATAGCATTCTGTTTTCGGATGAATCACGCTTCTGCCTGCAGTATCACGATGGTCGAATTAGAGTTTGGAGACACCGTGGGGAGAGGCTGCTCAATTGCTGTATTATGCATGATCACACTGGTCCTGCACCCGGTGTTATGGTGTGAGGTGGTATTGGATTCATCTCCCGCACCCCCCCTAGTATGCATTAACAATACACTTACCAGCCAACGCTATATATCTGAGGTTTTGCAGCCTGTTCTCCTCCCTTATCTTCAGGGCTTGCCTGCGGCCATATTTCAACAGGACAATGCACGACCACATGATCTGCGTAATGTTTAAGCTTTCTTCTTATCTCACCATATTTCCATTGTTACCCTGTCCTGCCTGTTCTCCAGATCTATCACCCATCGAGCATGTCTATTCAATGATTGGAGAACGCCTTGCCCGGAATGCCGCACAAACGAATACACAAGATGAACTTTGGCTACATGTGGAGGCAGCGTGAGATGACAATCCCCAACAACACATCCAAAGCCTCTTTCACTTTATGCCACGCGTGTAGCAGCGGTTATTGACAGATGTGGATGTAACAGTTCTTACTGATTTTCCCGTCTCCCTCACTTCAAAGAAGGTTGTCTTTGGAATCATTTAACACTGATACTATGTGTAATCTCTAAAATAAATTTGGCTTTGATATCTCTTGTCTTTCTTGGTGTTGCATTTTGGATGGCCAACAGTGTATGAACAGCTGTCAGTATTCTACTAACGTATACAACTACAATCTTTCAGTATCTTTATAAGAATTTTGTACAACGTAATATACAGTGAAACTCCTTGAATGGACACCTCTAAACAACGACAACCTCTGAATGCCGGCCACATGCTGATGGAATCAAACATGTTCCACAGCATTACCATTAGTAATAACCTATAAATAAAGAATTCTGAATAACGAAAACTCAAAAATCAGAAGATTTTTTTTTTTACTGCTCCTGGCACAATTTCATTTTTTATTTGCAAACAAAATGTGAAGTACATCAAACAAAATTTACTTGATATATCAACAAAAAGAAAATGAAGACAATAATAATGATGGGGAAAATTTAGATAATATTCTTAGAGCGGCCGGCATAACTAACATAAATGTCAGCGAGTTTGTAAGTGTGGACAAAGATTTTGCAGTTACTGCCGCATTTGATCCTATACAGTAAATGGTGGAAGATAGGGGAGAGGAAGAGGAAATGGATTATAGAATCATCCAAAATTTCTTGTATTAATACACATACCAAAGATTTGATAAATCTTCGTTAAATGCAAAATTTCGTATTAAATCATAATGATGATGCGTTGTATACCAAAACAACTCATATTGTTATTTCCCTAGAGAATGATAAGTGCAGCAAAAAATAAAGCAACTGTAAATCTCGGATTTTTTTAAATGTATTAAAACAACGAGGATTACTTAAAATGACTGTGCGTATTCCTGTTTAAATTTATGTAATTCTGATTTTTTTAATGAAACCTCTGAATAACACTCACCTCTGAAGAGCGGTCACTTTTCGCTGGTCACACACGTAACCGTTATTCAGAGGGGTTAAACTGTATATATATATGTACAGTACATATAGGATGGTCACAAATTGGACAGTGAGAAAGTAGGTGTGTGTTAATACGCATCAAGAGGATGAAAAATTACCAAAGAACATCGGCCGAGGACCAGATAATTCTTAAAAAATACAGGGTGTTATACTGTAACTTAACTTAGGTTGACAGTGATAACTTTAAAAAAATTGAAGTTCAGTATAATTAAACTTTTAAATAAATATGCTCAAAATTGTTGTAAATCTGATAAAAAATAAATAATGTGGTAGTAGTTTCCATTATACGCACTAGCAGTATATACTTTACACTACAAGATTTGACTGCGATTACCAGTTATACGTTATCATCAATTGTGGCAGCACACTGTTTTCTCAGAGCTTTTCGTGATCACATCAAAACAAGGTAAATATTGCTAGATTTCCACTGCAATAATTTTATTGTCTAACAATTTCTTCAGTCAACCATACTTCAGTTAGTTTGAAACAGTTTTGTATATGTTTAAACCTTATATATAAACTGTATATGTATAAACGGGGATAAATTTCAAAATATTGAAGTCCATTATAATGAAACTTTTTATAAACATGCTCAAAATTGTTGTAAATCTGATAAAATAAAATAAAATAAGGTGGTAGTAGTTTCCATTACTCGCGCCAGCAGAATGTGCTTGACACTACAAGTTTTTACAGTATTTACCAATTAATACGTTATCATCAAGTATGGCAGCACCCTATTTTCTCAGAGCTTTCTGAGATATTATCACGTCAAAACTAGGTACATATCGCCATATTTCATTGCAATATTTTTATTTTCAAAAAATTATTTCCGTCAACCACAGTTCAGTTATTTTGAAACACTTTGTATATCTGAGTACAATAAGTGGTTTGCGACGACTCCATGTTTTATGGCAAATTTTCCTCCCTTTGATGGCTACTATCACCCTTCCAAATTCGGCACCATTCTGTATATATATATGTACGAGGCGTGTTTTTTAAGTAAGGGCTGTTTTGTGGTATACACTAATAGATGACGCGCGCGGAGCAATCAATGCTTACGTCGTGTCCCGACATTCATTGGAAACAGTTAAAATTGTGTAGGCAATCTGTACGGTGTGTTCTGTGTCTTTAAAATGTTCAAGATTATCGAATCGCCCTCCTCGAGCGAGGTACGGTCAGTGATGCGTTTTTTCTCGCAGAGAGATTCAAAACAATAGATGAGGCATGCTGATAGAGGGCATTTTGCTACTCCATGATGCAAGGCCTCACATCTCAGCTCAAACCCGAACTTTATTGGACTGTATTGACTGGGATGTTTTGGAACACCACCACCTCTACAGCCCAGTCCTTGCGCCGAGCGATTTCCATCTTTTCCGCTATTTCAAACGTCATCTCGGCAGCAACCACTACAACGATGACGAAGACGTGTAAACGGCCGTGACCTCTTGGTTATCGCAGCAGGCCGCAAGTTTCTATGAAGAGGGCATTCAAAATCTAGTTGTTAACCATGATAAATATTTAAACAAACTTGGCAGCTATGTAGAAAAACAGAGTAGTGTATGTAGAATCTGAAAATAAATTTGGTTTTTGAAAATTTTCTTTCGTTTGGTTTTTATTTTCAAACGACCCTTACTTACAAAACACACTCCGTATGTATTATATATATATATATATATATATATATATAATATACATATAAAAATCTCACAGGCGGAGGTAGATTTCGAAATTAAGTACTAATTTCACCAACAAAAACAAAATCAAAGATTAGTGATTAAAATAGTTTAACAATTTTATCTGGCTGCTTTTGACGAGTTTTTAATTTCATTTTTCTGTAAGAGCTCGCTTTATCAGAATCATGTTAAGGCGGTATTTACAAAAATATTTTTCCACGCGTAACTCGAAATTTTCTCACACATTTTAAGACTCATTTTTAAAAATAAAAACATGATACTTGCTGACGTAATTTTTTGAAGAGGTTTATAAAGATTCTATGTTTTTATTTTTCGTTCAATTAAGTAGAACATGATTTACAATTATTTTCTCCGTACGACCATTCTTTTCGTTTCGAGCACTATAGCTTCTGGAAATTCGGTTCAAACTGCCCACTTTGCTAGCATTTTTAAAAATATATTCTGCCTTTGTATAAAAACAAAATCGACCAATGCGGCATATTATAGTGTTTCTGAGTAAGAGATCCTGCCTATTGGATCCGTTTGAGAGCAAAAAGGAATTTAAAAACGAGTCAGAAAATATGCAGTTTGGATTTCAGTTCCCACTTAATACCATGATTTATTCGTGAACCCCTGTTTCTTTTAATTTCTTTTTACTGTAAGAATTGATCCTATCAAAATCTTGTCAATGTAAAAATTGTAGATAATATCAAGACAATGTGTTATAAATTTATGCAGATTGGATATCTTGTGAATTGAGGTAATTATGAATTTTTTTTCTTCTTCAACTCCCCCATTTTTTTTTGTTTTTGATTTTTTTTTTCTGTAAGCATTGTTTCTATAAAAAACTTGTCAAAATAAAATTTGTATATGGTGTTACGAAGATTTATAATAAATTCAAATGAATTTGATGTCTTGAGAATTGACGAGGTTATGATTTTTTTTTCTTCTCTTGCGCTAATTTAAAATTTTAATAAAAATTTGTGTTACATAAATTTTTGGCCCATTTCCTAGAAGTAATAGAAAATTTAAAATGATTTCATATGTATTATAATTAAGAAGTTGTGGGTTTTTTTCAGTTTTTACAAAACTCCTCGCTATTTCCACCCGCTTTGTCTAATTTTGCCCATTAACGATCTTGACCAAGATTTTCTGCCTCTTGATTTTATGTGTCTGTTAGGAAGAGATTTGTGCAGAATTATGGAAGTTACCGTGTCCATAAAAACTTGATATAGAGACAGATATATAAAGTTTTGAACTGGGGGATCTTTTGGCTTCTAGATATTATGATCGGCGTAGATCTGCAGAAAAATTTCAGAAATTCCAACATAGTGGAGAATTTAATATGTGGTATTTCTTACGAAATCTACGTAAAAGCGTAAAGTTTTATCAGTTTTTCACTGCTGTATATACCATCCGTAGAAAAATTACACATTCTGTACCACGAATTTACTAATGCTTTTTAAAGAAAGCTAAAGCCATTATACTGGAAAAGTACCAATGTTTGTTTTAAGTGAGAAATTTTTAAATGTCCTTTTTAATAGACAGTAAATGTGAAATTCCAGTTAATCATTTTTTAATATAGGTTTTGGCCAATAACCAAATCTTTGAATTTGGCCAGTTGATGTTTTATACAAAGCATTCATCCTCTAATGGTAAATACCTAGCTTTGAATCAGGACGAATGCAAGACCATAAAAATGGTGTTATAATATTTTGTACAGTTAAATGTTCCGTCTATATAGGAATTAATACTGGGTGTCCCAAAAATGGCTGATGGATTTTAAAATTCAATAACTTCAAAATGGTTACAGATATTAAAAATATTCTTGCAGCTGGGTTATTTATGATGTCAGGATATTTTGTATTGTGATTCTTGATTTTATTTCGAATTTCATACAGTAGATGGCACTGAGAGCAATAGTCTCTCAGTCCAGAACCGAATTTTGGTTCTTCGGGATGCATTCAATATATATTTTAATCTCCTTTTTTCGCATGGAAGAAGAGAGAGGCCAAAAAATCGAGCCTGTATTTCGCGGTTATTGCTTGGTGTGCCATCTATTGCTGCTATTTGTAACTAAAACTGAGAATCGCAGCATAAAATCTCCTAACATTTTACATAAAACTCCTGCAAGAATTTTTTTAATGTATGTCACCGTTTGCAAGTTATGGAACTTTAAAATACATCAGTCATTTTTGGGACACCTGGTATATATATATATATATTTATTTATTTATTATTGAGCTTTACTTCATTATAATTGATTTATTTTAATACTGCGCTATTACTCCATTTTGATTCTAATAACATAAATTTTCCATTTTGATCAACGGCAAATGTCAGTCTTGAAAATCGGTGAATTGCAAAACGAAAGCGTTGTGAAAAATATTGACAATCGTCAACAACTTTGCAGCGAGTGCATTTTATGTTATTTTGTGGACTTTTTTTAAACATAAATTTTCCGCTTTGAACAACGGAAAATTTCAATCTTGAATATCGGGGAATAGCTAAATGGAAGCTTTTTGAAAGAAAAATTACAATAGACGTCAACCTTGCTGCCAGCACATTTTCAGCTCTTTGCGGATTTTTTTTCTTTTTCTTTATGAACATAAATTTTTCGTTGTCAACAACGGAAAATGTCACTCTTGAAAATCGGGGAGTAGCTAGACGGAAGATTTTTGAAAAAAAATGACAATACACAACAAGATTTCTGCTAGTACATTTTCATTTTATTCGTGGATATTTTTTAACATAAATTTTCCTCTTTGATCAACGAAAAATTTCAATCTTGAAAATCGCTGAATAGGTAAACTGAAGCTTTGTGAAAAAATACTTCCATTGTTGTCCGTACATTTTAAATTTTTTCGCGGATTTTTTTTATTTATTTATTTTTTTAAGTACAGTTAGAAAAAATCTAAACCATTTTATATAATATATTTGTATTCTTTTGTCCACGTGCGTCTATTCAAGAATTAGCTACTCACTCTTTCATCCTATTGCATTTCTTTTCTTTGGAAAACTAAGTGAAATAATTGAAAAGTATCCTACGTTTTAAAACAACTTTTAGTTCATTTACGAGCAAGCTCAGCAGTTTCATTTATGTATATATGCGCATCGATTAAAATAATCGAAGTACACGTAAAGAAGCTAAACAAAGGAAAAATAAATAATGCATTAAAAATCTGAAAAGAATAGAATTTAAAATGCTAAGTTAATCATTCGTGTAAGAACAGTACTCCAGTTTAAAGAAAAAATGTTCAGATTTTCATTTTTGAATTACAGTTACACGTATTTTACATTTAGTTAATTCGCTTTACATAATCATAGAAAGTTATTTTAGGAAATAAAAAAGGTATGGATAGATTTGTATCCAATGTATTTCTATTATAAGTACATTCCAATTTATTTCTATGCATGAAATGTATATTTTTAAAGTTATTCAATAACATTTAGTTATGTTGTAGTATAAATATATGTTTCAGAAAAGTATGTTTAAATAAAGTTTCTTTACGAAGTTTTATAACGAAACTTTTAAGAATTTAAGTAAATTATGTATTTTAAAAACATATTAACCATTTACAATTTTTACACAATTAAGTTTTATCATGTTTGAGAGGATAAGGAGTTGGAAGGAGTTAATTATTCTAGGAAAAAAAAACAGTTAACATTTAAATGTAAAGCTCCATCAAAAAAAATCTTCGCAGTGCTTTGTAAAAGTACATTTTTTGTAGACGTATTATAAAAAATTTTATTTAAAATTTTTGACAAATCGTATAATTATTATAGAATAATAAAATGGTATTCGTAATAGTATTTTACAAATGCATTATACATACAGTTAAAAAGTTTGTAAAGTTTCGGATACAAACAGTAGTATTATAATCCTTTACTTTAAATAATTCGTTTTAATGCTTTCTTCAAATTACCAAATTCACAGGTTCCTATGTGTTAAAATTTATTACTATAAAATTAGAATAAATATATCATGAAACTATTGCACAGTTCATATAATTGAGTATTCATTGTATTAAATAATAATTGTTGCATTTATGTTTATTTATTTATTTATCTAATTAAAAAAGTTTTACATAATTTACGTTTCACACTTATAAAAGAAGAATATTTTCCAATTATATAATAAAAAATACCTTTTAAAATATTCAGGTTCTTTATATATATATATATATCCCCTTCGTTCCCCCTTCTTCCTGCTGGTAACGGCGGCAAATGGACCGAGCGCGACTACTAACGTTCTAAAAAATGTCGCGACTACTCTCGTGTTAAGGCGACAGCGGACGTTCAAAAAAATTTTCTACAGTTTTTGCTCAATTGTTTTGAAATGTAATACACATATAATTGGTGCAATAATTAAGAAATTTTCTTAATTTCATTAAAAAATATTAATATGCAGATGAGTAATTAATTAATAATATGTTAATTAGTGATACAAATTTAAAATACTCCATGCGCATTAAATTTTGTTTCAGAAACTTGTAATTTTTTTTTCGGATAACTTTATGATATTATATAAAAAATTGGTATACATTTGAAAATGATACTAAGTATTTTTGAAGAAAAAAATTATAAACATATAATATTGATCATTTCGGATAAAATTCAATGATAAAATATTACTTAAAAAAACAAAAACAGAAACAAAAATCTTTATATGAAATAATGTAGGGGAGACTGGGGATGAAAGGGACAAGGGATGAAAGAGACACTCAAAATTTCAGGAAGAAAATAAAATGTACAAAGTTTCAATTTTGCCTCAATCGATGAAGATACTTGTTCTGTGTTAATAATCCTTATAACTAACATCAGCAATTGTAGGGTTGTAGGTGATGAAAGCAAAACCTGTTTTTGATATAAAAAAGTAAATTTTGATGTTGCTTTTCTTTTTTTTCTCTAACAAAGTAATATTGTGTTTAGGATTACAATATTTATGTTATTTAGCACTGTAAAGTATGCACTTTATGTGAATATCAGTGTATTTTGTTAGGTAAAATACTCTCATGCATGAATACATTTTTCATTTCGCTAGGTGGGTATGGGGTTGAAAGGGACACGTCCCTTTCAACCTTTCAGGTTCAACCTTAGGCTGTTCCTATAAAGCTTCTTTTAGTGAAGCTCAATAAAAAGAGTTAGATTCACATTTGCTCCAAGCATCTAATATCAACTATGGTTTGACAACTCTACATAAGAGTATTCAATTGCTTTGAACTCTCCAAATAGCCTCTATCTTGCAAACAAAGAAGCAAGCTGGAATTGATTGGGTCCAAGATTTTATTCAACGAAATTCATTATTTTCTCTTGAGAAACCTATAGCCATTAGTTTAACAAGAAGTACAAGTTTCAACAAAGCTAATGTTGATATATTTTTTAAACCTTCAGTTAGTTATGGATCGCTATAAATTTACACAGAACATAATATACAACTATGATAAAACAGGCTTAATGATAAATCACAAACCACCTAATATAGTAGCAAAACGTAGTGAAAAACAATTTTCTCACGTAACATCAGCTGAAAGTGGCAAACTTGTCACACTTTTGGGTTTTGTTTCTACATCAGGTAACTCTGTTCAACAGTATTCGTTTTCACAAGAAAGAGTTTCAAGGAGTTCATGCTCGGAGGTACCCCATCTCAAAATCTTGGACTTGCTCATGACAGTTGGTCAATAACCGCTTAAGTTTTTTAAAGCAATTGTGAATTAACTAAATATTCTAGTTGTTCCAAAACTGATCGTGCGCTTCTCTTATTCAATAATTATGAAAGCAATATAAATATTAAGAAAATAAAATTTGCGAAAGGTAATGGAATAATTATGGTGATATTCCTGTCGCACTGTAGCCAAACTCCAAAAAAACACTCGTAATGAATTCAAAGTACATTCTTTCAGAAAACAATATACAGAATAAAACCATTTTTTATTTACTGATACTATTGACATGAATGACGTGAATATTAATGATACTATGGTGAAGTTAATTAACCCGTAACTGGTGGTGAGACAGCTAGAGCTAAATCTTTCTTAGTCAAGTAGGACTATTACATGCTATTTTTCTTGTTTTCATTTTATAATATGTTGCTATGTATTTTATTTTTATTTGCGTATAATTATCTTTTATTTTTGAATAATGTAATCTCAAATAAAAAGAAAAATTTTCATAAAAGTGTTTTATTTATGTGTGTCCCTTTCAACCCTGCACAGCGTCCCTTTCATCCCCTACAATGGGGTTAAAAGGGACATTTCTCCCAATTTATAAAAATGTGCATATATTTTAAATTAATGTACTTGAGGATAAGAGGTTTTAGTAGTATCAAAGCAAAGGTTTTAGACGAGAACTAGGCGAAAATTTGAAAGTGATATCTTTTAATGCCATTATTTTATAAGCTTATAAAGACAAAATGTCCCTTTCATCCCCACTCTCCCCTACACACATTAATAGCAAGTTTTGTAATAAAGTATATGAACAACAATATTACCAAGTATTATGAAAATTGGTATAAAATTAGGACGCATGGAGCATTTTGAACTTACTCAGTCGGCGAAAATTCTCATTTTGAGAAAACTGGATTTAAAGTTTTATTTTAAGTGTAGATTAACGATTGTTTACGTTAGAAAAACAGCTGCATCTCTACAAAAAGTTATCGCATTTGAATAGTTTTTTTTTTTTTATTTGAAAGTAGAAGATTGCCAGAACATTTTTTTCCCAAAAAACAAAATATTGATTTTTTTAATGATTTTTTTTGAGATTTTGAACGTCCACAGTTGCTTTAAATTAAATATGTTTCGTCATCCATGCGAACAAGAACACACTGCATATAATAAAACGACATTTTTGCTTGAAATTTATTTGATAAATTGGAATTACTCACATTTCTCATCAAGCAGTTGGCATCAAGTAATAACGATACCTTATTTTATGCAGTGAAACATGTTAGTATATGTTTTACTTTCCAGCGTTTTCTTAGTGCATATACGAATCGATTAATGTACTTGAAGTAAACTCGAAGAAACTAAAATGAAAGAAAAAAATGATTTTCTGTTAAATCTAAGAATTATTCCATTGAATATGTTAAATTATCCATGCGGTTAAATTATCTATGCAGATAGAAACATATGATTTTGCGTTAAAATTTGCAATTGACACAGATTAAAATGCATTTTATATTAAGATATCTTGATTGAAATAATAGAGTTTTTTTTTATTGGAATGTAATATCTTTGTATAAATTTTACTTTTCAGCTTCTTCTTTGTTTGTATAGGAATTTAATAATGTATTTGAAGTAGGAAGAAAGCAAAAGGAAAGAAAATAAATTCTGCTTTAAGACGAATTAAATTAACTATTTTTCGTTATCCATGCTAACAAGAACACACTGCATATAAGAAAAATATATTTTTGCTTGAAATTTATTTGATGAATTGAAATTACACGCATTTCTCATTAAGTAGTTTGGCTTCAAGTAATAACGAAATTGCATTTTATGCAAAGAAACATATTAGTATAGATTTCACTTTCCAGCGATTTCTTTGTGCACATACGAATGTATTAATGTACTTGAAGTAAACTTGGAGAAACTAAAAGGGAAGAAAAAAAAATGTTTTTCTTTTAAATTTAAGAAGTATTCTATTGAATATGATAAGTTATCCATGCGAATAAGAACAGTAATGCGAATAGAAAAATATGATTTTGTGTTATAGTTTACCGTTGACATAGATTAAAATGCATTTTATATTAAGATATTTTGATTGAAATAATCAATAATTTTTTTAATGGAATGTAACATCTTTGTATAAATTTTACTTACCACCTTCTTCTGTTTTTGTATAGGAGTTTAATAATGTATTTGAAGTAGGAAGAAAGCAAAAGGAAAGAAAATAAATTCTGCTTTAAGACGTATTAAATTAAGTATGTTTCGTTATCCACGCTAACAAGAACACACTGCATGTAATAAAAATATTTTTTTTTCCTTGAAATTTAGTTGATCAATTGGAATTACACGCATTTCTCATCAAGTACTAATTTCGCTTCAAGTAAGAACGAAATCGTATTTTATGCAATGAAACATGTTAGTATAGATTTCACTTTCTAGCGAAATCTTTGTGTATATACGAATCGAATAATGTACTTGAAGTAAACTTGAAGAAACTAAAAGAGAAGAAAATAAATATGTCTTTATAAATCTTAGACGTATGCAATTGAATATGTTAATTGTTAAGTATTCCATGCGAAGAAGAATAGCAACGTAGATAGAAAAAAGATGATTTATTCAAAATTTTATTGCTGAAAGGATTTTACTGAATTCATCTCAAGAATTTCATCTCAAGTTATTATGCTTCAAGTAATAAAAAAAATATGTTTAGAATATAACATCTTTGTATAAATTTTAATTTTCAGCTTTTTCTTTGCTTAGATACGAATTGAACAATGGGTTGCAATTCAATCATTTTTTGGGGAAGGGAATATTCCATATTGGGGATTTCGAAAATTATGCTACAAGCGTCTATGAATTTTAGACAGTGCGTAACTAATTCTCCCATTTTACTATAAATATGGACAGGCAAAAGTATTGACTGTAAACAAGCAGCCAAAGAAATTGA
The DNA here is from genome assembly GCA_963932465.1 of Maratus speciosus. Taxonomy (NCBI): domain Eukaryota; kingdom Metazoa; phylum Arthropoda; class Arachnida; order Araneae; family Salticidae; genus Maratus; species Maratus speciosus. Next base: position 590,954,928 of record OZ010789.1, on the reverse strand, counting down.
AGCCCCACTAAAATGCCAGGTATTATTTGGGATAAAATTGTGATTATCATAACGCTTCTTACAGATCATTTCGATAAAATAAAAAGTAATACTTCTTCATAAAAACTATTGAAAGCCTTCAGCATATTACTTGAACATTTGGGCATTCAAGCCCCTTTTAACATTCATCTCAAGTTGCTTATGCATCGCCTTTGGGAATTGGGTGTTTCCAGGGATGAAACTTTTCAACCAGAATTTGATTTTATATTCCAGGAATGGCTTGCGGAAGTCATAGATACTCAGCAATAATTATACCTCGATAATATTTCGAGAATACGAAATTCGAAAACTTAACGCTGCTCTTATTTTCGGACAACAGTCTAAAGTCGTATGGTGCAGTTTCATATTTTAGAATCCAATACACTGTCAGAAAAATTCGTACTTCTAGAAAACATGCTTTTTCCGTTAATTATTTCCGGAAATCTGAAAAATAGGGGACAATTCCTTTTATTCCTTACACGCATGCGTATCGTCTGTATTAATACAAAAGATTAAATTTATTTTTAAAGAAAAAAAACGAAAATTCAGTAAATTAATTTTTTTTCATTTATTTAAACGCAAAAAAAAAAAAAAAAAAAAAAAAAAAAGCTTTTAAATTTAATAAAGTAGAAATTTTCTCATTCATTTAAACTTATTCGCAATTTAATTTTTAGAATATTAAAAAGATGTTCGCATGTTAAATATGTTAAAAACGAGCACATTTAAAAATATATAGTAGTTTGATCAAAAAGCAAACATTTCTTTCACATTTTCAAAAAGCAAACATTTCTTCTTGAACTTAATTCAAAATATAATATTCATATTTTACATCTAATAATCAAATTATGTCCTATTATAAATATGTCTAATATGCAATATGTTTTGTCTTGTATTATTCTATAAGCGTTAAAACACCAACCAATATTTCATAACGACGAAATATCCCTGCAATTAAGTTTAATTTTTCCATCTTTCTGAACAAGAAATTTAACAAGCCTTAGTAATCACCCATTTGAAGAAACACTTATCTTCATTTAAAACTCGCCCTCAGCCAAGTGCTTGTCGGCTGAATGGCTAAGATGCTGAACTCAAGACAGGTGGTCCCAGGATCCAAGCCAAGTGGATCCACGAAAGATAGAGATTAAAAAAAAAAAAAAATCTCCTTTTTCAGAATCGGAAATTTCCTGTCTTAGAGGGGAAAAAGAAAAGAACGAAAATTTCTTGAATTCTCGGAAATAAACCGGCAGTAGTGCTGCCAGGAAATTTCCTTGAATTGAAGAAATTATTTCTGAGAGTGTATCTAGCAAAAATTTAGACACCATTTGTTATTGCCAAATCCCTTATAGTTCCATTAAATCCAATAACTTTGTCCCAGCTTGAATCGTTAGGTTATTTAATTTCAGCCAGATTATTATTTTCCTTTGGAACATCTTTCCAATTCTTAAGGAATGTAACGTCTACTTATGGTGCGATTCACAAATTGCAGAGGGCGAATATTCGCAAAAGTGCAAGTAAACGAAACACGTTTCCTCGTTAGCTCTTGTTCTAGTGCTTATTCACAGATAAAAGTTTTCTGACGATTCTTGTTGGCAGATCTGATAGATTTTCTAGTTGAAAATAAAAATACATGCATCCAAATTTTTAAAAACGCAGTCGGTCCTATTATACATTTATAGATCAAAAAATTCTGAACTCTTATATTTATATTTAAATTCTCAATAATGTCATCATGTAGAATAAACAAGTATGGCGAACAAACTTCATGTATCTTAATACATTAACGTCCTAATTATTTTCTTCGGATTTCCCACCATTTTTAAAAGAAGAGTAATTATTTTATCTTATTTTATAAAGTAATTTGTCTCGTGAAGGAAAGTATATATTTATCTTCCTACTTACTGGTGTGAAAAGCGGTTTCTTGTCACAAAGTCTAGCGACCGAAAAATATGCCACTGGGCGTTAATGAGCATCTTGCACTGTGTGACGTACATCATGCTATTTTGGTCAATTCCGACAATGATGTACGCGGCGTACGTCATGATATATGACTTATTTTCTAATTAGTCATTCCAAATTCTCACCAGAAAATTTTAACACTTATTTTTGTTTTTCAAGATGATTGATTTTCATAAATAAATTAAAAGAAAATTACAATTAAATTTTTGCGGTGTAAATTCAAGTTAAAAAAAAAAAAAAAATCCGCCAAACGTGGCAACACTGGTGGCTAGTGACATACATTCGCTAACAGCGCCAGAACGCAAGAGGTTAAGGTATTTATGATACATTTAGCGGCAAATTAGAAGTGACGATTATTTAGTCATTTTGCAGATAGTAGTCTATGAGAAAAACATAGCATCGTTATTTAATTATAACTTGAAACAATTCTTATATCCTTCGGAAAAAAGCAAAAGCAGATATTTCATTTAATGAATAATAAAAGTAGAGTTGAGATAAATATAGCATTAAAATAACATTCGAAAATCAAGTTGCAAGCCATGATCTTTCCTTTCGTTTCATCTCCTAGAAAGAGAATTATATTTTTCTTGCTATTTACTAACAATAAGATAAAGTGTAAAATTAAAAAATAAATGGATTAAAAAACGTTTCTTGAAATATGAGCATAATTTAATATTTATTATTTTAAAATTTTAGTATTTTTTGAATTGTGTTAACTAGCTGAAATTTCATGTAGGGTTTACACGTTAATACAATTCTGTTAAGTAATTGTCATCTTTTTCTCATTTTAATTTTTCACTCAATATTTTCTATCCGAGTGATCAAGTTTTATAATATGTAATAATTTATGCTATCTTATGAAATATATCTGAGAGCAAACCGTAAGAAAAATAACATAAAGAAATCAGTAATGCGTGAAAATTAAGTAAAACAAGTGTTATAATTAATTGTTTCCCTTTCCTTACAAATAATCTAGGGAAATGTATGATAATGTGGAAACCGGAAAGTAATAAAGAACTTATAAAAATATAAAATCCTACAATTTCATTTTACAAAATAGTTATAATATCATATTCAATAAATAAGAATGATGTACAATATTTATCCATCAGATGTGATTCCCAGTTAGAGGTATTGTTTTCTGCGATATATATGAGTAACAGGCGATATATATGAGCAACATTTAGATATAAAAAACATTTAGAATTATTGAATTATTATAAACTTTAAAAAACATTTCTTGTACCGTTGGCAAATATCAGATAATAAAAGCAGGTGAGGTTCGCTTTTAGAGATAATACAAGTTTAAACTAAGGATATATAGTATTAAAAGTAAATTCATAAATCAAGCTGTAACATAAGCTATTGCCTTTTCTTTTGATGGCAAACAATTAAAATTCTTCAAATGGATATTATAAATACTGTTTTTATATTATCCAAAAAGTTACAGAAATTTGAGGAAAAAAAAAAAAAAAAAAAAAAAAACTACTATGTTGTGGCCATCACAAAACTTTCTTCTATATAAATCACGTCAATTATAACATTTAAATAGTACAAGAAATTACACGAATTTATCACCAATTCATATCAAAGTATATCTGAATTTCAAATTTGATGAAAATTCGTGCATTACTTCTTGTGATAGAGCTATAGCGGAAATTCTGAAAAATGTAACATAGCAAAGCCAACTGCTGAGAGATTTACACCAAAACATAAACAGCACTAATTCATATCAAGGTATACCTGAATCTGAAGTTTGTTGAAAATACAAGCATTAGTTCTTGAGATAGAGATATTGCGGAAATCGCAAATAATGGAGCATAGCAGCTCCACCTGTTGAGCGATTTACACCAAAATGTATAAAACGTCAATTCATACCAAGAACTAACTGAATCTGAAGTTTGATGAAAATCTGTGCATTAGCTCTGGAGATTGAGCTATTGTGGAAATCGTGCAAAATGCTGCATATGAGCGCCACCTGTTGAGCAATTTCCACCAAAACATAAACAGCACTAATTCCTATCCAGGTATATCTGAATATGAAGTTTGTTAAAATCCCAAGCATTAGTTTTTGAGATAGATCTTGAAATAGATTACGAAAATCGCAAAAAATGCAGCGCCACCTGTTGAGCGATTTACACAAAAATGTACAAAACTTCAATTCATGTCAAGGACTAACAGAATCTGAAGTTTGTTGAAAACCCATGCATTATTTCTTGAGATAGGGCTATAACGCAAATCGTGTAAATCCTGCAAAATGCAGCATAGCAGCGCCATCTGTTGGCCAATTTACACCAAAATGTTACCAACACCAATTCATATAAAGGAATAACTGAATCTGAACTTTGATGAAAATCCGTGCATTAGTCTTGAGATAGAGCTATTGCGGAAATCGCAAAAAATGCAGCACAGGAGCTCCACCTGTTGGGTGATTTACACCAAAAACTAATCAGCACCAATTTATATTAGGGACTACTGGGATATAAATTTTTATTAAATTCCGGTCATTAGTTCTTGAGATAGAGTGTCCACAAAATTTGTGTCACACACAGACAGACTCACAGACAGACATTTTGTAAAAACGTGTTTTTCGGAATCTCTGACCCCTAAAACGTGTAAATCCGCTGAAAACCGGAAGTCAAAATTTTTCATGAATCCAATACTTTCTTCTTGTAAAGATAGCAGAAGGTAAAAACTAACAGTGAAGCAATCTGAAATGATAAGATGATTTATTAATTTTTACTGAAAATATTCAGAATTCCAAATGAAAAATATGCAATGAATCAGAAAATGAAAAAATAAATTTAATTTAATTTAATCAAATTAATTAAATATTATGAACATTAAATTTTTCACCGTTATCATATAAGGCAACTAATACTGCTCTACAACATCAACGCATTTTAATGTGTTTATAATATATTTGTCTGCAAATTAGAAATATTGCTTTTTTCTTGTATTTTTAAAGAAGATTAATTATGAGCAACACTTAACAACACTATCCTATTAAAATCTTGAAAAAATATTTTCTTATTTTCTCGTAAAGAGTTAGATAAGGACAAAAGCAGGAAATCCAATTTCATGGATAATAAAAGATTAAACAAAGGAAATACAGCATTAAATCTGCATTCATAAATCAATTTGTCTGCTAAGATTTTTTTTCAGTGAGTAATAGAGTATTTTATTTTCTAAAAATATAATTTTAATTTTTTTACTTATTATCTAACTATAGCACAATAAATCCGACGAATGATATGAAGGAGAGAAAAATATTTTTTTCTTAAAAATACGCATAATTTAACTCTTAGCTTTTTAAAATTTCCATATCTCGCTGTTTAATTTCTTTTTTGTATAATACGTTTGTAAGCCAGTATACTTCTTCATTATTTTTTCTCTGTGTCATTTCAAGAATATTGATGATTATTTGTTTACTACAGCGTACATTGGGTGAAGAGGCCGTAGTTTCTTACTTAATTTTTTTATAAATCGCCTGTTGTTTTTATTTGTTATTCTTATCGACTTTTTTTTTATTATATTACTTCTTTATATTACTTACATACTTTTTTTATTTACTTGTATTGATGACTTTTAAATTGTGTTTAATTGTTAGTTCCTATCTATATTAACCTAAGTAGGGATTGACTTATTTATTTTTTTATTATATTACTTCTTTATATTACTTACATACTTTTTTTTATTTACTTGTATTGATGACTTTTTAAATTGTGTTTAATTGTTAGTTCCCATCTATAAACACTGTTTTGATCAGGTCTATAGATGTCTATGATGGTCAGAGTTGCAGTAAAGCTAGAGATCCTACATACACAACTTCCAGGTTGTATAATATTTTAACGGAGATTCTGACTGTAAAATAGTCAATGAAACATCGTCTTCATTTTGAAAGACCTACCCAATGATGTGCCACTCAATAGGGTGCGTAATTTTTTTTCGTCTCTACCGCTATTTTGTATTTTACGGCCGCATTTTGAATTTATAAAAGCAAAACCTAGCCTATAACCATCGGGCCGTTAAGATGAATTGATAGAGACCTCAATCATTAATACCCATCCGGCCGTTGGGATGTTTCGAGGATATAAAGAAATCCACATACCCAGATACGCGTGAAACACATAACACTTCTTAACAGTTGGGTAATAATCGAACGAGTATAAGTAACTTTAATATTTTAGACATACTAAAGTTGTAACTTACTTAATATTCGCAAATTCTAAAAATATGAATGTGACAAACGTTGACAATTTCATAAATGAACAAACTAATATTTGAAAAAAGAAATTATTTTCTACTTAACGGTTAAAAGAATTATGTTTCTTAAGTATGCCTATTTTTAAACATTATAAGAAGTTTAAATGCGAGAAAGACACTTGGTGAAAGTGCTTTAAAGTGCAGATTTGTTGATGTTTTTCAAATGTCCCCTTGTTCTTTTCAACAATATTTCAGATCTGACACAAACTGCACAATTTTTTAGGAACTTTGAGCAATTTTAATATAACCAGCAGTTTCCCTGGATGAACTTGATCCGTTCACATTTTTCCGAGGTTTATTGCACTCTAAATACAAATTTTCATTCGCTTAAAAAAAAAAAAAAAATCCTTATTTTTTTAATCTTGGTAGGGATTTATTTCATCGCCCGTTGAAGATTCTCTCTTTCTAGCCTTTGACTTCTTCTTATCTAATTCCTTTTTACAAAGACTTGAGACACCTGCAAAATCGCAGTTCCTGTTTTTGCACCGATTTTGTGTGGCTTTTATATGCCTTTAAAATTATTTTTTTATGAATATTAAAATGAGAAACAAAAGTTGGTGAAAATTAGGTCATATTTAAAACGATACGTATGAAACGTCTAATTTAAAATGAATTTCTTATAGCATCTTTATAAAATTGTTTACTTAACCATTTTATACAACTTAATTTTTAATTGTTGTGCTGATCTTATTTAATTAATCACAAAAATAGCCGTTAGCTGTCTCGACAGCAATTGATTCGGCCTTAAAATCCCTCGGTCGAAGGGAAATGAATGGAAACCTTATTACAAGAAATCACCACTAGTTGTTTAATTACGATTTTATCTTCCTTAATCTTTCCAAAGCTGATCAAATTAGTGTGGTTTTAGAGTCTGCAGGGTCTGGATGGAGGTTTGCGAGCGTAGTTCGTACGGGACAGAAACCCTTGGTTATCTAAAACTATATTAAATGCCACCAATATTTACATTTATTAAAATTACTTTTAATTGCATTTAACATAAAATTTTTATCAAATATTGAAATTAAAAATTAATTGACAATTATTTAAATGGGCAATAAAGTGTATTTTAAGGTAGAATACACATAGTAACCTTTCAAATTATGTTCATTTTAGATTTTAATATTTCGTTATGTCATTTTAATCATTTAGAATTAGATGATTAAAATCACGATTTAATCACTGATTTAAATTAACTGATGAAAATCGTTGACAAATTAGTTAATAGCCAAGAGTAATTTAAAGAATGAAGAAACAACCAGGTATTCGACCGCAACAAAAAATAACTGGCATCTTACCCGCAAAAATTTTTGTCGACTCACACCAACGTATTAGGCAAGACGCCGATCCTTCCACTGACTTGAAGTAGCGGGAACCGACCGCTATTTAAGCTTTGCAGAAAGGCCATGTTACAGTACTCTCTAAAAACATAAGATTTATTTCTCTGGTGTTTAAACTAAAACTTTTATAGACAAATAAAAAAGTCACGTAAAAGATTTTGGACACTTACCAGAAATCTTAAGACGAAATAGGAATAAAAATGCTCTACTTAAAATTTTTTAAAAAGAGTGTAAACGGGAAATAAAGTATCAGTAGGGAATTTTCTGACTTTCAACTGAGCGGCGTTTCCCTACAGAGCATGCGTATAAGAAAACTACCTGACACGGCTTCTTGCACTGCACGGCATGTCACCTCAAGTTACCGTGTCAAGTTTGAGAATAATTTACATTTTTTTTTTTAACAAATTTATTTTTTGTTTAAAATATGTCAGTTACAAATTGAAAAGATAAAATGCTCTAACACTTCGCCAAAAAAGAAATAACCCGTGAATAACAGAAATTATAAACGACTTTCATCGTACTTCTAAAGACCGAAATATCATATACAATAAACAACGATTGGCTGCATTATTTCGTGTTTCTTATTATACGATATCCGATCAAAATTATACACACAATTTTGACTTCACTCTTTTATGGAAGTCTCGATAAATCCATAAAGAACTTCTTGAACGTCAGGGATTTAAATGTTATATTAGTCCATAAATATTTCCGTTACGTGTTTGCAAAAAGTACAATTAGATAATAATATTTGCGATCACCCTATATTTTAAAGTCCTGGAATAATCTATAGGTTTAGCAAGGAGCAGCATATGTCCTGTAGATGGCGTTTATGCATTTGCATAAAATTATGACTCATACTCATGGAAATATTTCCTTGAAAATTTAAAAGTCTATTCCACAAGTTTTTTGTTTAGAATATACAGATTAACTAAACCAAATATATTTAACACTACATTCTCAAAACTTTATAATATGTAGCAGTATACCGTAATAAAAATAAATTGACTGAAAATTAGATAAAATATGGCCGTTTGTATACAATAATTTTTAACTGGGCATGCGCAATTGATAGCACAATTTTCTTTTATAATTTAGTAGGCAAGTGGAAAGAGCCAGTTAAATTGTCGATGATGTCGTGAACTGTAACTCAGTTCGCTATACCACTATTAAAATACCTTTCACACATTACTTCATTATTGAGACCCTTGAGTTACAGATGATTTCATGCTTTTTATGCACTGACAGAAAAACTCGTCTATGTACACTAAATTACTCCTCATTTTTTACGAACTAGCAATTGGGATAATAGTTTGGATTCCAAATAGTATGGGGACCAAATAGTTTGGATTCGCAAAGCATTATTTAATAAGATAAATATTTGAAAGTAACAATATTTTTTATATTATTTTTGCATCTTTATAAAGCAAAAACGTTATTTTATGTTTTGGCGCATTTTAATTTTAGAAATGTAAATTTAGCCAAATAGCTAAGAATTTCATCGATTTTTTTTTATTTGTGGTATAAGACTGGTGTAAATAAAAATATTGGGTTATCCGGAAAGTTCTGCGGTTTCCTTTACGATAAATTTTAATAAATAAGTACAGAAACACAAGAAAATTTTATTGAATCACATAAGTGCCATTTTTTCTATGCTTTTTTATGATCGTTCTGGCGGCTGAAAAATTCCATTTAAAAAGAAGCCAATAGGTTTATTCGTAAAGAAGTTATCAAGGTGCTGTTTGACAGTCACCAAAGAAGTGAACTCCTGACCGTTCAGAGAATATTGATTTGACTTGAAAAGATGAAAATGTTAGGGGTTAGGTCTGGTCAATATAAAGGGTTATACAAAAAAATCCCCGGCATACTCAATAAGACATTGCCTGGCATTCCTCGCAAAGGGGGGAGGGGATTGTCATGATCGAACACAACACCTCGACGACTGGTCAATATTGGTCGCTTTTCTTCGATTTTTGTTTTCAAAATAACGTTTAGGAACAATATATTTGCGAATTTATTGTCTGATTTGGTGGCAACATTTCTTAATAAACAACATTTTTGTAGTCCTACCAGTACACTAAGAATGACTGTTTTGGGTTGCAGCTCTCCCCTTGATGACACTTGGGGAGGCTCATTTGACTGACCGCATGATATTTTTCTTATAACGTTAAAATATCGTATCCATTTCTAATCTCCAGTATTGAACCGTTTTAAAAAAGGAATCATTCGTTTCACTAAAGAATCACATGCCGAAATTCAAGAAAGCTTATTCTGCGGTGTTAAAGTATGGAGTACCCACACACCTTAGCGGCTTACATACCTAAACTTCTTCAAATGATCCTGCACTGTACTTTTTGGAATATTTAATCTGTGTGATAGATCCTGAACTGTGTAACGTTGATTTTCAGCGGTAGCTTCCTTTAAGAGTTCCTCCTTTACATATGATGGTCGTTCAGAGCGGGCGTCATAATTGAAACTGAAATTTCCGTATTTAAACTTCTTAAACCACCTTTGAACTGTGTCATCTGAAACAACACTTTGTCTATATACAACACAAATGTTACGAGGAATACAAGTAGTATTTTTACCTTTTCTGAAATAAAAGAACATAATATGACGAAAACTATCTTTTTAGTTCTCCATTCTTAGCACTGCAATGAAACAAAAATTATGCGACAATATAAACAATAATTTTGCAGAGGAAGCAGAAAAGACTGATTGTACATCTCTGGGTCATTCAAAGTCACACCTTATTTGTAGTAGCAAAATAAGTAGATGAAGCTGAGCTTCGTTTTGAAAAACCGCAGAATTTTCCGGGTGACCCAATATTTTTGAAGCAAAATTTTAGAAAATATTTTTAAATTTTCAACTAAAAGCTCTTTTAAAGATGTGTTTTACATTTTCCAATAGCCTCTGATGTTTTCTCAAATGGTTTGAAATAGGTATGTTCCCAATCTTTAATTCACATCAAATAATCTTTTATAGCAATCTTAGAATAATGTATTCGAAGAGAGCTTGAAGAAAGTTACTTCTTCAAAATCCTATTTTCTGGAAAAACATTTGAAATCTGCTCTCGTTGATACTAAAAGTTATTAACTTATTATATTATTGTTATTATTCAACTTTCGAATTCGAATAACACTTTATATAACGAATTTAACAATTAATTTTATTTGTTTACAATTATTTTGTTGCCGCTTTACAAAAAAAAAAAAAATATATATATAATTCTTTTAAAATGCGCAAGTATCATCTGCGTAAAAGATTTTACATAATAAAAATAAATTGCGTATTTGAATTCTTAATACTGAAAAATATTTCTATATTTGAATGTAAATAATTGAAATTTCACAAACTTTAATTCATTCAAAATTTGTCCAAAAATATTTTTTTCTATAATTAAATTTCAAAAAAACAGTTTTTGAAATATTTTGGTGGAATAATAAAAATATACTTTATTTATTTAACAAATCATGATTCTATCTGTAATTACTAACTGTATGATTTTTTTCTGAAAATGTACGTGTTTCTTTTTTATTTGCAAAAAATTAATTAAAATAATATATATTTTAAGTTATTCTGTAAAAAAATAATATTGCGCAAATCTGCAGATCATAATTTATTTTTATGTTTAATTTCAAGTCAAAATACTGTATAGTTTTTGTGTAAAGTGTACGGCAAAATGTAATTTGGGTTGACTAGTAGAGGATTCGCTTAGCTCATCCTAATAATTTCCGCACTCATAGAAAACATGTTTTATCTGTGAATTCTTCCAAAAGTCTCAAAAAAGGGAGGAATTCCGTTCATTTCTAGGACGCACGCGTATTGTCTCAATTAATAGTAAAATCCGAATTCATTTCAAAACGAAAATCCAAAAAATCTATAAATTAAGATTTTTAATTTAATTAAAAAATATTAATAAAAAAAACTAAACTAACAACAATGAAAATAAACGTTTTCGAATAAAAAAAAATAACAATTAATTTTCTCTTTCATTTAAAAGTATTCACATTTTTTTCTTATGTTATAAAAAAATATTCGCATTTAAAAATATTTTAAATGAACACATTTAAAATAGATACATTAAAATATTAAATGGGAAAAAATTATTTTACTCAAAGAAAAAAAAATCGTATAAAAATATAATATTCATATTTTACATCTAGCAATCTACATAAAAAATATTTATAATTCATATTTTTTAATGTATTAAAACTCCAGTCACAATCTCATTAAAGAAGAAATCTTCCCGAAATTAACTTCAAAAATTAAAGCTTATTAAAGAACTTAATCCAGCCGTACCCATCTGAGAAAAACATAATTACAGTCAATCAGGGTAACTTTGATCCGAATTTTCTCTATTTTCATATGCCACACTCTTATTTGGAGAATATTGTCGCAACTAGGGGCATAAAAGAGAAGAAATGATCCTAAATTATTGTTTGACTATCAAAAATTAAGGAATAATAAGGATAAAAGCAATAAACAATGGATTTTTAGCCTGGTTCAAAGTTACTCTGCCATTTAGGGTAACTTTGCACCATATGATATATTTTTATATAAAATAATTCATTATAAAAAAGTATTGTAGTCAGGACAACTTTAAACCACAAAAAATGTTTTCAGATATGTAATGGCTCCGAATTTGCATTTCCCAACATCACAAGATTTGTATAATTTATGATATTACAACAAATATCAGGCATAAGAAAAGTGGAAGAAGAGAACCTTGAACATTTAGAAAAAAAAAACCTGTTTATTGTTCATATAAACATAAAAATGCAGTTAAAAACTATTTTTAATGTTTTAACTCATTAATATATCCATAGTTACAGTAATACATACAAGTACTAGTATTATTCAAATAAGAATAAAAAACGTCGAAGGTATGAAATGTCAAATTTGAGTAGCTCCGCCCTAATCAGGCCTCTAAATGAATTTTATGTATTTTACACATATTTGTGAAAATATTTACATGTTATATCTAATGCACACTTTCGGCATTTATATAAAATATACGTGCAAATATGGGAAATTTTCGACAGTAGCACCTATAATCAGTAAATTATAAGCACCAGTGTAACTTTGAGAGGGGTCAAAGTTACTCTGAAAATGCGGTAAAATGCTAGTGCCTTCTTATTTTACATTTTATTAACTATTAATAAATAAATAATCATAAAATATTAACACATTTACAACATTTAGATAATAATATGTCTGATAAATGAATATATTGTTACGTACTATGAAAATTTAATTGGATTACAACAACTTCAAAACTGTATTCAAAATTACCTTCAAAACAGTACTTCACAAAAATAGTTAGATGAGGCATTTAATTGTGTATAATGTGGCTAATTTATTTTCTAAAATAAAGAGTAGAAATCCCAGTTTAGAACCTTGCCAACAGAGCACAGTTCTGGAGTTTATTTAGTGTTTTAGAGTCAAAAATATTGAAAAATAGGAGGTATTGCAAAGTTACACCCCGTGGTTCAAAGTTACCCTGATTGACTGTACTTCAATCGTTTTCACTACTGTACAACTCTAGCCGAGCGGTTAGAATATTCCTAACACAAATGTGTCTGGTTCGACTGCAAGGTCAGCAACTTTTATTTTATCCCTATTTTCTTTACTTTACGGGTATTTGTCCATTAACGGAGAAATCCTGGTAGAACTGATGCCTGGAAAATTTCCGTGAATTGATGAAAGTATTAGTAAGAGTGTGATAGAAATTGATCTCAAAATTTACTTTGTTATTCAATTTGCTATTGGACCATTAATTGCCCCTTTGACTCAATCTTTAGTGTAAAAGTTCAGTCAACACAAGACAGCTATATAAAAATGCCATTCAAATATGACAAAAACTCAGGAATTTATGGGTGTTTAAGTGAGTTACATTTTAAATACTTTTCTAATAATGACTAGACGATAAGAGCTCTACAACACATTGGAATTTTCATCATAAATCGCAGGAAAATTGCACTGAATTATATAAAAGTTATCAATACTCTAAATGCATATACTTACTTATAAATGTATAAAAATATTACATATATTGGAATAAACTGCGTTTATCAAATTAGAACACTTTGCATGACATAAATTGCAACTTTTGAACAATCCCGTAATATGAAGTAATATTTGAATATAATCTGAAAAATGGTATATTGAATTACAGCTCACTGCATCATTGAAAAAAAATCGTAATTTTTAATATATTTGACTGATTATTTTATATGAGTTGCCCTATTCGCTCCATTAATAATTAATAAAATAAAAACCGTTTTATAACTTACGCATAAACAGTTAAATATTATTTTATACAAAAACTCATACTTTACTTTAAAAAATAATACGTATAATATGTTGCATTATCAACACGCGCACAGTCCCTTTACATTTAGTCATGTTTTGGAAAAGAGGTATTAAATTAAGTTAAAACTAGTGTTGACAAGTATCCAGCTAAATCAGGGCTCCAAATCCTCTGGACACCACTAATTTCTGACAGATTATTTTAGCATGTTTAATCGCAGATAATTCTGCCATTGTACAAAGCGAAGAAAATTACTTTAAAATACTGATATCCCGAGCATTTGAAGCCTCTACACTGTAAAAAAAAAACACTATAGATTTGCCAGAACAAACTCGATCACAGTAAATGTGCTGTATCTTTCTTTGGTTTCCTGACTATATTAACATGGAAAATACAGCAGTTGCGTAAAATTAACATCACAATGTGCTGGCAATTTGGACGCATTTTTTACAGCACAAACTGCTGGCGTCCAAATTGCCAGCACATTGTGTTGTTAATTTTACGCAACTACTGTATTTTCCATGTTAATATAGTCAGGAAACCAAAAAAAAAAAAAAAAAGATACAGCACATTCACTGTGATCGAGGTTGTGCGCGAGATGAACAGTACTTTGTACTGTAAAAATGTCGTTTTTATTACAGTGTATTTACGTGGGATCTTTAGCAACACGAGTTTAAAACCTACTTGTTCTGAACATAATATAACTGGAAATTGTTTAAATTGTTCAAAGAAGTGTTCAGTTGAAGCGTTTATATTTCCTTAATTATACGCGCTATTCTTAAACATATGTATAAAAGGCTGAAAAGGGGCATAATTAATCAAGCCATATTGTTACATATTCAACGTAATATGATATATAGTGATGAGAACAATTACTTTTTTATTGATTTTGCAATTGGTTCATTTATGTCACTCCTGACTAAATCTTCACTTCAACATTTTGTCATGTTTTGGGAAAACGGTATCAAATTGGGTTAACACCCTAGGAGTTCTGAAGAAAAAGCAACCGGGGAAATTGTTTGAATTGTTCAAAGAAGTGTTGAAGTGTTTATATTTCCTTAATCATAAGTGCTGTTCCTACACAAATGCATACAAATTTAAAAAGGGGCATATTTAATCAAGCCATTTAGTTCCAGATGCAACGTGACATGATACATAGTGATCAGAAAAATTGCTTTGTTATTCAATTTGCTATTGGTTCATTAATTTTCTTCCTGACTAGATATTCACTTCAACATTTAGTAATGCTTTGGGAAAGCGGTATCAAATTGGGTTAAAACCGTAAATGTTCTGAACAAAGAGCAACCAGAAATTGTTTGAATTGTTCAAAGAACTGTTGAAGCCTTTATATTTCCTTAACTATCCGTGCTATTCTTACCAAAATGTATAGAAGGCTTAAAGAGGGCGACTTCGATGAAACCATTTAGTTATAGAGGCAACATGATATGATACTTAGTGATAAAAAAAATACTTTTTTATTCAATTTGCTATTGGTTCATTATTTGCCCTCCTGAATAAATATTCACTTTTAAACATAAGGTAGGCTATGTTCTTTACGTACTTGAAGTTGAAAACCATTTCTAGTTTTTTCAACAAAGCTTCTAATATCGAAACTGTTCCAATACCTTCGAACAGATAGTGTATTTAACATTCAAACTAGTTTAATAGGTAATTATAAGTTATATTCTTTCTTTCTTTTTTTACACAAGATAAGCTATGAACAATACATAGCATCATTATTTTATTACAAATTAGAAAAACTGCTTATTTTTCCAAGTAAAGAATTAGATAAGAACAGCAACGGATATTTCACTTTCATCGATAATAAACGTTTAAACAAAGGAAATACAGCATAAAAAGTGCATTCATACATAAAGTTGTAAGCTGAAACGCTTTCTTTTCTTGAGAAATATTTCTTTTTTATTTTTGAACAAGAAAAATATATTGTTTTTTTATCTAACAATATGACAACGAATACTATTAAAGAAGTAAAAATAATACTGTTTCTTAAAATTGAAGCATAATTTATTGCCTAGCTAATAGAAACTAGCCGCATTTTTGTTGGAGAACGCCAGTACACTTTTTAGTTCATTTTCTTTCCTTCGTGCTTCTACTTTGTTATATCATTGTTTCTTATATATATACATATATATTAATTTAGTGGGTTTTCTTTTTATTTTTTACAAAAATGTGTCAAGAGTAATAAATGAAATGATTCATTAATTTATGTTCTGAAAACGGTGCATTAAATGTAATACATAAATCCTTAAATAAAGTTCGGAAAAAACATTATTCTGAATACTAAATACTGATTCCTGACGTATGTGTAATACGTTTAGCCATTTTCATATTTAGAATATTTTGCTGTTTTTCTTTTCCTTTTAAATGATAGAATAAACCGTTTATTTTCATTAGAAGTTGTTTAAATTTTGATTTTTCAATTTTTTAGATAAAATAATAGATATAAAATTTTATGAGATAAAAAAAAACAATAATTTTTAACTTTAAACATTTAATGAGAAGAAGAATCCAAAAGTGAATGATTTTTAAAGACATATCATGATTTGAAATAGTTTATTAAAATGCAATAGTAATCAGATAAACAATTAAATTTTAAAAAGTCCTTCCGGCCAGTGCCGGGAGGAAGAGGTAGCTTTCATAATCCTTATTTAAAAAAAGCCAAATTATATCATTCAAACACACGAAGCTCAATTTAGTGGGAACCGAATATAGGAGATTCAATACTAATTTTTATCGATATAATGAATGAGAATTTCGCGAAATTTGTCAGCTTTATCGAAGCTGCTTTTCTTTAAAGTAACATATATTTGGCTGCCAAATTCGGCAATTTCTTAAAGTGCCTGTCATTTTAAGACAACATGGTGGATGAGGCTAAGCAGTGAACTTGGTCGAGACCTTAGTAATTGCTGTGCACATGATCACTCACATCGGAATCGGTTGATATATAGGAGTGCTGTCGCATGTAAAAAATCAGATTTTTCAAAATGTCACCCACAATAGAAATTGAAATTGCTATATCTGAGCCATTTTTTAAGGCAAAGACAAACAAAAAATGCTCCTGAATCCTTATATCAAGGTCAAATGCTTAAGAAAGAAACCTTTTTCAATTTCTAATTTTTTTGCACCTCACTTTAAATATATATATATTTTTGAATTTAATGGTCGCCATTTTGAAACAAGATGGCTGATGAATCTGGCCAGCGAACATGGTCGAGACATTGGTATGTACTATGTACAGACCAAGTTACATCCAAATAGGTTCATAATTACGCCTGTTATCGCGTGACAAAAATCAGGTCGTTTTAAAATGTCAGCCACAAGAGAAATTCAAAATGCTATTACTCAGCCATTTTTTTTAGATATAGACGAAAGAAAAACTGTTCCGGAATCTTTGTATTAAGGTCAAACACATACAAAAAAAATCTTTTTCACTTTCCAATTTTTTGGTATCTCATTTAATTTTTTTTATTTTTTAATTTTTTTAAATGACCGCCATTTTGAAACAAGATGACGGATGAAGCCGGCCAACGAGCTCGGTCGAGATATTTGTATGTACTATGTACACACCAAGGTACATCCAAGTCGGTTCATAAACACGCCTGTTATTACGTGAGAAAAATCAGGACGTTTTAAAATGTCAGCCACAAGAGAAATTCAAAATGCTATTACTCAGCCATTTCTTAAGATATAGACGAAACAAAAACTGCTCCCGAATCTTTTTATCAAGATCAAACACATAAGAAGAAAATATTTTTTCAATTTCTAATTTTTTGGTACCACATTTCAAATTTAAATTTTTCTTAAAAATTTAAATGGCCACCATTTTTAAACAAGATGGCGGATGAAGCTGGCCAACGAACTCGGTCGAGAGATTGGCATGTACTATGTACACACTGAATTGCATCCAAATCGGTTCATAAATACGCCTTTTATCGCGTGACAAAATTCAGGACGTTTCAAAATGTCAGCCACGCTAGAAATTCAAAATGCTATAACTCAGCCATTTTTTAAGATATAGACAAAACAAAAACCGCTCCGGAATCTTTGTATAAAGGTCAAATACATAAGAAAAAAATATTTTTCCATTTTAATTTTTTTGGTACCACATTTCAAGTTTTAATTTTTTTTTAAATTTTTAAATGGCCGACATTTTGAAACAAAACGTCGGATGAAGCTGGTCAACGAACTCGGTCGAGACATTGGTATGTACTATGTACACACCGAATTACATCGAAATCGGTTCATAATTACGGGAGTTACAGTGTGACATAGGTCATATATATATATATATATATATATATATCAATTTTGAACGGAGGGTGGTTTCGGGGTCTGGGGGTCATGATCGATGAAAATATACCAAAATTTTTTGAAATCGCTTTCCTCCGAACGGCTTCAATAGGTAGCTTTTTTGTAAAGAAAGCTACCTAAAATAAAAAAAAAAACCGACTGCATAAAAAGCGAACTAATTAATTATTTCTCATCAATGTGAAACGATTTTTTTTTCAATTCCTACTATTAGCTCACACTCTCGCTATATATATCTTATTCAAATTTTCAATCGTTAATAAAATACTTATTATTCATCCAATCAATATCAAATAATTTTTTTTTAAACTTGTAGTGGATAACACTTGATATTAATCCAGTTTTTTTTTTCAAATATTAATACATTAATTAAATTTAATTAATTAATTTTCAATAATCGAGAGAGCCCTCTTCTTGATCAAGGTGTTTTAAGACCAAGAGAGCCCTCTTCTTGATCGAGGAATTTTAAGCGCCTCTCAAAAGATAAGAAGAATGGGAGAAAAAAAATTCTCTTATTGACCTAAGTAGGAATTGACTTAAAATGTATTTTTTTTATATTATTTGTTTATATTACTTGTCTATTTTTTTTATTTACTTGTATTGATGACTTTTATGTCGTGTTTAATTGTTAGGTCCTATCTATAAACATTGTTTTGATGAGGCCTATGATGGTTAGAGTTGCAGTAAAGCTAGTGATCCACAATACACACACAACTTCCAGGTTGTATAATATTTTAACGGAGATTCTGACTGTAAAATAGTCAATGAAACATCGTCTTCATTTTGAAAGACTTATCCAATGATATGTCGCTTAATAGGGTGCGTAATTTTTTGTTCTTCTCTACCGCCATTTTGTATTTTACGGCCGCCATTTTGAATTTATAAAAACAAAACCTAGCCTATAACCATCGGGCCGTTAAGATGAATTGATAGAGACCTCATTCATTAAAATCCATACAGCCGTTGGTATGTTTCGAGGGTATAAAAAAATCCACATACACAGATACGCGTGAAACACATACCCCTTCTTTTCAGTTGGGTAAAAAAAGAAAAAAAAAGTATTTTTAAAATCACAGATTTATACAAAATAAAAAGTAATTTTGATTAACTAATAGCAAGTATAAACCAGAAAAAAAATCAGATATTAAATAAAACTAAATTAACTATAATATCAGATAGTAAATTCAAAGACAGTAAAAGTTTGAAGCAGTATAAAAGCTCCAGCATAAAAATTTCACTTAAAAAACAAAGCTGTTGTTTACACGTTTTCACGTTTAAAGTATGCATTTAAGATATTAAAGCAAGGAAAGGCACACCTGGTCTTATTGCGATGTTTACGCATCGAGAAAGCTCTAGTACAAAGCTTCAAATGCCTACCGTAATTGGTTTCATTATACAATATCAATGAGTTTTTTAGTTTTATTAAATGTCTGATATTTTATGTTTTTTTTATTTTTATTTAAAAGCCGAAAATATTTTTATCAACTATAAATTTATTTAATTATTGTTCAATAGATTAAATTATACAGAGTTAATTTTGAAACTCGATTATTTTTGTTTGTTTGCTTTGTGATAATTGAATGCTACATTGTCTCAAAATATGAATTTTTATTTTTGTCATTATAGCAAACTAGGTCACATATGTTAGATGTATCATATGCATGATTTAAGTGCTTATAAAATAATTTAACTTAATGTATATACTTCCGTATAAGCCCGTTCGCATATAAGCCGACTTTAAACTATTCCAATATATTTTCACACGAAAATCATAGTTTAAATGAAATAATAAACCAACAAAAATGATTAAATCATTATCTGAATCTGCAAAAGTTCTATGAAGTCTCGTCCTGTTGCTTCCTCGTCATAAATATTGGACTCAGCATCTGTTGAATTTTCGTCATTACTCTCGTAAATAAAATCGTCCTCAGTGTCATCAATAGCATTGCTAATACCGGACGTTTTAAATGATTTCAAATTTACTTCCTTTGGAATTGGCATACGCGCATCTTTAACCAAAGCGGTAATAACATCGATTAACTGGACTTTTCAAGTTGCCGTCAGTAATTTTCTGCACATTTGGCGAACACATCTAATCAATCCAGATCTTTCGCAATCGTTCGTTAAATGATTTGTTTATCAAACATCAATTTTCTACGCCAGTCAGAAAGATCTCTAGCTTATAACTTTTCCCCCAAAATCTGACCTGCGTATAAGCCGTCTCCCTCTTTTTAAAGCACAATTTTAGGTAAACAAAAAGCAGCTTATAAGCGAGTATATACAGTAGGTAAATTGGAAAAAATTATTATACAGTACAGATTACGAATCCAAACGTATTAGAAGATAACAAACAATTTTAAACATAAAAATATTGTAAGATCCTAAAAAAGGCGTTTATCTGAAAGTGTAAAACAAGTTTTACATTAGACATTGCATTTCAAATAGGCAACAAATTTAAATTGTATGTAATATGACAAATGAAAATCAAATTTCAAAGTAATTTCTAAAGAGGCGCAAAGGCCAAAATAGTCAAAAAGATTAAATGCCGGGACTCGAACCCGGGCCATCAGTATAGCGCACTGACGTTCTACCGACTAAACCACATGGAACGATAACCAGCATGGAAATTTTCTCACTATTATACGTTGGCAAAGCTACAAACGCAGCAAAAGATGGAATATTTATCGTGAGCCACTAACACAGGCCAAACACGAAACATAATTAAATCCAGCATCGATAGAAACTATATTAATACATGGAAATTATTCCAGAGAGAAACATTCGCCTTGCATACAATATTACAAATGAAAATCAAATTTCTTTGATTTTCATTTGTAGCAATTACTTTGAAATTCTTTGAACTCATTACTTTGAACTCTGCAATTACTTTAAAATTTGATTTTCATTTGTAATATTGTATGCCAGGCGAATGTTTCTCTCTGGAGTAATTTCCATGTATTAATGTATGTAATATGTTTGAGAAAAATATCTTAAAGAGCGATTTGATTGAAAAGAAAATGATGAATGAATCAAAATTATTTTCATACTTACTTTCTTTTACCTAAATAAATGCTATTCAAATTAACGTTTCAATATCATAGTTAAAACAATTCTTAAAATTATGAACTTTTCATCCAGCTGTCCTACATGATGTGCAGTAATTTTATTGCGGTACAATATTCATGCATCTTAAAACATTAAGATAAATAAGCGTTGTACCGATTGCTATATAGACTTTGCTGCAAACTTGAAGTTTTATTTATTTCGACTTATCTAAGAAAGTATATTGCCAGCAACAGCTCGTTATCTTATTATAAGTTTTTAAAAAATACATGTTCTATTTCCTTGCAAATAGATAAGAACATCAGCGGAAACTTCACTTTAGATGATAAGAGTTTAAACAAAAGAAATGCAGCATTATAACTGCATCTATAAATCACGCTGTAAACTAAGATTTCTTTTTCCATTTCAGAAATACTTATTTCTTTAAAAGAAAAATATTGGTGCTCGCAATGTATTTTCTGCAAAGAAGTTAAAATAAACAAAACTTCCAGTTCGCAGAAAATTCTATATAGAAATCGCCTCAACTCTTATGTATCTTAATGTTTTAAGATTCATGAATATTCTATCACATTAAAATTACTATATATCATGCAAGGACATCAGAATGAAATACAGAAGGTCAATTTTATAAATGTTTTAACTATGATATTGAAACCTTAATCTGGAGAGCATTTATATAGGTAAAAGCAAGGAAGTATTGAAATAATTTGGATTCATTCATCGTTTTCTTTTTAATTAAATCTATCTTTAAGATTTTTTCTTCTCAAACATACTACATACCAGTGAAATTTGTTGCATATTTGAAATGCAATGCCTAATGTAAAAGTTATATTTAACTTTCAGATAAACGCCTGTTTAGGATCTTATTACATTTTTATGTTTTAAATTGTTTGTGATCTTCTAATATGTTTGAATTCATAAACTGAAATTGATGATTATTTTTTCGTATTTACTTACCGTATACACTCGCTTTTAAGCTGAAAATTTTTGAATTAAAATTGTACAATAAATATATTAAATTTAAAAAATCAAAAAACCCAACTGCGTAAAAAGCGAACTAATTAATTAATTCTCATCAATATGAAATTATTTTTTATATTAGTTATCTTTTTTTTTTTTTTTTTTTTTTTTTTTTTTTATACTTGTATTGACTTTTAAGTTGTGTTTAATTATTAGTTCCTATCTACAAAAACTGCTTTGATGAGACCTATAGATGTCTATTATGAAGGTTAGAGTTACAGGAAAGGTAGAGATCCAAAGTACACAACTTCCAGGTTGTGTAATATTTAAACGGAGCTTCTGACTGCAAAATGGTCAATGAAACAACGTCTTTATTTTGAAAGACCTATCCAATGATATGCCACTCAATAGGGTATGTAAAAAATATTTTTCGTCTCTAAGGCCATTTTGTAGTTTACGGCCGCCATTTTGAATTTATAAAAACAAAACCTATCCTATAACCATCGGACGGTTAAGACAAATCGATAGTAGAGACCTCATTCATTAAAATCCTTCCAGCCGTTGGGAAATTTCGAGGGTATAAAGAAATCCCCATACACAGATATGCGTGAAACACATAACCCTTCTTTTCAGCCGGGTTAAAAGAGGGGGTCGGCTTGTAGATCAGATTTTGGGGGGGAAAGTTATAAGCTAGAGAGCTTTCTGATTGGCGGCGTAGGCAAATTGATGTTTGATAAACAAATCGTTTAAAGATAGACTAGCTAAAGTACTCACCTTGCCCTGAATTTTAAGAATATTTGTTTTGAAAAACAAATTTCAGAATTTAACATACAACCTAAAAATAATAATAATAATAAATAAATAAATAAATAAATAAATAAATAAAAAAAAACAGTGTTGTACAGATGAAAAAAAATGAAAACCCAATAAAGGAATGTATAAATTTATATAACAGACCCAAAATAATACAGCTATAAATAAACTTATGGGAACGTCCATTCGTTACTCTTGTGATAATTAGAGCAAATTTTCATATATAATTCCAATTATTTTATTACAAATTGCAATTAAGATAAAAATTGATATAAGCAGCTAAATACCACTGTGTTCCACACACAAACATATATCTAATTTGTAACAAAAAGCATTTGACTTATGTATATATTAAATGACTCTTGTGACACTCTGGTAACAAGAGTAACAAAATTTTGATTGGTTATATAGACAAGGGATATGCTTTTTGTTACAAATTAGGTATATTTTATGCGAGAGGAACATAATTGCATTTAACTGGTTATATCAATTTTTGTTTTAATTATATTTTGTAATAAAATAATTGAAAGTATTTGTGAAAATTTGCTCTAATGGTCACAAGAGTAACAATGGACGTTCCCTTATTTCTATTGATCATTGGATCAATAATATTAAAATACGCCAATATTTCCATAATCGAGTTTTATCATGCTTCATTACATTTTTTCACTCTTATATGGCGTTATATATTCACCAGGTCCATTATATTGCCAATATGACGTAATATTCCATTTTATTTATTCGTCAAATTAATTAAATAATTATAATTTTTCACATGGAAATCATAAAACAGAAAAATTATGCCGTAACATTATCTTTTGTTTTTAATTCGTCAAACTATTTATTTTATTTGCATTTACACGTCGAAATCTTGCAGTAGAAAAATTATGATGTAATATTTACCCCCTTTTTTTTTAATTTGTCAAACCATTTATTTCATTTTTTCACGTGGAAATCTTGCAATAGAAAATTAATTGTTGTGGTAAGAATTTTATTGTGGATTTTTAACTCTTGGCAACAGCTATAACAAAAAATATTAAATTTGATTGGAAAATGCTGTTGAATTTGTGGCATTTTATTAATTAAAAATTAATTAAAAGTTTTTTTCGAATCCGAATTACCTTAGTTTTCTCGGTTTTACTACACATGTACGTAACATTTCACAATTCTGGCTTCCAAACTGTGGATTTGTATATCATTATATACAGACGGACAGACAAATTTTCATTTTTATGTATTAGATTGCGAAAGATCTGTATTGAGGGGATGTGTTCGCCAGTTGAGGAGAAAACAACTGACGGCAATTTCAAAAGACCGGAAATCGATGTTATAGACTCTTTGTTTAAAGAGGCAGAAATGCCAATTTCAAAGGAAGTCATTGTGAAATGACGACGAGGGTAATGACGAAAATTCATGAGATGCTGCGTCCGGTTTCTATGAAGAGGAAGTAATAGTATGGGACTTCATAGAACTTTTTTAGAGATTCAGACAATGATTCCGAATTAGAAGGATTCGTTTGATGTTTTTAAATTTTTTATATAATTATTTTTTCTTGTGTACTATTTCATAAAAACTTTGATTTTTGTCTGAAAATATATTGGAATTGTTTAATGTCGGCTTATAGACAAGTCAAGAATTTTACCAGTATTTTGTGATTCAAAATTGGTTTGACGAAAGACTACAGCACATTCAATAGGTTTGAAGGTTATTTTATTTTTTAAAATGTAAAAAAAGATAAATACAATCATAAGAAGAAATGCAATGTTTCACCTTTTTCAATCACAAAATATGCAATATGAACTTTAAAAGTTCAGCGTTTTTCTTAAAAGACGACGAAAATAATAAAATCCCAACAAAAAGTTTTCGGTAAAAAAAAAGCGCAAAGTTCCCCTTAATGTTTCGGTCTGAAAAAGTAGTGATATCTGAAGTTCGCACAAGTTAAAAGCCAAACATCCCAAATATTTCATTGAAAATGGCTTCCTGCGACTTGGCCGTTAATGCCTTCTACAGCATTTCAAAATTAATGATTGGAAATATTACGCAATTATGAATTATTTAAATATTAAAAGTAATATTAGAATGCAAAGAGGGAAATTCACATAAAGACATTATATTTAAAAGATGTCTGATAACTACCATCCAGTTTCAACTAACATTAGTTTTGATTACAGATCATTTAGTCCACTTGTGGTTTAATTGCCATTTTGTACGGTCTAAAGCTAAAGTCATTAACGTATCTCACAATACGTTACATTATATTTTATTGTATAATATTGAAATCTTGTGTATTGACGAAAGATATTTTTTTCGTTCGAACATTTATTATAGTTTGTTTGCATACATTTAGAGGTATTCGATTTATAAACTGTTAAAAGCTGATACTAATTATGTTTTAGCAATTAGGGATATTATCTCCTGAATACAAGTATTTTTTTATTTTTAACGTCTAAGCATTTAAATAGACTGAAGTTGTGTAAATGCTTTTTTCAAATGTGTATTTTATTTCTGTACTATGTGCCACAAAATGCCTAAAATAATCAAAAAATTTAGTTTGCACGTAGCTCATTTGTACATACTTTAAAATTTGAGAAACTCTCTCGAAGGCATTAACGGCCAAGTCGCAGGAAGCCATTTTCAATGAAAGATTTGGGATGTTTGGCTTTTAACTTGTGCGAATTTCAGATATCACTACTTTTTCAGGCCGAAACATTAAGGGGAACTTGGCGCTTTTTTTTTTTTTTTTTTTTTTTACCGAAAACTTTTTGTTGGGATATCATTACTTTTTGTATGTTTTTTTCAAGTTTGTTATTCTAAACTATATTAATATGAAAAAACTTAAATTTCGGTACTTTTATGTTAGCCGGGAGCAAATCTCCTCATTAGCCTTTTGTTTTTTCGCCAATAGCAGTTTTCATTTTTCACATGTGTAAATTAGAAACAATGCTTTGATTTTCAAACAAAATATTTTGGTTCATGTTATCATTTCTTATTTATTTATTTATTTATTTCTATGTTAAATATTCTACTGAATAAAATGAGGGAAATGCATCTATTTTAAATGAGATGACTGAAAAGTTTATATTTTGCATGAATGCAATATGAACAATGGAGTTGGGAACATTATTTGGCGATTTGCCACTTGCGCCCGGCTATCATAAAAATACCTAAATTTATTTTATTGAGCTTTACAAATTTATACTTTATTTCTTTTTATATTAAAGTACTAGCCGCCTCTAGAAAGCAGTATTTACTCTATTAATTCCATGTTAAACGTTGCATCATGTTACTGTTATTCATAATTTAATTTACTTGCCCATTCTTTCGCCAAGTCGTAAGCTTTTGAGAGAGAAATCAAGAACTCTTTACGATCATGGAAGCACATCATACATTTTGTGTTGTTAGGTATTTCATCTTTCGTGACAAATATATCTTAACTCACTTATGCATGTTTCCTTAGCAGTTACGATTCGTTCTCTAATGTGGAAATTTTTAATCATATTAAGTAATATTTTGTAATTGGGCTCACTGCCAATTGTTGTATTTTAACTGATACGACTGGGTACAAGTGAAATAGTTCTTATGATATCTGCATATTGATGCTAATATCTTTTTGTTTCACGTTAACCTTTTGAATAGACTCGATTACGGAAGAATAGAAGGTCTACCGGTTCACTGCCATGTTCCACTCTAAAATCTATCATTCTTCTCATCTGGTCGGGTTGAAGAATTAGTCAATGTGCCATGGTTTTAAGATTTTAGCTAATTTTATTCGAAATCTGAAAACTAAAATGCGAGGAATCGGATTATAGAAGATTCATTCTAACGTACATATCGATTAACAGGTTACATATTATAGAATTATAATAATCATAAGGAGAACTGGCAGTTTCAATGCTTTAATAGTTTTCGTAAATTCTCTTTATATTACAGAAGTTTTAGCGGTGTAAAGATTAAGAACATAGTCACAGTAAGTATAATAACAGTACAATATAATAACAATAGCAGAGGTTTTGGGTAGTGAAGAAACTATTAGCACTTTGGAAATATTCGTACGTTATATCATTTAACTATTCAGATGATATCCGGAAAAATAAAAATAGATGGCTCGAATTAATAATTAACTCATTAAAAAATAGCCACTAGCGTCAAATATCCGCCAAGCTTAGCGACATTTAGCAAAGTTTCGCCAAATTTGCTAATATATCATGTCAATTCTCAAATTTGGCGACTAAAAATGTTTTGTTTATTCTGACGTCATAGTGATGCAGATGTATTATACACTTACCTATAATATGTATGATGCAAATGTATTACGTATTATATGTATATGTATAATATGTATGATGCATATGCATAAGTTCATTAACATCACTAAAACGCACTTAAAGAAATAGTGTTCAATAAATAGTAGGGATAATTGCCAGATTGACCAGAGTGCTATTGAGATTAGAATTCCGACATTTATAATAGACCGGGAGGCGTCTGCATACACTATCACATCATCGAGTTTACAGCTGAAATTTTAGGATTAGTTAAAACTACATTAGCATATTTAAATTCAACTAGTCTGTTGACACATATCAGTTGAATTGTTAGAAACCACCTGAAGACCTAATTTTAGTGGTTAACTGATAGGTTTACAATTTATTTTCCTGCATCCAAAAGTTTGTAAACATGGTGGAATGAGTGCAGCAAAACACAATGGAAAATCCACCAATTAACCGGGAAAATCGGGTCTGTAGGTGGTTTCCACAAAGATATGACTTGGCAGAACAGTTACATTGCAATACGCTAACCGATATTTAATTAATCCTAAAATTTCAGCCGTCAACTCGATGAGATGATGATCTGTGCAGACGCCTCCCTGTCTTTAATAAAATTTGTTTTAAGGAAATAAAAGATAGAAAGATGGACAGATAAACTGAAAGATTTGCCTCTTTAAGATTTTTGTAAAAGCATATAAAAATTCATTCAGCTTGAAATCATGTAACACCTTTATAACTCAGGCTAATTTTCTGTAATCGGGTTTTGGCGACCGACATATCTTATCTATAACTATAATGGGCACTTTTCGGTTAGCCGGGCGCCAGTGTTATATATACATATATATGCACATATATTTACATATATATATATGTACACCAGGCATGAGATTGCAAACAGATGAAAAAAGAGGAAATGCGCGTGAAACGGGAAAAATAAATATAAAATTTCGCACCTATCAGACAATCAAAGGTTAATTTATTCGTGATAAAATTGTCAATATTTTTATTTAAATTCTACTTTATTTGCAGAGGGTGGTAGGACATAATCAAATTAATAATTTATGCAAATACTATAAATAATTTTGAAAAGAAAAATTTCGCCAAATTTGGTAATATATCATGTCAATTCTCAAATTTTGCGACAGAAAATGTTTTGTTTATTCTGGCGTCACAATGATACATATGCATTATACACATACCTATAATACAGTAGCGCTCAAAAGTATTTTGACAACCTTATATTCTCTCTTATTTTATTTAATATAAAAATGTAAAAAATAATATATTCCCTATAATTGAGAACACTATGATTGCAGTTATTCAAATGTATCAAGTTTCAACTTGTTTGTTTACATTCGGCGCCACTGAAGAAATATAACTCCCCCTTAGCTCAAAAGTATTTTGACAATTAGTTTGCATTTAATTGTTGAAGGTGTCAGTGGCGCTATAGCTTCGATTAGTGTTTATATTGACTTATTATGATTATATTTAAATGCCGAAATGTAAAAAATATTGAAGTGATTCTAGAAAAGCCGCTGTCAATGCACTTAAGAAAGGTAGACTGCAAGCAGAATTAGCTCGTTCTTTTAACGTGTCTCGGCACCTTGTTATTATATGGAGTAAAATTTTTAATAAACAGAAATACATCGAAAATTAGCCTCCAAGTGGCGAACCGAAAAAACAACTTGCAATGTTTACTGTATTATAAAAATGATATCTACAAATGATTGTCGTTAGTCCGTTGTAATAATAAAAAATGAATTGAAAGAAAATTACGGCATAGACATACACGTTTCATCAGTCAAACTACGCCTAAACCTCTATGGTTTACATGGCAGAAGACCAGCAAAAATACGTTTATTATCTACTAAGAACAGGAAGGCTAGAGTTGCATTTCTAAAACGGCATAATCAGGGCAAAGCAATTCCATTGCTAAAGTGTTGAAATTAATGATCGACACCGGAATTTGAAAACAAATTTATTTGTAAATCGGAAAAAGCTATATTTCACATACACATAATAAACTGAATACTTGTAACCAAAATTCTTGTGCCAATCATTAATATCAACACTTTAACAATGGAATTGCTTTGCCCCTCAAAGGTTTATGCCGTTTTACAGATGCAACTCTAGCCTTCCTATTCTTAGTAGATAACAAACATGTTTTTGCAGGTCTTCTGCCATGTAAACCAAAGAGGTCTAGGCGTGTTTTGACTGATGAAACATGTATGTATATGCCGTAATTTTCTTTCAGTTCATTTTTTATTATTACAGCGGACTTACCACAATCATTTGTAGATATCATTTTTATAATACAGTCAACATTGCAAGTGGTTTTCTTCGGTTGTCCACTTTGAGGCTTATTTTCGATGTATTTCTGTTTATTAAAAACTTTATTCCGTATAATAACAAGTTGCTGAGACACGTTAAAAGAATGAGCTAATTCTGCTTGCAGTCTACCTTTCTTAAGTGCATTTACAGCGGCTTTTCTAGAATCACTTGAATATTTTTTACACTTCGGCATTTAAAAATAATTACAATAAGTCCATATAAACACTAATCGAAGTTATAGCGCCACTGACACCTTCAGCAATTAAATGACAACTAATTGTCAAAATAGTTTTGAGCTAAGGAGGAGTCATATTTCTTCGGTGGCGCCGATTGTAAACAAACAAGTTGAAACTTGATATATTTGAATAACTGCAGTCATAGTGTTCTCAATTATAGGGAATATATTTTCTTTTACATTTTTATATTAAATAAAATAAGACAGAATATAATGCTGTCAAAATACTTTTGAGCGCTACTGTATTTATTATGCAAATGTATTACGTATTATATGCATATGTATTATATGTATGATGCGTATGCATAAGTTCATTAACATCACTAAAACCCACTTAAAGGAATAGTGTTCCATAAATAGTAGGGATAGTTGCCAGATTGACCAGAGTGCTATTGAGATTAGAATTCCGACAGTTATAATTGACCGGGAGGCGTCTGCTCACACCATCACCTCATCGAGTTTACAGCTGAAATTTTAGGATTAGTTAAAACTAGATTAGCAAATTAAAATGCAACTAGTCTGTTAAGTCATATCTTGGTAGAAACCACCTGAAGACCTAATTTTAGTGGTTAACTGATAGGTTTACTATTATATTTTCCTGCATCCAGAAGTTTGGAAACATGGAGGAATGGGTGCAGGAAAACACAATAAAAAATCCACCAATTAACCCTTAAAATCGGATGTGTAGGTGGTTTCCACAAATATATGACTTGACAGACCAGTTAAATTTCAATACGCTAATCGATATTTAACTAATCCTAAAATTTTAGCCGTCAACTCGATGAGGTGATGGTCTGTTCAGACGCCTCCCGGTCTTTAATGAAATTTGTTTTAAGGAAGTAAAAGATTGAAAGATGGACAGATAAACTGAAAGATTTGCCTTATTAAAATTTTTGTAAAAGCATATAAAAATTCATTCGGCTTGAAATCATGTAACACCTTTATAACTTAGGCTAATTTTCTGTAATCGGGTTTTGACGACCAACATATCTTATCTATAACTATATTCTTTCTTTTACAGATTTAAAATTAACAATAAATTAACAGTAAGTAGGCTAATAATACAATATAGTAACATTAGCAGCGGACTTCGGACGCCGCATCTGTCGCACATCGTTAAAGACAGTTTATTAGTTACACATTTCATTTAATTAAAAGGAGATTTTTAAACTTTCATATGGAATTGGGATATTTTTCCACTATAGGGACCTTGGCATTTTTAAAAAATCTTGGCGCAATTCGGACTTCAGAAACTGAGATATGTTGCCAAATGATATAAACAACTATGAAAACAAAACTGATGAACTTTTATGTTATTTTATATACATATAAACATTTTATTTAAACATGTATAAAATATTATTTTTTATATACAAATTATTTATGTTGGTATATAAAATTAAATAAACGGGTTCCTTACATTAAATAAATTGTATACATATGGAAAAAAATTGCTTGTGTATATGACACAGTAAATAGGTTGCCAGAAAATACGTTAATATCAAATTTCTTTTCTCGTCAAGGCTATTTTCTGTATTTCGCCAAGGCTACTATATCGGAAACGTACCGAATATGGTAATATTTTGTTAAATGTTTCATTGTTTTAATATCGTAAATATATCATAACCTATACTGATTAAAATTTTTAGGTATATTCATTTTTTCTATTTAACAAACATCTTTGGAAAAGCATACATATAAAATGTTATTCTTCTTGAAATCACGTGACTCCCTTCAAAACTCTGTAATCGGGTTTTGGCGACCAACATTGGCACAACTGAATGTGTTAAGGAACTGTTTACGGCCAAATGAACACCCCCTGTTTGAAGGGTTTAGAGGCGGAAATTCTGTGTTTTCAGATTTTTCTGGTTAATTGTGCTACAAACCCGACTTACTTCTGAAATTTCATGATTCTACGACTTTTAGAAGTACCTTAGTTATTTGATGATGCGAAGTGAGTCAGTGACAAAAAAGCGCTTTTTCGGAATTGAATATTTCGAAAACTACTAAATATAGAAACATGAAATCGTGGAACCTTACTTCAGTTTGACCACACGAACATGTGTATAAAAGAAAAATTTCTATATCTCTCCTTAAAACGACGTTATGAGGGGGTGAAAAGTATGCCGAAATGGTTCAGGAAAAGGTAGCTTGCGGCTTGTGCGAACTTGGCAGACGCACTGCCGTGCTCCCAGATAGAAGTTACACGTTTAAAATATGGATTTTATTTAAAAACTCCTTAGTACTTTGGCCATCATTTTCCGCGACCATTATCAGAGAATATTTTTATAATTAATTGATAATACGCAATTTATAATAAAACCATTCCGAACGAAGTGACGTATTTGTATGAATGAATAGCAGTTATTCTATGATGATGGCGCGAGAAATGCACGCTGGATTTAAGTAAAAAGTACGTATTTAATTTAAAATCGATTTTATTATTTAAATCGCCTATTAATTATATCGGCGAGCTTTTAAAGTTCACATCGTGTATCTTGTGTAAAAAATATTTTAAGCAGATTACTATATAGATTTGACTGTGAACTAGGAGTTTTATTTATTTCGCCTTCTTTACAGAAAATACATTACGAGCAACAATTAGCTTCATTATCTTATTACAAGTTTAAAAAAAAAGAAATTTCTTATTTCCTTGCAAATAGTTAGATAAGAAAGAATAACAGCGGAGACTCCATTTTGTTAGATGATAAGAGTGTAAACAAAAGAAATGCAGCATTAAAAGTACATCCATAAATCACGCTGTAAATTAAGATTTCTTTCTTTTCAGAAATACTCTTTTCTTTAATTCTTTAAAAGAAGAATATTGTACTTCTTATTATCTCATAATACCACAAAGAATACAACTCATAAAATGATTTTGAACAATATTTTATTTCTTGAAATGTAAAAAAGTTATAGTTATTAGCTTTAAAAATCCCAATTTATTTAGTTTCATTTTGAACGCATCAATACACTTTTAGTACATTATTTTTGTTTTATATTTAAATGTTATTTCTTTCTTATTTCTTAGCTATTCATTTGCAATGTTCTTTTTAAAGCATTTTTGTGCTTTCTGTAGTTCAAATATATATATATATATATATATATTTAAGTCCTTCCGATCTGTGCCGGGAGTAAAAAGTAGCTCAAGAATTCAGGAAATTTTACTCAACCACATGAAGCTAAAATGCATGTATCTCAGTTGTAGAATAATCACAATTTCCGTCAATATAAAAAAAAATATGTTTTTTTTTTTTTTTTTTTTTTTTTTTTTTGTTTTTTGTTTGTTTTGTTTAATGATCCGAAACTATGCTCCTGAATTCTTTCATCACGTCTTAATACATAAAGAGAAAAATAAAATTGAATTTAGAATGTCTAAGTTCATTTTTGCAGTTTTAAATTTTTAATCGTCCTTCATTTTGAAGCAAAAAGGATGCTAAAGTTAGTCAGCGAACTTGGTAATCCATGTAATGTACACATTTTCAGTCAGATCCAAACCGATCGTAAATACAGTGAGATAAATTCTTACAGTCTTTAAATTTTATATATTTTTTGTTCTGTTGACCTGAATTAGTGATCGGCATCATACTGTTAACGTACTATTAAGCCTTCCTGTTGCTCTCAGCACTTATCGTCGGTCCTGCTTTGGCGTTGCCTTTTACGGCGTTTTGATGAGCATTTTTATGGATGTGCTTATACTACGAAGTCTTGCTCCTATTTGGGTTGCGCATACACAGTCAAAGAGGCGTGATTTATTTTGCTTTCCAAATCAAAAATTCTTTTTTAAATTGCAGTTTCTCATTTGAGTTCTTTGGACTGCGTCATTATTTTAATTATCTAGCCAATTTAAATCTATACGTTTGATTACTATGTTTGCCCCGTAGATTTTGTTTATATTTAAAATTTTATTAATTTTAATTCAAAATTACTTTTGGATGTTATGCTGACATGATATGAAGTTTTCAGCGAAGTGCGGCGAAAAGTTGACCTCGCTGCCTGTTTTTCGATATGCCGAAATTTTGGATATATCTAAAATTGCTATTAAATCACTATGTGATGTAGATAAGTAGTCATGCCGTAATTTATTATTTGCCTGTGCTACTTCATTTAGATTATTATAAGGAATTCGAAACTGCACGGAAACTCCCCGATCGCGAAATTCCATGTTAGCCTATAGGAAAACTTTAAAGCGCGATTACTCATTACCTAATCTAATTATTAAAATATCGTTTTCACCATCAGAAAGTAGACATCAGATGCCGATGATGTGCGTTTTTAAAAATCAGCTCCGTAAATTTTAAGTCCCTATATAAAAATCCCTATAAACTTTGAAATTTCCTTTTGATTAAATTTTATCATCTTCTTAAAAATACTTAAAATTTACGTAGACACACATCATCTGCATCTGACGTCTACTTTCTGAGGGTGTAAACGGTATTTTAATAAGTATATTAGGTAATGAGTAACCGCGCTTGAAAGTTTTCCCATAGGTTAACATGGGATTTCGAGTTCTGAGAGTTTCAGTGCAGCGGCCCCTTAACGTTGCAGTGACAATATGTAAATTTCCTCAAAATCTTCTTATATTCCTTGGATCATTAAAATAAACGATTTTTGATTACATTATTAATTGTTCTTATTTAAAATCTACAGTTTATCTTCAAGTGCATATCCATAAATAAGAACTATCTTTTACATTTATTATTATTACCTTTCTAATTTGATCGAGATGAGTGAAAATGAATAACGAAGCTAAATTATGCTGCGCATTATTTGTGTCTCAAAACGCACATTCCAGTATTCTCATATTCTTCAGTATGACATTTGCGATCATAACTTAGCTTTTAACAAATTTATTAACGTACCACTTAAAATAATAGTACAAATAAGAGTACTACAGCATGTAAAAAATCTAATTGGATGTTTCAATCACAAAGTTTTCTTCTATTTCATACATCCAAATATTTCAAAAAGTAATTACAAATGTAAATACCATATTATTAGTTCAATATTGTACCAACTTTGACTTTGATCATAAATTTTTTCTTCAGTCAATAATTTGGAGTAAAAACTAGTTAATTTCGATCATGAAATTTATTAAAATATAGTATTTCTTTTTTCTGTTGCACATAAGCTGTTTGCGATTAACTGGCTTAGCAGGATACAAATTTCTTGTCGCTGTAGGAAATACCGATGTACAATAGAACTAAGAAACATCAATAAAATTATACAAAAAATACTGTTATAGTAATCCCTTACGGCGGAATATTTCAAAATTGGAAGACCTCCTTGCCTCCGCAAAAAACATAAATATGAAATTTTGTTCAGTTCTCTGCATAACTTCATATACCATTCGATGCTATAAAAATGAAAATTTTACAAAAATTGCTATTACAGTGCTCCCTTCAGGCAGAAAATTTCTATATTGAAGGACGATCTGCTTCCCATTGCCAAAAACATACACAAAAAATTGGTTCAATTCTATGCATGCCCATGCAATTCTATGCACACACTTTACAATGGTATATAATTAAATTGGCACAAAAATCACTATTACAGCGCCCCCTTCTAAAAAGAATATTTCCAAATTGAAGGAGGATCTGCTGATCATAGCGAAAAACATACACAAAAAATTTTGGTTCAATTCTATGTACAGTTCGATACACTTTTCCATGGTACAATAATGAAAATGGCACAGAAATCGCTACTACGGCACCCTCTTCAGGAAGAATATTTCCAAATTGAAAGAGGACCTGCTGGCCATAGCCAAACACATACACAAAAAATCGGTTCAATTCTATGCATAACTTCATATATTTTTCGATGGTAAAATGTCGTCACATGGACTCACGGACAGACAGGCATTTTGTAAAATCATGTTTTTGGGGATATCTGACACCTGAAATGTGTAAATTCGTCGAAAAAAAAATCGATTACAATACTTTCTTCTTTGAAGATAGAAGAAAGTAAAAATAATCCCGTCAAAATGATGAATAAGAGAGTTGCAGTCCATCAGTTTCAAAATTATAGGCAGAATATTCCACTGTCGACGTCAAATAAATGATTGTCGAATCTACAAAATCGACGTCATAGAAAACTAACATTTTATCATAATGAGATGCAAATAGCCAACTTTGTAAACTGTAATGTTCTTGAATTTAATTTATCATACAAATAATATGTTTTTTTACCGGGTGACCCATAAATTTGTTAACATTTCGTAATTTCTTAAAAAGTGAAGGAATCGGTTTATTTCACTGCGATTTCAGAGAAAATAAATCTAATAGAGTGGGCTTCAAGGTTTAAATAACAAAATGCGGGAAAATTTCGTTTATTTACATGAAAATATTTGCACGCTGATTGCAGTCAATGTTCTACGTATACGCCACATACAGGCAATAAATTTTGCAAGCAAGT
Organism: Maratus speciosus; assembly: GCA_963932465.1. Classification (NCBI taxonomy): domain Eukaryota; kingdom Metazoa; phylum Arthropoda; class Arachnida; order Araneae; family Salticidae; genus Maratus; species Maratus speciosus. The sequence goes on along the minus strand of OZ010789.1, from coordinate 590,918,628 downwards.
TTTGAACCGTTAAGGCTGCTAGTCACTAAGCTTCTGATTTCCCCTCGGTAATGTTAAGTCTAATGGACATTTGATGCATTCTTATATTTAAAATGCCATTGGTAATAACATCTGGTCTGTCATCAATAAGTTTATCTGAGTGAAATATGCTCACCGGTTCTAGACCCAGTTAGCTTAAATGGCAGAGCATTGGCCCTGTAAGCCAAGGATCTGGGTTCAGTTCCCGGCCTGTGCATTTTTTTTTATCAGTTGGAAATAATCAATTAGTATGATAACTTTACCGATCAGTTTGATTGTGTTAAAATAAATAATTGAATTTCGGTACTTACCCTCTTACACGTTTGCAACCAAAATTCCCAATCGAAAGATCATAAAAGCTACAGCTATCGCGCAGTAATATACGACAAATCTAATAAGGATCTATTTATGTAAAAGTGTATCAGAATATGAAGTTTGATTCAATTCCATGCATTAGTTTTTGAGATATAGCTATCGCGAAAATCGTGAAAAATACAACATAGCAGTGCCACCTGTTATATGTTTTACACGTAAAACTAATCAGCACCAACTTATGACAAGGTCTAACATAATATGAAGTTTGATGAAATTTCGTGCATTAGTTCTTGAGATATGAAAAGCCGTGTAAATTCTGAAAAATGTAGCATATCAGCGCCCCATGTTGGGATATTTACACTAAAACCTAATAATCGGCAACTTATGTCAATATCTAATCGAATCTGAAGTTTGATGAAATCGAGAAAAATGCAGTAAAGACAGAAGAAAGTACAAATACATATTTTTATTAAAATTTACCGTTAGCAAAAAACATTTTTTCATATAATAAAATCTTTTTTAAAAAACTTTTAATTTGATGCATTATTGCATATTCTGCAGTTTGTATCTGCTTAGTAAAAATTGATGTTGACAACGTGAAGTAATATATATGTTAATATGCTTCGCAAAGTGACTATATTATTCCTATATCACACGTAAAAAATGATTTTGCAGTAATCAAGAATCACTACAAAACACTTCATGGTGTACAACATACACACATATATATATATATATATATATATATTATGCTGTTATAGTTATTATGTAGCTGATGATGTCATCACATTTGAAATATAGCACCGCATCTAAATGTATTACATATCATTATGTTATCATTGCAAAAAATGAATTCAACGCATCTAAAATACGAGCGATAAAATAAGAAATAACATTATTCCGTTTCTTTCTTGGTGTTATAACATTCGGGAAATATGCAGTATACAGATAAAGACCTAGTAATACCATTTTTAATAAAAGTGAAAAATGCAGCGAAAACTAGAGTGGTATAAGAATTCTCTTTTAAATTTATGAAATCTTGCAGAATATGATTACCTAAAATGTGAATGTTTGAAATAATAATGGAGCACCATTAAGAAGGAAAGATTTTAAAAGTAATATTTCAATTTTTAATATATAAGCCACTCTATTGGAAGCACTCAGCAGCGAATAATATACAGGAATTTCCCTATTCAAGATATATATATAGCTTATAACAAAATATTCAATAACTTCGGATCTAAATTTAAGATAATACATGAATTACTTATTCAGAATCTTTAAAAACATTCAAAGGGACCACAGATAACGAAAAATACAAATATTTCTTTTAATTGATGGTATTTTTAAGGGGTAGTTATTTATGGTTTACATTTATGGATCTAAAAGTATTTTTCATTTTACTTTAAAAATTAACTATAAATTATCGAGATTTACAAGGAAAAAAATCTAGCGTTAAAAAACAGTAAAATTTGCCTATTCATATATATATATATATATATATATATATTTGTTACTCTACAATGTCTCAGTAAAACTGTTAAGAAATTTCTATTTTGGCCACTGTGTAATGGTGGTATTTTGAAAAGTAAGATGAAAACCTTTATTTAATAATGTATTTTGTACCGGTACTGCCATTTTTTGTCATTGCTTATCAATGGTAAACAATAAGCTGTATAGAAGTTAAGTTAATATCTCAGATAATAAATGGTTCATTTTTAATAAAGAAAACGATATCATTGCAAATAGATGGTGTCATAAATTGGACTGAAATTTTCAAAACTAAACTACAAGTTTTCTTGTAGAAGAACAATGTGTGAAGTTGAAAACTCTGTACATCTCTTATTTCGTTCACCGTTGCATATTATTGATGCATAGTGCATTTTTGTTAAAACGCTTAGACCGGTGTATAAAGTTTATCAAAGTTAATTCAATGTTAACTCGGTTCTAATTACCTTCATTTATTAGAGCTGCTCAAACGCCAAATATTGATTGCCCTTTTATTAAATGAAAGGTCAGTTTGAGTAGTATTGCAAATTGGAAATCAGCAACACCGCAGTGCGCGAAGCTTTGAATATACACAGGGAAGGATAGTGTAGGAATCCCTTTGTTCATACATTACTCTACTGAAAGTATAACCAGCTGTGACCGGATTCTTATTATTGATATTAAAAGACGCTCAGTACATGTAAATATTACAGACTTTGACAGGTTTTGAAACCGTTAGGAAAGGATTGGGTTGAGAATGGTAAGATGGTGAAATTATTCTGAAAGGCTAAAGGTACAGAAGCCATTCAAATCAGAGGTATTCTAATTTGGAGATCACTTGAGCAGATTTTAGAGCAAGTAACGGTGTGAACAAGGTTGCGCCTGTTTTGGTAAGAAATTGATTCGCTGGCAAATGGCAGAGAAACCAGTTGATTTTTTATTGTGTGCTAACGTGGGATAACAATTAGTCAACATTTCGACATCGTTGGCGTAATCATTCTATGCTATATATGTTTTACGACACTGTGTTGTCAGATATCAGAACTAAAGCGATTAACATTTGTTTTTAAAACAAACTACCTATGAGAACGAAAAAAAAACTAACACAGATACATAAAAATAATATCAATTTATTAGCTGTTGGAAACATCTATTAACTACATAAACATAAACTGCAAGCTTGAAAGGCGGCTTGCAGAAAGACTATTAATTCATTTTATTTACAAATAAAATCTATAGATTTTACATATCACCTTTTACAAGGAATGCACCTTTTTAAAAGAAAAGATGTAAACATACATCGTAATATTTTTTTTGTGAGCAGGCTTGGAAGTATAAATCTGTAACATCATCTTTGTTTATTCTCTTCAGTTCTTGGTAAGAATTCTTCGACTGGGTAGATAGTACAAAAATACAAATTTCTGAAACATTTAATAAAATATAAACTCATTTAGAATTCAGATCTATAAGCAAAACATTTAGCATATTGTTTAATTTTCGTACGATATATTAAACAGAAACATATTATATATACTAGAAGATTTATTACATAATTTAATGTTTATTATCATATTTTTTTATGAATATCACCTGTTATCATTCTCCAAATGCAACTTTTTTAAGGAAACATTGGCATCTGTTGTACAAATTGCAAGTATTTATGCAATAGAAAGGATTTCATGTATGCAGAATCAATAAGTAAGTTTCTAAAAAAACATTACGCATGTTTATACTGCAAATCAAAGATGATTATCATTGTTATGCATAGTAATATCACGACTATGGATTATATCCATTCTACGGGATACGTCATTAGAGAGAATGGGCAAACAGAGGCGGCAACAAGCCAGGACACATGCACAAAATGGATAAGTTTCATTAACTACACAATGTCATAGAATATAAAAAAAATAAAATTTTCTTTTGACATAGTTCTTTCTTTGGAAACAACAGTTTATATGGAAACATAGTGTATACCATTAGCTAGGAAGCCCCTGTATTATGGATACGTCGCATTACATGCACAGCATCATACAGATGTTTGCGATACAGAATTTATCATGCCCTTGTTGTTGCGTTTGGAAAAATTCGTAGGAAAATGGAGTTGACCAAGAATGAGACTCCCCGTATTATATACAAAGGTAGTATTAAATACAGATCATCACAGAGTATTAGCGAGTAAAAATATTTCCCCGCATTGCGCCGTTTGGAACAATTCGTTGGAAAATCGAACTGACCAAGAGTCTTGGTTCCCGTATAGTATGTATACATAGCATTACATTCAGAGTATCGCAGAGTATTAACGGGTAAAGGATTTTGTTGACCTCGTTGCTACTTTTCAAAAAACAATTATGGGGAAACGGAGTCGACCAAGTGACATGACAATAAAACATTATGGATACGTCATATAACGTGCACAGAATCATAGATGATTGAAGGATATGTAATTACCTTTGTCCCTCGTTGTTGTATTTGGAAAAATAATTTATTGAGTTACGGATTGGACCAAGAGCGGTACCTTATTTTGTATGGATACATCGAATTATGTGCACAATGCCATAGAAAATTGTGAAATATAGTATTGTCTTTGAATTTAATTGCAGCGTTCGTTACACAATTTGCAGCGTAACAGAGTCAAGTACGAGCCATGGGGCACCATATATGGTATCGATACGTTGCTATACATGTACAGCATCAGAGAAAATTATCGGGAAAAGAATTTTCATTGAACACCTTGTTGCGTATGGAACATATATCTTTATCGAGAAATTACATAAATCTTTTAGCATAGAACGATCTACAACAAATCGAATAATAGAAATAGATTGCTTTTTGTGGTTTTCACACGAATATTTAAAAAATATACAGTGACTTCTTAATCACTGATGAGACAATATTCAATACACAGAGTGATTTTCGTAGAATTTTGAGCTATAGCAATACAATAGTGCTCAAAAGTATTTTGACAACATCATATTCCCTTTTATTTTATTTTATTTAAAAATATAAAAAATATATATTCCCTATAATTGAGAACACTATGACTGCAGTTATTCAAATTTATCAAGTTTCAACTTGTTCGTTTACATTTGGCGCCACCGAAGAAATATGACTCCCCTTAGCTCAGAAGTATTTTGACAATTAATTTGCATTTAATTGTTGAAAGTGTCAGTGGCGCTATAGCTTCGATTATTGTTTTTATTGTCTTATTCTTATTATTTTTAAATGCCGAAGCTTAAAGAATATACCAGTAATTCTAGAAAAGCCATTGTAAATGAATTTAAGAAAAGTAGACTGCAAGCAGAATTTGCTCGTTACTTTAACGTGTCACGGCCATTTGTTATTACATGGAATAGAGTTTTTAATGAACAGAAATCTATCAAAAATAAGCCTCTAAGTGTCCATCCGAAAAAAAACAACTTGCAATGTTGATTGTATTATAAAAATGATATCTTCAAGTGATTGTCATCAGTCCGCACTAATAATAAAAAATGAATTGAAAGAAAATTACGGCATAGACATATACGTTTCAACTGTTAAATGAAGCCTAAACCTCTATGGTTTACATGGCAGAAGACCAGTAAAAAAAACAAAAAAAAAACGTCTGTTATCTACTAAGGATAGGAAGGCTAGAGCTGCATTTGCAAAACGGCATAAATTGTGGAGAAGAGGAGAATGGTCTAATGTTTTGTGGAGCGATGAAAGGAAGTTTCATTTAATATCATGTGATGGAATCAAGTACATTCCACGTCCTAAACACAAAAAAATATGATGTTGGATACCAAATACCCACCGTTAAACATGAAGGCGGCAATGTGATGGCTTGGAGTTATTTGCACACAGCGGAGTTGGACCCTTATTTCGAATTGACGGGAATATGTATCGGTTCATGTATGATGATGATTAAAAACTCATATGCTACCGAACGCTAAACAAAACATGCCTGCTCAGTGGTATTTTCAGCAAGATAATGACCGGAAACACAAATCCAAATACGTAAATGATTTTATGAAACGCAGAAAAGTCTAGATTCTAGTGCGGTAAAGCGAAAGTTCGGATTTGAAACCCATAGAGCATCTGTGGGAGGAGTTAGATCGTACAGTAAGATGCCAAAATTGTTCAAATAAGACAGCTTTAATAAAATCTCTAAAAAATGAGTGGGATAGGATACAAGAATCAGTCTACCCAATGCACACGCGTTGTGAGCCTGTCATAAAGGCCAGAGGATATGCTACTAAATATTGACTGACTCATTATTATATTTGATAATTATTGTGTTAAAATATTTTTTTTTATTTTTATGTCAAAATACTTTTGATTTATCATTTTTCTCATTTTTCTTGGATTTCGCGATATTTTCCATCAAATGACAGTTGATTTACTAAAATTCTGTAAAACATTGCATACGATTAAATACAAAAAAAGGATTGGTTTTTGTATTATATTATTGCTTTTAATTAAGTCAATTATTGTCTTTGTCAAAATACTTCTGAGCACTACTGTAGTTTCAAACTTTTTTATGTTACGCCGAACTGGAGCAAATTTTTGAATATCTACTCCACATTTAACTTTTTGTAATTCCACAAAATGCGCCAATAAAATACGTATTTTTTAACAACTTATCAAACCCAACAAAAAGTTTTATCATAACAAAAATTTATTAGAACACGTTTCAAAAAATTAGCAACAAAACAAAAAACTTTAAACGGTTTGATATTTATTTATTTATTTATTTATTTATTTTTCAGATTGATGTTGAATGTTATATATAGACAATGAGGATTTTTTTATTGAATGTTTGAGATCTTTCGATTCTTCGACATAAAAATGTTTAAAACAGAAAAATAACTTTTTTAAATGTTTTTGAATGCAATAGAGTAAAAATAGCTTGTAATTTGATTTGTTGATTTTTTTAATCGCAATTGTCTGTCGTTTCTTTCCTTAGATAGAACTTACACTTATATAACATTTAAAAATAACGATATACTTATACACGCACATATAAATTTTCTACTTAATCCAGAGAAGATATGAAAGTATGCAAATATGTTTTAAAATCCATATACAATAAATTTAATCTTTACAAGAATTGTTCATTAAGGGTGATAAACAGTTCCTATGTTTTCAATAGTTTAATAATTTCTGCGGCGTTCTATGTTCCAAATATTTACTTTCAGAAAACAAATTCCCTGACAGATTTTAAATGGAGAAATACTTAAAGCTTTATTTGCACATTCTTATTAAAAGTAATCAACAACCAATATCAAACACGATAAGGAAATACTCCAAGTAATGCAACTTTGTCATACCAAACCTGATCACAAAATATATCCTGGAATCCTCCATGTAAAAAATAAAGGAAATTCAGTTTAAAAAAAAGTATAGGAGAAGTACATATAAGATAAAACTCTGTTAATGTTTCCTTAAAAAAAAAAAAAAAAAAAAAAAAAAAAAAAATGTGTTGCTGTAAATAAACGATAAATGCTTAGCACACTTATTTCTACAGTAAGCATCTTGTAGTGCATCATCGTTATTAATATCAATTTTATCCTCATTGAAATTGTGTAACATTATTAATATCGACCACAAACGGTTTTTCCCATAAATTATAATATGATTTTTTTTTTTTAGTTTCTCTGAAAACGAACCATAAGTACTACCCACTTCATTTTTCAATAACAAGCAAGGCATAAAAAAATATATAACATATATAGATTTCACGACAATCTGATTGTATTTACTTGAGTTAGAACAAGGACAGACGCATAGGTGCCAAGTTGTCACTAATCCTCCGTAGTATGTGGGTTAATTTAACCCTGGTTTAACACATTTCGTACCGGAATTTTTTTTCAGAGATGAAATTAAACAAGTTCCACGTAGAAAACTGGAATTAAATAAATAAAGATTCATCAAATAATTTTTCTGGTTCGAAACTTTGTTAAACTGGGTTAAATTAATCCTCGCATTACGGAAGATTAGTGCGAACTTTGCACCTCTGCAGACGGTAGAATAATCGAATTCATAAACAAGTGTCAACTATCTTGGTAAGTGCTTAAAAAGCATTCACAAACAATTATTTCTTTAACCCTTTAATTCCCATTGTAGAATACGTTCCAGAAATTCCGTAATAAAAAGAATCTGAATTCACACCAAAAAATTTCAATGATACATTTTGTTTTATTTAAATACGGAATGTCTATTATTAATTAAAGCAAATATTACTATTTTAATTTTCCGGAATGAATTTGGAATATCCGATCTAAAATATCTACTAAATTTGAATCACTGTTGTTTGCATGTATGCAAACATGCGCATTAAAGGGTTAACTGCTAGGGGATGAGCGACATGTATACGTGACATATAAGGTGCTCAAAATCCTTGTTTTTTTCTAAACAGTTATTTTTTATGGTAAATGTTGCGTTACAGTCTAGTCATTTTTAGAAAAATAGCAGAAAAAATTAGAAGAAAGCTGGATTTTTGCACAGCTGCTAGGTATGTAATTTAACATACTAAAAGTCTCCATAAATCCGATGTGAGCTTTTGCTTCCAGTGGGCACTAATCAGCTTGAAAATCGGTTTTCTGTGAATGTGAATATCGCATGATCGATGACATCTAGAACTAGTCGGATGTACCAATCCCAAAACTTTCTTCTATCTCATACATGCTAATACTTCAAAATTTGCTATCACATTGCAAAAATTAAATGGCAATCTATGCATCTCATGAGGATTCTAAAGATATGAAATTCCGTTCATTAGTTCTTGAGATATGACTATCGCTGAAATCGTCTAAATCCAGCAAAATGCTGCCTAGCAGCGCCACCTATTGGGTGATTTATACCAAATCCTAATCAGCAACAATTAATGTCAACGTCTGACTGAATCTGATGTTTGGAGAAAATCCGTGCATTAGTTTTTCAGATAGAGCTATAGCGAAAATCGTGAAAATTCCTGCATAGCAGCACCACCTATTGGGTAATTAATACCAAAACCTAATTAACAACAACTTGTGTCAACGTAAAACTAAATCTGAAGTTAGATGAAAATTCGTCCATTAGTTCTATAGATAGAGCTATTGAGGCAATCGTGAAAAAGGCAGCACAGACGCGCCACCTGTTGAGCGATTTACACCAATACATAATCAGTAGCAAGTCATATCAAGGACTAACTGAATCTGAAGTTTGATGAAAATCCGTGCGTTAGTTCTTAAGATAGAGCTATTGGGGAAATCGTGTAAATCCTGCAAAATTCATCATAACAGTGCCACCTGTTGGGCGATTTACACCAAAACGTAACCAGCATCAATTCATATCAAGGACTAACTAAATCTGAAGTTTGATCAAAATCCGTGCATTAGTTCGTGAGATAGAGCTATTGCGAAAATCGTGAAAAATGCAGCATAGCAGCGCCACCTGTTGAGCGATTTACACCAAAAACTAATCAGCATCAATTTGTGTTAGGGACTCACAGAATATAAATTTTTATTAAATTCCGTGCATTAGTTCTTGAGATAGAGCGCCCACAAAATCTGTGTCACATACACACAAACAGACAGACAGACAGACAGACAGACAGACTCACAGAGTAACAGACAGACATTTTGTAAAAACATGTTTTTTGGAATCTCTGACCCCTAAAACGTGTAAATCCGTCGAAAACCGGAATTCGAAAATTTTCATGAATCCAATACTTTCTTCTTGTAAAGATAGAAGAAAGTAAAAAAGAAAGTTCAATTACAAAGATGTAGGAAATTTAATTTACTACAAAAAGTGTCATTAACATTTGTTTGTTAGACCTACTAATCCCTGTCAAAAACAAAAAAAAAATTAAGATATTTGGAAGAAAAAAATATAAAAAAAACGGAAAACCTGCTGCTACTTTGAAAGAACTTACATTAACAGGTCTAAAATTCTTATTTTTGAATGAAGAATTTGAATATATAATATACATATATGCTTATTTCCACCCTACCCTTGAGAAAAGCATTTAGCGCGTTTTTTTTCTTTTGTATTGTGGTTTTCCCCATGGGTATATTCCACTTATAGCGACTGGCTTAGTAAAATCTCAATAATTTGGCTGCTTTAGTAGTCTTTTGCATATCTTCAACTTCTTCACTCGATTCAGTTTCATCGTTATCTGTATTTCTTTCTTTCATTGTTGTATTGCCTTCAATATTTTCTGCTTGGCTTTCGATAGCATCATTAAATTCAGGAATAGCTATTTCTTACACCCTTGCAGTGGGCAGAATACTGTCAATATTCTCCTCCTGTTCGTCTTCAAATCCAGCTTTACTTGCATTTTGACATGAAATTCCGCAACAATTTACGCAAATATCAGAACACTTCAATCCGATATTTCGGCCTCCACAAGCTTTTCCACATGTTTTGGAATAAATACAAAAAAAAAAAAAAAAATGATTCAAATATATTTTTTGGTGCGGGCGGTAAGACAGCTGGAATTGCATAGAAATTAGGTGCATTTTGCCACACCCAATTCTCAGGGAGGAGTTTGTTTATCAACTAATATTGTATTTGATTATAAACATGTAAACTGTGCAATCTAGCTGCATGCTCGGATGGCGGCAATACTGAAAGGCTTTTTTTACCAGTAGCAACTCCTTTCTTGAAATATACATATCGGTGCTTGTTCAGAGACATTTATACTTTACCACCGTCTAAAGCAGAAAAATAATTTTTCCAACCTCGGATATTTCAAATGGCGTATTTGACAACTTTTAAAAATGCTGGGCAGCTTGCATGTTATGGTCTCTTTCCTTTTAAAAAGAATTTTGATAATGACATTTTGCCGTTCCCAAACAGTTTTGATGTAGAGTCACAACCTGAAAAAGCGTGAATTAACAATATATGACCTTTCAGAACTTCTTCATAGTTGACATTATGCGACGAATACAATGTGATTGCTATTCTTCCTCTTTCAGTCTAAATAAAAAATATCTCTGTCTCTGGAGGTGCTAAAGCAGTCAACAATACGAGCAAGTCAAGATCATCGCAACAACAGCAGCAAGCGCACCAGGCATTGCTACTACAATAGCTGTGTTAACAATTAATGTGTCAGCATCATTTTCAGACGAGAGCTATACACATCATATGCCTCCCATGCTGAGAAAGTGTTCAAGGCGTTGACGGTGTTTACATTGAAGCCCACCTTGTCGAAAATTAGTTGAATGAATGAATCGGGAAGTACGAGTGGATTATCCAGCAGTGCGGCACTTGCTTCAAAAATTTGAATTTCGTTGTAACTAGTCGTAAATCCAAATTTATGCATGATATCCGGTAAAACATTGGATAAAATTTTACGAGGAACATAACATCCTAAATGTATTTAAAGAGGTGAGAAAAATGAGCTTGGTCTATTTACTGCCATAACTGCAAGTAAAATCACATTACATTTCAATTTATACAAATCTGATTCTCTTTTCTTATTTTTCATAATTATTCCTTGCGCAAGCGTCGTGAAAGTAGAGGGTACAATGCTTGCTATTTCCTAAAAGAAATTGTTCATATGTTCGTAGGACGAAAGATTAAAGCATCGGAATCATATATCCTCTTGTATTATATGGGTTGCTTTCTTGACGTTTCTCAGTCGTTCGTCTTCTGAATTTGTCTCCCGTTGTTCATGCCATGTCGAGGTTAAAAGTTTGTGACCAAACCTTTTGAAGCATATGACTGTATTTTTTATTGGAAATGACGTTTATTACTTTGTATCCATACTGTGCTTTAACTTTAGAAATTATTGTCTTAACTGTTGCTATATAAGCGTGAACATGCTCTAGAAGTTCATCAATAGGAAACTGACATCTGCCATTTTCTCCAATAAATCTATAAATGCCTTCCATACTTTCGGAAGTCTGTATTTCTTCCGGTCTTCCTTTCTTCTTACTGGTTTCCACTTGCTTGGTAAAAACCTTATAAAGCATTTGTGGTGATATCTTTCTTCAGCTGCAATCAAATCAATGACATTAGATAAACGCTTACTGACTTCTTTACCCCATTTGTCTTTATGCTTATTTGCAGTCCCAATTAAGCTATTTTTTCACTTCTAAGCTTTCAACTATTAGAATTTTTTGCGGTACTTTAGAGATTTTTTTACCTTTTGTACAAATGTTTGGTCTAATGTATCAAAACATAGCAAACATTTTCCCTTAAATTCAATCAAGGGAATGTTTTTTGTCAATTTTTCTTTCAATGGAGTAATTTGTGTGGACATTGATGGTATTTCTGCAATAGATTTCTTGTATGATTTAACAGAATTCTTTCTTGTCTAATTTTTCTTAAACTTTGGGTGACACTATCGCACTGCAATATTAACTATTATTTTCAGCCATTTCTTCAAATGCTTTCCATTTATGATCACCTTTTTCTAAACTTTCTGCCAGAAGTGAGTTCAGCCTCTTTTATTACATAATCATTCGAAATGAAGTCCCTCACGACATACAAAACAAACTACTTCGTCAATCTCAATTTTCCCGCTCATAATCAGCAATAAGAAAGAGTCATTTTACACTCTCGAAAATATTTAAAACTTTCTAGAACATGCGTTGAAAATAAAAGTATTCACTTTCTAAAAACATACAAATATACTTCAATCAGTAAATTCGGGTGATTTTTTTACCGGAATGCTCATCAATTGAAAATAAAACACTGCAAATATACCTGCACGTGGTATATTTCGACATCAGCGATGGGTGAGAGGATATTAGGCAATGACTATTGCACACGCATGCAAAAACGACATACAGGCAAGGAGCAGTCCAGTCAGGAGAGGTTCGAGAGGGATCGAATGTAGATAAGTATTTGTTCTGTTTCTTGAGCGCGTTCAATATGATTGTGTTCCTGCATTTTTTCAAGTAATGTTTACTTTATTTTAATTTTTGACTGGGAAGGGTTGGTATGACAAAAAAAAAAAAAAAAAATGTTTATGACACCTTTTGTAGAAATAAAAATTTCCTACATTTTCTTAATTTAACTTTTTTTTCTAGATGCCATCGTTCATGAAATATTCAGAGAAAACCGATTTGCAAGCTCATTACACCGTCTGGAAGCGGCAACTCACATCGATTCAATGGGGACTTATAGTGCGTTAAACTACAAACTCTAACTAACACCTGTGAAAAAATCCAATTTTGTTCTAATTTTTTCAGCTATTTGTAAAAAAAATTACTAAAATCACTGCCTATTACTTAATCACAGCAATTTCTCTATGCAATGAAATAAAAATTTCTGTTTTGAAAAGCCGGTGATAACAGATTAAAAATCCTCTAAAAAACACTCGTCGCGAAAAGTTAATAATAACTACAGAGCAGGAATTCTGCTTTTTCAGAATTTAGTGTCGCCCCCGGCATTTCCATTACTTCATATTCTTCTGATGGACTGATGGCTTCTATTATTATGAAACAGCCATTATAAATGAAGTGTTAGGTGAAATTGAAAGAGCAGCCGTAAAAAGTTAGAACTCTGATTTTCTGGTCTGAATGGGGAAAAAAATTGCCATAATGTTTTTCTTTTACGGCTGCCCTTTCATCTTCACCTAACACTTCATTTATAATGGCTGTTTCATAATAATAGAAGCCACCAGTCCATCAGAAGAAAATAACTCTGTTAAGCGGGAATCTACTGCAATACAAAACATATTTCCATTTTAAGACTTAAAACACACGTTTTATTTTATGTAAAATGACGTCATTCGCATCTCCTTAAGAATTCCACATTTACGATCTACTCTTAAACATCTACAGTAAAGCATGAATAGCACATCACTATCGCGAAATAATGCACAAATGCAGCAAAAAGATTCCGTCATTAAAGAAAAACGAAAATAATACGGCTATCTAAGGATTCATAGATACTTACAATTAAATATAGTATATAATAGCTCCATTGTTTTAACAGAAATCATTCGTTTATATTTTTTTTTTTTCAAAATAGCACATATTTTAATTACATTTTCTTTCGGTTGTTACGAGAAAAGAGCAACAAAAATATATAATTACTATTTTAAAACTATTTTTCCTTTACTTTCTACAGAAATGGAGTACGTCCGTTGCCAATATTAAGCAAATGGCTCTAAAAACTACAAAAAAATTAATATTTCAAAAATAAATGAAGATACAGTTTTCAAACAAAATGCATTTAAAAGAACTCTTTTTTTTTTCCAATACGACGATATAAAAATTGAAAATGTGCGATGCTTAGAAGTTTAAAAAATTGCTAAAGGGTATTTAATCGTAATGATTTGTTTTACGGGTAGCTTCTGTAACGTTATTTTTTGGACATAAAATAAGCTGAGAGAAATAAATAGCATACCGTACCGTAGGCTAAAAAAAAAAATGTGACGAAAATTGGAATTAAAATCACTTTCTTTCACACATTTTCTATTTATTTCTAACGATTTAGATATGAAATCCCCCGAAATGCAGTAAATAATTTTAAATAGAATGGGAATATATTAAATTTCTAGTGCAAAGCGGATGATAACAAACTGAGAATTATCATAAGAAATCGATAAAACTTTGAACTCATTTGTGAAGAATGGTGATATCTTAAAGATATTTGTGAAGACTCTTATTCACTCACCCGTTTTATTTACATACATTTTGCTCTGAATGGGTTCGCAAATAGCTGAAATATGTTAATACGATAAGGAGACGCAATCGTTATTCACTTCAATAGAAGAATTACATAACATTATCTCCTGTTAACATTTAAAACAAATTATTGAAATTTAGCTTTCTTTATGTTCAACTCTCACACGTTTTTATTTTAAAAAAATAATTCGAGCGTATATCGAATAACATTTTAATATATTCTTTTAGTCAAATATTTGCTTGCTTTATTTAAATGTGACGATTATAAATAAAGTAAATTTGAAATAATGTAAGTACTAAATAGATATGTTTGCTAATATATGTATATACGTGTGTAGTTCTAGTGAATTCAATACGAGGTTATGCTTTTAAACCTTTCCACCATAGTTGAAAATTAATTTATGAATTAAGATTTCTCTGGACGTCTGTCTGACTGGCAGCACTCTAACTCGAATATTTTTCCTCGGATTGCCATGTAAATCATGTATGTAATGTAGGTTTACCATGGAATAATCGGTATTGAAAATGAAGTGTATCTGTGGAAATGAAGTGCATTTATAGTTCGTTTACAGAGTCACTGAAAAGAAAAGCGTCATATTATGGTCTATGGGAAAAATCGTTTGCAGTGTATTTTAATGATGTTACACAATTTCAAACATACTGAAATTTATTCAGATCACTGAAGTGTAGTAAAAGTTTCTTATTATAGAATATGTTGTGAATAGCATTTATCGATTATTTACAGGAACACACAAACAATCGTGTTACAGTACTACCTCCTAAAAATAATTGCAGGAAATTCATTTTCAATTGTGGCATTTGTTTTTTATTTAGCTAATAGTTTGTATAATATTTCGTGAGTATAAATTATTAAGGTAACATGCACGGAGTTTTCCAGTACTTTCTCACTTATTGACGGAAATTGCAGAACACGTTTTTCCAACTTTATTAGGCGTTTCCCAACTAAAAATATTTTTTTGCGTACTAAATAATATATATATATATATATATATATAAATCTATAGATCATATAGATGACAGCACAAAAAGAATTAGATATTTTTGCGAATATAGATAGTATATGTGGAAATTGCGTTCTCAAATGTGCTACGCGTTTTCTAATTTAAGAAGTTATTAAACATCTTTCACCTTATTAAAAGGTGAAGGTGGGTAATATAGTCCGTATTTGTTCGAAAGTGTTTCATACTCTATGCACGACGCGTTATTTTTCTTCTTGTTTAATTGATATGAATTAAAGTCAAAATTAAATCATTATGTAACACAAATATAAATAGGAATCTTTCACAAACTATGAGAATATTTTAAAAAGAACTTTCTAAATTTGAAATGGAGTAACTCCGAAATGTTAAAAGACATCACAGCTAAAAATAGTGTGCAAAAATAGTGTAAAAAATAAAGTGCACAATATCCGTATGTCTCTGGTACCTCTTAGAATGCATAAAATAAGCAAAATGAATTTTGAACAAAAGTGCATGATGTGTATTATATAGAAAAGTGCACTAATTAAATTCTGCTCAAAAATGCAAAAAGTGCGCCAGCGATGCCACCTATTGAGTTTTTAGAAGTAATCTTTTTTTTTTTTTTTTTTTTTTTTGAAACCTGAGAATTATGTCGTAATTTATTTCCCAAAGGAGGATCGAATTCGCAACATGGAATTTAGGACCCAAGCTCGTTACCTTTCTTGCAATGGATCGTTTCATCAATGTGACTTTAGATGCGGGCAATTCCTATTGAGGTTGATTTTGCTATGTGTTGATATTTTTATTCAGAATATGATACATTTCTCGGGTCTCTTATAGTTAGTTCCTGATTTAATAAACGATGTTAAGCTATTACTGGGGCTTCTTTTATGGTTAATTGTTAATTGTAATATGGCTTTACTATAAAATAATTCATTAGCGAAATTTTCTTTGCTTTACGAAAGGTTTGAATAGGGTCTGATTAATTTTCTGCTGAGAAATAACATTTTTTGAAGTGGCCTTTTGGGAAATTTTGTCAATTTGAGTTGGTGGTTAGCATTTTAACTCTTTAGGGCGTATGGGTGTGAGGGGAAATCAATTATACATATTTTCAACTCGATTTTGATATTTTTAAAAATTTAATTGATTAAATTTTCTTGTTAACCGATTTTGCAAAACACGGTAAATTTTCAGTTTTTTTTTTTTTTTTCTTTAAGTTCAAGTGTATCTCAAACCGGTTGTTCAATGCAGTGTTGAATTCAGGCGACGGTGGGATATAATCTGCACAATTTAATAAACTTTTTTCTCTTTATTTGATTTTGAAAAACAAAGTAATTATGTTTCGAGTAACTTAAAATAATTAAACGATAAAATTTTTCCGTCCTTATGTGTGTGTGTGTGGGGGGGGGGGCTTAAATCCCATATGGAATGTTTTTTATGTTTTTTTCTGTTTATGCTTTAAAAATATATCTCAAACGGATGATTTAAGGGTATGAATTCAAGCGGCGCGGTGGTGGCTACGGCGGCAACATCTCCCCATCCCACTCCACAAATTTATAAAATATAATAAAGTAAATTTTATTTATATCAGATTTTGAAAAACCACAGTAAGTCTATTCTTTTGAGTAACTTAAAATAATTGAACAATAAAGGTCCGAATAGACGCATCATTGAACTGCCTTCAATTGGGGGCTTTTTTTTTTGCGCGGTGCTTTTCATTTTTTTATTGCTTTTAAAGAATTTAAAGTATCATTTTGTACGACGGACTGTTTTCCTTCAAATCCATATCCGTCTCTTTCCAGTGTTGATTCTCCCCGTCCTTTTGTTAATAAGCACAAACGGTCGAAGTAGAAAGGGCATAGCTGAACCCTATTCGTCTCGCTCCTCTGTCTGTCCGTCACAGAGCCCGTTCTCAGAAACTATACATGTTGGAGACTTGAAAGTTTGCATACTTATAGAAGAACACCACACATCATACGACAAATCATAAAAGTTTGAAAAAGTCGTACATTTAACCATTTGGGCTCCCACGTGTGTATTGTAAACGATTCTTTCTAAGTGAGTCCCTAATTAGGTTGCAGGCGTGAAATTTTGCGTACTTATAGATGCACTCCTCAGATAAAAAAAAAAAAAAAAAAAAAAAAAAAAAAAAATCATAAAATTTTGAAAAAGTCGTACATTTAAACCTTTCTTCCCCCACATGTGTATTTTAAGCAATTCTTTCTATGTGAGCCTCTAATTAAGTTGGAAGCGTGAAATTTTACATACTTATAGCTGAACACCTCTCATCAAACGACAAACTATAAAATTTTGAAAAAGTCGCACATTTAATCCTTTGGGCTCACACATGTGTATTTTAAACAATTCTTTCTAAGTGAACCCTTATTA
This sequence comes from Maratus speciosus, assembly GCA_963932465.1. Classification (NCBI taxonomy): domain Eukaryota; kingdom Metazoa; phylum Arthropoda; class Arachnida; order Araneae; family Salticidae; genus Maratus; species Maratus speciosus. The sequence goes on along the minus strand of OZ010789.1, from coordinate 590,900,834 downwards.
GGTTGGATGCGTGAAATTTTGCATACTTATAGCTGAACACCTCACACCAAATGACAAACCATAAAATTTTGAAAAGTCGTACATTTAACCCTTTGGGCTCCCACTTGTGTATTTTAAACAATTCTTTCTAAGTGACACACTATTTAGGATGGAGGTGTGACATTTTGCATACTTATAGCTGAACACCATCATGCGGCAAATCATAAAAACTGGAAAAAGTCGTACATTTAACCCTTTGAGCTCCCACATGCGTATTTTTAGCAATTCTTTCTAACTAAGCCCCTTATTAAATTGGAGATTTGAAATTTTGTATACTTATAGCAGAACACCTGAGGCCAGGCGACAAACCATAAAACCTTGAAAAAGTCTTACGTTTAACTCTTTGAACTACCACTTATGTATTGTAAGCAATTCTTTCTAAGAGAGCCCCTAATTAAGTTGGAGACATGAATTTTTGCATACGTATAGCTGAATACCTCAGACCAATTTGTCACAAATCATAAAATTTTCAAAAAGTCTTATATTATTTACTCCTCCGTGCTCTAACTTGTATATTTTAAGCATTTTTTTAACCTCCGCCCTTTTTACCCGGGGAGCAGTTTTCCAACTTTTGCCGACACCCCTTTGGCCATTCTTTCATATTATGCACCATAGCCTTTCATATTTTTGTTCCACTTTTTACCGCCAGAGGCGCCTACTTATCTCGGGTGCTATGGGCACAATCCTTTCGACTAATATATATATACGAATAGTATGTAAAACGGAGTTTCGTTCGGATAGAGGTTTGTTTAGAATAGAGTGTGCCCCTTGTTGCGAAATGTGGAACTAACAGATTTTTCAAAAGGATAAAGTGTTTTGAAAGGAATATTAAACCAAACCCTCTGTGCGATGTGTGATCACACTTACCCACTTGTTTCTAATTGAGCCCCTAATTAAGTTGAAGATTTGAAATTTTGCAAAATTATGGCTAAACACTTGCAATTAAACGATAAATCATAAAATTTCGAAAAAGTCTTACATTTAACGCTCTGGTCTCTTACTTGTGTATTTTAAGCCTTTTTTTTTTTATAACCCAGCCGCTAATTAAGTTGAACACTTGAAATTTTGCATAATTATAGCTAAATACTTGCGATCACACGACAAATCGTAAAAATTTCCAAAAGCCTTATATTTACCCCTTCGGTCTCTAACTTGTGTATTTTAAGCAACTCAGCCTCCTAAGTTAGAAGTTTGAAATTTTGCATACTTATAGCTGAGCACTTGCGATCACATGACAAATCATAAAAAAAGCAAAAAGTGTTATAGTAACCCCTCCAATCTCTAACTTGTGTATTTTAAGCAATTTTTCTAACTCAGGCCCTAATTAAGTTGGAGAGATGAAATTTTGCATACTTATAGCAGAACACTTTCGATCACACAAAAAATCATAAAAATTTCAAAAAAGTTTTATATTATTTACCCCTTCGGGCTCTAACTTGTGTATTTTAAGTAATTTTTTTTTTAAACTCTGCCTCTAATTAAGTTAGAGACTTGAAATTTTGCATACCTATAGCATGCAATTACACATGCAATCACACGAAAAATCATAACATTTTCAAAATTATTAATTACCCTAACTTGTGCATTTTAAGCATTTGTTTTATCCTCTATCCTTTTCACCCGGGGGCACTTTTCTGACTTTTGCCTACACCCTTTTGACCGTTCTTTTATATTATGCACCATAGACTTATATATTTTAGTTCCACTTTTTATCACCAGGGGCGCCTACCTATCTCGGGTGCTATGAGCCCGACTCTCTCGACTAATATATTTACGGATAGGTTGTAAAACGGAGTTTCGTTCCGATAGACGTTTGTATAAAATAGAGTGCACCCCTTGGTTTCGAAATGTGGAACTAACAGATTTTGGAAAAGAATAAAGTGTTTTGAAAGGAATGTTAAACGAAACCCTCTGTGCGATCTGTGATCACACTTACCCACTCGTTTAAGGAAATGTACTGTTCACGCTGGACGAGATTATGGATTTTCGGAACTTCATATTCGAAGGATTTACCTATTCACGAAATCAGGAAAATGAAATTTATCTTAATCTGTAAAGTATATGCAGCAATATAGGAACAATTGGCAATCGCCGAAATTCCAGTAAACAGGCTAATCGGTGGCCGGGTTGTGCTCTAGAATGCATTTTATTGTAATTTTAAACATTGCAAGGAACTTTTATTGGAACGGCATTGTGTAAAATCTCAGTGAAAGACTGATTTCATCAGTGTTTGTTAGCATCCAATCTCTTTATGATTGCGACTTTATTAGACATTTTATAAAAAGCTGCTACCATTTATATATTTATACAATATATGTAAATATATATAATATGCCTGCTTTCTCTTAAATGTGAAGCATGATTTATAATTTAAAAAAATCTTTTAAATATCTTTTTTTGCATTTCAACCAACTTAGAAAAATTAATTTTGAAACTACTGTGTAGTACACATCAGGTTTCGAACCACAAAACTTAATATATGTTAAACTATAAAAAGCATTTTATATATAGCATATTATATATTCAATATTTTAAATAACCTACATAAATACCCAAAAAGTTATTTAGTTCATTATACTGAAAGTAGAAATCATTTATGAAAGATTTTCAAATTCTTATATCGGATACATTGTAGTTTATTAAAATATTAATTGAAGATCTTTATCCAGTAATTTAAATGAATCCAAATCGTTCAAGTTTTTATAATTTTAATATTCTAAACAATAAAACTATGTAACTTTGAAAGAATTTTAAAGAAGTTAATGGCATTTATTTGATAAAAGATTTGCTTCCAAAACGGAACTTTTACTGAAAAAGAATTTTTCTGCCTCCATAGATTGGTCATTGACATCTTTTGCAGTAATAAGTTTGGAAAATGACTTTCTCTGTTCAATATCAAGGTAATTAAACTGAATTCCAGAAGAAATATCTTTCGATAACGTGTTGATTGCTAAATTTCACCTGACAATAATATATTGTACAAAACCAATATTTAGCATAATCAAGGTAAATAACATACTATTCTTTATTTGCATGAAAAAGGACAAACTTAAAAAAAAATCATTTTCAGTATTATTCTCATAATACATCTGAAATAGATGATTTTGTTACCTGAAAATTGTGATAAGAGTAATTATACGCAAAACCAATAGATTACGCTATGTATTACTTTTCATTCAGTTAGGAAAAATATTTTACTATAGTACATTAATATTTCAGAAATTTTGAATATATTTATTTCATATTTAATACCATTTTTAATATTGCAGTTAATTTCCTTAAGTATGACTTCGCTTGATTGTTGTTTACCAGTTTTATATTTAAAAAAAAAATGTGCAAAAATATTTGTATCATTATAGATCTTGAAAATGTTGACGTCAGAGTAATGAGACATGTAGATCTGAATATGAAAAGACATGTATTTGCATTTTAAATGCATTTGTATCACTTTCTGCAAATATTAAATTGATGTTTCAAGTGATTTTCATATATATTTTTATATTTATTTGTTTACTTTTTTTGTACCGCACCCCCCTCCCCTTCCACACACAATATATATATATATATATATATTCTGAAATAATGCTTTCATCAATCAATATTTTTCGATTTGCCATAGCCGTATTGATTATTTTAAATTTAATTAATTTTTTTTTTTATATAGATTTGCATTATTTGTTATTTTATTGTTTTAAAAATGCTAAAAAACGTAATAAGATATCACTTGATGTTTAAAAAATCGCACAATATTTTTCCAATGAACTTTAAACCAAAATATTAAGTATTATATTTTTTTTTAAAAGAGGGTGCATTTTAAGAACTACAAGTTCTTATTTTTCTTAATATTATATTTTCTTTATAAAAAAATAAAACACTTAAATTTTTATTTTTCGAAAAGCTGCATCTAACCTATTTTCCGCTAGCTTGAATATATAGTTTATATACATCTTTAAAATTATCTTCAAATACTCTAAAACTGCAACGTATTTCTCTTTTTACGCCATAAATTGCTTTGACTAAAACACTTATAGCTATAGCCGTAAATTTTTCGTCCAGCTTTTCCGAAAAATTGGCCCTTGATGGTTGTCGTTTATTTATATTTAAACTTCCATGAAGATTTTTTTACTAAAATAAGCAGCATATTTTGATTTTCTTTAAAGTTCTATTTGGCGTGAAAAAATTTAACCTGTGTTGTAAAAAACGTTAAAATACATTACACTTGTTTGAACAAGTTAAAAATGCATCACTGACAGTAAAAAAGCCTTCAATTATGCTTACCATAAATTGGTTTTTGACATCATTGTAATACATATAATAATTCTAGAAATATTTTTAATGGATTGCAAAAAATCAACAATTATCATTACTTAATTAATCTTTCCTTTAAATATAATAGAACTTAAGATCCATTTATTAATATAGACATATTTAATGCGATAAAAATTACAAAAATAATTGATATTTAAAATTAAAAAATAACTCCAACATGTAATTTTTATAATTCGTTTTTTGAAATATATTTTTCATTTTGTAATTATAATATTTTACTTGTGAGTATTTCGCCTTTCTTACAGTTATTTTCCTCTGGAAAAGAGCATCTGTTTTCAGTCTACTGAGCTCAAAATTAATATTTTGTGTTTAAAATTGGCAGTATATACAAAAGCCAAATAAAAAAAGTAATTGATATTCAAAATTAAGAATTAACTCCAATGTGTAATTTTTATAATTATTTTTTTTATACCTTTTTTTCTGATAATATTTTAATTGCGAGTATTTCACCTTTCCTACAGTTATTTTTCAATAGAAAAGAGTATCTATTTTCAGTCTACTAAGATCAAAAATTATATTTGACGTTTAAGGGGACAAGGGACCTTCAAACGTATTATCCTAAAATTAATTGCGGTTCAAATACTATTCTATATGCATTTTGGTATACATTTATAACACAAGTAATAATAATAATAATAAAAAAAATAGAAAAAAAATATCAATTTTCCTGACTATTTTAGGTGTTATGAAAAACTTCTCAAAATGCCTCATGCGCATTCTATATCAATTAGAATCCCAATATTTTTTATGTAAGTTTGACGTATATATACATATAAAACTGTGCATCGAATTTTATATATTCGAATATAAATGTAAGGAAAAAAGAGTACCCTTTTTAATTTTAGGAAATATTCAGACTTTTTGCATCTTATTTCTGCAATTAACTACCTTTAACTTTTTCAATTATATTTAGTTTTAAAAAACTATGCCCAGTATTATGACATATATAATGAGAAACAGTTATAAAAAAATTCAAAGCATCCAGAGAAAAAATTATGCTCATGTAGCATTTTGAAAAGTTCTTCATAATTCTTAAAATAGCCTAGAAAATTTCTTATTTTTCTCATTTTTTTAATTTCTTTTCTTTGATAAATATATAAATGAATATAATGTGCTCTTCAATAGTATTTTAAGTGAAAAAAAATTAGCTTGAAGATCCCTTGTCCCCTTAAAAGGGACCACATATACAAAAGCCATATCATGTGTTATCTGTTATAGGGCCAAATTTAATCAGAGTAAAATTCTGAAAACATAGATAAATATTTTTCACTGTTTTATACATTTATTTTTTATTTTATTTATTTTTTTTATGATAACTTATCTTCTCAATACAAAACTCTATGTCGGAAATATTTACCTTTAAAAGTCAAAAGACACCTAACTATATAAATACGAGGTTTGTCCAATAAAGAATGAACATAATTTTTATATTGGCATATTGTATTGCACACAAATTTACATGTATTTCATTGTTAGTTTAATGTGCAATGAATACGTGTTTTTTTTTTTTTTTTCTGTCTCATTTATTTTGAGTACTACGTCAGTGACAGCCAAGAAAGTTGCCATTCAGATGCTTTTAGTATCGCCTACGGGAACGATGGAGGCAACACGCAGTGAGTAAGTATGCTCTTGCCGGATTGAAATTTTGATTTCGCCAGAAGTAATGGTCAATCGAGGAACTGATGGAGAGTCTGTCCTTTCCTCTAGTCCTTCCCTCGGAGTTTCTGTAACTGAGCTTACAGAAGTCAACATAATACCGTCACTATTAATATCAGATAAGATCGGTAAATATGACAACTGTTAAAAATATTGCAGTTAAAAAAGCGTGCCACTCACGCGTTGGTTACATAAAAGTGAACATGAGACGTGTTTCCAGCCTTGAATTCCGACACTCCTCTTACTCGAAAAACAGGACGTTCGTGTGGGTGATGTTACATGAACGTCAGATGAATCCCCTAATGTAATAATAATGAGCTTCGACTGACGCTTTCTACAAACGAAAAAAATATTTTTTATCAGTCAACAACATACTTGCCAATTGCGTTTGGCTCCACCGTTCCCGTAGACGATGCTGAATGGTATCTTTCATCTCTGCCACTGACGTACTACTCGAAATAAATTAACAACAAAAAAAAAATATCACGTATTCATTACACATTAAGTTAAGGACAGAACATAAAGTAAATTTCTGTGCAATAACGTATGCTAAAAAAATTGCGATAATTCTTCAGTAAACAGCCCTCGTATATAACGGGTGTCCCAAAAATGAATGATGGATTTTAAAATTCAATAACTTGCAAACGGTGACAGATATTAAAATAATTCTTGCACGGATGTTATGTAATATGTCAGGAGTTTTTATGCTGCGATTCTCAGCTTTAGTTACTAATAGCATCGACAGATGGCGCTGCAAGCAATATCCGTTAAATCCAGGATCGGTTTTTCGACCTCAATGTTCTTCCATGCGAAGAAAGGAGATTAAAATGCATTAAATGGATCCCGAAGTACCAAAAATCATGTCTGGACTGAGCACATAATGCTCTCGGAGCCATCTATTGTTTGAAATTCGAACTAAAACGAGGAATCAAAGTATAAAAACTACCGACATCATACGTAATCCTCCTGCAAGATTTTTTTAAAATATCTGTCACTGTTTGCAAGTTATTGAGTTTTAAAATCCATCAGTCATTTTTGGGGCACCCGGTATATATATTTTGTTATAACCCTAAAACTCTACTTTTGTAATACATAAATGAATATGAAGGAAATGCAGATTAGTAACTTCCATATCATAAAATATACTTACCACTGAAAGAACAAAAATGATTTTTCATTCAGAAAACAAATTGTTTTTGAGGTCATTCTAATATCTATAGATGATGCCAGGATCTTTGTGAAGAAATAACAAAACAGGTAATGTAATCAATTTAATTATTTTTTTAAGGTTATAAATGTTAATGAGCGCATTTTATATATATCATTTATTACTAAATGATAAATTTTTAAATGAAAGTTAATTGTAATAATAACCCTAAGAATTTTTTTTATCTATGGGTTTAAAAAACGAATTTTACAAATTGAACATTTGAAAATTTCCATTTTTATACTTCATTAGTTTTTCTAACTTGTGTTACTTAAAATACGATTATCTCTCCTTTCTATGGATTTTCCTTAAAATGATGTAACATTTGTTTGTTTTTTTACTCAAGCCGCTAAATTTAAGTATGACAAAACAACGTAGTATCGATTATCCAAAATTTATAATCTATTTTATTATATTTTAATTCACAATTCATTATACTACAATACTAACAAGAGACCCGAAACAAACGATACACACTCGATTTCGATAAAACTTTTATCATAGATAGACAGACACGGTATGAGGAAGAGTAATTATCAATTTTATCAACCATCGTAAAGGTTTTTTTTTTTTTTTTTTTTTTTTTTTTTTTTAATATTTATAAACTTTTTTTGGTGCAACTAAGCCTTCATCTACGCAATTATATAAATAATCTTTTCTGTATAATCAATTTCATTGACTCAGTTTGTTGATACATGTTTAAAAATGCTTGTTTTAAATGTGGTTAACTCGTAAAAAGATCTAGTCATTTTTTTTTCACAAGTAATGGAACCAAAAGTCATGAATCAGGAAAATTTCATTTTATAATTTGTCAATGGTGTAAAAATTTTTTGATTAATAATTTTTATACTAATTATCATTACTGTGATCACTTAGCGATTTTCATCAGTTCCACCGTAGATAGTTAACATATATTCTAAAATTGTTAAATCTAGATGATGACCGATAAAATTGTTATCTTTCTTCATCATATCATGTGTACACCCTTACATAAAAGTTTCATCAAAATCGGGATCCACCTTTTCGATAGCTGCTAAGTAAAATCAGAAGCTAAATATTTCGTCGTAAATTAGACATTTTAACATCCATTTTCTAAACTTGTTCCGAGTTTCATGCCAAAAATTTTTTAGACACATACTCTCTTTTGATTACGCACAACATTTCATTCTTTAGAAAAAATATTCGAACGCAAAAAAGAAGCGACAAAACTGCTGGATAGTTGCTTAGATATCATAAAAGTTTCTTACCACTGAGAGCATAAATATTGTTCTTCATTCCGATACGGCCCATATCTCTCGCGCAGATAATCGGCCGAAACAGACGCCACCACCACTTCATTCCGATAGCAAATTGTTTTTGAGGTCGTTCTAATATCTACGGTTGATTTTAGGCACTTCGTGAAGGGATGAAGAATTGTTTGCAGATTCATCAAATCGGATGTGGACAAAAATGCCTGATATAAAAAAGAAGATTCGTTTAAGTAGATTTATTAACTAAAATAGAATTATTTTCAAATTTTGGTACAATTTGGTTATCCCGTCGGCCAAACTATAAGATTAAATGCCAATAATGGATGATCATAAATGGTACAATCACTTCACATAAATATTACGTCATCAAGTGGTTTTCAATTCGACGTTTTATTTGTATTTTTATTAATGTTTTACTAATTTATTTGTTATTTCTTTTATATATATATATATTAATTACGTAAATAAAAGTTTTCACCATAATATTAACAGGGAAAAAATATAACAGATTAGTTTCAACTGACGTCACAAATATTTATCCATCAAGCCTATATCTAATGCTTACCCACATTATATAGTTATATCCCGCTTACGTTGTTTGACTAAATAAAGAGCATTAAGTTCCTTACAATATTCCATAATCATTGGTATTTATTATGTCCCTTAATTGTTTCGATTATTACATTTAAAATACTTATATTTTATTCACAAATGCAATATCTTAAAAATATGTGTTTCTATATCGTTTAATTTAATAATTCTGCATTTAAACACGTAATCTTTTGTAGTATTCTTTGTCCGAAATCATCTGAATAAATCAAATTTTATATTTGATGACTAGCTACATCATAAGTGAACATCATAATATAGGTAACCCTATTCTTTCGATTTTTTTTATTATTTAAATCCATTAATATCTCTAACTTCAAATTTTAGAAATGCAACGATCTTCCATTTCCATAATTTGGCAAATAGTTTGGCGATTTGTACAATTTGACGAAATCGGTCGACGGGATAATCATGCAGTACCCACAATTTAAACAAAACTTCTTAGAGTATTTAAAATGTAGATAAACCTTCGTGTATATATCCCAGGTGTCTCAGAATGGACGCTAAAACTTTAAAATAAATAAATCATCAAATACAATAAAAGATGAAGATAAGTATTTGACATGTTTATAAAAGCTAAAAAAAATGGATAGAGTAATTTTATAATGAATTCGTGATGGCGCTGTTATTTCAGAATTGTAGGAATTCTGTAACGAACGGCAATGCATCAATTTACAAACATATTTACATTTATTTATTAGTTATTTTTGCTATATTTATAAAACATACAAAATCCGAATATTTTTCTAAATTTGTGATATCTGAATCATAGTGGTCTAACACAATTTCGATGTGTTACAGTGAATTCTTATGCGTAAATAATACTTAAGTTATGTGGCAGCGTATTGTTGACCTATCACGTACCTTAATTTTGTTTTAGATATTTTGAAATGTTTAAATACCTTCCAAACACTTAATGCTAATTTTCAAAATTATAGCTTTAAAGTTCCATGAGCGTAATGTACATGGCCATACATAAACAATTTTATTATTTGCATTTTGCCTTAAAACTTGCAACGTCTCGAAACATTTTAGTTGCACTTTAATAGTTTGATATATATTTTTAATTGCTTCATTACATTTTTGTAAGACAGTAGAATATAAAACTACAAGATTGTTCAAAACCGCATTAACATGAAATTTTACTGTTATAAAAAGGGCACATTTAAAATAAAGTTAAAATAAAATAAAATAAAATTGCACCTTTGTGAAACTCATTACTTTCTTAATCATATGTGTTAAAATATTGATATTTAATTAAGAGATAAAAATATTAATAATGATTTGCTTCAAAAGTGGACAATTTATATTATATAAGTTGTAATATTTGCAACTGGGCGAAACATATCCGGGCAGGGATTCGAATCAAGTATGTCTTGGGATGTCCGAAGCTGGCAATGCTCTGCTAACTGACCTATACCAGGCGAATCTTGAGGACCGAATTCAACCATCTAGTCTTATTGGTCGTATCATCTGGTCTGATATATGAATCAACTGAACAGAATAAATCACAGGTTATGAAGCTCCAGTAAACGCTGGATACGTAATTATACAAGATTAATTTTAGCATAATAACTCTAATTGGTAAATAATTCATATACGTTGTAATTTTCCAACTGGGAGAAAAATGTCTGGGACAGGATTTGAACCAGGTATGTCTTGGCTGAAGCTGCCAATGCTCTACCAACCCAGCAATCCTAGACGAATCTGGTGGACCCAATTCACCCAGCTAACCTTATTGATCGTAGCATCTGGTCTAATATATGAATCAGCTCAACAGAATGTATCGCAGGTTATGTAGCTCCAGTAAACGCTGGATGCGTAATTACACAAGATTATTTGTAACACAATTATTCTAATTGGTAAATAAATCATATGAGTTTTAATTTTCCAAATGTGTGAAAAATGTCCAGGCAGGATTCGAATCAGGGTGCCTTGGCTGAAGTTGACAATGCTCTGAACGTACCACGTATCCAGCGTGCCACGTACTACGTGCGTGTTACGTATCCAGCGTTTAATGGTGTTCCATAACCTGCGATTTATTTTGCAGATCTGATTCATAAATCAGATCAGATGCTACGATTAATAAGGTTAGCTGGGTGAATGAAGTCCTCCAGATTCGTCCGGGATAGCTCAATGACAGAATATTTGCAGCTTCAGCCAAGATATCCATGGTTAGCATCCTGTCCCGGACATTCGAATATTTGTGTTAAAATTAATCTTGTGAATTTATTTTATAGTTGGATTAAATAAATATAAAGTCATTTTTGAAACGCAAACCTAAACATAACAGTGTTAAATAAAAGGTAATCAAAACTAAAAGGAATTTGTGTTCTTAGAAATTTAAAGATATACACATTTTTTGAAATAAGTACGTGAATTTCAGAAATCAAGCTCAGCTGTCTAAGATCAACTAATGCCTTAATTAAAAATAATTACTTCAAGTGTAACAATTTTAGTAACACTAAAACGATGTATAATCATTATCATATGGGTAGTATTAATAAGGTTTGAACATTTTTCTGAATAAGTTAGTAACATTTCCAAGTAAAGTTTATTAAGATTATTTAATAAGTTCCGGGTTGTTTAAGAAATGGGATTTTCGTTAATAACTTACCATGTTTCTCTGCTTCAGAACAGATTTTTTTACACCAGCATCACGTCTCTGAAAATTTATATGCGTCTTCATCTATCCTGAGCACCATTATAGGATGTAACTTCATCATAGCAGCACCATCAATATCTAATGAGTAAACATGAATATGTAATTTACGTTAAGTAGATAAGGACTGCATTTATCGATTATGATTCTGCAAATACTTTTAAATGAAACAGTTCAAAACATTGATAAAATGAGAAAAAATTCATTATATATAAAAGAGTTTGGAAGAAATTAAAATGTGTGGTAAATACCTTTGAAAGTTTTTTTTTCTTTGCTTCCTTCTATACATGTATATTTTTAAAACTATTTTCTTCATTACCGCATATGATTATATACGTGAATTTAAGAAAAATATTATATACAGAAATTAACTAAATGCGTACCGGAAATTCTAAACATAAATTATTTCTTAATGTAATAACGAAACTTCTCTTTTTATATAAAGCAGAAATTCTTTTCAGAATTTTTGGTATAAATTCAAAATTTCTAAATAAAAGAGTGTTTTAATTCTTGAATGCATGCATGAAAGGATAAAAAACCATTTAAAACACAAAATTCAAATTAAATAATAATAAAAAAAAAAAATTAAAATACGAAGTCTCTTCCTTCTAACCTTAAATCTCATTATAAAACAGTTTTACCCCTTGAAACTTTGTTTCAAAGCAGTACATCTTATTACTTTCAGATATCATTTTCGGTCGATCTTTATTAAGAGTGAAATGCTGACGTTCGGAAAATTCACCTTCACTTGTAGTTAGCGCATCCCCGGACGAACCAAGCCCAGTTCTGGCATCTGAGCCCGGACCATACATCAAAAGCTAATCAACCAATTAAAGAAATGTTCCTCCCATGTTTACAACTGTGCCCTCTGCTCGAAAATATGAAAAGCCCCAAGATACTAGCTAGGACGGGCGCCAAAAAGGAAGGTTTTACATATTTGACAAGCCTGCCTAACCTACGTCCATGTAACTCTCTTAAAATTATCAACGTAAGTGCCTCGTTGGACCTCCGATAGGACTCGCGAATTGATCTGTAAGATGGAGCATGAAATTAAATGAGTTCGAAAAACCAAGAGGTTCCCAAGTCACAATTATTTATCCCACCAGATATGACATCCCTACGTTCTTACATATGAAAAGCCGGCTCAATGGTCACATAGCGCGAAGTAAACGGGTCGCGATCCATTACGGGTCCGGGACGCGTATTATTACATGCATATAATCATGCAATAATGCATACGGAAATGATGCAAATGATTTTTTTTTTAGAACTTGAAAAAAAAATGCATGCGATATCTTCATAAAAGAACATATTCTGCCATAGTAATAATAGTAGCCAATGCCGACTCTAATTCTGTGGCATTTTAAAGAGATAACAGAATTCCGTATTGTTCACTTTACTAAGTTTTATTTAAATAATTAAACATATAACCATTATATTTCATAGCTGCTTACAGGATAGACTTCAGACGGCAAGTGGCTTAGAGGTATTTCTCTGAAATTGCTCATCTCCTAGGGTTACCAGTTAAAAAGGGCCATGTGTTGCTATTAATTTAACGATAAAATGGATTAATTGACTACCCTGCCAAACTCGTGATTATTAGTCATTGGGCCCGTATCCAAATTGAGGGACGATTCATTTATTCAGATGGTCACTAAAATTAAGCATGTACGATTATACCGTAAAATACAATAAAGGGTTTACAAATTTTGAAGCCAACATGCTCTCAAGAAATCCCATTTTATCAAACGTAAATCGCCACATTCATTTATTAACCTTAAATGAAATTAAAGAACACCAAGAGTTAGATAATGTAAGAGGACCTAAATTTCAAAAATTTAATGACATTTTAGTAATTCACAAAAAAGGTTTTCAAAAAATTGTCGTACCTTTCGCCTTAAGAGAAAAATTATTAATAATAACCCATAATCAATTTGGCCATCCAAGAATTCAAAAAAATGCTAAATTTAATTTCACCACAGTACTACTGGAGCTACATGACACAAGATATCACGCAATTTGTCAAGCATTGTGAAGTCTGCCAACTAAACAAGAAATCTCACCAACCTAAATTTGGCCTCCTTGAAACCTTACCTCCTGCAGAACAACCCTTTGATATAATATCATTAGACACAGTAGGTGGTTTCAATTATTACAATTCAAAAAAAAAAAAAAATACATGCACTTAGCTATTGATCACGCTACTCATTATTTTTGGGGTTTTGCCTCTAAAAATGTTACAACAGAAGTTTATATTAATATCCTAAAACAGATATTTAACATTCAACTTCCCAAGAAAATTTTAACGGACAGAAACCCTGCTTTTACAGCGTCTAAACTGCGTAAATGGGTACATAAACATAATGTAAAAAAAATACTTACTTCATCTCACAGGCCCCAGTGTAATGGTAAAAATGAACGCGTAAATCAGTCCGTTTGCACTCGACTAAGACTTAAAATCAATGCTACACCTTCAAACATTCCATGGCCCATCATAATCTGGAGGAGGTGATTAACGAGTACAATAATACACAACATTCAGTAACCAAATGCCACCCTGCATACTTTATGTTCGGCCAATTTCCTTGTCCATCAGTATTAGGCAATGAAAACTATTACCCTACGGTTGAGGAAGCCAGGAAAGCGGCTTTCCAAAGAACAGGTGAACACCATTTGAAAAACAAAGTCAGATATGACCTAAAATTTGTGGAAGCACCTTTCAAACCTGGTGATCTCATAATTACGGAAGAATTTCATTATCCGAACACCAGGAAGTTAAGCACGCCTTTTTCTGGTCCATATGAAATTATTGAAAAATTGTCTATTGTAAGTTTTAAAATAAAAAAAAACCTAACTGGTTTACAAAGAAGGACTATGAAGTGATATATGCCTCCAAACTAAGGTACTTTTTGTCCAACGATCAATTTAAATTAACACAAACTATGTAAAGTATCAGATATCATATAAACTGTTATTGGATGATATTTGATAGTTGCATTTTACATCTTTATGAGTATAGTATAATTGTGTTTTGAGAGCCTACACTCTACTGAATGAAGTCAAGACATTTTCATTCAAGTTTGTATTTTATATGTAATGTTGGACTTAGCAGCAATTCTAGAATATATTTCCTATTTTGATTATTTTATTTTGTATATAATATTACCAGTGTCTTGCATTTATTAATACAATTGTTTTTATCATGTTCAATTGCTTATGGTATTGGAATTTTTAGTGGTATTATTCTTATTATTGTATAGTTTTTACTATTTTTATTATTGTTGTGAGATCATATGTTAACTATACGAAAGAAATAACTCATCTCCAGGCAGCTCGATTAAAAGAAATTCACTTCCAAAATTTTAACATTCCTTTAATAAAGAATGCTTTATACTTTCCAGGCGACCCTCGTGTATGGAAGCCGGCCCATCCCCGAGGACTTGTCTGGAAAGGGGGGAAATTGTAAGAAAATTATAAAGATTAGACCTATTAATTAGTTTTGTAATGAATCGTCCCTCAATTTGGATACGGGCCCAATGACTAATAATCACGAGTTTGGCACGGTAGTCAATTAATCCATTTTATCGTTAAATTAATAGCAACACATGGCCCTTTTTAACTGGTAACCCTAGGAGATGAGCGATTTCAGAGAGATACCTCTAAGCCACTTGCCGTCTGAAGTCTATCCTGTAAGCAGCTATGAAATATAATGGTTATATGTTTAATTATTTAAATAAAACTTAGTAAAGTGAACAACACGGAATTATGTCATCTCTTTAAAATGCCATATATATATATATACTAGGGGGTTCTGCCCCCGCAAGCCACGCTGTTCAGGCACCGTTCAGCTACCCCCGTTCAGACACCGCATAATCTAAAAGCACGCTACTCTGATCGGTTTTAAAAAGATTAGAGAAGATTGGATTATAATTAAAAACCTATAGCGATCTCCCTGTAAACGGGTTTTCCTTCAATTCCCTTTGACTGCGAAAATTTAACGCCGAATCAGTTGCTGTTAAGACATCCAATGGTTGTTTTCGTGTTTGATTAAAGAAGCCCTGTAAAACATTTGAAAGGAAGCTAAAATGAACTGCATTAAGTAAACAGAGTCTTTGCCTCCCGGTATTTTTTAACAGCGTTATAAAACGATTGATCGAAATATTCAAAATTATCAAATTAATGAATGTTGCTATAAATAGTAAAAAGAAAAAAAAAAAAAAAAAAAATCAGAATTAAGTGCTTGTTAATACGAAAGTATCTGATTTTTAGTGTAGCTGTTGCGGATTCTAAAAATATTGTAAATGTAAAAAATATTTTAGTGTTTTAAATTAAGAACGATATATTTTTTTATATTCTGTGAAATGCCGGTACATGGATCATCTTTAACCACGGATATTACAGTCTGGATTGCCTGATTATTTTTAAACGGATACACTAAATCTACAGCAAACAACTTAAAAATGACATCAAAATCCAGAAGCTTTCAATTCTGATGCCAGTCTTAAAGCTTAAAAAAAAAAAAAAAAAAAAAAAAAAAAAAAAAAAAAAAAAAAACGTAACTTTTAGAAAATATTTGCTTTGTTTCATTAAATTATTGTACCGTTTTTTAGGGTGTGGTACCAGGAAAGAAATAAAGAAATACTTGAATTAGAAAATTTAAAAAGCGATATTTCTATAATGTTAAATTATGGAAGGTGGCAGAAAAAAGGGATAAATAGTGTTCTGATGATTTTTTAAAGTAGACAGCTATCTTTTCCACGTTCTAAAACTTATGTACAGCAATTTTCGTGCAAATCGGTCTAAAGTTGAAGACTTGTATAAAGGACATGCATACAGAGAACGGTTTATATATATATATCTATTTATATAAAATCCAAGTCTCTGTGTGTCCCTCACGATTCCGGTACAACCGCCTCATTGTAATGACGCAATGAGTAATTGTTGAAAAATACTAATGCGGGGATACCACAGTAGCGCCAAAGGTTGACCAACTTGGCGAAATATCGCCAAATTTGGCGACAGAAATAAGTTGTCATATATGATGCCAACTTGGCGATAGCTGGGTTTTTTGGCGAAATTCTCATTTAAAACCATTAATCTTTCATAATCGAGGTCACCGCAATATAATTTTAACTCCGTACTTTTTAAGGGTTTTTTTTTTCAGAATCTATGGATGAGAATTTAAAAGTGTAATATACGAAAATGTACGGCTTTACATCTTCATCCCGATCCTACTAATAACATAACCGCCAATAGACGGCGCTGTACTGTCCGAGCTCCTAACTGCCCGATTTTAATGTGCTTTAGGTACTTTTCCAGTATAGGACCTTGGCGAGATAGAGAAAATGAATACTTTTCCGTTATACGGACACCATGCCAAAATGTATGCTAATGAGCCAATTATTTCAACGCTGATCTTGAAAAAGATTTTTATTGTAAACCATGCGGAACATTGTGATATGCTATTTATGAAACGTGAATCGCGTGAATTTTTATTATTTAACCTTAAAAGCTATTTAATTTACTATTCGAATTGAAAATATTTTTTTTTATGAAATTATAATTTACTTTTACTGCTGACGCTGAGATAGATTTTACCATTTGGCAATTACCAGATGATGAGAAAATTGCGATAAAACTGTTTCAGGAATTTGGAATTCTGCATAACAAAATGTTGTGTTCAAAAAACCATGAAATAGAATATCTAAAAGCGTAGGAATACGACAGAAAACATGGTTTGAAGGATCACGGTTGTCTTAATGCTTTAAGGTTTATATATGGTACAGATGTCATATTCGCCCCATATTGGCGCGATTTTTTTCTGTCGCCATTATCATATACGCAACAGGTACTTAACTTGCACCAAAGTGTTGTTATTTTGCTTGATGTGGTAACCCGGATTATGTTGTTTATATGTTGATGTTTTCGCCAAATTGGCAACCGAAAAAAATCGCGCCAATATGGGGCGAATATGACATCTGTACCTTATATATTTATGGTGCCAAGAATTGACATCGATTGAGTTTTGTGGGCTGCAACTTGATATGAATCAAAACACAACAACTGACTGGAATAGTTATTTGAGAGAAGTTTGTGCAAATGCTTTGTGTTCAAGACCAAACAGAAAAATCTGTGGACCTAATAAAATTATAGAAGTATATGAAAGTCTTTTTACCAGAAAAAAAGCAACGTAGGACGTTTTCTTCCTCCTCAGTGGGTGTTAGGTAGTTTATGTCGTGAAACACGGGTATGTTTTCTTACTCCTATTCCCGATCGTACAGCTGAAACTTTAATGGTGGCAATGGAAAACAAGGCTTAGATGTTGGGCACAGATGTCATATACGCCCCTTATCGGCGCGACTTTTTACCGATGCCATTTTGGCAAAAACCTCTTTACTATATCATCTATATCCGGGTTACTATATCAAGCAAAATAACGACACTTTGGCGCAAGTTAAGTACCCGGTGCGTATATGACATTGGCGTCAGAAAAAAATTGCGCCAATATGATATGACATCTGTGCCAAATGCTGTATATTCCCGCGGCCGCCATCTCCGATATTTTGAGATTTCTTGGC
This sequence comes from Maratus speciosus, assembly GCA_963932465.1. Lineage (NCBI taxonomy): Eukaryota > Metazoa > Arthropoda > Arachnida > Araneae > Salticidae > Maratus > Maratus speciosus. The sequence continues at coordinate 590,882,504 of OZ010789.1, read as the reverse complement.
GATGTTTTACATTTTATTTTCGTTAATCCTAACAAACGCATAAATCGCTCCCTGACGACATTTACTACTTGGCGGAAAAGGGGTTTTCACGCCAAGAAAAAATCCAAGATGGCAGCCGCGTGAATATATGACATCTGTTCCGTTTAGTATGAGTTTTAATTTATTACTCTATTGTATAACAGTTATTTGTTCACTTATTTTAAGTATATATTTGTGATTTAATAAAATAGTTCGTAAAAGTCTGTAATTTTCAAATGTTATATTTTTTGGTACTTCTTAGTTATCCCGTCAACCAATTTCGCCAAATTATATAAATCGCCAAATTATACACATTGACATAATTTTTTATTTTAAATAACGAAAGAACAAATAAATTAGTAAAACATTAATAAAAATACAAATAAAACGTCAAATTAATGGTTTTACTGACCATTATTGGCATTTAATCTTACAATTAATTAATTAATGGCAACCATTATTGGCAATTAATCTTACAATTTGGCGACAGTAATTTGGTCGACGGGATAACTAAGAAGTACCTATTTTTTAAATGCTCACTTTATCTTCATGTTTTTTCTTTTATTTTTCAAATGTTTCAATTCACATGATTTTCATTTTGCGCCAACTATTACGCTTGGCGGCAATGGTGTCCGTATAACGGAAAAGGTACAGATGTCATATTCGCCCCATATTGGCGCGATTTTTTTCTGTCGCCAATATCATATAGGCAACACGTACTTAACTTGCGCCAAAGTGTCGTTATTTTGCTTGATGTGGTAACCCGGATTATGTTGTTTATGCTGTTGATGTTTTCGCCAAATTGGCAACCGAAAAAAATCGCGCCAATATGGGGCGAATATGACATCTGTTCCCGGAAAAGTACCAGAAAATGAAATTTGGCAACATATTTTCTAGCAACTTATTCACTGTTTCATATGCTACACAAGTAAATTTTCAATATTTACACAATTTATTTAATACACAGAAGCAACTATATATTTTTGTATACAAACAGAAGTAAATTGTATATAAAAAAAGGTACTTATTAGTTATCCCGTCGACCAAATTACTGTCTCCAAATTGCAAGATTAAATGCCAATAATGGTTGATCATAAATGTCACATTCACTTGACAACACGTGTTTATGTCATCAAGTGATTTTTATTTCGACGTTTTATTTGTATTTTTTTTAATGTTATGCTAAATTATTTGTTCTTTCGTTATTTAAAATAAAAATTACGTCAATTTGTATAATTTGGCGAGCGGTTTGGCGATTTATATAATTTGGCGGAATTGGTCGACGGGATAACTAACAAGTGCCAAAAAAAACCAACAATAATATAGATATAAGTAAAATATTTATAGATTATATAAATAAACTTAAAAGTTTGTTTATTTGATTTTCATAGCTGTTTATATGATTTGATCACAAATCTCGCCCGAATTACAACAAGCTTTTTAAAAATTCGCCAAGACCCCTATAGTGGAAAAGTACCAAAATGTCTATTATTTTGCACAATCTGCGCTATAGTTTGTACAAAAAAATTAAGAATAAAATAAGGCACAGATGTCATATACGCCCCATATGGGCGCGATTTTTTTCTGTCGCCAATATCATATACGCACCGGGTACTTAACTGATGCCAAAGTGTCGTTATTTTGCTTGATATGGTTACCCGGATATAGATGATATAGTAACAATGTTTTCGCCAAACTGGCGTCGGAAAAAAATCGCGCCAATGTGGGGCGTATATGACATCTGTGCCTAAAATAAATGTAAAATAAGACTAAAAAAGAGTTGTTTGACTAAAATATTAAAAACAAAATATATGTAGTTTTTCAAAATTTTTATTTATTTATATATATTTTTTAAAAGACATGCTTTTATTAAAATTCTTCAAAAATGTATTAAAAAATGGTACTTCTTAGTTATCCCGTCGACCAATTTCGCCAAATTATATAAACTGCCAAACCACTCGCCAAATTACACATATTGACATAATTTTTATTTTAAATAACGAAAGAACAAATAAATTAGTAAAATATTAATAAAAATACAAATAAAACGTTGAATTAATGGTTTTATTGGCCATTATTGGCATTTAATCTTACAATTAGTTAATTAATGGCAAACATTATTGGCATTTAATCTTACAATTTGGTGACAGTAATTTGGTCGACGGGATAACTAAGAAGTACCTATTTTTTAAATGCTCACTTTATCTTCATGTTTTTTCTTTTATTTTTCAAATGTTTCAATTCACATGATTTTCATTTTGCGCCAACTATTACGCTTGGCGGCAATGGTGTCCGTATAACGGAAAAGGTACAGATGTCATATTCGCCCCATATTGGCGCGATTTTTTTCTGTCGCCAATATCATATAGGCAACACGTACTTAACTTGCGCCAAAGTGTCGTTATTTTGCTTGATGTGGTAACCCGGATTATGTTGTTTATGCTGTTGATGTTTTCGCCAAATTGGCAACCGAAAAAAATCGCGCCAATATGGGGCGAATATGACATCTGTTCCCGGAAAAGTACCAGAAAATGAAATTTGGCAACATATTTTCTAGCAACTTATTCACTGTTTCATATGCTACACAAGTAAATTTTCAATATTTACACAATTTATTTAATACACAGAAGCAACTATATATTTTTGTATACAAACAGAAGTAAATTGTATATAAAAAAAGGTACTTATTAGTTATCCCGTCGACCAAATTACTGTCTCCAAATTGCAAGATTAAATGCCAATAATGGTTGATCATATATGTCACATTCACTTGACAACACGTGTTTATGTCATCAAGTGATTTTTATTTCGACGTTTTATTTGTATTTTTTTTAATGTTATGCTAAATTATTTGTTCTTTCGTTATTTAAAATAAAAATTACGTCAATTTGTATAATTTGGCGAGCGGTTTGGCGATTTATATAATTTGGCGGAATTGGTCGACGGGATAACTAACAAGTGCCAAAAAAAACCAACAATAATATAGATATAAGTAAAATATTTATAGATTATATAAATAAACTTAAAAGTTTGTTTATTTGATTTTCATAGCTGTTTATATGATTTGATCACAAATCTCGCCCGAATTACAACAAGCTTTTTAAAAATTCGCCAAGACCCCTATAGTGGAAAAGTACCAAAATGTCTATTATTTTGCACAATCTGCGCTATAGTTTGTACAAAAAAATTAAGAATAAAATAAGGCACAGATGTCATATACGCCCCATATGGGCGCGATTTTTTTCTGTCGCCAATATCATATACGCACCGGGTACTTAACTGATGCCAAAGTGTCGTTATTTTGCTTGATATGGTTACCCGGATATAGATGATATAGTAACAATGTTTTCGCCAAACTGGCGTCGGAAAAAAATCGCGCCAATGTGGGGCGTATATGACATCTGTGCCTAAAATAAATGTAAAATAAGACTAAAAAAGAGTTGTTTGACTAAAATATTAAAAACAAAATATATGTAGTTTTTCAAAATTTTTATTTATTTATATATATTTTTTAAAAGACATGCTTTTATTAAAATTCTTCAAAAATGTATTAAAAAATGGTACTTCTTAGTTATCCCGTCGACCAATTTCGCCAAATTATATAAACTGCCAAACCACTCGCCAAATTACACATATTGACATAATTTTTATTTTAAATAACGAAAGAACAAATAAATTAGTAAAATATTAATAAAAATACAAATAAAACGTTGAATTAATGGTTTTATTGGCCATTATTGGCATTTAATCTTACAATTAGTTAATTAATGGCAAACATTATTGGCATTTAATCTTACAATTTGGTGACAGTAATTTGGTCGACGGGATAACTAAGAAGTACCATATATATATATATATATATATATATTTAAATACACTAAAAAGTAGCAAATCATATTTGGGCTTGAAAATAAATTGTTTTATTTTCCCATGACCAAGGGGGAAAATATGAAAGCGCGGGCGCCAACTTTAAATACATATATACATAGGTAACGTACATAATATAATATCATAAAAAACTTAAACAAAAGTTAAATTGATTTGGCGCCCAAGCTTTCATTTTTTTTTTCTTGGACATGAGAAAATAAAACAATTTCATTTCAATCCCAAAATTTTCCCACTTTTTAGAGCATTAAAAAAATACATTTTTGTGAATATTAATGAAAGTATGTCTTTCAAATTTTTTTTACATTTATTTCTTCTATCTTGAATCACGTCTGTTCAGCACATTTTTCTATAAAAACAGGGCACAGATGTCATATTCGCCCCATATTGGCGCGATTATTTTCTGACGCCAATGTCATATACGCAATGTATACTTAACAGGCGCCAAAGTGTCGTTATTTTGCTTGATAACCCGGATGTTGTTGTTTGTGCTGTTGGTGTTTCCGCCAAATCGACGTCGGAAAAAATCGCGCCAATCTGGGACGAATATGACATCTGTACCAAAAACAGCATGGTACAGATGTCATATTCGCCCCATATTGGCGCGATTTTTTTCTGCCGCCAATATCATGTAAGCAACAGGTACTTAACTTGCACCAAAGTGTCGTTATTTTGCTTGATGTGGTAACCCGGATTATGTTGTTTATGCTGTTGATGTTTTCGCCAAATTGGCAACCGAAAAAAATCGTGCCAATATGGGGCGAATATGACATCTGTGCCAACAGCATATGTTCAGCATATTTTTCTATTAGAAAAGTTTAATGTGTTGCGCTATCGTTAAACCATTTCAGAAAACGTGTTCAATTTTCCTAATGTAAACAGGCACAGAGCTGTTATGGTGAGTCATTCACATTTTAGAATCGTTCACATAAAAAATTTCGCTCATTGAGTTACTATTTCGCCTCTCTTTTAATACAATGTTAATGATGTCACCGCCGGTCGCAGCACCATGCAAAAGTCTACATGAGAAAAGGGAACCGATGTTGGCATTCAACCAACACTGAATTACCTCTATGGTTTTTATAGTGTTTATTTTTTTTTCTCATACAGACGATAATGGCAACTCAAAGCGGCAACGGTTTCCTTTTTTTTTTTTTTGTTAGGTTTGTTCTATTCTTTTGGGAAATTAATAATGAAGTAGAGATGTAATATAGAATATGTTTTTTAACAAAGAAATACGGCACAGATGTCATATTCGCCCCATACTGGCGCGATTTTTTTCGGTTGCTAATTTGGCGAAAACATCAACAGCATAAACAACATAATCCGGGTTACCACATCAAGCAAAATAACGACACTTTGGCGCAAGTTAAGTACCCGTTCCCTATATGATATTGGCGTCAGAAAAAAATCGAGCCAATATGGGGCGAATATGACATATGTGCCAGAAATACCTTTTTTCAATAATTTAGAGTATTTTTCATTTGAAATGAATGATAGTAATCAATGAAATGAATTGATATGAAAAAAAATTTCATTTATACTGTCATTTACAAATATGATAAATAAGTTAGAAGGATAAACATTTTATACAGTCGGACTGTATTTAAAAGAAATGATTTTTCTCATGGACAACTATATGTAATTATTTCAAGATGCAAAGAGGTACGACATTAAAAAATATATGTCGGAGATACTGAAAAGCAAGGTCAGCTTTTAAATAATAAAAAAGTTTTACAAAAAACGTCGTATATCCTGAAGTTTTCCGACCAAATGTTAATTTACACTTAAATTGCATTTTTTATGTATTTATTATACATAGTTTTTCATAAATGTGTTTCTTTTTAAAAATGTGTTATTTTCATCTATCACGGCGGAACAAGTGAGAAAAACTCATATTCTTGCGGATGTGTTGTATATAACAGATCGATATATTACATTTTCCGTCATTTTTGACGGGCTATCTTTCTAGTATATATATATAGATAGATAAGCAACAATAGCCGGATTACCATGTCAGACAAAATAACACCCTTTTGGCGCTATTTAGGTATCCCGGTGAGTATATGACATTTGCAATTAATATTTTTCTTTTCGTTTCGTTTAAAAAAAAGAAAGAAAAAAATGAAAGCCATTGATTTTAATTTTTTCAATTTTAAATGAAAGTTTTGTATTAAATAAAATGATATTGAAAAAAAAAATCATTGTTCTTAGCATACATTTAAGGCAGGCCAAACTGGTCGCCAAATTAGCTTAAAATAATAACCTTTTCTAAAATATGAAAAAAAATCTGTTATGATTAAAATTTTAGTTGCCATCATTAGAAAAAAGTATTTAAAATTAGAAAAAATTAATATTTCGAAAACTAATTCGAATTTAAAACTTCTAATACCAGTTTTGAGATCTTCGAATTAATACAGATTTTTGGTGTTAATTTCATCGCAAAGTATTCCATATTTTAGGAGAAATCGCCGCGAAACGTAATCAGTTGTTTAATCAGTCGTTTCAAAAAATCGTTTCATAAATTCGCTTTATAAATTCGTTACATTTCAGTCGTTTCATATATCAGTTTCATAAATTCGTTACATTAGGATTTTATATATATAGGGCAGATATATATCTTAAAAAATCTTCAATGTGTGCACAAATGGAAAAATCAAAATTTTGCTCAACGGGAAATATATCATTATTGTACTACTATTTGCAAAAATCGCCAAACAATTTTTTAATCGTTTAAATTAGATAGCAATTTTTATGTGAGCTCGTAATTATATAAATGCTTTAATATGTATACTCTTTGTAGAATTTTGTCGAATCATTTCAAATTTTATGAAAATCGAATCAAAACATAAAAAGATATTAATAAAAGTGATCTTAATTCTATTAAATCCCATAGTACGTAATAAGTTCAATGATATCGTATGATAGGTAATAATTCTAGGTTGCCAGGGTGATTACGTTCTATTTAAGATGGCGTCATAGTATTCTGGTATTACTGAATTTAATATACATAATCGTAATAAATTTTGTAACAATACATTTATTCATAAGAGTGCAACATCTTGTGCACCAAGATCTGAATTATTATAAAGCTGGTTACAGTACGAACGCATCTCATTTGCTACATTTGGCGTGCAATCAGCGGGTTGTTATATCCCAATTGTGTCGTAACTGTTATAGGGTATAAACATAATTTAATTTTATATATAATTTATGCTCCTAATATGCAACTCTGCTAGTGTTGAAGTACATACAGTATATAGGAGCGAGTTATTCTAAAGAAAATCGGTGAACATTGTCAAAGAACATATTTCTAAAAAAATAATTATAAAAAGCGAAAAAAAATCAGCATGATTTAAATTTTTCTTTGTAAAATTATCTCGATGTAGGTTAATCAATCTGAGTGTAAATTATATATGATCAATTTAAATCCCAACTACCATTATGCAATTTAATAATATAACTGTAACCACTGATTCGTAAAATGTGAAGTACATTTCCTCCAAAATTTATTGGTCTCCGAAATACGTTGATGGTTTCCCCCATCGGTTTCAAAAACAAAAAGGATCTATAATTTCATTTACATTGATATTGTTAGGACCATAAACTTGAAATTTGACGCTGTAGTTACTTTTAATATGCAAATTCTTCTATGAATGGTTTATAAACAGTTCGAAATTTAAAAGTGCGAAATGAGTGAAAATATCTACATTATGATAATATTGTAACTGTTAAAACTAGCAACTAGAAACAGATTAATGTTATTTTTCAGACGCAAATACTCGTAGCAAAACTATTTCTAAAAGGTCTGAAATGTAAAATGTAGCAGGAAAAACAACAAAAGAAAAGTTTTAAATTGCAATTTCTGCGATATTGCAAGGGGATGTTCAAAAATTGAGAAGTTAAAAAAAAAATGAAAGATCACATTTTAATTTCTAAATGCTTTCTAAAAACGGTTGCTAAAAATTCGAATTTTAAAAATTTTAAACGAGCAAAAAACGTTCTAGATTATGATTTACTTGGAATGCTCAAGAAAAAAACTTTCATTTGCATGAAAAAAATATTTTTCCTTTTCCCTAAAACAATTCAAAGATCTCATACAATTTAAATGCAATTCAGCATTTTCCCCTGCAACTAGTATAACATAAAGTACTAGATGAGAAATTTGAAAACTCTAACAAGTCGGAAATTTTACGTCAAACATAAAAAATGAATTCGTACTATAACTAGTCTTATAAATATTCCGATCTTGGTAGAAAAAGTGTTGCTCTCTTATGCAAAAATGCATGATTACAAAATTTATTTCGATTATATATATTACATTCAATAACACGGAAATAATAGGACTCCACCTTAAATAAGACGTTACCACCACGGTTACCTAGAATCATCACCTCTCATGGGATATCATTGAATTAAGTACGTATGATAGGATTTAATAAAATGAAGAAAATTTTATTGATATCTTTTTAAGTTTTTATCCCATTTTCGCAAAATTTGAAATGACTCGACAAAATTCAGCAAAGATTATATATATTAAATTTCAAACTATTCGATTGTGCAGTTTTTGCGATATTATATGCGGACAAAAGGACAGGCAGACAGACGGACGGACTAGACGGCGACTATAAGTGCAATGTATTTATATAATTATACGAACGCACCTTAAAATTAGGGAAACGGCAGAAGATGTAATAAAATAACACTCTATGAATAAGAAAATGGATTCAATTTACAAGTAATGTCATATTTCAAAATTCAAATACATTATGAAAAGGTAGAGATGAAAAAAATAATGATAACTGCAACCTACAGAGAATAATAATTATTTTGAAGAGTTTAAATAAAACTGTAAATCTTCAACATTAATTTCATTTATTCATCGTTTAAGAAGAATTTATGATGTGTGTGTATATGTGTGCCTATGCGAAAAAGAAAACAGTCGTATTCAAAAGTATGCTAGAAAAATTTGACTATTTGCGATTCACTAATAACAAATCACAAAAAATAGTAATAATATTATACAATGGGGGAAAAGTGTGCTTTCGGAATTGCATTTTTTTTTTTTCAGACAATTTTGTCGATTTTTTTTATCATTACCATCGTGATTGCTTGAAACTATGATATCCACTATTGAATATTTTTATTATTCATTAAAAAAAAAAAAAAAAAAAATCTGAAAATATTAGACTACACATCTTTTTTACACTATCCGGTAATTTCATATAAGGAGAAAACAATATTGAAATTTAAGAAGACAGCAAATATTTCATTCGCATTTTGTATTATTGAAGACAATTATTGTTCGGAGTTGAAATTAAACGTTTGCGATTTATAATTGGTCTTTGAAAACGGCAGGAAAATTAGTTAGATATCATATTTTTAAAGAAGTTATATAACAAATTCTAAAGTAGTAATTTGAAAAACACTCTGCTCGGCGTTATGTTTATAAGAAATGTCCCCACAACTAATAGAAATATTTTGTTAGTGCTATTAAGAATTATTTATTTATTTAGTGTATCTGAGTGATTTCGTTAGTACGTAATTTAATTTTAAAAGAAAATTAAGATAATTTAACAAAATTAAGAAATATTTCAAATTTTACCTCCGAGGGAACGAATAGATGTTTTTTCATGATAAACACTGAGACAAGAACCCGTTGAACCAGAAGGTGTAGAATTAAACCTCGGGCTCTCAGGGCTGTCAGACTGTGGTGAAGTACAAGGCTCTCCCGACTCCTAAAATTAAAAGACAAATTTTTAATCAATATAAATTGTGAATGATTACAAATTATGAAACCAGTAAAATATTTAAACTAATACAATTAAAAATTTGCGTCACTTACACCTGGTTGTATCCTGTCCTTTTACAAATTTAAGATCGAAAATGTATAATTTAATGAACTTGAAACTATGCGTCATAATAACGTTAATATTAAATTTTTAGAATTACGTCTCTAGTGACAAAGAAAATGTTGTTCTAATTTAAAAATTTATTTAAATTAAATGATGTTAAATAACCTAATAATACCCTAATAGCATCCAATAAAATACGTGATAAAACAATCTGCATTCATGAAATAAATTGGTTTACAATTTCAAAAAGAGATCTTTTTACTTATAATACAGAATATCTAAATAGAAATAAATAATTTTGAACTGTAATAATAACAATCTCAACGCAAAACTTAAATTCCACTATTAAAAGTTCAGGAAAAAGCTATTTTCGATTTAATCTTCTTTTTGTGATTTTTTTTATTGCTTCTCTTTATTATATGTAATATACAAAATATGGGAAGTTGAAACGCGTAAATTTAATATGGGAGATACTCCTAGATGTTATCTAAACATAAATATGTTTTCTAAATAGAAAAAAAGAAAACAACTATTTAAACTAAGTTGGATTCGCTTCGCGGAATTTCTTAGTCCTCGATGATTTTTCTATTTCAAAAGTTTAGGTTTTTCAAATTCTAAAATTTATTTAAATTAAATGATGTTAAATAAACTAATAATATCCCTAATAGCATCTTATAAAAGACTATATAAAACAATCTGCATTCATGAAATAAATAGGTTTATAATTTCAAAAAGAGAAATTTTTTACTAATAATACAGAATATCTAAACAGAAATATATAATTTTACACTGTAATATTAAGAATCTGAAGGCAAACCATAAACTCCACTACTAAAAGTTCAGGGCACAACTATTTGGATTTAATATCCTCCTTTATGTTTTTTATTGCCTCTCTTGCTATATGTAATATATTACAAGATGTCATATATTACAAGATATATTACTAGTTGAAACGCGTAAAATTAATATGGGAGATACTCCTAGTTGTTATCTAAAAATAAATGTGTTTTCTAAAAAAAAAAAAAAAAGAAGAAAAGAAAACAACTATTTAAACTAAGTTGGAATCGCTTTGCGGAATTTCATTGTCTTCGATGATTTTTCTAATTCTAAAGGTTTAGGTTTTTCTTATTCTAAAATTTATTGAAATTAAATGATGTTAAATAACC